>JAOXNO010000052.1:31404330-31422539 GCA_028565335.1 Limnodromus scolopaceus | reverse complement strand
GGATTAAGGGAGTTTGTGTCTTCTGCCAGCATGCTTTGTAGGAGCACAGCAGCTTGGAGAAGACCTCTCCTTTCACGTGAGCAGCAGCGACTGGAAATTAAGGGTTACATCACTTCTGTTGTTCATTTTTTATTCATTCTTTCTTTTGAAAAAGGTCATAGTTGGAATTTTGCTTTTGGATGTGGATTGGTTTTAGAGCAGAGCTGGCTGGGGTTATTTATCAAGACCCTCAAGAGTCTGTGGGAAGAAGGAGCCCAAAGGAAGGAAAATTAAGCATGGGGCCATCTTTCAGAGGTCATTGTGGAGGGGAGGTTAGTTAAAGCTTGCCAATTAATGAAGTATCTGATACCGCAGGGGCTTACCTGTGCCTTTGCCGTGTCTTTCTGGGACTAAAAACCTGCTTGTGAGGCTCCATTCACTGAGTCACAGGTCTCTGAGATCTGGAGCTGTCTGGATCCACCTACCTAGGAATCACCTGGGATCTTGTGCAAACTCACTGGTCTGCTGGAGGCTGAGCAAGTGATGTCATTGTGCTTTTCAGCAATTTTATCAGAAGGGCTTAATTTCTTTAAAAAATACCGCATCAAATGACCTGGTGTGTACGTGAAAGACAGAAAGCGGGTTGGATCTTAGCAGGAATTGTGCAAGCGTTGCATTTATTTTGCTGAACACTTAATTGCCAGCTGCAAAGCACAGCTACCTCTAGCACTGCACGTTCCAGTAGGCATCTCTTATCCATCCTATAAAATCAAATCAAGCTAAATCATTATGTTTCATCAGACTGTGCAGGGGAACGTGTGCGGTGATACCTATTCTGAGTGCTCGGCTAGATCTTTTTTTCCTTAACTTCGCAATTTGCCTTCAGGGTTCATGGATGTTGATGCTCATGTTAGGAGAAGGCGATGTTTTAGCGGCCTGCTGCTGGGTAGACGAGGTGCTCTGGAGGTCTGTGTTGACTCTGGAGCTGGTGAAGCTTGCCAGCAGGAGTCATGGTGAAGATGGGCAGAGGCAAAGCTAGTTGCAGATTTAGTGCTTTAGTACGTTACTGCTGACTAAGGGAGCTGAGACCTCCAGAAGTACCCAACAGTACATCATTTTTCTTACAGTCACGTGGAGGCTGGGTATTGCAGGGGCTGGAAGGGACCTCTGGATATCATCTAGTCCAAAGCAGGGTCATCCAGATCAAGTCGGACAGGAATGCATCCAGGCGGGTTTGAATGTCTCCAGAGAAGGAAACCCCGCACTCACTCTGGGCAGCCTGTTCCAGGGCTCTGCCACCCTCGCAGGAAAGAAGATTTTCCTCATGTTGAGGTGGAATTTCCCATGTTCCAGCTTGTGCCTGTTGCCCCTTGTCCTGTCACCAGGCATCACTGAGAAGAGTCTGGCCCCATCCTCTTGCCCCCTGCCCTTTAGATATTGCTCAGCCTTGATGGTAAATACTGATATCTCCATCATAGAATCATAAAATGGTTCGGGTTAGAGGGGATCTTAAAGCCCATCCAGTCCCACCTCCTGCCCTGGGCATGGACACCTCCCACCAGACCAGGTTGCTGGTCCAACCTGGCCTTGAACCCCTCCAGGGATGGGGCAGCCACATCTTCTCTGGGCAACCTGGGCCAGGCTCTCACCACCCTCACAGCAAAGAATTTCTTCCTGATCTCTCATCTAAATCTCCTCTTTTCCAGTTTGAAACCATTCCCCTCATCCTATCACTACACTCCCTCACGAAGAGTCCCTCCCCATCTCTCCTATAGGCCCTCTTTAGGTACTGGAAGGGACTCCAAGGTCTCCCCACAGCCTTCTCTTCCTCCATGTCTCAGCTTACAAGGTTCTGTTTTGTGTTGGTGGTGAAAGTGACTGGCAGCTGGGTCTGAGCCGGCTCAGGCTGTGATCCGACTGGCTCCAAACATGAGCTGTTGCACTGTGGGGTCTAATGGACGACTCTTCTTGGTATTGTGGCCACTCAAGAGTGCACTGGTGGCTCTCGGTGCTCTGGCTGAACGGGAAGGGGCATCCACTTTTCTGGTTTATGGGGAAGTTGTGGGAGAGTGGTGGTACAGAAGGTGGAAGCTCTCCCAGCAAACTCGGGCTACCAAACCTCAGGAGCTGAAGTAGCTCATCATTTCCTTGGGACCACTCCTTTTTGCACCCAGATAAAACTCTATCTGTGCAGAGACCTTGTTCTTTATACTTAAGATGAGTTGTCTTTGAGCATGTTAGACCCGTGGGGAGATAGCGAGCTGCCTGCCTGAAGGTCAGTTATTAATGATAAGGTATTTAAGACAGCAATTTGCATTTCAGCAGCACCTTTAATTCATGGCTCTCCAAATGCTTTACAGGCATTGATTAACGTAGCCTCACAACAACCCTGTGAGGTAGGTGGATGTGATCATCCCCACCACTGCAGGGACGACAGGGGCACCAAGGATAAGGATTTGACCTAGGACTTGGCCATTTATGTCCCATTAGACCTTCAGCTTCAGATCGTGCCTTTCTAATGCTCGGGATTGACTCAATGTGGGGCTGTACTGATTAACGAGCCCGTTACTGGCTCGCATGGACTATAAAGGCCATTAATCTAAGGCAGCAGTTTATTAGCAAAGTAGATGGTTCCTTGGTGCTTCTTGCTGCTGGAATAATCTGAGGCTTTGAAGGCATATAAAAAATAGAGTTAGATATCAACCATTGAGCATGGCAGGCTGCAACTGGAGAAAGCCCTTAGACCCCAGGCGAGGAAGCTATGTGGGATCCTATGGTAAGTGTAGTGATCAGAAAGGACATAATAATTTATATATAAAGTCCACCCTTGCTCTTTCCCCAAGGTAAAAAAAAAAAAAAAAAAAAAAAAAAAGAACCTAGATGGTCACTGCTGGTTGTCAGGAGTTGGCTTCAAGCTCTGGGTCCTTGGCTTCATAGCACCTGTAAAAGGAACAAAACACAGTCCCATCAGCAGCCTGTTTGGGCTGGCAAAATAAGTGATGGTGTTCCCTCCAACCCAGTCTCATGCCAGTTTAGCTTTAAACCAGCTTAAAATGGTGTGAATTACTCATGTGGGATGGATCTGAGAGTACTGATGGGAACGTGCTGCAGTGCCACCTGCGGTAAGCTTGGACTAGAGGGTGTCTTCACGCAGGCTGGCTTATTTACTTCTTCATTTAGCGACAAACCACTCTAGGTCCAATTGCTGGCCCTCGGTGATGGCACCTATTTACGTGAGGTATATGTGATCAGGCAGCTTGGATAAACCTGAGATGGGCGCCCAAACTTTTCACCTGGAACCTGTTTGGCCCTTTAGGAGTTTGATGGCAGCTGTTTTTATTATATTTCTGAAGGATTGAGAGAGCAAAGAAATAACTCAAAGGCATGCTCTTATCCAGCAAGGTAAGTAATCCCCAGCTAACTCTCTAAAAGGTGAGGCTTAAAAGGGAAACCTTTTCTGACGGTGGGTAACTCATGCTGTTGTTCATGTTGATGTTCTTCATGGAGATGAGAGTGATGCTGTTATCCTTCTGGCTTGTGCCTGCCGAGCAGCTGTCAGGAAGAGAAGGCTGTATTAACTACTCTGGAAAAGAGGAGGAGGGAGTTTCTTTGCACACAACTGGGGGCGAACAGGCAGGGCTGCGGCCAGTGGGGACACGGGAGAAGGGCTGAGCTGCTGGCCCGGTTCAGGCCCATCCTTAGCGCCAAAGTCCTCATCCCCTGTCTGAACACAGGCTCAGAGGTCTCTGGGGAAACGAGCAGCGCATCCAAATTCAGATGCCCGACAGAAAGCACCGCTGTCACCCATGTCACTATTGTAGGCAGAATTGAGGAGCAGTTTGGATCTGGTTCCCAGTGACTGAATTACCTCCTGGCCCTGCAGCCATTACCAGAGCTGGAACAGAAGGAAACGTTACCCTGTCCCTCTGTCCTCTGCCCGTAAGCTTATTTGCCATACACAGGGCGATATTTTTACATCCCATGCTGCTGCTTATGGATTGCCAGTGTCTTCTCTAACGAGCGAGAGTTAGAGGAGTGTTAGGAAGGTGGAATTCCCCTTTCTCCCTACCCTGAGGGCTGGGATATGCATTTAGTGCCAATGGAGACTGGATGGCTTTGGGGATTAGGGTGCCCGGGGGGGGGCACAGGCCTCTGCTCTGCTATGTCCTGCCTCAGTGTCTCAGATCACTCAGAGCATGATCGTTAAGGGTATTTGTGAACCATTCATGTTGATGCAACTTTGGCCCCTAAATACTTAGGGACTTTGCTCCCCGCATCCCTTGCCTCTTTCCAAAGCAGAGTTTATTGCTTTGGTAGGAAACTATCAGATGGAAAAGTAGGAGCAACATGTTTTGGTCCCTTCCTGCTCTTATTTCCTGCTGCTTTCCCACCTGCAGCTTCTCTTCTTGGGTAGCAGTGATGGATTGTGGGGTTCAGATGGACCATCCACCACTTGGTGCTTCTCCTCCAAGGGTCTCTGGACTGGGACCCCCTTATCCCACTCTTGCTAGGTAAGAGTAATAGGCATATGGAAGATGATCTCATCTCATGTCACCGAGGCTGCTTTGAGATCCAGAAACCGGATTTAGACCTGAAGTCTGTATCTAGGCAAAGAAAAACAAGCAAACTGCTTTTGGAAGGTGGTGAGTCTTCACAGATATCAGTGCAGCTTTGAAATGAGGCCCCTAAATATTGAATTCAACCTTTGTCTCCATCAGGCTGAGGTGCTATCAGTGCTCATTTTGGTTTTTTTACCTGTCTCAAAGATGTCTGGAAATGCTTCCTTCTACCCAAAATAACCAAAGCAGCCTCTTTTCCTTGCTAAAATCACTTCTGATATAAAATAGGCCCTTTCAATCGGATGTGAATGGCGTGAGCAGCCTTACCTCTCTGATACCATGGAGGTCCCTGGTTTCTGTTTGTCTGGAGGGAGAAAGGCAGTTGGTGACGCACAGGTGAGAAAATGTCACAGCCAAGCAATAAAATAAGTCAGAATTACGTTTTACAGAGTTATAAATGAAACCCAAATGAGATTAGAGACACCACGGGGGGTACTCGAGAGATTATTAGAGAAAATTCTTCAATTAATGTGACACAGAGGCAGGACTGAATGCTTGGCTGCCTCTTTAGTCACTAACATCCTTCGGTCTTTTGGCAGCTCCCGGCTTGCTGTAGAGCAGCCTTGCCCTCTAGTGGGCACTGCTTGGTGAGAAATGGAATTCCTGGGAAAGAGGAGTGTCAAACTCCATGGCTTTTGCTGGAAGAGCTGCCCACCTCTGGAAACCTGTAGGGTTAACTGTGGCACACTTGAGAGTGTTTCCTTGTGTGCATGGGTTTGGGCCGGGGCTCTAAAGAGGTGGTCATGCTTCATCCAGCGTTTCCAACTTGACTTCAAAACCTCCCCACCATGTAAGCTCTTTAAAAGCATCTTGTAGGAATTGCTAAATCCACATGGAAACAGATCATTTTTTTGGTTAGGGGAAGACAGATCGCGCCAGGAAAATACCTTCTGAGTCCTTTGAGCGGTTACACTTGAACCTCAGGCTGACCACGCTGACCAGAATGATCACAACCACTATCAGGATAACTATGAAGCTGATGACACCTGGGGAGGGAGGAAAGAACTCTCTGTGATTGATAATACATTGTACCTGTCCTCGGCTTCTGGGGTGGCAGAGAGACTTTGCCACCAAAATTTGGGTAGGAAATCAACATTTTCATCAAAATGAGCATGGTACGTAATAGGCAGAGAAATAAGAGGTCACCAGAGCGAATGGCTTTATCCTCTTGTGTTTGAGCCTCAAAGGGCTTCTGGTGAATAAATACTTAATTGGCAAGGCAGTGCCAGGAGGGCAGAAGTCAGCTGATTACCCTGGGGATTGATTGCCGTCAGTATGTCCCTACTACAGGTGGTAAATCTTATCCTAAAGGTGTATAAACTCAGATAAATAGGTAATATAATGGGGAGAGACAAGCTTAAGACTGTGAGTGATGTTGTCTGTCTCATAAACCAGTGGCCAAGCACAGATTTAGTTCTGACATCTGGCATCAATAAATCAAACTATTATTTGCACGGGAGTCTTGTCCCGTTAGGACTGCTTCAGGTTGTGCCTTCCCTCGAAGGATATAAGCAAATGGCTCTCATGAAGTTAACACTTGACTTTTAAAAATGCTTCTGAAATAACACTTTTTTTCCTACAGTGTGATAGAAATGAGCAAATTGGGTTTTTTCTGTTCGTTTGGGGGACAGTATAGCCCAAGGCAGAGCGTGTCTCAAATCTGCCCTGTGCCTATCTTCAAATCTAGTGCCAGGTTAAGGTATGGCATCTTTTGCTCCATCCTCCCGCAGTCTGACGGATGTGGAGGACTTGGCTGCTTGCTGCCAAGCAGGTGAACTGCTCAAGGGCAGGGTGGGAATGAAGTCCCAACAGGTTTACAGGGAAAAAACCACCCCTGTCTAATCTTCCAGGTTTATTCTAGACACTATTAGGGAAACAAAGGCATGGTGTGGGATTGTTTGTGCCCAGGTCTGGTCCTGATGTGGAGCTGGGGCAAACACTGGTGCTGGGAGCAAGATCCCAAGCTCAGGTGTAGCCGTGGTGGATTTTCAAATTGTCTCTCCCTTGTATACTGGGCATGGCTGGGAGTATTTATTAGGTGCTTTATTGCCTGCTGGTGGCAAGTCTTTTTCTCTAGGGTTTTCCCTTGCACTCTGAAAACTCCAGGATCAGGCATACTGTGGAGCCATCTCCAGGGAAGCATCTTTGAAGCTGGGTGTCCGAACCAGACCCCCACTTCCTCTCCCCAGGTTGCACAAGACCTTACCAAAAGCTACCACTGTCAGCGGTGATTTGTCATCCGTCGGAGTGGGCTCAGGCAAGTAGCCAGAGGACTCCGGTGTTGGCGTGATGGGATTTGAGGTGCCTGCGAGAGGGAAAAAGAGGTAGTTCTATATAAAAGTCTTTCTTCCAAGGTGGGGAAGAGGATTCCTAGCAATGCTAGAGGACCTAACATGCACTTGCCAGCCCCACCAACATTAACAGCAGAGTGTCCAAGACCTCTGTGGGGAATCAGATTGCCTTGGTGTGACCCCTTTTATCAAACACCCGCAGGGATTTCTGCAGGGGCCCCAGTGAGGAAGCTGAGCGTGGCAGATGAAGGACTGATCTGGCAGTGTGTTTGAGGAGGGGGGGGCTTGTCCTCTCTCCCACAGCCTTCTGCCACAGTGGCACCTTCCCCGCTGTGACTCACAGCCACCGTTCCCAGGCTCAACAGATTGCCCCAAAGTGCTGCTTCTGTGGGGCTTTACAGGCTTTTCAAGGGCTAGGTAGCATGGCCAGCACCCCACAGGTACTTGTTAGCCCTTCCCAATGCTGCCTTGAAGACAGCAGTGTGATGGTCTTGCTGCTGGCTGTGAAAAGGGCTATAAAATACCTAGTGGTAATTACCTCTCTGTGAGAGGAAGGAGGAAGCACCTTGAGTTGTGGATGTCGTGGTGCTCTCGCTTCTCTTGGGCTCTTGACCTGCACAGAGAAAAGCAGAATGTGAGTCTTGTCCTTGAGTATCATCTGATAACCAAAAGGATTAATTGGGATGCTGGAGAGGAGAATGGAGTCATGGTGGTGCTGGTGGTAGCTGGGAAAACACAGAATTCATACTCAGGCTAAAACCTTCCCACCAAACATACTTTCATACGGTTTTCCATGTCCAAATAGAAACTGAGGGAACCAAAATTCAAATATCCTTGTATAAACTCTTTAGGTTCTGCTGTCCCAGATGCAGTTTTTGGGCAGATATGGCAATTGAATACCGGAGGAGTGAACTGGGAAGGTTATAGATTTGCTATTGCTCGTAAACATTGAGACTTAAAAAAAAATAATTTACTTAGGGGAAGAAATTGTGCAGATTCTGGGTGTGGACTGACTGTTCAGCTTGTCCTTGGAGTTACTGGATGTGCTGTCCTGGGTCATCTAGAAGGAACTGCACTGGTTTGAGTTGGGCTGACATGTAAACTGTATGTGGTCTGACTGTGGCAGCATTAGAGGCTTGTTCGAGCAAGGGCTCCAGTTCTCAGTGGGATGGACTGGCTTAAATGGAGCTGTTTGGTTTGTGACAGCTGCTTCCAATGCCTGTGCAAGCAAATTTAAAGCTAGCCCGTGTGTTTCACTTGTGCAGAGAAAAAAACCCCTTTGTTGCCTCCTGGGTGGGTGCTGAATGGCCAGATTATCTACTTTGACCTTAATTAAGAGCTACAAACCCTGCCAGGAGGGAGGCTAAAAATGATACTTTAGAGCTTCAGAACATCATTTGTAGGTCGAGTAGGATCTTCTTTCCTCCTTTCCCATCCCCACCTTCCCAATAGGAGCGTTGGCCAAAAGCGTGTGTTGCCTGGAGAGGTGGGAAACAGCTCCTGGCTGTTGGACCACAGGGTGCACAGCTGAGACTGGGGTTCCTGTCTTGCAGAAAACATCGCCATTTCAGAATGAAATTTTGCCAGAAGTCAGAAGAAAAAGGGGAAATGGTACAAAATAAGAAATCTGTCTGGTTCAGAAATGGGTCACCACATGGAGCAGGACAATCCTGAGAGGCAGGGACTGCTGCTGTGTGATTTTTTTTTTTTTTTCAGAAGTCATCAAACCCTTTTTGTTTCATTCTGAAATTGTCCTTCTAGCCACGGGCGGCGGGCAGAGGCTGTGGTTGGCTGAGCCTGGCACAGATATCCCGTCCCTGGGCAACGTTGGGTCTCACACAACAGGAGACTTTGCTTTTGGAAGCCTCAGCAACATTTCTATAGCCGAAGATGTATGGAGCTTTTTCAGCTATAAAGCAGGGTGATAATTAATAGCAATCTGCTCTGATGCAGAGGGCTCTTGGCTTGGCTGGGCACAGGCCTGCTGGTTGGACATCTGTGCAGGCAGAGCTGACCACGGGCATTTCACCTTGCCTGCCTTAGAGAAGATCTGAGAGGTACTGGGAGAGCCAGAGCCTCAGAGTTTCCGTCTTGACCGTTGCAGATTTTTGAGGCTGAATCTTTAACGGGGAGCTGGCTTGGTTGTGAGATTTCAGTCTTCCCGCTCGCTTGGATTCTGCCCTTGTTCTGAGAAAACTCTTACTGAATTCTCTAATTTGTCCTACAGGCTGGGCTTCTGGCCGCCCCATCCCTGGAGGGGTTCAAGGCCAGGTTGGATGGGGCTTTGAGCAACCTGGTCTGGTGGGAGGTGTCCCTGGATGGAACTGGATAGTCTTTAAGGTCCTTTCCAACTCAAACCATTCTGTGATTTGATGATTTTATGGGCTTAGCGAACTGTCAGAAGCAAAACGATTTATTTTTTTTTTAAAGGATGTTCAAAGGGCTCCCTTTTCCTATACGTCTATCAGTCTTTCAGCTGTTCAAGGTCCTCCCAGGAAGAGGATATTAATTTGGTCTTGTAAGGATACCAGACATGATTTTGGGTGTTACTCATGGCTCAACCCCAGGACAAAGACTAGCGCTTAGACAACCTGCACCATGTGAACCAAGTAAGCTAATTGCCATGAAATTTTCTAAACTTTTTGTTACTTTATAAAAGGACAAAGTACCTTGAGGTGGTGAAGCTGCTGTGCTTCTGCTGTCATTAGACTTCTCATCTAGATAAAGAAGAACATGGGAAAGGAGAATTAATGCTTGAAGCTGCTACTAATTGTGTTATGGAGAGCTGTTGGGTTTCCATGGGGTAAAAGAACTTTGTTTGCATGAGACTTCCCCTCCAAACAAACATCAAGATGTGCAGGTAGCAAGCTTTGCAGTCAATTCGGAGAGTGTCCACAAGAGGTCTGCTTGGGAGATGTCAGCTGGGGAGGGCTGGGTGCCTGTAGGTCCTACACAAAAGATTACTCAGCAGAGTATGATCTGGCTGCCACAACCAGGCCATGGTTGTGTCCAGCCCTGTGTCTTGGGGAGGCTGGAATGGGCTGCTCTTTTAGCAAAGCCTCAAAGAGATTCAAAAGTTGCTTCTACTAGATAAGTAGCGTGGCATGGGTTGGCCCGGTCTTAAGGAGGGGTGTGTAAACAGGTCTTGCCTGAGCAAAAATTTGAGTTTTCCATGGTTTTCTATACTTACCTTGCGTGATCAACGCCAGCAGCGTTGTAGCGAGGGAAGAGGATTTGGCTGTCGTTGTTTGACCCACGGAGGTGAGATTCAGGTCGGCTGGTGTCGTCGATTCTACTGAAGGCTCTGTAGAGGGAGGGTAGTGTTACGTCAAAGAGCTCTGCTCGGAAACAGCATGGAGAGGGGCATGGCTACTGCAAAGAGTCCTCACACTCCTTGGGAAAGGAGTTATGGATAATCTGCGTGAGTAGACAAGGAAATCGCCTTCATCCTGCTCAGAGTCAGGGAGCTCTTGCACTTCAGCACTGGCTTTTGGTTTTTTTTTATTGTACAGAGGTGCTGACATGGCAGAGCTCAGGAGGCACATGGAGAAAGTCTACTTTTTGCCACCACTTTCTTCCTGCTTTGAAAATGAAGATATTTTTATCACTGGACACTTTCGCTGGCCTGACACCTCTGTGTTTGTTTACTTGTTATCTGAAACGCTAACTTTTATGTTTCATTTCACCGAGGGTCTCTAAGCACAAATAATTCAGTTCTTGTAGTTGTCTGGAGGCTCTGTCCCCATCCTCCACCCGCTACTCAAAGCTGTACGGCAAGAACATGATCCAGAGAAAGAAGTGGGGAAAAAAGCTTTCAACAAGCTCTTTGCAAGGAAGAGTGCATCACCAGTTTGGAATTTATAGGCCAGTTTCTTGTCTAGACTTCTCTTGGGTTTCCAATAAGAATGAGAAAAGAGTGAAAATTATTTTAAGGTGTTGTTCCTACCCCACCCCCCCCTTTATCCAAATGCTTCACCAAAATATTTGAATTTAGGAACAAGTTTCTTTTTTCTGCAAGGCATGGAAGCAGAACCCGAGATCTTTTTGAGATCTTTTTCCTTTATATTTTTGGGGTCCCTTTGGAGGAGTAGTTGTGCTTAGATCTCTTTTTCCCCAAACACAGCAGGAAGAGATTTATCTCCAGAGATCCAAGGGGACCAACAGATGTGGATCTGGAGTTGGAGAGATCCCTTCTTGTGTATTTAGTTTTGTATTTTTGTATTTGTATCTTTCAGACTGAAACACGTAACTTTCTGCCAAGCCCTTCTTGGGGCTTCTGTAGGACCACCTACAACTGGTGATGTCCTGAAGCTGCTTTCAGCAGAGAGGAAAAGCAGAAAAAAAAGAGGGAACTCCTCAGAGGTTTTTACTAGTTTTAAATATTTTTCTGACCTTGTGAGTGACTGCTGTTCCCATGAAGGTAAATAAGAAAGTGAAATCCCCAACATGAATAACTGAATTGGAGCTAAGGCGGTGTTCGTCCCTGTGCTGACAGATTGTATGATTTAAGACAAGCCTCCACTTTTCCTCCTGGAGAAATGGGGAACATGTTGTATGGGAAGTACTGAGGGTGTGCAAAGCACTGGGAGTTTTTAATTTAAAAAAAAAAAAAGGAAGGTCAGGCTTGTTGAGAGAGCAGTATTGAACTGTAATGCAGGGAAGCTGTTAGAGCAATGACTCCATTGCTGTTCCTTCCGCAGGACACCCGGAGCCGAGGTGTGCGAGGCACCGTGCATGGACATACTGCGCAATCCTGGTGGTCTGAGCACGGGGAGCTGCTGGTGATGCCAGGTAGGAGGATGTGGCAATGCGGACACCACCCAGCCCGGCTCCTTGCCTGGGCTCTGGGCAGTCGCATCTTTTGTGCACTCAAGGGGCTTACCCTATTCATTTTAGTGATCTTTCCCTGTTCTTGCACTCACCCATGCCTTGGTCCCTCTGGGGTGAGCTGGGTGGGTCAGAAGCCCGTACGCCACAGAATTTCCTTCTTCCCCACCACTGTTCTCATCTAACCCACTGCTGCACAGCCCCATTTATTGCTGGATGGCCCAGGAGCACTGAAGGTCAGACCAGTTACAAGCCGGGATGCCCCTAAGCTGCACTCTTAGGTCCCCACATGATGGTTCAGTGATGGTTTTTGTCAAATGTTAGGTTGATGGTTGGACTTGATGATGTGAAATGACGATGTGACTATGATCCCATGATTCAGTTCTATGAGCATTACCTGAGGTGTGGTTCTTCACTTCAGGGCTGTGTGTTGTCGATTGGGATTGACCTGTAACACAAGCAGAGACATGGAAGTGACATCTACACGTGCTCCTTGTTGGTGGGATCCCCACAGGGAGGGTTGAAGGATGGGCTGGAAAGGGACCATTATAGCCAGTAAGAGCTGAAAGGGTGATGGGGGCAAGGGATGCTGAGGAGGAAATTTGTGACTGGTGTGGCTGTAGGGTTGGATCTGTGGGCAAAAGGGCCTTGGCTCTGAGGATCCATGGATGAGAGCATGCGAACTGCTAGGAAACAGCTGGGGTAGATGGGGAGCAAAGAGGAGACAGGATCCTCCTGGTTTCGCTAGGATTCCTGGAATTTCTCTCTTCCAGGCGAAAAGGGGAGCCAGGCATGGCCATCCTCTGGGGTGCAGTGCCCTTCATGGCCCCTGGAGATCTGGGGGTGAAGGATGATAGATGGGGCAGGCAGAGGTGGGCAATGCAGGGTGCTGGGAAAAGGTGCTTCAGCTGAGGGGAGTTATGAATCTGGTTCCCATTTGTGGATTCTCCGTTTGCATCCCCACACGGACATGTGCATCCCCATCCAAACAGACATCCAGGGCAGATCACAACCCAGGAGGTACCTGTTACAGCCTGGACGGAGGAGTCTGTGGAGACTGTAGTACCTGAAATGAAAGAATAAGAGCGTTAGTGGTGCTAATCTGTGACTGTCGCTAACACATTGGTGTTATTGCTGGTTGTCTGGTTTGGATTTTCCTCACCTTCTGTAGGAATGGCTTTGAAATATATGTTTTCCCCAAAAGCATTAGCAAAGAAGTACCAGCAAACACTGCAAAACTATCAGGTTCTGGGTAAATTAGTGCTGGAGTTTATTGAGCCAGGATAAATGCACTCCTTTGCAGATGGAGTTGAAGCCTTCAGGCATCCACCTTCCTTTTACAGGGGAAATGTGGGGCCACATGAATCAGGGGGGTTCATTCCCTCCCCGTGAGCTGTTTGCCCCCAGCTCAGTCTGGGCAGAGAAAGGCTGTTTGACCCGTACTCGAGCTGTGTAAAGAGTTAAAACACGCATCTAAACGTTTTTCCCTGATGAGTGGATGGATGAGGTTTGTAAAGGCTTCCAGGAGCCAATGGAACTGTTTTCCTTCCTTTCTCCTAGCTCTGTTCCTCTGTCCCGTGGATTTGTATCCTGGGAAGCTGGCTGAGGGCTTGTGGCCATCTAAGTAGGGACACAGTGAGGGGGCTGCAGCCTGGGGGCAGACTTGGAGCTGCCTTCTCTGGTGGTGGTGGGTCGTCCTGTAGGTCCGTGCAAGGCTCTGCTCTCCCAGGATTGTAAGTGTTGCACTCAGTCCCTCATTTCTCAACTGAAAGGTGTTTTTGGGTTTTGGGGGGTTTTGTCGTGGATTTATGGTAAAGCATCCCTGCACCAATCCCCCATGTTGCCTATTCTCAGGATCCCTGGTGGTTTTTTTAGAGCCCCAGCTCCTGGAGTCCTATGATTAGATGAGATGTCAACTAAAAATACTGCTATTTAAGATGGGAAAAAGAAATCTCCAGTTCCCAGGCTTGGGGACAAGAACTGGAAAATGTAAATGCACTTTAAATGCTCAGATCAAACCCAACTGGTTTAACTTTGAAAAGGTGACTGACTTTGAGCCTGTTATTTTTGAAAGGCACATCCTAATTGGTACTTTTAAATGGTTGTTGCTGGTGATCCTGGTGCTGCCTGTGGTTAAGATTCATGAAAGACAGTACATTACAGTTACAGAGACCAGCTGGATTTGATCCCACTGGTGATCCATCTTGCCAGAGTCCCTGGAGAGCTGAAGTTTTTGGGCAAAAAGGTACAGCAGTAAGGGCTGAATCCTTCCGGCTCGCTCTGCCCGTAGCCCCATTACAGCAGTGGTCAACCATGAGGTGCAGCGGCTGGTGGGGTGGCAGGAGGGGACACCCAGCCAAGCAGTGCCAGATGTAGCAGAGTGGGCTTTGTGCACCCCTTTCCAGCCCAAATCTGTCCTCCCTGTACATGAGATTCATTTCACCCACTGCTCTACATCTCTCTGCAAGAGAGCTCATCTGGCTCTCTTTCTTACCAAAGAATCATAGCATGGTTTGGGTTGGAAGGGACCTTAAAGATCATCTTGTTCCAATGAAGAAGACCAGGTACCTGTAAAGCCCTCTTGCTCTGACCTGTTTCAGATCTTTACCTTATTTCAGACTTCAGATTTCTACCTTACTCCAGCTGTGGCTGGAGGAGCCACAGCCTGCAACATCCTATTTCTTACCAGGAGCCATAGAAGCCATGTAGGTGGTGAACTTCGTGGTAGGTACGCACACTGTAGGTGTCTGATAGAGGTTGGATGAATGCCCTGATAGTGGTGTGCATCTGGATTGAGATCTTTAGCGTCCAGTGTATGTGTGTTACCGGGGCTTGGCCCAGAGCCCACCCCTCGGGACCATCTGGGTGATAGCGAGCTCCTGATTGATCTCATTTTGTCTCATGTAATGGTGTTGGAGCCATAATTGTTCTTTTGTCTGAGGCTTTATGACAATGATCTCAGCCAAACAGGAACCAAAACAGTGTGTAAATCACAGTGAATACACAATAAAACAAGGTCTCTTTCCAGATAGGATTTGGCTTTGAAAATCAGACCTGACTTTTGAGATCTTTCCCATGCTTTTCTCTTCTGGCTTACTGGGCAGCGGGCTGGCAAAACCGTCTTGCTTAGCCGATGAAAGTGGAGACATGATCAGATCTTTAATTACACTGAGAGGAAGGGACTAATTTGTTTTCTAAATCCATTGGGAACAGGACCAGAAAACAAGGGCTTTTAACTGCAGCAAGGAAAAGGGAGGCTGGGCAATAGGAAACTGCCTTAACAGGAGGACGGTGAAGTGCTGGGAGCGATTGTGTGGGAGAATTACGGGATATCCTTCTCTGCAGGTCTTGAAGAGCAGGTTAAATGAGCATCAGTCTCGTAACACAGACAGGATTACGGACAGATGGAACATTGCTTACTAAATCAACTAATATAATGGGAAAAAAAGTTCTTTTGGGCACATGGTTACCCTTCCTAAAGAGGTGGAGAAGCTTCTTATGAGGAAGGGGGATGCCCTGCTTTGCAGCCCTGTGGGGCACTGCCTGCCCCAGGGGCCCAGCTGACTATGGAGAACATGGGGTGACTCGGGCCGTTTCCATTGATCCTGAGAGCTTGCCAAGTTTTCTGGACCTTGCTTTGCAAGTGCCTTAAGGCACTCTGTATACATTCAGCACAAAAAAATAATGTGCTGAGCACAGCAGGGGGGCCAATATCCCCTAGCAGCTGCCAAACTCAAACAGCTCCTCTTTCTCTAAAATTCCCTTGCAGGAGCCATTGTCTTGTTCCTCCGTGGGGAGAAGTAGCTGCTTGTAACACATTTTCTATTTTAAAGTATCACAGGTGCTTTTTAGTGTACACTGCATGTGAAAATATCAAGAATCGCTGAAAAAAGGTCTATTGTCTACACTTAGTCTTTGTCAAAGGAAAAGGGGAATAAAGGTGCCGAGTTGGCCGTTTATTCCAGCATTTTTGGCACAGCTGAGGAGCAATCAGAGCTTGAACAGAGCCTCTAGGGACGGCAGGGAGCTGGGGACAAGGGAGGTGACATTGTCCTGTAGTGCCATCCCTGATGGGACCACCCCGGGGGCTATCTCCAGCGTCCCTGGCGCTAGGGCAAGAGGAGGAGGGATGTCATACCCAACACTTCCTTCCACCACAGCTCAGCCCTTCGCTGAAGGTCACACCAGAGCACTGCCTCATGAGGAGATCTCTGTTTGCAAAATTAAACCTTGGGGTTATTGTAAATAGGATGAATAAGCAGGTTTTTTTCCAGTGCCTGGGGTTCACCTGGCCAAGTAGATGCTCGCCCTGCTCTGCCGCGTTTGAGCTTTGCTGTGGAGAAGTGACCGGTCTTGCTGTGAAGAGGCCAAAGGGATGGAGATCCCCTTTTCACACTTTGCTCAGGAATAAATGGCCTTCTCCATACACAACCGGGTGTTATTTCAAAGTGGAGCGGGTCTGGCTCTGACTTCTGGCCACCGCTGCTTGTTATGCCTTCCCTGCCAACCCAAATAATCCAAAGCCCTGCCGCATTAGGTGTTTGCGCTTGGTGGAGGTGCTCAGCATCCCGTTTGAATCCCATCGGGAGGGGGGATGGATGCAGGCAAAGCAGGAGGAGACCCCAGTTGCAGTGTGGAGCTGGGCAGCAGGACGGGTAGGAACAAAGAAGGGCCACGCGTCCCTGGCTCCCTGCGGACATCCCCGGGGGGACTCTCGTGCAAACGGTGCTGGAGACCGTTTCCTGCCGGTGCCGCTGCCAGCGCGGCCCCGCTCCCCGCCACGGAGCGCCCTGGCTGTATAAACAGCCGACGATAACAATCAGGACGCAGCCAGCGCAGCTGTAATTGCAATAAACATCAAAGCCATGGAAAAGACAGGCCGTGGAGCGTAAGCACGGCCACGATCTTTGTGGCGTGTCTGGGGGCAAGTGACTTGTGGCTGCATTGAGCGGTTCTAGGTGGAGACGGGGAGCTTGCCGAGGGATTTACGATGGGAAATCTGGCCCTTTGCTGCTGCTGTAACGGGAAACTCCTGATTACCCACCAGAGCCATGGGGCTGCGGAGGAGCGCAGCGGAGCTGCAGGTGCATTTCAGCTCTGACTCAGCACTAGCTGCTTTTTGGTTAAATTTTCCTGAGAACGAGCAGGGGAATTTTGGATTTCTCTTATTTGCAGTAGTTCCGTGTGGTTAGATGTGAGTGTTGGACTGAGAGCGGACGGGTCTTTCCATAGAGCCTTCTCTCACGGCAGCTGAAAATGTTCCCAGAGCCAGCAGCTCACCCTGCTCGCTCCTCAGCACAAAAAGAGAATGACGTAAGCAAAAAAAAAAAAAAATTAATTTTTAAGTATTTCTGCTTTGGTATTATTTTTGGGAATCGTAGACATTTAAACTGTGGTTTTTCCAGCTGCTGATGAAGGAGAGGCACTGACATTTATAAACCCCAAGCTTTACATGGGCACCTTGGCAGAGCAGCACTGCTGTAGCAGAGACCTGGGCCAGCTGTTGGAGACTTCTCAGCAGGGTTTAGGTGAGGCTCAAGAAGACATCGTGCCATCCAGTCTGTATTCCCAGAGGGATGGAGTCAGAGGGGAGGTCCTGGGACTGGTTCTGGCTACTCAGAACTGGTGGTGGAGAGGGACCGTTTATCCCCAATGACGTGTAAGCCTGGACTTCTCCTCCCCTGGCAGTTCTGAGGGGTAGATGTGGTGAAGTCCTGCCTGTCCCCAGGTGGCAGGGAGCCGCAGAGCCTGTGTGGCATTGTACAGCCTCCCTGTACCAACCAGCTGCGTAAATGAATGCTTTCAGAAAAGAGATCTGGCCACCTAAAATTAGACTTTTCAGTTCATATATTGGCACTTCCGTTAAAATGACAAAAATATGCTGATGGCTCAATGCAAGAGCAGCTGTTTCCTGGGTGAAGCCCAGCAGCTGTTGAAGCAATGGAGCGCAACAACGCCCAATTCTTAGGACTTTCACATGGAAGAAAAATGCTGTATTGAGACACCAAGCTGTGTGGCATGGTCAACACGCTGGAGGAAAGGAATGGCATCCAGAGGGACCTGGACAGGCTTGAGAGGTGGGCCCGTATGAACCTCATGAAGTTCAGCCAGGCCAAGTGCAAGGTCCTTGATCTGGGACATGGCAATCCCAGGCACAAGTACAGGTTGGGCGGAGAATGGATGGAGAGCAGCCCTGAGGAGAAGGACTTGGGGGTGTTGGTGGGTGAGAAGCACAACATGAGCTGGCAACTGCAGCCCAGAAAGCCCCCCACACCCTGGGCTGCATCCCCAGCAGCGTGACCAGCAGGGCGAGGGGGGGATCCTGCCCCTCTGCTCCGCTCTGGGGAGACCCCCCTGCAGGGCTGCCTCCAGCTCTGGGGCCACCAACATCAGAAGGACGTGGACCTGTTGGAGCGGTGCCAGAGGAGGGCATGAAAATGCTCAGAGTGCTGGAGCCCCTCTGCTGGGAGGACAGGCTGAGAGAGTTGGGGGG
>JAOXNO010000052.1:31354811-31366490 GCA_028565335.1 Limnodromus scolopaceus | reverse complement strand
GAGGAAATGGGCACAAACTTGAATATAAGAAGTTCCATCTAAACATGAGGAGGAACTTCTTTCCTGTGAGGGTGGCACAGGAAGACGCCTGGAAGAGGCTGCCCAGAGAGGTGGTGGAGTCTCCATCTCTGGAGACATTCAAACCCCACCTGAACACGTTCCTGTGCAACCTGCTCTCGGTGGACCTGCTGTGGCAGGGGGTCGGACTACATGATCTCCAGAGGTCTCTTCCAACCCCATATCATTCTGTGATTCTGTGGTTCAAATCCTTCAGACGGGATTCTCTGCCCGCTCTCTCCCCCACGCTGTGGACACGAACCTCTGCAAGGCCAGCTGTAGCTGCTTGCTCCAGGAAAGTCACTGCCTTCTGCTGCCTGTCCTGTTCATTTTCAGGTCTGTGGCACAAGAGGTACCTAGCGTAGCGGTACTGGGCCATGGGGTGACAGTTGCTGGCCGCCTGGTAGTAATAAAAAGCTGCCTGGAAAACAAGAAACACACTTGCATGATTCAGGTAATACATGCCCTCAAACCTGCCACGTCTCCCCTCTGGCCAGGACAAGCTTAACCTCTCTGTTTAGATCCATCATAAGCCACACACGCTCACCCCAGCAGCTCTCCCGCGCCTCCCCGCTGAAAAACATGACACAGTGGGCTGTGACGATAGGAGAGCCCTCTAACCACCCTGCCTTCTCCAGTCAAAGCTCCTCCTGTGGAAGGGGGTGGCACTGGGCCAAGGGAGATCTGCACAATGACTCGAAACAAGCCGCCTTTGCAGATCTTTCCAACTCCAGAAGCTGCTGACTACGGCCGGCACGCACTAGGTGGCAGGCTCTAGTTAAGGTACCCAAACTGGACGGCTTGAGATGTAAAGAAGCTCTCGGATGCGCAACGGTGTTTTAAATACAGTAACATGACAGGTTTTCTCCTCAGTACTCTCCTGGGTGCCAGTGGCACAGGCTGTGTACCTACAAGAACTCAGAAGCCATGAGAAAGGGGATTTCAGGAGCACATCTCTGAGGGGATCTACGACACTGAAGCCGATACTGCAGTTTATATTATTTCCAGCATTTTCTAACAAGACTTCAGACTGTCACACCCATGCAAAAGGACAAAAGCACCCAACAAAGGCCACTCTCCCGGTCTGTGCCGCGCATATACAACCTGACAAGCCGTGGATACCTTTTCCAAATCTTTTTCTGTGCCTCTGCCATGCTCGTAACACAGACCCACGTTGAACTGGGCTTTGCTGTAGCCTCGATCCGCTGCCAGTTTGAAGCAGGTGTAGGCTATCCTGTAATGGCCCGCTCTCATGCTTTCAATCCCTGGGAAGAACACAATGTCAAAACAGGAGAAAAGAAAACGGACAGAATGCAGCCTCGAATGCCTCCCCTGGGGGCAAAAACCTCCCCTGGGGCTACTGGCCCTTCCCTGGCCCATGCCAAGTGCTCCGGTCTGCTTCTGGCTGGCTCAACGAAACCTCACCCTGCAGGAGCAAAGTTTCTTTAGGAAAAATGGCAACGCTGCATTTTAGGCATTTTTCTAGTCTCATTGCAAAGAAGGATGACGGGCTAACACAGCGTATGGCTGGCACAGAAGTGGCTTGCTTTTTTAGTGCTGCAACTAGTGGTGTATATAGGGCAGGGATTTTTTTTTTTTTTTTATAACTTAGATCATTGCATCTTCCTTCAGCTCTTCTAAGAGCTGCAATTCTGCAATTGCTTTTTCAGCTTGCCAGGAAAACTGAGATCGCAGACAATGAAACAGGATACAAGGATGTGACAGCTCCTGTTGCAAAAAAGACAGAGATGGCTTAATTTCCAACTACAGATGTCAGGACAACGGTGCAGGCTTCAACCAAGCCTGGATTTAAATATGCTGATATAAATCAGGTGGCAGGATGGGACAAAGGGCAATAAATCTCTCAAAGCACAGTTGAAATTGCTGAAAGGAGGCTTCGGCTTGGGTAGACGCCATCTCTGCCTTCGCACAAGACCTGTAACAATTTGGAGGTCCTCCAAAAAGAGAAACGTGTGGTTTAAGGACAAAACAAATCCAAGCCCACATTACCGAGGATATTCAATGCAATGGAAATGTCAATCCGGAAAATCTGCTGCAATTGGAAAGCAGCTTCCTCTAAATGTCCTCGCTGAGCTGGGTCACCCTGAGGAGTTAAAGAAGAAAGCTGTTAAGGCAGCAAAAACATACAAACCCTACAGGAGAATCTTTCTCGGAAGCTGAGCAGTGAGATGCATTTGTATTGTGCGAGAGTTATCCAGAGGGTGATGTAATCTGGTGTCGTGAGTCCACAAAAAAACCTCCCTGTCCTACACAGCCATGTCCTTAGGGAAGCTGTACGGACGTTGCTCGCCTCCCGCCTGGCCAGGGAGCTTGGTGTAGCCTCTTGGACACCATCAGACCTCCCAGAATTGAGCAAAAACTCAATACCACTCACAACTGCCCCCTTCAAAAAGAACATCAGCCCTTGTTCACCCTCCCGCATCATGCCAGCAGCACAGTCTCTGCCAAATGTGCACTGACGTATTTGTACACGCTTTACACAGTTCAAGCCGAGCCCACACTGTGAGCTTACCAAACACCGCACACTCCCAGGAAAATCCTGCACAGCAGACAACGTCTTTTCTTTCTCGGTAATGAACAGTATTTTTCACTTTCCCACAGCTCTGGGAGGCGGATTAGCCTGGCCTGCAGCTCTGGCTCCCCAGCTTGCGTACACACGCAGTGCCATCGAGTGGCAGCAGAACACACTGCACAGCGGCCGCTGGGAAGTCACCCGGCAGAAACGCCCCTCGCCACCAACTATCTTTACTGCTCAGCCAGCTCTCAGAGCTGCTCGTGAGAGGACAAGACGTGGAACAACTCCCTTCCTCCCCTGAGAACCTCCTGAGAACTGCTCTGCTACCTACGAACGAGCCAGAGACCCTCCTAGGGGCCCTGCAGAAAGTGGCACCTCGCAGGATGGGGAGCTCCATGCTCTGCCCCCCGCCGCAGATCAAGGCAATGCCTTTCTGGAGGTCACCTCCATGTCAAAGAGAGGATCGCACTCTGTTAAATATGGAATTTACCCTGTTCCACCTGCCCTTGAGCAATTGCTCAGCTGACTGATTCTTAAAAAGGGGAATTCTCTGCACCTAAGACTGTGAATTGCAAGGAATTAGCAGTTTTAATCACAACAAGAACAATAACATAATTTAGAGCCTTGTGACTCTCAAGCTGCTGCATCCTTTTCAAGCCCAAAGTGTCTTCCTCTCTCTAACAGACAAGAGCCAGCCCTGATTTGCAGCTTCAGGAGGAATGACACCCCCTTCTCCAGTCATGGGTTGTCTGGTCAAAACCAAAATAGCAACAGCATGTAATCACCTAGTGAAAGGCTGCATCAAAATGCAAATACGCAAGAACAGATTGGTGCTACTGGATAGGGTTTGGGTTTTTTTTGGTTTGTTTGGGTGTTTTTTTTCTTCCGTTTTCTTTCAGTTCTTCTCTACTAGCACCACTGTTACAGACACCTTAAAGGATGGGGATGCCAATCTGTAGTTGCTGGAACTTTGCTCTGGCTAAAGCATAAGGCAGCACATCACATCTCTCTTTCTCCTGGCCTCCAGCTACGCAGGGCAGAAAACAGATTCAGTGTGAGTCGATTGCTCAGGCTGGGCTTGGGATCGCACTGAGATGTCCCTCCTCTAGGGAAGGGTCTTAAGGTGCAGGCAGAGGGCACGAAAAAGGAAAGCTTACCTTTGGAGAGCAGAGAAGTGTCCCCACACTGGAACTCTCAGAGTTAGGGAACTGCCCTACATGAAGAAAAGAACAGAAAAATCAAGTTTAAGCCACGCTGTGTCTTCACCTCTTCCTCCTGTTCCCATCCTTTCCACTCCACAGCTCTTTCCCAGAGGACTGACCACATGCCCAGCCAGCGACAGTAAAAACAGAAGGGACGGTGATCAATCTGACCTTTGTAAAAGCCACAAAATGCCACGTGAATCCAGTCCCGTAACCTGCAGCTGGAGAGCACACCTCCTCCAGAAGGGCCCCCAGCCTTGATCTGAAGACACCAAATGATAAAGAATGTCCTCCTTCTTCTGAAAGTTTGTCTCCCCAACTCATAATCGTCCCTTTAAAGCTCTCTGCTTCATTTCAAATTAAAATACATCTGGTTTCTGCTCACAGGCGCTGGCTCTTCTAGGCCTTTTTTTTCCTCTTTACTAAAAAGACCATTCTCCTTTTGAAAGTCCTGATACGACTAATCAACCCCTCTTGATTCTCGTCTGTGATTCTAAACAGACGGCGCTGCTCATGTCTTTCAACTCAAGTACTTTTCTGCCCGAGCTGATTAATTTTATGACTTTTTGCCACTATTCCTGAATTTTCAACATTGTTATTGAAGTGCGGACCCTCCCCCCAGTGTCACAGGAAGGGTAAAATTGCCTCCTTATTCGAATTCGGAACCGCCTCGTTTGTGCATGTCAGGATTGTGCTCCTGTTCCCCTCGCCCAGGGCATCACACCGAGATCTCACGCTTAGGTGCTCGCCTCCCTCCCTCCTTTTCCAGGTAATTTCTTTCCAGGGAACAGTTCTGGTTCTCCAAGGGGATGATCAGCCACGCTACTCTGGCTGCACGGGATGCAGGCTTAAATTATCACCCTGCTGTGCCCCCCTCACTCATGGCTGCCCTCCTAGAAATGTTGGCAAAGCCACGTCCTCAGCCACTCTCCGACCAGTTTCAATCAGAATTATCTAACGAGAACATCTATGGCAAAAGCTGAGCCACCTTGTTCTTAGCGGAATTGTGCTGGAAGTGATTACACGGGCATTTGAGCCAGCTGCTTTGAGAGGACGGTGACCTCCAGCAAAGAGGACGAACAGGCCAGGGCTGCCCGAGGCCAATTATTTTTAACCCGAGTCACCGTTAAGCAGCTGTATCCCACCGGACACCGGGTGCCAGAGCCTGGACCACTTCACACCAGTGCTGCTGGCGCAAGAAATAGCTGCGCCCTCCCCATCTCTCCCTGTCCCCCTCCCAAGCTGCAGAGCAGGGAGCTAACACAAGTGAAAAATCAGGGGGTTTGGGGTGCCAAATTCCCTGATTCCTGGCACTATACAGCTACACGAGCACTCGTGACAGCACAGCAGCAGAAAGGAGTGTGCAACAGGCAGAATCGCTTCCTGCAGTGCCCGCACCATCTCACAACACACAGGGAGCCCTACCCCGTGTTCCTGCTGCAGCCTCATTATTCCCAGATAAACAATTCCCCCCTGGCTGTATTAAAATGTATTTTATCTCAACAAGCCCCACTCACCCAACAAGCAAGATGGCCACAGCAAACGCAATTTCTATTCGTCATTCCATCAAAAGTAATATAATCTGAGAATTTATTAGCTGTGCTTTACATTTATTTTCAGATCAGGCATAAAATTATCTGATCTTTCTCACCGTAAGACACTCTCTCTTGTTCAGGTATCTCCCTCACAACGTAATTTATTTTTTTGCCCTACATCCAACAGCAAATCTCATTGAAAAAAATGTCTGTATTAAAAATTCTCCCAACTATTTGTTTACACATCATTAGTACATTCACGCTTTCAGGAAACTTTACATTTGGCATAGACATCTACTCCTAAATCAGAGATTTCATCGTTTACTGAGAAAACATGCTGTAATTTGGACAAACGACTAACCCATGGAAAATAAACAGAAATTAATTCTGAATTTTATCAGCCTGCAAAACTGTCGCCTGCCCCTCTCCCGCTGGAAACCCTTCCTCACCCAAATTCCAGTAATCTCCAGAGATTAGAGGTACTGCTCCCAAAGAACGTAAGGTCATTCGGAAGAAAACAAGAGGATGCACTAATCCTGACACCCAGCCCCATCTCCTGAAGGACTAGATTAATGAATTCTCTCCGATTAATAAGCCTCTCTCTTCGAGGTTGGGCAAGCCTCAATCAAGTCTCTTCAGGGATATCATGACTTTTAAGACTCTCCTGTTTCAGAGCAGCTGCCTCAAAAGCGGGCACACAATCTAAACACATCACTTGGGCTCCCTCAGCAGTGAATGGAGAAATCAAAGCACCCAAAGAATCCCATCCCAGTGCAGCAGAATGAGGCCACCAGCTCAGATTAACCTTCAACCTGACGTCAGTTAATACACGTTCACCCCAACTGTTTGTTTCTTACTTCCCAAAGAACGGTCAAGCTTCAGCAGAACTTCAAAGGCTTTGAACAAATTCACTGCTATATTGCACACACAGCACTGCGTTAAATTATTCTGAAGGTTGTATGTTCCAAGCACATAAAAGCTGGGAATACCACAGCTGGAATTTGCTGTGCAACTTTATTTCTACTTCTTCAAACATGTGCCATGATCTAATGCGACTACGCATCCTTTTTTCCATGCAATTGTGCAGCTTTGGGTGTACTGGATGCCCAACACTCACATATTCAGCAGCTAATAAATATTTTGTATTTCCCCACTGTTCATCCTGTACTAATCAAATGTTGCTCAAAGCTAGCTCCAAACGAGGAATTAATAATCTTCTCGTAGACAGTCTAGATTGCTCATCCCCAAACATCCAAACGCTTCACAAGAATGAATTCACAACAAGAGCTGGACAAAATCCAGGATTTCTGCCTCATGGAAAATTTTAGTGTTTCCAATTGGTTTCATTGTGCTTTGAAATGAAAACACGCTTTCGAAATGTCTGTAATCTCAGAATTGAAATAACGAATTTTACAGTTCTGCCAGGGGTAAAATACAACTCCCCAGGGCAGCATTCAGCTGCTATAACACTGAGACTGGCTGTAATCACCTGCTCGTTCAATATGTGCCTTTAACTTTCGGCAAAAAAAGAAAAGCTTTGAGTGAGGCACGAATTGCATGAAAAAAATAGGATGCGATCATGCAGCTGAGGACTTGCTGATAGTAATATCCAGAATGCTATTTATAGCAACTTTTAAATGAATTTCCTGAGGTTTTTTTTTTTTTTTTTTTACACACACTTAAACAGATTCTATCATATTGTGTTATGTTAAAACTGGAACGGCTCATCTGCGAAGCTGGGATGTTTGGATCCATCACAAAGATCTCTGCAACTCGAGGTAAGGAAGTAGCTGACAGCAGTAGCAGATTGTCACCGAACACCGAGAGCAGCACAAGCAAATCTGGGAATTAACTGAAGCTGAAAGAAAGGGTGAGAACGTGGAATTCTCTCTATAAGGTCCTTTGCCGCTGCTGGCAACAGCAAACTGGAGAAGGGAAGGTACATTCTGCTCCGCTCCGAGTTCTGGAGATCTGTTCTCTAATGGCAAGGCTTCGCTACCAGATTCCCCTGCATCATCTGCCAGGCGTCTGTCTGTCCTTCCCTTCCTTCTGCTCTCCCCAGCTTCCTGCTGCGTTCCCATTTAGCCAGACTCACTCTCTTTTGGTAGCTAAACACCAGGAACAAAAAAAAAATATAATAATATCCTAAATCTTAGGCAGCTTTTCCTGTGGAAAGTAAAGCATACTCTGTGAGAAGGGTATCACCAAGCTTTGCTTTAAAATTTTTCCACAGGAAGATTTACCGGACTTCTCATATCACAAAACTATGCATTTTTTCAGGCTCTTCAGTGAAAGGTACTGAATCTCTTCACCCTGACTTTTCTCAACAAATTCCCACAAAATGGATGTAGAGCATCATGTGAGAATGTAACCTGAGGACTTAGGTATTGAGCAAAATCAAATTCTTTCTGACATATATTATCTCTGACAACTGACAGTTGTAGATGCCTGGGCAGAAAGTGTAAGGAATGAGGATTATAAAGTCACGCTCTTCCTGGCAGAACTTTCCAGCGATCAGCCATTCTGTGATCTTCCGAGCAGGTTTTGGCTGGACCAATTAAGTTTAATTTGAACGCGCAATTTTACCTAATCACTTCTTGGAACCCATTTATATTTCTGGTCCGTAGCAATGGGTTCCATGATTTACCTGTGCACTGGCCAAACAAGTACTGCCTTTTGCCTTCTTACAAACTCACCACCTGACCATTTCTGTGCTGCCTATTAATACGGGTAAAATGAAAAATATTGTCCCTATTCACCTTTCCTCAACACTTTTGAGTTTCACAGAGCACTAACGCGCCCTCTGCCACTTCTTTTTTTAAGCTTTTTTAAGAGCTGAAGAGTCAGTCTCTATTTGTATCTAATTGTCTCCTTGTCATCCTTTTCTATGCCGTTTTTATTACTGTTTTTAAGACAGAGTGTCTTTTCCTTAAGTGTTCAAAATGAGGCTGCACCATAGACTTACACAAGCCTATGATACTGTCTTGTCCTCAGTTCCTTCCTTTACAATAATTAACATTTAATTGGCCTCACTGCTGCTCAGCACTGACTTAACCTTATCAAAAATAAATCCACGGTGACTTTAAATGTTCCCTCTGCAATATAATTATTAATTTGACGCTCCTCACTCTGTATGTGTATTTACAGTTACATTCCCCTGGGTATACTAATTTAACCCGCCTTGGGATTACCCTGGTTTTAGTTCTTGTGCGATCTTTTGCTGTGACTTTCACATTTGACTGTCCTCAGTAATTTTGTACTGTTTGCTTCTTCTGTCACCTGACTCGTCACTGCTTTTTTCCAAATCGCTGCTGACTGTGCTGAATAGAACAGGCTTCAACAAAGGACTTAGGGGAATCCACCAGAAAATGCTCTCCAGGGTGAAAACTATTTCTTGTACTTTAAGGAGTTACTAGCCCAAGAGTAGCCCCTCCGTCTTCCCTCCCATCAGCTTTATTTCTCCAGACAGCTTTGTTTTAGGTTCAGGCTGAAAGATTTTCTGAAAGCTAAAAGCTGGATAATCTTGCTCCACCAGCCTGTTGACTTCTCCAAAGAACTCTTAATAGATTTACAACTCTCTTAAATCTCTGCAATGGAGCAAGCTGGCCTGAGAAATGGTTTCCTAAATCCTTCCAAGACCTTTGATTCTTTGATATAGCACACTCATCCAGGTATCTAACATCTCTATTCCATAACACGGTTTCTATCAACTTAAAATTACCCTTTTTTGCAGTTCTGCACCTCAAACCACCCCCCCTTTTTAAAAGCCAGCGTCCAATCTGTCAGTGTTCATTCTTCTGGCCATACAGCAGATTTAAGCACTGGATCACATATCATCATTATAGGCTCAGCAATTTCAGAGCTTCTAAAGAACATCTGAACAAAGAGCGTGTGGCCTTAGTGACTCGCCACCGTTCAATTTATCAGTTTGCCTAAAAGCTCTTCCTATTGACTCGCAGAAGGAAACCGTTTGTCAGACACAGACACACATTCCCTCCCGAATGTTCAGCTCCGCCAACCAAAGGCATCGCTGTCTCCACTTATTCCCCACCGCTTCTCCCAGAGGTCCATGTCCAGTGATCCACCAGCCAGGCAGTGTGTTTGACTCCTTCTTAATATGCTCCAGGCAAAAGCAGATGGGTTAAACAGTCTAATTGGCAGTTTAGGTAAATTAACCTGGCTGTTTTCCTGGAGCTAATTAGGAGACATGGAAACAAAATGCTCCATTTGCCAACTGATTGGGAATGGAAACCTCTGGCAGGAGACAGGGTTGATAAGCAGTGATGGGCAGTAGTTTACGTCGGCACAGAAGAAAGCCAAAAATCTGGAAGAAAGCGAAGAATGGAAAACCCCTCTGACTTTTTCTGCAACACCTTACATAATCTTGTCAACACCTGTGAGCTGGCTTCTTTATGTGCTGCTTCTACACCATGATCATAAGTTGTCCCCTTTTGTACTTGCTCCATCAGGCCTCCTGCTGCTAACGGTTTTCCTAAAGCCATTATTAGTGTTTATACATCTAGTGAGTAGCCCTATTGGAGGCCTCATCTGATCCTCCTTGATATGACTTTAAATTTAACATGTTAAGACATGCTTTCCTGGAAGCAACTTCAGTATTTTTTGAAGTACATCTTCCTATTTTTACAAACTTCATTTTAATGAGAATGTTTTTGATACCTCCTTCCACTGTCTTATCTACAGCATAAGCCGCTGGCAATACATCCTCACCTTTCAGGAAGAAAATAATTCCTTTAGTTTCACACCAGGTACACAAGTCTCCCGGATCACTGCTACACTATTTGCCTGAATCCTGCTGACTGCAAACATCTGTCCACAATAAAAGAACAGAAACTGGATGTTGTAATCGCAGCGCTAAGGCAGACCAGCATTTGTAAAACCAACGTCACCCGTGCAGTTACAGCACAGGCTCATCCCTGCCATCAGGAGCTTTTTTCCTCCAGTCGCCGGACTCCTGATTCATCTCTCTGAAGTTCTGTCTTTCCACTGTAACTTATCTTCTCAAGTGTCAATAAATACACTTCTTGGCCCCGAGCTTTGCCATTGGGAAACTCAGACTGTGGAGCCCTCCTGCCACAAGTATCCTGCCCCACAGCACACTGTACGTACCCACTTCTGCCCAGGGCTGGCTCTCTCCTTGCCCTGAGGGGATCCCTGAGGATGAGTTCTCTGATACGACCTCTGGATTTTCTTTCTGCAGGAAGCGGGACCCCAGCTGCGCACTGGGACAGCTGGTCGAGGCTTCAGTCACCGCTGAAATACAGAGCACAAAACAGTTCCTGTTAGCTGTGCAGTGCCTGCTTTGGGAGACACCACCATACTGTGTGTCTACCCAGCATCCTTCTGCTCTGATCACAAAGCCAAAGCTGGAGGAAGGTTCAGGGAGCAGAGTCCAGAACAGAAAACAAAGGTAAAGGCACGTGGGCTGGAAAGTGGGACTGCACAGAATTGTTAAGAAACAAGGAGATTCCCGTGACAGACACCAGCCCTCACTCTCCCCAGAGAGCTTGAAAGCTGGTTGTCAGCTTCTCACAACAGCTCTCTTCCAGTCTTAGCTAACATACCACGCGGCAGAAATCCTGTCCCACAGCCGGGCCCTCCCGCAAGCCCTTCTCCCAAACCAGAGCAGCTAACCTGTCTGCTGAGAGGGCAGCGAAGAGAGCCAGAGAGACCTGTGCTCCCTCCTGGTGTCCTGCAGCGATCTCAGCCACGAGATCTGTCTGACCAGCTGCAGAAGCAGCGCACCGAGTGCTCCCTGCAGACAAAAACAGGCACAAGTCAAGGGAAACAGTTTGCCCCACTCCCTCTTTCCGTCCTGCTTCCACACGGCAGCATGTCCACAGCTCCATTTTGGGGAGCTTTCCCATCAGGGGTCTCACAGTGCCCACAGCTCCCGTCCCCTTTCACCCTCCCAGGGTCTTCTGGCGACATCCCTCGGCAGCAGGGCCACCAGGCTGCTCCTCACCCAGGTGACTGCGTCCAGCACGGAGTAGCGGGACACCAGGCCGGGCAGGGGCTGCTGCCTTCCTCCTCCTTGTCCATCCTGACAACCGGGCGCTCTAAAACGAGCAGAAAACACCAACAACCGTGAGGCCAAAATCAGCCCTCAGAGAGCTTCCCCCCCTCCACACACACATCAGCAGCGCCCTGAGGGCAGCGGGTCCCCCCGCCTCCTTCCCTTCAGCGGGCGGGGGTTCTCCCCCTCCCCAGCTCTCGCTGCGGGTCCGGGCCGGACTCACCGCTCCGGGCTGGGCCCGCGGCCGTCGGTCGGCGGTGCGGCGGGGCCGGCGGCGCAGGCGGGGCGGGCAGGGGGCGGCCAGCAGCGGCCCAG
>JAOXNO010000052.1:31326080-31343049 GCA_028565335.1 Limnodromus scolopaceus | reverse complement strand
CCTCTTTCAGTGTCAAACCCTTCCCCCTTGTCCTATGGCTCCCCTCCCTGATCAAGAGTCCCTCCCCAGCTTTCCTGGAGCCCCATTAGGTACTGGAAAGGGCTCTAAGGTCTCCCTGGCGCCTTCTCTTCTCCAGGCTGAAGACCCCCAACTCTCTTAGCCTGCTTATGATCAGATCTGCTTATGACATTCTTGCAATATGCAGAACTGTTGTTTCTCTTCCATTTTGTAGCAGACTTTTATCTGCTACAGGACTGTTACCGTACTGGTCCTGACTCTGTTTGGGCTGTTAACATGTCTCTCCCAGGTCTTCTTTCTTTTGAGCCACCTCCTGCTCTCAGTCTCTTGATTCGGGTCATGTTTTACACAACTCTAACCATTTCTATTATTCTTGCTGCTTAGCCCATTGGCCGTTCCTGAGGAGCAGTACCCAAGACTGGACGTGCCTCTGCACTGAGGCCTTACTAATACAGAGTACAGCAAAAGGACCTGCGAGATGTCTTGCAGGTAATTCCTCTGTTAATATGTCTGCGTAGTGTTTTCTTTTTGCTCAGGACAATAACTCCTGTTCAGCTTGTGATCTATCAGAACCTTCAGATCTTTTTTTTAATTTTTTTTTCCCAACTGCTTTCTGCCCAGCTGATATCTATCCTCTATTTGTGCACCTCGCTCCTGCCTCAGTTAAAACGCTCCACTTTTTACAATTGAAATGACTCCTATATTTATAGACAACTTGTCCAAGTTGTCAAAAGTTTTTAATATTGCTATCCCCCATGTATTTGGAGCTACTCTTCACAGATTTAATCTTGGCAGATTTAATAAACACACAGTCCATTCCTTCATCCAGTCTATCAATAAAATATTGAATGGAACTTATGAACAGCTGAGTAACCATTCAATTTGTCCTTTAAATTTCACAGTGAACCCTTAGAAACTACTCTAAGACTGCAGGTTCCAACCAGATTTTTGTCGTGACTTCAGCCAGGGCATTCCTGCACTCACGAATGTCATGTGGGACAATGTCAGGAGCCTCAGTGACATTAAGGTGTATGGTATCTGCTGCTTCTTCCCTATCCAGAACATCTCATCCATTGGAGAGGGAAATTAGATTGTGTCAGCCTGTTTTGTTCGTGAGGAATTCACGTTGACAAATATTCATCTTCTTATTAGTTTCTATGCACTTAGAAATCATTCTGATTATTCTGGTGTTTTTCTTTTCCGGGAGATTAAATCTTTTGGTATCTTAGTTATTCCGTTTGACTTGTAGAAGACGACCACTAGCGGTTCCTGTTGTTTGAAAGTGTAAGAACTTTGGGGACAGTTAAGGCAACACAGACAAACGACTCACCAGGAGAAACCTGCTGCCAAATGTGAAATTCCTGCGATAAAGCACAGAGACACAAAAGGTTCTCAAGAAAGTGGTGGAAAGAACATTTTCACAAAAAGAAATCATTTTATTTCAGTCTGAGAAATTATGATGCAAATCAGCTTAATTTAAAAAAGAAATTTCAGGCTAGCTTGAGAGAATTCTGAACAGTCTTGTAGAAATGTTAGGGTCATGTAAAAGAAGAAGTTGGGAAACCTTAATTTTGGGCTGCACTGACTTCTTTGCCTGTAATAGATTGGTAGTGAACATCTAATAAAATAGAAATAGAGATTAGACTAAATTTCATAACCTTTTAACCCAGAAAGCCTGGATCTCCTTGGTAAAGTGTTTTCTGAACTCTAATATATGCTCACTGTTGACATGGGCTTACTCACAGAACAGAGTGACCTTTGCATAGCTCAACGAGAAGCGCGTGTGTGATACGTTTTAGTGTCTCCTGTTCGATGCGCCCACGTGACAGTGAGTTTGATCTTACCAAAACAAGGTGTTCTACTTCATCTCATAGCACTTCTGCTGGAGTGTTTGATCCCGTGTCTATAGGAAGTGTTATGTATATTTATATGAACACCCCAGTGCATGAGTCAAGGAAGAAAGAATATGAATTGCATTGGTATGAACGATTTGCTGTTTTTCAGAAACTTTGATTTTGCCTGAATTCAGTATTCTAAAGGGCAAAAGAATCTTACCTGTGCTGTGCATTAACAAGCCTTTGGGTTGGAACCGTTCCCACTGTGCATTTTGTTCTGTAGAATTATCATCATGGTCATGCCGTGAACTGTTTGGAGGATGGAACTGCTCATAAAGGAGGGAAATCGAAAGTGTCATCAAACTCCCAAAACAGAGGCAAATCATAGAATCATAGAACTGTCCAGGTTGGAAGGGACCTTTAAGATCATCTAGTCCAACCATCAACCTAACTCTGACAAAAAACATCACTAAACCATGTCACTAAGCACTATGTCAACCCGTCTTTTAAATACCTCCAGGGATGGTGCATCAACCACTGCCCTGGGCAGCCCATTCCAAGGCTTAAGAACCCTCTCAGTGTAAAAATTTTTCCTAATATCCATCCTAAACCTCTCCTGGTGCAACTTGAGGCCATTTCCTCTTGTCCCATCGCCTGTTCCTTGGGAGAAGAGACCGACCCCTCCCGGCTACACCCTCCTTTCAGGGAGCTGGAGAGAGCGAGAAGGTCTCCCCTCAACCTCCTTTTCTCCAGGCTGAACATCTCCAACTCTCTCAGCCGCTCCACACAAGACTTGTGCTCCAGACCCCTCACCAGCTTCGTTACCATTCTCTGGACGCACTCCAGCCCCTCAATGTCTTTTTTGTAGTAAGGGGCCCAAAAATGTATTCCATGTTAGCTGCAGGAATTTTGAGATATGAGCAGGGGCTCTGTTATAGCTTTCTTTTTTCATCCCTTTTTTCACTGTCTTCTTCAATATAGATACCCTTCTACTCCTGGTCCTTTAAGCTGAAGGAGCTGTAGAAGTGCTCTAGAAGTCATTCGTGTATGGAAAAGCATTCCTGCTTTCTGCTATCTTTTGATTTCGCACGCACCCTCCACAGGCAGGTACTCACTGTGAGGTTGGAGATGTTCTTGGTGAGAAGGGGAGACACGTGTGAATGTGCTGAGGACAGGGGTGCAAAGCGGATTTTATAACACAGAGGTGAGTCATTTCTCAAGGGTGAGGACTTTTGAGCATTAACCCTCGGTGACTTCCACTACTGTTAACACATTACTATGGATTGGTTTGGGAAAAAAAAAAAAAAGAGATTAAAATTGCATAAGTAGATAAATTTTAAAGAGACAGAAATAATAATGACATTACGATTGGCTGAAAGAACTGAGCTACACTAACAATGGAACATTTTAAAAATAAATGGGTAGCTAGGAAAGGGTGCAGGGAGACGTGCTGCTTGGAGATCAGAGAGGCACCTAAGCCTGACAGTTTCTATGACTGCATGAAACGGAGAAACACAGCCAAGCCCCTGCTCTCTCCCGGCGTATTATACTGCGCAGCAATCAGGTTTAGTAACACATTGCTGAGAAAAAGACTCCCACTATTTAGCATTCATTATAGATGGCATTTCTCAGATTGCAGCGCAGCAGTGTAAACAAGCCATGCTGGAGGAAGAGCGGAGGACAGCATTTATCTGAGCTCTGATTTATTTCTTGTTAATATTCACTAACTACACAAAACCTATGGCAGCACCAGTTTTAGGAAGGGAAAGCAACTCCTCAAACCGCCACCATTTTCCAGCGTTCTTGCAGGAAGCCAACACAACAGGAGGCAAAACACAATTCCTGCGGTAGGACAGGCGTGTGGCTCCCTTGTGGGGCTGGAACATCTGGTAGATTTGTCTCTGTGAGTCGCCGTGGACCTGCAGGCCTGCCAGCGTTCTGCCAGCTGCCTGCTTTCTATTCCATTGATGTTGTGTTTTGTAAACCTTGTCAGTGCCGGGAGGGAGTCTGTCCCCACGGACAGGGTGCTGCCGTGCTGAGACACCGACATCTGGGAGCAGAAAGCTGCCTGGACAGGCTGGTGTCCCTGAGATGGACCAACTGCTGTCACCTCCAAGTGTGGGATGCCACTAGCCGGTGACATAGCAACCAGAGAGCTGTTCTGCCTGCATAGAATCATAGAATGGGTTGGATTGGGAAGGGACCTTAAAGATCATTGAGTTCCAACCCCCTGCCATGGGCAGGGACGCCTCCCACTAGACCAGGTTGCTCAAAGTCCCCTCCAACCTGGCCTTGCATGTTTGCCTTTGCCGAGAGGGCTGCATCCCATAGGGACTGGCCCTTTCTTTTTTCGTGTTACTTCCAGGTAAGCCAGGTGCCAGCCACCCAGAAAAGCAACGTGACTTTTCCATCACCCATGAATCACTAATCCCTGGAAGCCAAGAGGGTACTGGGAGCTGTGGTGTAGGGAAACGCACAGAGGCTTTCACCCCATGCTCCCCACGGCCTCCCCAGAGTCTGCCCAGCAGAAGAGTGGTCTGACATGCTAAAGAAAAGCTATGTATGACAGCTCTGCTCCATACATGCCCCTGGTGTACGTATAGAGAGCTGGCAATAATGGAGGATCTTTCTGGCTCCATCATTCTGCTGACAGGTCCCTGCAGTGCCATGGTGGAGTCCCCTCCATCCTTTCCTGTCCAGATGGAGGTGTTAGATGTCCTCTTTCCTGTGAGGGAGGTGAGACCCTGTCCCAAGTTGGCCAGAGAAGCTGTGGCTGCCCCATGCCTGGAGGGGTTTAAGTCCAGGCTGTATGGGGCTTTGAGCGACCTTGTCTGGTGGGAGGTGTCCCTGCCCATGGCAGGAGGTTGGAACTGGATAGTCTTTAAGGTCCTTTCCAACCCAAGCCATTCTCTGATTCTCTGATTCTATTTCCTCCAAAGCCTCCCTTCTTTGAAAACACCTTGGTGAATACCTATCTTTTTTTTTTTTTTCAGAGGGATTCGTGACAGTGTATCTTAGGATTATTTGATTTTCCCCCACAGCTACCTCACAATAATACCTAACTTAAAAATGGGACCTATTCAAAAGTGCCGGAGCTTCTTAAAAGGAAATTAAAAGCAGCTGCTATAAGGATGCAGAAGATGAGAAACTAGATAAAAAAACCCTATCTGAAGCTCAGAGCAATATATCACTAAGTGAAATAATTCTACAAGGGACCAAAAAGGCAATATTCTAACAGCAGAGTGGGAGAGACTATTCAAAATCAGGGATTTCTGAGCAAATAAAGAAACTATTAAGAAAAAAAAAAGCATTAACTGTGAAGCTAAATCTGTAGGTCAGGCAAGGAAAAATTTTAAGGTGCAAACTCACTAAAGGAATAATTAAAATGCGAGTGAGAATATTTTCAAAATTGCTAAAATCATGTACTTTTCCAGGTGTTTGGTCAACAAATGACCAGTCTCTATAAGGATTACTGTAAGAGAGGAAGACTGCTGTTGAAAAGTAAACCAAAGTTTTGTGTTGGTGCTCACTACGGTTGAGGTTGGTTATTCTCCCATGAGATCGAAACTTATGGGGACAAGTGTGAGGATGTCTCTCAAATTAAATGACAATAAAATGCATTTTAGGACTAATTGATAAGATGAGGAGTCAGAAATTGCCAAGACCATATGGTAATCACTCAAGAGCTCTGGAGGAAAACAAATATGCAATTACGGAGCTACTATAGTGTGTAACCCGTCACTTAAATCAGTCTCCTGGCAGGAGGGATGGAAGATGGTAAATGTGACAACAATCCCTGAGAAGGTCCCCAGGAGCGAAGTGGAGAATGGCAGACCATCCCACTGGGGTCTGTACTGAGCAAATGAGTCGAATTATCAGGAAAAAGAGATTAAATGGATAAAACCTAACATACTGGGGAAAGTATTTCTAGTGAGGAACCACATCACAAGTTTGTTTGAGCTCTTGAAAGGGTCCTGAAGATGCAACTAAGATGACCTGGTCATAATAACATAAGAAACGCTCTGGTGGGTCAGAGCAGTGGTTCTATCTGCACTGTCCACCTATTGTTCCTGTGACTGTGATTTTATCAATCATCTCACTCGTATTCCTCTCGCCGCCTTCTCTCCGAACTGAGAAGCTGCTTTAGTGTCTCCTCCAAAGCAACAACCAGAAATCAGTTTAATCTGGTTGACGGTTCTTTACAAAACCTGTAATTGAGCTGTAAAATCCTGTGCCATAGGATGTTAAGGATGCTCAAAGTTTACTTGTGCTCTGGGGGTAACAGGAAAAGTTAATGGAGGGAAGTTAAAGCATAACCTGTTAAACAGTAAAACCAAAGATTGTGACTCAAAAACTCCCAAGAGACATATTGTTGGAAAACAGAGTAATATTCCAAGAAAGCTTCTCTGCACACCTGGTACGTTCTTAAACTCCTTCCCCGGGCATCTGTATTGAAAACCAGCTGCTGCGTTAGAGGAACCTTCGATCTGACCCGGTGCAGCCTTTCTTGTGCTTTGTTCTGTTCTGTCAAAAAGAAAATGAAAGGTAGATATGGATGTAAACACTTCTGATGGCAACGCTGAACGCTGAACTCCTCTCCCCACTATACAAGCAAACAATGAATTTTTATTTGAATGCTAATGAAGATCTCACCATGATGCTGCTAGGTCTCATCGAGCCATATAAAGAGAAAAGCTACCTGGTGGAATAAAGAAAGGGTCTTTATAAAGGGATGAAAATGTATTGCAAATATGAATGTCATTAACCACTCACAGGTCAAAAATACACTTGAAGCTACTGATGTGATTTGAAGTAGGTAAACAAGTATTAAGGAGAGAGTTTTCTTACAATTAGTGCACCTGTTAGGATCTGAAAAGGAGGCATTTGTATTTCTTGTATCCTTTTAACTCCAAATTATCTGGGGTTTGTAGTCAAAAAGGAGATCTTTCTGCAGCCATCTAATCTATTCTAGATCTCTTGCTTTTTTGGATCAGAGCTGAGGCGAGCTTCTCCTACAAATTTGTGCTGCAGTCTACTAAAAGAGCTGTTCCTTGCCAGGAGAATATTACATGCAGTTCTGAGAAAAATGAACAGAGTCAGCTTGTTTGAGAGGTAACTGATGCTTACTCACAATGCTGATAAGCCTGACATTTGCTGAGAAGTGCCACAATTCTCAGTCCAATGAGAAATCCCAAGAGGGTGTTTTTTTTTCAGCGATGCTTCACATTCTATTGACTCAGGATAAGCTGGAGTCTTCTAAAGCATCTTACTCAAAAAAAAAAAAACCAAAAAATAACGGAGGAGCCCAACTCCTCCGCTTGAATTACATACAGATGTACGAGCCTTCCTTGGCACATTTGTTAATGATCGTGGTATGTTTAATGATGCTCTACAAGTTGTCAGTGCCGTATGTGTCATATTTCATTCCTGCAGTGTAGTAAAAGCACTTATGCAAGAGTTCTCGGTGCCTTGATTGCAATTACAAAAATTATACTTGGAATAAAGCCACTCAGCAGCTCCACGTAACAGCCAAAGCTTGTCGTGAAATACCTGTCTGTGATATTAGGCATGTTCTGGCTGTGAGTGTAGTCGGTGCCTTGGCTTTCTGTAGCATCCACCATATCTGGCCCTGCAGGGTTCTTCTGGAATAGGCCCTGCCTTGAAAAAAAAAAAAGACTGTCAGGAGGCTTTTAAATGTTCAAGTAGATTATGTCAAGCAGTTCCCTTTTGATCATTATTATGAAGATATGTTCAAATAATTCTGAAATGTTAGTGATGCAAAATTTCCATTACAGGCACTGTGATAATTAGCTCCTACCATGTCCTTATCTTGGAATTCCATTATTCTCCTTTTAATTATCATTTTGACCAACTTTCAATGTGCAAAGCTGTTTCTCTGGCTCATCTTATATCCTTTTAAAGTAGACAAGAAACCCAAATAGTGGTTAAGAAATTTCTGACAAAATTGTTTTTCAGGGAAAAAAAAATTCTTATTTATCAAAACTTGAACTTTTCACAGGAACATATGTTCCAGATGTCAAGAGTTGCAAAATCCATCACTTCAGGTGGTAGTTTGTTCCCAAATTTAATCATCACTGCTGTTAAAAAATGTGTGTTTCATTTCTGGTTTGAATCACTTTCATTTTTCAGCCCTTAGTCTTTCTTCTGTCTCTGCTAGATTAAAAAGTGTTGGTTGATATTTTCCCCTTGTGAAAGTATTTATCGAATGGCCCCACAATTGAGCTGTTTAAGTTTCCCGGCTACATGTTCTTCTCTCCTCATATACTTTTTATGGCTCTTTTCTGCCCCCAATCTAATCTCTCACCAGCTTTAAATGTGAACATCGGAATTAGATATACTAGTGGTTTCCATGAGGCTGTACCCAGAGGTTGAACGGATTCCTTATTTCTAATCACTTCTCCCCTTTTATCATGCTTGTACCCTGAGCGTTCGTGGGGGCTCCTTTGCCCATTAACACCTCCGAAGTCATAACCGTTGCACTCCGAGACAGGGATTTCAGTTCCCCGAGAGCAGCCCATTCTCTGCTGGTTCATTGACTGCCTCTTCTCCTACTTCCTCCTCTTGTACCTCGCATAATATCAAGCAGAGAGCAGCCTCTCTTCTTGCGTGTTCAGGATCTAATAGTTCTGAAAAGCAGTCATACCGTGTTTCTATAAATCGGTTCTCTAACTTTTTTTTTTTTTCTCCCTTTGTGCCATTATATCGATTTATTTATGAATAATAGAGGTCCCCATGTTTAGTATTTCACCTCTCAACATTAAGCACTCAGTCTTCTTTCTCTGGTGACTGATGGCATAACTCTGCTCATATATTTACATCTGTGCTGCCAGACACTTTCAGCATATAGTCTTTTCCAGTAAGAATTTCAGTCTGACTAGATTCCTGAAAACATTTTCTTTGACATAAAAAAATTATTTCACTTCTATAGTTATGTTCTCTGTTCTGTAGTTTATGGCCACATACTATGATATACCCTTGGTTTTGTCACTGGGATTTACTATTTTCTGCTGTGTCAAGATCTGATTTTAATACTTCATCCAGTTTGGGGTTTTTTTAATTAAAAAAAGTTTTTGTATACATGCATTTATAATTCTTAATTTGGGGGGCACCTTTGTTTAGCTTCTTAGTCCAATGTCGTTTTGATATAATAGAATTTCACCTACAAACTGCTCCTATCCCTGTACTAAGCTTTTTCTCTGAACTGGCTGGATACACAGCATATTTTTGTTTTACCAACCCTTAGCAATCTGTTTGCCTTAGCTCATGACAGATTTCCCCCAGCTCCCACTTAATTAAACACATCATATATGTTTTCCTTGTGAAAAGTCTGATTTCAGCTCTGACTTTTGATGGAGACCATCACCTCCGGATAGCGTCTTCTTCCCCTCTGCCTAATTGGCGTTGTGTGTATAACTGGAAGGATTTCAGAGAAACTGTCAACACTACCCTGGGGCTAAATCTTCCAGCCAGCAGGCTGACTTTGCCTTCCAGGATCCTCCGCTTGCATTTCACTATAAAATCTGTGACATGCAGTAGGACCTCATGCTCCTCCCCAGCATCTCCTACCATCCACCTCGGTGTCTCACAAAAGACCCCTTCGTATTCTGCCTACAACTCAGCAGATCTCTGTCATCACACGCCGGAGTGCTCCTGGTATTTAAATTCCCATCAGCACAGGAGACCTGAAGTTCTCAACCGAAGATGTATTTTCAGATATTGCCTTCCTGGAGTTGTCAGCTTGTTTTTCCTCAGCTGGGAGGCAGCGTCCCGTGATGTTAATACTTGGCTGTGCTGTGCTGCGCTGTGCTAAACCATCCATTGTGAGAGGAGAGCCAGCGCTCTGAGCTTGGCCTAGTCCCTCACACCCTTGTGCGCTGGTTTTGTGCCTTGTATTTTATATCTATATTTATATTTTGTGCCTCCAGATGAGAAGCTCTGGCCTCAAACCGCTCTGAGTATGTGCAGTGAGAGCCGTGTGTGCAATGAAGGCAGTCGCTGAAGCAATTACCGAACCATTAGTGACTACCCTGGAAGCTCTTGGAAGGCAGGTGAGATCACTGAGCACTACAGAAAGGGGAACACAGTTTACTTTTTTGAAAAAGAGAAATCAGGGAACGAGAGGCCCCTCTTCCGAGAAATAAGTCTGGAAAAATATTACGTGATCAATTTAAAGCAAATAGAAGATAAAAAGTAAAAATAACAACCATAGATTTACCCAGAATCAATCATGCCATCTTACCCTAATTTCCTTTTTTGAGAAAATAATGTCTAGTAGATGAAGAGGAGGCAGCAGATGGGACATATTTTGCTTTAGGAAAGCTTTTGAAACTGTTCCACATGATTCTTTCAGAAGCAGACTAAAGAAATATGGTCTGTATCAGTGTGCCCAGTATTTCTGGCTGGGCGAGACACTTACCTTGTTTCTGTATGAGGGAGAGACCATATGTTGCAGCCCTTTCTCTAATGCACAAGCAGAAAAGCCAGTGCTTCCTGGGGCAATGAGATTTATTGCGTGTGTGCAGACACTTTCACACACTGCCATGATCAGAGGCACTAAGTGGGCTCCCAGCAAAGGTGGCCCCAAAGTCTACTCAAAATAGTCCGTCCAACGGGCAGCCCTCCTCCCAGTGGGCTCCAGACTGGATCCTGAAAGGAGTCCGGGAGACCTCTGCCAAGTTCCTCGTCCTGGCAGGCCCTGTGCGGTTCAGAGCTTGACATTCATCATCTAGGAGGCATGTGATACTACTGAAACGTGGGTGGCAATAGTGCACTGTCAGACTGGGAGGTTATTTTGACCAGAGACCTGCTGGCGTGTGTCCTGGGCCCAGTTCTATTCAGTTTTTTGGTGTTTTTTTTTTTTTTAATTAATGACCTATATGATTTAACAAAGAACTCACTCATGAAATTCGTGGATAAACCAGGATGCGCTTTGAAGGTCAGGATCAGACTTCTAATGATCTTGGGAAACTGATCCAGAAATCAACAGTATGAAATAAAAAGAAACACAGAATGTGCCACATTTATGAAAGAGGAAATAAATACCAAAGTATAAGAAAAGGTACAACTGACTGCCTGAAGCATGCCAGGAACAGACATGGGAATTAGAGAAAATAAAAAATTTAGCATGAGTGAGCAATCACCAAAGTTCTCATCCTGGGGGGTGTTAATGAAATGCATTATTAAAAGATGGGAGGAAGTCTCATTTTCTGCAGTGCTGCTGGGACCTTTGCTGGACATCTGTGTCCACGCTTAGCGCCGGAGGTAACTGGTGTCATGAGTGATGGAGGTACCAACGGCAGAGGAATGAGTCGGAAAGAGATTTTGAAAGTGGAATCACAGCGTTATAAATTGTCACGGTACCAGCCAAGCAGATTCTCAGCCGACGGTGAGGTAGTTTTTACAAGAGAGATAAGCTGTATAAATCAATGTGAAACTAGATTGCAAACTAGGTTTTAGCATTCAAAAGCAATGAGGTATTTTTATAGTTGACGGTTGTGGAAACTCACCAAATCAGCAGCAGCACGTGGTTCAAGATCGCAACTCCCCTTCAAAAGAAATAAGAAAATTCTTGTAATTTAGAAAAATGGAAGGCACTGAAATCAATAACATTGAGGAAGGAAATAGCAGAGAATGGTCTCAGCAATTAAAGTCCCAGCTAAGGAGGCCCCATGAAAAATGGGCAACTAGATCAATAAAAAATGTAGAAATATATCCATACAAATACTGCAGCTCTGAAGCCTAAAGGAGGTGAACTAGAATGTCTGATTTTAGAGGAAGTTATTGACATAATAAATGCCTCAGAATCTTGGCAGAAGGGTAGGAAACTGTAATAATAGGGAACAAATTATAGAGGAAGGCTGGAAAGGGGTGCATTAGTGGTGAAGCTGTGGAGAGTATGAGGAATTGTCCCTAAATGAAGTTTCAGCAGAGGACATTTTGGAACAAATCAATAAAATGAACAGTAAGAAAGCACCAAGATAAGATGATACTCAATCAAGAGTTCTGAAAGACCTCAAACACTAGATTAAGAGAAAGCTAAATGTAGCATGAAAAGTGTCGTTTAAGTTGACCACACTGCAAGAAGGATAGAAAGTGGCAAATGTGTCTTCAGCCTTGAGAAAAAGGACTCCAGGACAAATGTGGAAACCCACACATCAGTAAATCTCCCTTCCAAACTGAGTAAGTGGGTAAAAACTACAATAATAAAGAAGAGAACCAGGAGACAATTTCATAAATGTGATTTATTTGGAAAAAGTCATTACAGTTCTTGCAGAAGGAGACCATGTCTCATAAATCTGTTTGAACTCTTTGAAGATGTCAGCAAGCTTGTAGGTAAGGCTGATCTAGTTGATAAAGTGCGTACGGACTTCCAAACAAATGTCAATAAGTCTTTCTGCAAAGACTCTTAAAGTAGTTAAGCTGAGATAATAAGATGTCCTCTTGTAAGTAAATAAGATGGAGACAAAATGGGACAAAAAGTGGGAGAAACGATCAGTTTTCCTGGTGAAAGGAGCTCTGCAGCTTAGTCATGTGACTGTTCGATGTAGGAGCTGTGCTTTTTAATATCTTTATAAATGATTCGGAAAGGGGGGGCGAATTCTTCAGTGACAGGGTTTGTGGATGACACAGAATTAGCTGAGATAGTCAAATCTGACCCTGAGAAGGGAGACAGATGGTTCTCGTGGCAGTGAGTGACTGTGTCAGAAATGGCGTGTCAAAGTCAATGCTAATAAATGCAAAGTAGTTTGAGAATATACATATTCAGTTATATATTATACTTAGTTGTGGATTGAACATTGCGTTGTTAGCACTCAGAAACAGAGTTGCTGTAGGATAACTCTACGAAAACATCGATGCAGTGACCACAGCAATAAAAAATTCCAACTGAATGAGAGAAATTTTTAGAAAAGGAAAAAAGGAAAAGAAAAACATGATTATGTGATTAAGTCACGGTATAAATGTTTGGCAAACGCACATATTGATTAATATGTGCAGTTCTGTTCATCCTGTCTCATAAGGAATAAAATAGAACTAAAAAGGATGGGTGGGAGTTATTTAGCTCAGAGATTTAGGCACGTAAATTTAGATTTCTACCTGTAGGTGTCAATCTATAAGGTAGGTATCTAAACTCCGAGACTAAATTGAAGCTTTTTAATCTGAATTCCACCCACAAAAACTGGATGAGGACAGAATGGTTTTCATATCAGAACAGAGAAAGTAGTGAGGCATGGGACAGGGATCTTGAGATCTCCTGGGAAAAAATGGAGGAGGGGATGGCTGTTCTTTCTTTTTAAGTATAGGAGAAGTTAAGGATACCCCATGAAATTATTAGGCATCAGGTCTAAACCAGAAAGTCATACATTCTCGTAGAACATATAATTAAATTGTATAATTTACTGCTGGAGTCTGTTGTGTAGGTCAAAAGTATAAATGAATTAAGAATTTCTGGAAGGCTGATGGGAAGTCAGTGTCCTGCCAAACAAAATTACAGAAGCTCATTCAGCTGTCAAAAGCCAGGCGGAGGTACATGGGAAGGACTCCGAGGCAGCTAAATAGGACAATAAAGGCGATTTCTAGGCCAGAACAGAGTGAGAAACTGGTGTGCGCCCCACCAGTGGCTGTTCTTGTGGTCAGTAGGACACCATGAAGAGAGAACCACAACTGGGATCTCAGGAGTAGAAATTGCAGTTTACTTCAAAGTAGGCTTTGGGGAGAGAAGGGGGAAAGGGAGGGAGAGAAGTCCTGTGCAGAAATTTTAGGAAATGAGAGAGGCTGATGACAGCCATAAAACAATAATCATTAGCACAGGTGATGTCCAGAAGATGGAAACAGGAAGCAGTGTTCAGAACTCGTGAATCTAGTCTTCACTACAGCAATGCTCGTGTGGCTTTTGAAGACTTAAATTGCTGACAACCGCATTCAGCCCAGGTTATTGTGCTCTGTCCAAGCTCCCTGACCAGTGGTATTTCAGTCATTACCAAAGTTACAGAGTAGGATCCTGGATGCACTCAGTAATGACCCAAACATGGTCAGTTTGGGTGGATTATCCTGGAGGAACAGCTAACAAGACACATGGGGCTGTGGAGAGCAAGGCTGGAGAACATCTCCTGCTCTCCAGGAGCAGGAGATGGGGGAGAATCAATTTTGAGCATGGCAACCACTGCAGATAAGTTTAGTTTAGTATGAAGCTGTCTATAGTGGTCCCAAACTTTCCTCTTCCTCTGCCTTCATTTTCCATTTTGTGTGGATGTATTTTCATCATTCGTGTTGTGCTTTAGAAAAATGCCTGTTTCTGTTTTGAGTTACTCCGCTGGCTGTCCCCAGGGGTATTTCCACCTGTCTCTTAAATGGTTGCAGTTATTTTCTATGGGCTTCAGCAACCGTGAATTTGGCTCCGCAGACTTCCCAAGGACTCAGAGTACTCTGGAAAGCAGTATTGCTCATCCGCAGGGTGCAAACTCAGGGAATGATGATTTAATTAGATGGGTAGCGCTACTTAAAAGCAAACTCGGAATGTAATGCTGCTGCCTTTGAAGGCACTGCCTTCAGTACTGCATAAGAAGCCCGTAATAACATCAGAAGTGAGGGTAAATTTGATGGCAACTTTTATATCCTTTATTGTAAAGCATGCCAAGCTGCAGCATGGTAAAATCCATTAGTACTTTGGGGACGTTTTTTGGTTTTTTAAAGTCAGGAACTATTCATTAGCTCAAAGTGAAACTTACTGTAAGAACATGCAGGTCCTGGTGGGAGTTGCTGTTGCTGATTGAGGAAGCAGCATCCTCTCCCAGAACAACCCAAGGGCCTCATGGCCACGAGCCTGGTAGAAACCCCCCCTTCTCTCTCCAGTACCTTTTGGTCACGGACAATTTTTGTCATTTAGACAATTAGTCTCTTACCTGATGACCCCTCCCCACCTGGGAAGGGGAATTGGGAAAAACAAGGAAATCTGAGGGTTGAAATATAAACAGATTCAGTAGAACAAGGCTGAATAATTAACATTAATAACACTAAAGAACCAGTGTTGATCCTGATACCAATATAAAACACCCCAGGACTGTCCCCAGCCCATTCCCCAGCAGAAGCCGTGCCCTCCCAGCGGGGACAGCCAGTGTGGGACCCTGAGAGTGCTGCGGCTTTGGGAGGAAGGGAAGGGCTCAGGGCTCTGGCACCAGGGCAAGGGGTTCTCAGGATCCCAACCATTGAAAGAGAGAGAGACAGAGTTCGTTCCTCAGCAAAATTCCTAATTTCTATTGAATGTGATGTTCATGGTATGAAATAACCCTGTTGGCAGCTTGGGTTGAGTGCCCAGGTCTTGCTCCTCCGCATCCCCGCACCTGAGGAGCTCGAAAACACCAAGACCTTGAAACCCACACACCAGAGCTGGCTGTAAAGTAAATATTTTCACAAATTCAGATACTAGTATCTTCTAACAGTGCAGTTTTTCCAAGCATTAGAAGAGACCTTACCAAAATGTAAAATTACTGAAAGATAAATTAGTTCTTTGTCGCTGAAACCAGGACAACGATGAGGCTTCCCACGAACCTTGGGCAGAGAATGGGGCAGCCTGAAAAATACTTTTCCCAAAACAGGGCTAATCTTACCCGGGGTCCACCTTGATGCCCTTTTATATATAGGTAGCCCCAACACAGCTGTACTGTCACAACCGTGGGGCTGTCACAGGAGCTCCTTAGGCTGGCACAGCCTCTGAACGGAAAAGATTTGTAATTACAGGCGAAAAAGAGGGTGCTGTGAGTAATCTCAGAGCTTTGCTATGCATATGTATGTTCTTCAGTCTCCGGGTAGGGATGATCTGCTTTACGTGAGTACTTGTCACCATGGCAGGACTTTGAGCTGCCTGCCTGATGCTCCCTTTGAATTCTGTGACCGCAGGACTCTTCCTGGCATCTCTGACCTAGAAAATATTTTTTTTTTTTTTTTAAATATATAAAGCAGAACTGCTATCCCTGAAAAAGTTTAACAAGAAGGTATTTTGGTGCCTGTCAGGGAGTTGGCAATGGAAATCAGGGTCAAAACGGTAGCGTGGTTCTGGACTTAATTAGGTAGGCTGCTTTTTTGGGAAGAAGTCATTTCAGAAAGTTGGACACTGGGGAATTTTCTGCCTTGAGTTAAGAAAAAAACAGCTTCAAAATTTGTTTCTCTGTTTCCTAGAAAATGAGTTTTCTACACGGTTTTGGATTGTTTCAGCCAAACGTCTCTGTTTTTCCATGATATATTTCACAACATATTTGTTACGTCCAGACATAGAATGTTAGAATTAATCAAAACTGAAATATTTATGGAGAAAGCCATTTCACGTCCATCTCTGTCATGAGACTGGCTGCTCTGATAGGGATTAGAGGTTGTTACACTAATGACTTAGACTTTTGTCTCATTGCCAGAGCAGTTTCCCAATTTAGAACCTTTTCTTCTGATTAATATTTGTATTCCTCCCACAATTCCTCTTCTTATAGGAACTTGTACTGGGAATTATTCCAGACCTACATAATGTGTCTGAAATCTTTTTATCCCTCTGTTTGCTGATCAGTGGAAAGGATTTTAATGCCAGGTTAGGTAATCGAGATAAATCCTAACTTCATCTAACTTTATCCCTCGACCATGTCTTGGATATTCTAGAAACATTTTTTGTGATCCATAAATAAATTCACATAGGATTTTGATTAATCTTTTTTTTTGGGTCTTCTTTTTTCAGCGAAGCCTCATTACATTAAATGGGAGATCAAACAGACTGTATTGCAACTTCCACTATGCACTAACTTGTTTGGTGAAATACTTTTTTGGGGGTTGAAAACACCAGTAAGTTTGGAAGACAAAGTTTTGTGCACAGCTGGGTGTGTATAATGTGTTTTTGGTACCATCCTGAAGCAGTGATGGCTTCTGGTACTTGATAATGCTTTCTAGCCCCACTCAGGTGTTTGAATTATCTTATATAGTGGTGCAAAGCACACACTGATTTAACTCACTTCACTTCCAACTGCAACTTGTTACAAGAACCACAGAATCACAGAATGGTTTGGGTTGGAAGGGACCTTAAAGCCCATCCAGTGCCACCCCCTGCCCTGGGCAGGGACACC
>JAOXNO010000052.1:31293746-31312427 GCA_028565335.1 Limnodromus scolopaceus | reverse complement strand
GTCTCCCCTCAGCCTCCTTTTCTCCAGGCTGAACACCCCCAGCTCCCTCAGCCGCTCCTCATAAGACTTGTGCTCCAACAGGTCCCCTACAGCTTGGGGACTAGAAAATTCCCAGGTCTGTCCTGCTGAGGAAGCTGCCTTTTGGGACTTAAAATCTTGTGCTCTCCTGACATTATCCCTGTACATTTAACTGGCCAAGACGTGATTCTGTCCACACTCTGATTAGACCTGCCATCAGTTCTGGAGGATTTTTCTTACGCCTACTCTACTCCTCTTTTCAACTGTATCAGCCATTTCGGATCCTTAGTGTTTTGGGTAAATGATACGCGTTTCTTCTGACGCTTTCATATGTTATTTTTAAGCAGGTTTTTATGCTGCTTGCCAACATTTTGTCTTTACAGTTCTTTGAGTTTTGTACTAGAAAACCCTATGAGCAAACTGTATACAAACCAGAACTTCTTTTTTTTTTTTTTTTAAAGTCAGATGTCATCTTAAGGGATTTGGGGCTTTTTGATCCTGCTAAGATACTGAATTGAAGTATATTTTGGTCACTTTAATAGCGATTTGAACCACAAATGCTGAATTTGGCCAGAACTGCCTAAAGAGCTTCATTTCCCATTGAAAAGAGTTTAATTCACTTCTCAAAATTCAGTCACTGAACCTCAGTAAGGCCCAAACGCCACCGAGACCCGGGCATCAAAGAGCTTGGTAGCTCTGGGCCTCCCGCCTGGGACCAGCAAGGGGCTGGGTAAGAAACTGTCTGAGCTGACTGAAGGAAGCTGCCTTCCTGTGTTTAACAAGATATTAGATATACGTAGGGAAATTAAGAACTGCAAATGAATAAACTGTACCTAAAAAAAGCGAGAACTGCACCACCAATAATAATAATAATAATAAAAAAAAAGTAGGACAGCTGCGCTTTTATACAAGAACTTGCTGTTTCTTTTATGACATTTATTTCAAATCCTGCAAACCCTTCAGAGCAGCTCTAATGCCCAGTGGAGTTCTCCAACCTAAATGTCTCCTCGTCAGTGTAAGAAACAACGATAATGTAATTTGAATGCTGGATGCCACAACGTAGGCTGCTCTGGAGGCTGCTTCTCCCAGCTCCAAGTGGGAACGATGGCTCCAAACAGACTGAAAAGCCGATGTCTCATTTGTGAGGGAATGGCCAATATCTCGGCCTTTTTTTCCCCCCTATTTGTTTCTTCCTGGAAAACAAAACAAAACAAAACAAAACAAAACAAAAACCAAAACAGTTGCATAGAGACGCTGCTATTTCAAAGCAAAATTTTAAAACAGTTCTGATTTGCAAATGGCATTTCAGCGTTTTCATGAGAATAAAATGCTACTATGATGCTGCGTTTAAATATTTCATTCCAGCTCCCTGAACAAACCTTAAAAAATCTTATTATAAGTTGTTTTGACATAAAAGCGCGCTTTTCTGTGGTGCCCGTGGCTTAGACATCTCCAGCTTCAAGCGCGGCTGTAGGAGCCCTCTCTTCTCCGGGCTGATCAAAGGCAAAACCACGTTGCCACCCATGAGCCACCGCTCGTCCCCGGCACCCAAACCAGGAGAAAAATATGGATTCTGAACATCCCAAGCGCTTCTTCCCTGGGGGGGACCACGCTGCCATCGGGACCCCACTGTGAAAAGGTTGAGTGTGTTTAGCAAACAAAAATACTTTGGTTCAAATGGTGATGAAACGAAGGATCATCAGCATCCACCGGCTGCTCAATTAAACGGTTTGTCGTGCAGCTTTCTGGGGAGGAAAAAATGCTGAAAAAAAAAAAAAAAAGGATTTTGGAGAAGACACGTATTTGTGTGGAGGAAAGAGTTTCAGGAGAAGTTTTCCAAACCTCCCTGCAATTCCCATGCGCTGCCGTTCCCCACCACACAACATGTGCGTGGCCCTCAAAATTCGGAGGACGGCTTATGGCTGTGTGTGACTCTGCTGTGACGACTACCAGGAGGTACGTGGGGGCTGCCAGGGGGCAAAATATTGTAGTTAATTCCATGTGTAGTCCTGATGCAGGAGCAAGGAGCCATCGTTCCCCTCCTAGAGGCTTGAGAACATCTTTTTTGGGGGAGATGCTGCCTCTCTTCTTCCTCAGTGTGAGCATTTAACCCCAAAATACCCATTCCCACCCTGCTGGCTCTCTGCAGTGGGAACTGGTCCATCGTGTCCCAATGTTGATGGTGATGCTGGGGCTCATCATCTGGGATCATCTAGGGCTGATGATAATGCCATCAGCAAGGCATTATCTCCTTGCTCCTTGTGGTTCTGCTGGGGATTTGCTTGCTTCCATGCTGGTTTTGCTGGGGCCAATGCCACCAGTTTTGCAATGCCATCAGGCTGGCAGCTCTCCCAGGGTCGCCGAGGACCTCTCTGGGGACTCGGAGCATCCTGGCTCCATCACCCAGCTGTGTGAGATGAGATGTCTGAGAGATACTTCATCACTCTCCGCTCCATGAGATGCCTGGATATTTTTCGTGGTGTGTCTAAGCTTGGTGTCATGGCGTGGATGTAGGGCTGAGCCTGTAGGAGCCCCGGTCGTGGCTGTGGGCGTCCCAGAGCAGGACACGTCGCAGGACATGTTCTGGGACACACGGTGGCAGAGGACAGGGCCACTTGCTGTCTCACCCTACGGCTCCACCCGGCCGCCAAACAGCCTTCCAGCGGCTCGTGTAAGCAGCACTCGCGTGTTTTGCATCTCCATCGCTCTTGCTGAGCAGCTTTGACGGCTCTCGATGCGTGCGAGTGAGGCCCCATCCAGCACGCAGGGAGGGTACAAGCCAGTGGAAGTCAGGGCTTATGTTTCCCGCTGATAAATGTATTAGTCTTTAAAGCGGAATTTAAACTACAACCCTTTTTCAGGCACCTCAGCACTCCGTTATTTTGCAGGCCTTGTAAGGGAATGTGATTTTGCCTTTTAACTGGAGTGTATCTTATGCTAAGCAGTGAGATTAAGCGTGGGGATCCAAAAGAAGTTGCTGAATGGCAGAATTGCCTTTATAAATAACATTAATAATTTATCCGATCCAGGGGTTTTTTGGGTAAATGAAATACCTGCCTCTGTATAAAGCCCACTGAATAGGAACACATCTCCGCTTTTATGAGGCTTGGATTAAAGAAGGGAAATGCTAAGGGGCTTATCTTCGCTTCAATTTGCAGCCCTTCCGGCTAATGGCAAACTCATTTAAGAAGCTCCTGTGTTTGTGCCAACTCTGCCTTTATTCTCGGTGCCGGAGCTTGGCTGCATTTCTCACCGCGGCGCTGGAGAGAGCGGAGGGGAAGCAGTTTGTTTTTCTTGACCTCAGATTGCCAGACAAAAGCCAGCGAGAATAATTTCCCTTGGAGTCCTCCCCGTTACGAGTTGCTCGAGGCGTCGGGCTGCAGAGAGACCTGGGGGTGCGGGGACCGGACCCCCCCCTCCCCGCCCCATCCCTGTGTGAGAGAGGACGGGGCTGGTGGCTGAACGGGGACGCGTCGAAAGAGCATCTGTCATCTTCCTTCTGGGGCGCCTGCGTCCTCCCGCACGGACGGTCGTGAAATGGCAAAATTCATCCTCCGCAAAAGCCCGTGAGCTGTCACTTCCCGGCTCTTCTTTTATGCCGGTGAAAAAATCAATTGCTTCAAAGTTCACTGAAGGTGAAGGCAACATTTGCTTTCCATTCAGAGCTGAAGCGGGCCATCTTCGAGAGCAAGCGCTCTCAAAAGGGAGAATAGCAAAAATCAGCAGAAAAATTCTCTGAATAATTTGGACTGGGAAAGGAAAAAGCAATTTGCTCCCAGTTATTCCACAGACAAAAGTATGAATAAAAAAATCATGAGCTATTTACCCATGCCTGGACTGTTTGCATGAGTTTTATGCTATTCCAGTTTGGCTTCACCACCCCCCAAAGACCTTATCGCTGGATCCTCAAGGCACTTAAAGAAATAATGAGGTTTTTTGTTGGTGTTTTTTTTTAATTTTTTTTTTTTTTTTCATGCTGGATCAGCAGGGACCAAAAGCAGAGAAAACAAAAGGGGGTCCTAAATCTGAACCGCGCTGACCTGGATCAGAGCCCCAGGCGCTGGCCGGCCAACTCTACCCGCACGGAAATTTTATCCAAAGTGGTATTACAAGCTGGGCTGCTTGGCATTCAGAGAGCGAGGCCGTGGCAAAGGCACGGTGGGTATTTACAATCTGCTTTGGGAAGAACCTGATGCGGTGTCGTTAGCTCTTCTCTTGTAAAGGCGGTTTATGTCACCCACATCTGCTGCTTTCGGTGGCCCAGCCAGGCGGCTGGCGCTCCTCAAAGCCCAGGCTGCCGCCATGAGGAGAGGAAAAAGAAAGGAGGACGGAGGCCTCGTCAGCTTTATCAAAAGCCACCAAAAAGGCAGGAGATTTGGGGATTACGCCGTGTAATTACATTACCTTTAAGGAAAAAAAGTTTACTGAAAATTTCCTGGTTTATGTTGCCAGCGCTTTTCAGCCATTAGTAACACATAACTTCTCATTGTCTTCTCCCGAGGCACAGATGGGCTAATTTTCAGCTACCTGATAATTACACATTGTTTGAAACTGTATCAGAAGCTTCTGTTCCTGCTTTCCTCCAGCAGCCGCTCGTACAGCTCACAAAGCCCCTCAACTGGGGCTTGCAAGGGTCCCCATCCACCAGTCCATCCAGCCGTCCATCCAGAGGGCTGGGAGTGGAGAGGCAAAGCCTCCACACTCACACGAAGGTTTCATAGGCTCCTTGTACAGATTTGCACCATTTCCAAACCCGGGTGGAGTGTCTGAAGCTCCACCAAAAACATCTTCTTGGCTTGATGCTGGTATCCAGGATTTACATGGGATAATGTCCCATCAAAATGTTTCTACTTAAATACGCATGGGGATGCTGATGTCATAGGAAAATTGGGGATAAACCAAGACGAGATGCTAGAAATCAGCATCACAAAGGTTTAGTCTCAATTTTCCTTGGGCAAGAAACTGTCTTTAGGCAAAGCTGTGGACTGCCGAACTGGAGAAAGGCAGCCCATGGGCTGTAAGGAGAGGAAGGTTGAGAGAACCTCCTCTAGACCCATAGCAGAGGCTGGAGAAACCTGCTTCTCCCTCAGTCCCTCCTCTTTGGGAGTGGTCCCTCTGCCCATTGAGCTCAGATTGTTTTTAGAGGGTGTTTTCTCGGCTGGTTCGAGGCTGCCCAGTGGGAAAATGCAAAAGGCCTCGCTTGTGTTTGCTGCTTCCCCATCATCAAGTACATCTGTTGCCTTATCAAAGAAAGAAATTAAATTGGGTTGACACGACTGGTCCTTGACAAACCCGTGTTCTTTGATTTTATTCATCATTTTATATCTTACAAGTAGCTCATTTAAGGCTTTCTTCCAGCCGCTTTCAGGGAATTGAGATTAAGATGATTATTCCATTTTTTTAACTTTTTTTTTTCTTTAAAGTATCCTCTTTAAAGAGAGGTGCTTCTCTCATCTCCAGGGACCTCTATGCCTTCATAAATTTTGAAGATAACCACGAAGGGCTCAATGTTTGTGGGTGCATTTCATCAGATCCTCTCGTTTTGAATACGCTTGACAAATCCACACCGTTTTGAACTTCTTTCCTTTCACCGGCCTTCTCCACAGTTCTCCTTCAAAGCCTGTTTCATTAAGTTGCATTCACAATTAACCTTTTCATAAAGACTGAAACAAGGGATATGGGGCAAATCCTTGCTTTGGACACTCAGTCCCTTCTCCTTCCCCAGGCACGTACGCCCCTACACACCTTGCTGTTCACATTTTGTATCTAATTTATTTGCAGACCCTTGCTGGTTGCCTCCGAACCCTTGTACGTGCAGGCTCGGCTGCTCTCGCGCTGTCAGCCCGTGGGATTCCTCTCTTCTCCCACCAGGCACGTGCCCGTCTCGACTTCCCGTACGATTTCTTCCCAGCTTCCAGACCCTGCTGCCGCCGTAATGCCATCTAATTATGCTTCTTATCTGCTTTCACCGGGGAGCAGTTTGCTGTTGTGCACCATCTTTGGTCTCTTCTGGGAACTGCCAGTTCTCATACGTTTCCTTACCACGTATTTCCATCCGAGAGAGCTTCTCCACCTCTTCCCTGATCTCTGTCAGGTGCTCATTATTTCGTTATTTCTGTTCTTCCATCTTACTGTGCTGGTGGGAAGAGACGCTCGGGTTATACAAAGCTTCTCCTGTTCCCAAATCTCTTGGGATAGAAGTTAAGGACTAGACTGATAAGGCTGCAAAACTGAAGAGGGGGGGATCACTGAAAGCTCCTAAAACCCTCCCGGCGGTGGTCCCAAGTGGGTCCGACTGGGCATCACTGCAGAGAGGGTGTTGCTTGGAGAAAAACATCCTGGATGTTTTTATCTGGATGTTCCGTCCTGGAACGGGCCACTTGGTCCATGTTGGATGGCATGTGGGAAGCGGGGCTCTGTGGCAGGGCCCTGGCATCTCCTGGGTCTGAGAACACAATTTCTCATGTTCTCCATGCATACGGAGATGGGATGATAAATGAGCTCTGCTCATGCCTTGGCTCTTCAGGGGATGTCCAGATCCTCGGCTCATGAGGACTAAAGCATTACCCACCTCCACGGCTCTGTTTTTGTGCACATTTGGCTGGCTCCTCCATCCACTTGGACATCTGACATTTAGCACGCTGGCCTGAAAGCCTTCTCCTTTCTCCCATGGCCACTTGGAGCCAAGTGTGGCTGGAGAGGCGGCTCCTGCCAGGAGGAGTTTCAGGCGCCCTCGGGGGCGTTTTGTGTTCAGATCCCAGACATTTCCGAGTGCAGTTTCATTTGGGGTTTTACAGACGCTCTTCCGCTCGCTCGCTCGCCTCGAGTAATGAAGCCACCGGATAAAAGACAAGGCCACGGAAGGTTGTTAAAAAATTACTTGCAAATTAATGTGAGGACAAGGTGTATGAGTTAATATCGTATAAAGACCCTTGAAATCGGCGTACATGCGTGCACCCTCCGAGCGCTGACATTCGCAGGCAGAACTACACTGGTAAACCGAGCCCAAGGGGCTTGATTAACAGGAAATTTTCAGAATGCCAATTAGAGCAAAGTTTACCGAACAAATTGTTTGCACTTGTACCCTAGAACCATCATGAATTTTAATTCAGCACGGATTTATGTGGCTGAAACAATAATTAAAGATACATGAACACCTCACGTTCAGGAGACTCCTCCACGGCTGCTCTGCAGTTCTTGGTGCGGAAAGGGGTGAAGAGCCTATTTGGGGGGGGTCTGCTCTCGCGTGGGAGGAATGGGGGGCAGGAGGCTTTTCCCCATGGAGATATAAGCAGTTTCCTGAGAATTTGTGCAGCACTATCTTTTATTTCCTTTTTTCCTCTCTTTTTTTTTTTTTTTTTTTTTTTTCCTTCTTTGTTTGGGTAGCCTGACAAAGAACCATCCATGGGGTGTTTTCTCAATAAATGCTGGCTGGTCTTTCCCTGCCTTGCACTTTCGGTGGCTGTGAGATGTTAAATCAGCTCCTCGGGTCCCCCAGGGCTGGAGCTTTGCCCCGTCCTCTCCCTGCAGCCTGAGAGGGGACACAGGGATCCCTCTCGCTCCTTATCCCTGCTCTTCCTCGGCCGATGGATGTGGGGGAAAAGACTTGCATTCCCCTGTAACGCAGGGAGCAGCATTGCTGGAGGAGAAAGAGGTGCTACCAGGCGGCATCAACAAAAAGTCACAATGGAGCAGCTCGATGTATATGTAATGCCTTCATTTGGATTCTTCTCTCCCTCACCTCATGCTGGTAAATAAGTTACACGTATTTTTAGAAGAAGTTATTTTCTGTCACTGCACTTTTAAATGTCAAGCTGCCGGAGAGGAGGCTTCAGGATGGTTTAAGGTCAGTCAGGCATCAAGGAAGAAGCAGGCAGGTGGGGAAGGAAAGGTGCTGTGGGGCTGCGGTCCAGCCGAAATCAGGGCTGTGGTCTAAATGATGGGCAAGCATAAGCATCCCGCCCGGAGACAGTATCGCCCTCCCTGCGCTTCAACAATTGCCCTCAGTTATGGAATAACTAAAGACTTTGACCAAAAAAACCCGTTGGCTGAAAATGATCTGGCCCCTCTGCTCAGGAGCGCTGATGAATAATGCAATGCATCCAAAGGTCGGTTTACAAATGATTAATTAACCTTAAGAGAGGTTACCTTCATTGGCAACATCCGCCGTCCTAAGCAGCTTAATCATGTCTGCGCAGAATAGTGCGTTTGAGACACAGTTATTTGCGAGAAGTGTCGAGGAGTCGTGGAGCCAGGGGACGGGCAAACACCAGCTCCATGTGGTGCGGGAACGAGGAGGAACAAGACCTGGGCACTCGACCCAAGCTGCCAACAGGGTTATTTCATACCATGAACATCACATTCATTAGAAATTAGGAAGGTTGCTGAGGAGTGAGGAGTTCTCTCTCTCTCTCCCTTGATGTCTGGGATCCTGAGAACCCCTTGCCCCGGTGCCAGAGCCCTGAGCCCTTCCCTTCCTCCCGAAGCCGCAGCGCTGGCAGGGTCCCACACTGGCTGTCCCTGCTGGGAGGGCACGGCTTCTGCTGGGGAATGGGCTGGGGACAGTCCTGGGGTGTTTTATATTGGTATCAGGATCAACACTGGTTCTTTAGTGTTATTAATGTTAATTATTCAGCCTTGTTCTACTGAATCTGTTTATATTTCAACCCTCAGATTTCCTTGTTTTTCCCAATTCCCCTTCCCAGGTGGGGAGGGGTCATCGGGTAAAAGACTAATTGTCTAAATGACAAAAATTGTTGTGGGTTCCTCAAACCGTAACAACCGTGACCAAAAGGTACTGGAGAGAGAAGGGGGGGTTTCTACCAGGCTTGTGGCCATGAGGCCCTTGGGTTCTTCTGGGAGAGGATGCTGCTTCCTCAATCAGCAACAGCAACTCCCACCAGGACCTGCATGTTCTTACAGTAAGTTTCACTTTGAGCTAATGAATAGTTCCTGACTTTAAAAAACCAAAAAACGTCCCCAAAGTACTAATGGATTTTACCATGTTGCAGCTTGGCATGCTTTACAATAAAGGATATAAAAGCTGCCATCAAATTTACCCTCACTTCTGATGTTATTATGGGCTTCTTATGCAGTACTGAAGGCAGTATTTATATTGGTATTTTTATTGGTATCGGGGTCAATGCTGGTTCTTTAGTCTTATTAATGTTAACTATTCAGTTTTATTTATTAAATCTCTTTATATTTCAACCCTGGGGTTTCCTTGTTTTCCACGATTCTCCTTCCTGGGTGGGGAAGGGTCATCAGGTGAGAGAATGATTGTCTAAATGACAGTAAATGGCTGTGGGTTTCCAAAGCCATAACACTCACCTACATCCCAGGTGTCGTGGCGGGGGCTGGACCGGCCACTGAAATGATGGACAGACCCTCTCTGGCCTCTCTCCCCTCCGAGACGGGAGAGCATCTCCCTGCAGGGAGAGAGAGAAAGAGACTTACGAGTTTAAAAGAAAACTAAAGTACTGTAATGAAAATATTAATAAAGTAATAAAAAGAAAAGAATGAAATACATACAATATATATAAAAACCGTATCAAGTTCCCAGGAGGCTGTCACCAGCGGGCACCAGGGAAGTCCCAGACTGGACTCAGCAATGGATGGGAGTTGGATCCTGGGGCTGGAGTCAGGAATGCACGGATCAGGACCAAAGGCAGAGGAAAAGACACGGTCCTCTTTGAATGCTGGCCATTGAAGAAAAGAGAGCTGCCCCTTTGATCCCTCAGCTTCTATACTCAGCCTGATGATGATGGGATGGAATACCCTGTTGGCCAGTTTTGGGTCACCTCTCCTGTCTACAAACCCTCTGCGCTTCTCCAACAGGGCAAATAACAAAGTTATCTGACCTTGGTTGTTATAGAAATAATTATAACCAAGAGCCTCTCTAGGTACCACCCCTTGGCATAAATTAGAAACAATCAGGTCTTATCGCTCCGGGAGCGGACACCGTCAGAAAAGCACGCCGTTAATTTTCAGAGTGTTCAGTTAGTTAGAAGAGGCTTAGCTGGAAACTAAAATTACTGAACAGAAAATTGTTTCTGTTTTACCTCAAGCCAGGACACCAGGGCAGGGCTGGGAAAGGGCAGAGATGGCACCTTTGCTGTGGTGAACAGTTCAGGCATTATTTTCCCTGTTTTGAGGCAGGAGCGTGGCCCCCGGTGCCTCCCGCTGTGGCTAATGGCTGCTGGGCTCAGCGGGGAGGTCGCCTGGGCAAACAGGCTCCGGTTCTGAGGGCTTTCTGCATTTGCCATCGGCGGTTGTTTATCTGTGCCTATTAATGAAGTGCTCCTAAAAAGCACTTCCACTCTCCCAAGCAATTTGCGGCTGGAACCCGGGTGCCTCCAGCGAGCAGCTTCTCTGTTCGAGCTCGAGCATCTCCATCTGCTGGGGACCTGGGATGGTCCCCCGCTCCAGGGAGAGCTCCACCCCTCTGTCCCCCAGTTCAGGCTTCAAGAGAGCCCCCAGCTCCAGCCAGGGTCACTTTTTAGTTTTAAAAGATCACTTTTTAGTGATCTTTTTTTAGTTTGTTTTGTTTTGGCAGGGGCTGAGGGCTGGCCCCTGTCAGTGCCTGTCGCAGGACCAACGTCAACGCGTGGAAGCCTTGTCTATATCAGAAGGTGGTTCCTGTTCCTCCAGCTCCTTTTTCCTCCTGCCCACTCCTTTCTCTTCAGAAATGAGCAGGACACAGAGCTCACCAGGTTCTTCTCGTATGAAGAACAATTTCCCCCCTCCCCTGACAAAGCTCCTGCATTTTATGCAGCTAAATTGGTTTCTTACCTTTTTTTTTAATCCAAAAAGTGGCAAAAGCAGCATGCATTCAGCCCACGTCCTGAAACATCTGAGGGTTCTGAAGCGTTTCAGCTCAACTTCAGCATTTCCGAGAGCAGAAGGATCACTCACAGCAGAGAAAGAGAGAATCTGGGGGGAAAACCCAAAAACATGCACCCTAAGCAGTTGCTTTTTGCTTTATCCAGTGGGGCCAAACCCCAGAAGGGCACAGAAGGGTCTGAAGTACGACTCCGGTGGGGTGTGAAGCCCACAACGGAGTTCAGTGACCCATTCAAACACCTGTTGGCCCGGATGCCTCTGGGGGAGAACCTCTAGGTGTGGAGGGTCACCATCTTCGTGGATTCAACCCAGAAATTGCAGGGAGTCCATGCACAGCTTGTTGCCACCACTAATCTGGTGGACCACCAAGTTCTTCCCACCTGTCTGTTCATCTCCCACATCTCCTGGCCACCACGTCCTGGCAAAAATCACTGGGACCTGCTGGAAAAGGGAGCAGCCAGGTGACAGAGTCAGAGGAGCAGCACCCACCGCGTCTGCTTTGCCTGGTGCTTCTGCAGCTCAGGCGTCTCCCGGGGCTACAGCTTTAATACACGTGTTTATGCATTTGTATGGTTTTTTTAGGAGCATGAAAACGATTTGCAACATTTCATATTACATTTTTTTAATCCTTTAAAATTAAAACAAATCTTTTCCCTGCTTTGCCCAATTTTAAGGCGTCTCTTTTGTTCAGCTCCTGCAGAAAAATATGGATGGAAGAAACTCCTAAAATCCCCAACCACGGGAAACAAAATTAGTATTTTTCCAAGTTAAGTACTATAACAGAGTGAACATACATGTTTAATTTGAAAATGTTGATTCCAAATGGATTTTTCTTTTAAAAAAAACTTCCCCTAAGCAAGTCAATATTTGTAATCAAATTGAAATTTCCTCTGGGAATTATTTATTTTCATGAGGTCTAATTTTTGCAGGGGAAAATTCTATGCAGGGAGGTTTTAAAGTCGCTTTAAACCAGCTTTAGGAAGCCGGGTGGTGGGCGGGGGCTGGGAAATCCCACTCAGGCTGCAGCCCACTTGCCTTTGATGAGGGTGATCTGATGAAGGAGTTTAAACCGACTCTTTCCTCTTTGAAGAGGGTAAAGAGTGATGAGAGAAGCTGGGAAGGAGGAGGCACCCAACACCAGTTCCTCTCCTCCTCCGTTACATTTCTTGAAAGCACAGCACACGGCATGGGATCCACCTCTGGTAACCTTAGACATCAAAGCCAGACGTCAGAGGGGGCTATTTTTGACTTCCTACGTGGCTAGAGGGGACATGTGGCACTTTGGGGTGTTGTGTCATTCCCCCACCCTTTTCTGACACCCACCACAGGGTGGCATGAGTTGTGCCATTGACTTCACCCACCCCGACCAGACGAGGAGGTGACGGTGATGCGTCCACCATCGCCTGGTGAATCCCATCAGCAATGCTTGACGTGTTGTTGAGTTACTCGTGGAGTGGGAGCACGTCTAGGGGTGCTGCAGCCCCTCTGTGGGTAACACAGTGCGGCCCCCAGGAGGAATGGGCACCTCATACTGCTCTTCATGCACCAACAGGGCTCAGCCAGCTCTCCAAACCTCACGAGAAGAGGACACATGGGTCTGCAGCACCTATAAGGAAGCCCTCCAGAGAAAATTGTCATGGCTCAACCTAAAGATTATTTTCTTACAGAATTTGTGTCCATTTTAGAGCAAGAGTTGGGGTTAATGATGTGCATAATTTACATTATTATGCCTTATATTTTTCTATTATGATAAATCGCCTCCCTTCATGTTTCTTTTTTATTATGATGCGCTGGGAACACAATATAGTGGTAGGAAAACAGCAATCTAGTGCTGCACTGTCGGTCTCAAACACCGAACCGGCACACACATACCACGAACGTCCACGGATGCACAGCACCGTGTCAGATTATTAGCTCCAAGGCAACTGCCAACACGCGGTTTTATTGGAAATGAAAACAAGGTAATTCAAGATTTATTTTCTCTCTAAGAAGGCGCCAGGGGGCAGGAGCCAGCCCACAGCATCTCACTTGGTAACTCGCTGCTCCTCAACTGGGACTGGGAAATCCTGAACCGGGGGTTTTTGAGTGACCTCTTCCAGGGGAGGACAATTTTCCTCCTTGTCCCCAAACTGTACCCTAAAGGGAGTGATGGAGATCGAACGGCTCCGGTTTCACTCTACCCAGAGGGAGATAAACACACTCCAGGGCTGTGGTGGCTCCAGGCACAGCTCCTGGGGGACCTTGGGCGGCTCCTCATCACACATTCTTGAAGCTGCAGAAACATCCCCGATTACTTTCCAACTCCCGGTATTCATTGCCTTCAGAATATTGCTGCCTTAGCCCCTTTACTAATGGATTAGGGTAAACTGTTCACCAAACAAAACTTATTGATGGTTATCTATTGTGCCCTGATTTTGTTGCTCAGCCCAAACGCAATCCGTGCCTGGGCACTGATACAGGGCCCCGCTGAAATTGTTTAGGGACTGGGAGGAAAATTATTGGAATAATTGGAGGGATTAATTTAGAGTTGTTGAAGGCCATTTAAAAAGCCGCCTGGAATGTGTTCCAAAAAGCCACACTTATTAAAAAAACAACCCCCAAAAAAATGCACCTTGATGAGATGAAAGTTGAAAGAAGCGATAAAAACAAATAAACCCACCTATATAATAAATGGGATAAAAGCAAGCTGACAGCAGCAATCACCGGTCAGAAAGCGAGAGATGCAAACAATGCCCGGCAATAACCCGTGTTGTGAAGGGACCTTAATGGAGATGGAGAGGCAGTTCCCAGTCCAGGTGTTGGGTTCGCAGCTTTGTTGGCAGCCCTGCAAAGAGGGGGCACGGCGGGGCTGCTCCGCAGCCGTCTGCGTCGCTAATTTTAAATAGAGGCTTCCTGTCGTGTTCTGGACAATACTGAACTGTTTATGAAATATGCCTGCCTCCCCCCAGATACATTTATTTTTTCTTTCAATCTGAAAACCTGAGCCTGGAAACCTAACTCTTCAGAAGAAAATGCAAAACTGCTCCTGTTCTTAGCTTCTGATAAATCTTTTTTAGCTCTGTTACCACTCTTGAGGACACAGAAGGAAGATCTTGTAGGGTTTTCGTGTCTTCCAGAGGACTGACATCACTGGCAGGACCCAAACACTGATGTGTTCGGCATGCTCAGGCTGAACTTACTGCCCGTGGACAGTTGGTATGGAACAAGCCCAGCCTTTCCCAGGGCAGGAGACACGTGCAAGACCATCACGGGTGCTGGGGGGCACCCACGCACTGATGCTGAAGCCTCCTAACCCTGGTCCCTCCTCCAGGTGCCTGGGAGATTTGGCCACCCTATGTCCACAGATGAGCTGGGTGCCTTGGGAGGCAGCGGTGGGACAGGCTGCTGCTGCCAGCTGAGAGGTCTGCCCACAAAATGGGGTTTTCCTGCTGGGTTCAGGTAGTTTTGCTCCATCTGAGGCTTGGATCCAGGTTCTCCAGCCTGGAAGCCAGAGGTGCTGGAAAAGGGTCAATGTCAGACCTCGGAAGTGGGGGCTTGGGATCTTCTCTGGCCAGCTTTGGGGCAGAGCAGTGGTGGTGAAGATCCACCCCCCCCATACACCCAAGCACTCGGGAAGCCTTTGGCCGCTGCTGGCATTGGCACAGGAACCGAGAAGACATTTACTTCCAGGAGAAGATGCAAACACAGGGAACTGCCAATTGGCCGAAATCAAACAAAACATGACCTCTGATGAACTGGAGCTGTAATACTTTCAAACAACCCTGCACTCAATATTGGCAATGTAATAGTTTACCTTTGAGACAGGAGGGCTGAAGGAGAAACGAAACCTGAAGCTCCTGGAGATGTTTCATTACCGTCACTTTTGTTATTGATAATGAGCCGGCAAACCCCCGCGAGGTCCCCGAGCCGGGCTCCGGGAGAGCCTGCCTGCACCTTTTCCCTGAGGAAAAGCACAAAACCTGAGAGCTGAACATCTTCAATTGCAGCAAACGCAGAACGAGACAGAATAGAAATATTCTCCCCAGGCAGGTAGGTCCTTTCTTTCGGGTTTGTTTTCAATCCTGCAAACCCCCACCCACTCCCCGGGTACCCACGTGCCCAGGCAGCCTTGCTGGCCCCCAGAAAAAAAAACCTTTCTTTCTTTTGAAGTGGGGCAGAGACCTTCAGGGAACAAACCCTACGTTAGAAATAATGAGAATCCTTTGGGGAAATAAAAATATCTGAGTTTGATTATAACCACGAGGAAAAAAAATGGCAGCTTATCTGCAACACACAACCCCTCCCAATCAAATTAACACCCCAGACCACAGTGCTGTCCAGAAGCAGTATAAACATCTCAACAACTCATTACCTTGTTGCCTGGAACACTCTAAGCTTTTTGGAACCAGCCTGAAGAACAGGCAAATCCATTTAAAAATTGGTTTCTTTTATTTCTCTGCAGCTGTCTCTAGCTTCAGTCCTTTTTCCGTTAAACTTTGGCTCGAGTAAATTCATCCTTAACCTTTACCTTGTGGGTTTTTTCACCAGCAAGGTGTTTTCTACATATTTAAGTTATGCCCTCGAGTGTCCTGGAGTCACCAAGGTGGATGACACAGCTGCAGCTCCTGGTTTTGAGTCTATAAACCTCTTTCTGCCTCTACCCCAGGAGACAACAGGCAGCAAATAGGGACAGGTACCTTCTCCCTGGCTACACCTGCACCCCAGACCCGTGGTGGTGGGGTGCCGCAGGGTACGCTGGCCTGAAGCTCCTTCTGCCAAAACCTGAGCCTCTGGGAACAGCTCTTCTTGCCACGAGGTTTTGTCCAGAGCTGCTGCAGAAGCTGCAGTTCCCCATCCTGAGAGGTCCCTCGTTCGAGTGCTTCAAAACCCAGCACGGTCACGCAAACGGGAAGCACAGCTGGGGGCAGTTTGGGCTGTATCGTGCACTTTTCAGTTCCCAAAAATTTGAAGGCAGGGGAACCAACAGCCCACGACAATCGCCACTGCCGTACCCCCTACAAACCCTTCAGTAACTCACTTTTCAAGGCGTTTAGACATTTATAACCTGCTGCTTAAGAGGGATGGGGACACAGTACGAGATTGGCCATGGCAGCAGCACACAGGGAGCCATATGTTCTGCTGGGAGAGGAGCACACGATGATTAGCAAAGGGGCTGACCCCGGGCACAAACCTCTGGGGCCGTGGCCGAGGCTGCCAGAGATGTGGGTCCTGCTCCCACCGCTGCAAACCAGAGCTCAGCACAGCCCTTCTCACCCCCAAGGGCCAGTGATGCCTCACTGCCTTCAGTGGAAGGAGGAGAAATTCATGCACAGCCCATCCTTTGCGCACCGGGGTACCCCAAATTGTATTCCAGCTGTATGGGAGGACTGGTCCTCTCCTTGCCTTATGAAAAAAGAAAATAAAAAATCACTTTGCACACTTGTAGCAGCAGCAGCACCACACGATGGTATGGAGGGCACCTGCCCCCAGACATCCCCAAACTGCCACGATGTCCCCAAAACATGTAGCCAGGGCCAGGAGAAAATGCACGTCCCTGCTGTGATTTGAGCCCTTGACTGTGATAGCACCATTAAACAGCCAAGAATCATTTTCTGCATGGTATATCAGTCAGTAAAGTTGTCAAAGAGGCAGGGCCAGGAGCTGGTTTAGGATATAGCATCTCAGTATATATATATATATATATATATTTTATTTTTTTCTCCAACCACTAAGGCGGTTGAGGAAGTCCTTTGCCCCCTTCACTGCTTCTCCAGCAGCTCGTGGCTGTCTGTGGGTCTGTGCTGTGAGCTGCATCGCTGGCACAGCTGGAGTTAACGTTGACTTCGGAAAGCAGGAAGAAGGATTGTGTTCATATATATACGCATATAAAAATAAATGTATTTTTAAAACCCAGGAAATTCTCGTCACCTCCCTGGGGCTCAGCTCCCCGCCGCTGCCGGGTGGGTTGCAGGATGCAGCCTGAGGACAGGGGCTGGGAAAGCAGTGGAGCTGGGGTTCTCGGCCAAGGGAAAAGCTCTTCAGCAGCGCCCTGGGGTTCACAGGGATGGGGTTTTGCAACCCTTGGGCTCCCCGTATCCACCTCCAGCCCAGGGGAGTCACCCCCACAGCACAGTGGGGATAAAACCCCCTGTGCCCGTAACCAGTCCCTGGCAGCCTGCCCTCCTGGAGATGATGGCCACCAGGATGCTCAGCCCAGGGGTCGTGTGGCCACGTCCTGGCCCATTGTGGCTGCTCGGCAGTACAGCAGCCGACATGCCAAGGGCTGCCGTCAGGAAGGGAGCCGGTAATTCCCCCAGCCCAGAAATGCCCTTTCTCCCGGGCATCCCCATCCATGGGGAGCTACACAGCACCTTGCTACTTTTTTCTGGTCTGTTTTAAGCTGAGGAGCCGAAGGGACCCATCCAGGAGCCACCCAGAAGACACATAGCAGGAGGGGACACGTGTTGCACCCACGTCCTCCTGCTTACCTTAACACCCTGCTGGCCCCAGCGAGCTGAGCACCTCTCCAGTGGCCAGAGAAGGGAAACAGCTGATGGCATCTCCCCAAAAGCTGGCATCTCCCCTCTCTGTGCCCAGCAGGAGGGCAGCAGCACCACAGGCTGGGGCAGCACGGCTCCTCCAGCTGCCTCTTGCCAGCAAGTCCCGGCTCCTGCAGCCCCTTCAAAATCCAGATGGGTGGAAAAACCTGTGAGATGACAGAAAGCTCTCTCATTCCTGCCGTAATTAGTCCCTTTGGAATTCAATTAGCAAGCTCCCCGCTGCAGCTATCAAGCCGTCATCAGCTCGGCAAACAGGCGGACAAGCCAGGCCAGGTCCTTGTGAATACAATATTTCAGCGTGTTCAAGGGGAGCCCGTCCTTCCACACCCTCTGTGAGTCACTTGAAAGTGTTGTCCCACTGGTGGGAATTGAAGGGCTCTGCTGGTGGCCAGAAGCACCCGTGCTCCCCCTGCTCACCCTTCCCAGCTGGAGAGCATCTGCCCTGGCCAAGCAGTGCCAGGGAAAGGCATCATCCCCGGCGTGACCACGCCAAGGCTGACCTTGGTCTGGGAGGGCTGGAGCCGTGCAAGGTGTGAACAAGCTGTCAGCTCTGCTGTCCCCGTGAGCTGGCGTGGTGCTGGGCACGTAGGCACAGTGTCGAGTGTGATCCGAGTGGCGTTGCCTCGCCGAGTTGTGTCTCCGGGGTGTGCGATCGGGCTGAGATGCGCACCGGTGACGGTGAATAACAACCATTGCCGCAGGGGCAAGAAAACTTCTTATTTTTATGGTTTCTCTGGCTTCTTCTACAAGATTGGCCAGGCTGGAAATGGAGATGCTGATGTTTTCTGATCTGATCTTCTGGGCTTTTGGAAGTAGGGAGATGAGACTGCAGTTCAGCCCACTTATTTTCAAATAAGTAGGGTATTAGGGTTTGAAATAGGGCTTGGGGAAGACCTAATGCACATCTCCCTCCAGGGGCGAGTTTGGGGCCAGGGAAGTGGGATGCTCGATACCTGGAGGGAGACTGGACACAGCCTTGCCTGAGCCTGCTGGAAAAGCATTGGGATGTGACACCCTGTGTTATCTGGGTTACCCAGGAACGGGTTCTCACACAAAGCTGGGTGGGAGTGTCGACCTGCTGGAGGGTAGAGAGGCTTTGCAGAGGGATCTGGACAGGCTGGATCCATGGGCTGAGACCAACGGAGTGAGGTTCAATAAGGCCAAGTGTCAGGTCCTGCACTTGGGTCACACCAACCCCAGGCAGAGCTACAGGCTTGGGGAAGAATGGCTGGAGCTGCCTGGCAGAAAAGGACCTGGGGGTGTTGGTCGACTGTCGGCTGAA
>JAOXNO010000052.1:31261586-31274009 GCA_028565335.1 Limnodromus scolopaceus | reverse complement strand
CTCCTATGGCTCCCCTCCCTGATCCAGAGTCCCTCCCCAGCTTTCCTGGAGCCCCTTGAGGGACTGGAAGGGGCTCTCAGGTCTGCCTGGAGCCTTCTCTTCTCGAGGTTGCACCCGCGCAACTCTCCCAGCCTGTCCTCCCAGCAGAGGTGCGCCAGTCCTCTGATCACCTTCGTGACTTTGTGCTCAGAGAGCAAACTGATGGGACTTGTGGGCTCACCGTGGCCCACGAGCCGGTTTTAGCTCATTTTGGCTGCTATCCCCCTTGGTCAGTGGCTACTGCCCAGCCTGTTTCAGCTGAGCTCTGCAAATGCTATGTGGGGATGCAGCAATCCTCGGTGGTAATTGCACGACAAACAACCTTTTGTATTAACTGAAGCTGGGTTTGGGGTTTTTTTTTTTGGTGCAACTTGCACACTTTAGCAGTGACAAAAAAACTGGCTGCATTAAGAGGAAGTTTGAGGGTAACACCAAGCACCCCAGGAAGGGGCCTTTGCAGTCACCCCGAGCTAATTGCGGTGATGGCTCGAGATGCCATCCACCCGTTTGACACCCGGACCTGCTTTCTGCTCCAGGAGGACCAGTGCCACCAGGCTCAGGAAGAGCAGAAGGGTGAGCATAACCCGAGACGGATACCGGCTGGGCTTTTATGACTATATTATTAATGATGCTTTTCCATATTAATTCAGAGTCTTAGTGTTATTGTAACTGGGATAATAACTGTTTGTTACGTTTTGATTGGACTGTTAGGACTGTCATTAGACTGACAATAAATCCGTAGCTCCACAAAGGAGGTGTTCCCGATTTACCTGCAATGACGGCGTGGGTCTAAGGGGTGGGTGAGGGATGGCCGAGGGCGGTGGGGCAGAGGCAGCCCCCCCCCGGCTCCCTGCCATCAGCGGCGTCCCCACAAGCCGGGGGAGAATCATCGGGGGACCTTGTTACGGCTTTGAAATGGAGATCTCCGGCCGGTTCCGATGTCTGAACACGCCGGCGATGGATGTTTGAAGACAGCTCAGGGTGGCCTCTCAGTCAGCAGGTCAGCGAGCCTGCACCTTGCAGAAATCATTATTGGTTGGTGCCTCAATTAACAGGCATCCCAGGATGACTTGTAGCCGTACAATTAATCAGGGGTCAGAGATGGCGGGAGCTGTCTTACTCAACTGGTAGGACACATCTCCTTTTGTATTCCCAGAAACACAGAGCAGCCAAAATATAGAATATACTGACCCCTTCCTGGGAAGTGCCATGAGAAGACTTGCCCCAGGTGGGCACCTCCTAATTTTTACCCACCTCATCACTTTCTGATCAGCAAGTGCCAGCTTTGCCGAGAAGAAGCATTGCCCATAAGAGACCGAATAAAGCTGTTTGTTCAGTGCTCCTCCCCCTGGAGCACAAAGCATCCCAAAGAAAAGGGTGGGGGGTGGGGAACAGCCATCAATCCATCTGGTAACGCCTCAAATGCCATCCAAGACGAGCATCCCATTAACTTTGTTTCTCTGAAATCCTATTTAGGGAACTGGCTTGTAAGATGTGGAGTAACAACAATGTGACTTTCATATCACTTTGAGAGAAAAGTACTTGAATGCACTCCTGGTTTATCTTGAGAAACCAGTCACTGCGACTGCAAGCTGGAGCTGGAGAACTCACTTTCATGCTGGTTCCAATTGATAAGCCCCAAACCGAGCCTGATAGTTGTGTCTTGTTTACCCAAGTGACAAGACGACTCTTTGTGTCCAAATACTTCTCTGAAAGCACATACCTTAGCTAAAGCCTTCCAAGGGACATCAGTTTTTAAGGCTCTCCTTGATTCACGAGGAGAGGAGCTGCTGCTGTGTGGGAACAATGCTGATGCGAAGAACAACCTGCGAACGTGAAGCCTGGCAGCAATCACACCCTCAGTTTGCCTGGTTTCATCTGTTAATGGTCGTTGCCTGCTCACTGCATGTGTTGTTCTCGTCGAAAACCTGCTTTCATGGACAGCCGCTGCCTGGCTCGACCCAGTAGTCATGCTGTGAACAACCTGAACCACCACGATGTGGCTGAGAAGTCCTGAACCCTGATGGGGGGCTCCACAAACACCCCAAGCCAGGAGGAAAGGCCTGGAGAGAGGCAGCCCTCTTCAGTCTTGTCTTCCCACCCTGATTTATTAAGCACTGCTTGCAAGCCTCATCCGGGGAGTGACAAACTGCCTGGAGGCAGAGGATGTGTTTGTGTCCTCAGGGAAGGATGGGATTTGCCCTGTGCCCCACATGGGTGCTCTGATAACAGGGTTATTTCAGACAGTGGGGAGGGAAGAGGTGGGGAGATTCTCCAGCTGTGGTTAGAGAGGAGACAGCAGCTGATGGGTCTTGTGTGTAGTGTTATCTTATGTGTGTTTTGCAAGACTTGTGGTACCGCTCGGGAGGAGCCATGGCCTTAAGGGCACTTTGATAGAAGCTGGCTCCACAGCCCTGGGTCATAGAATGGTTTGGGTTGGAAGGGACCGTAAAGCCCGGGACGGGGACACCTCCCACCAGACCAGGTTGCTCCAAGCCCCCTCCAACCTGGCCTTGAACCCCTCCAGGGATGGAGCAGCCACAGCTTCTCTGGGCAACCTGGGCCAGGCTCTCACCACCCTCACAGCAAAGGATATCTTCCTGAGATCCCATCCAAATCTCCTCTCTTCCAGTCTGAAGCCATTACCCCTCATTCTATCACTACACACCCCCAATAAAAAGTCCCTCCCCAGCTTTCTTGGAGGCCTCAAGTCCTGGTCCCACCTCCAGTGGGAGCCTGACGTGGGCCAGGGCATGCAGGCACAGATGGTGTCCTGCAGACAGCCCTAAGCCCGTATGGTGCTGGTGAGGGCTCTGTGCTCTTCCAGCGTCCATCTGCCCCACCAGCAGGCTGCAGATACAGCTCACTCTGGCAACACTATCGTAGGATGACTTGGATTAACTGATTTAATTCATTTTTTAACAACTAGAGTTAAAGTTGTCATTTTACGTGTTGCAAGCATGATCAGGTGGCCTGTGTTTTGTTTGCTGTAACTTCTTATTTTCTTTGTTAATTCTATTTTGTCTAATAAAGTGCTTTAATTTACTCTAATTTCCATATTGTACTGTAGCTAAAGAACAGAGATAAAGAGAGCTACAAGAAACTTTGAATAGATAATTGGTTAATTAAAACAACTTAACTGGTATGTGGTTTATAACATATTGTTCTCACAGAAGCGACAATATGGTGAACTGCTCTGGATAGGTAATTCCAAGTTCCAGCTGCCTTTTATGAGTGTATACTATAAAAGGGCTGGTAATTATGAAATCCAGATAATTAGGCTCCCTTTCTCAAAAAGATTTGAACTGCTTTGTGTTAAATCCTTATCCAATCTTACCCCCCTGACTGCTAAGTGCAATTTATAGTTGTCATGGGAATTTGCCCAAATGCACACCCACCTACTCTCTGCCGTCACCAGGACCTGTATGAAGCATCTTGGGTGGAGAAGACACATTCACAGCTGTCTCGCCTTCCTGAAAGGAGTTTGGATCAGGTGGGATACCATGGAGGGAGGGTAAATCCCTGCTGAGCCTACTGCAGGAAGAAGGTGCTGGAGAGGACAGGATGGGAGGTATCAGGGTTGGGCTGGTGGAGCTGGGAACCTGCAATCCCAGCAGTTTCAGAGAGACTGCAGTGAGGGACAGGGATCAAAGAGCCAGGAGAAAGTGGAACGGGAAGATCTCTGGGGACAAGCAGTGGCTGTGCAGGGTTTGCTACAACCCTGGAATCAATGAGTCACTTGCCTAAAACAAGTTTGGAAGCAAGGATCTGCCTGCAAAGACATCCTGAGCGGGGGAAGAGCTGTTAATAAGCCTCTGAAATATTTTTTTTCTGTATGTTTAGCTTATTCTCAATTACTTTCAGTGTGTATTTTCTGCTCAACGAAAATCGTTGGGTCTTCTTTGGTCCCTAGCAATAAGGTAGAGGTCCTTAAAGAAGGCAGATCCAACTCAAAGGTCTGGGTAATTCAGGATCTGTGGCCAGGCAGCTCGGAGTGGGCAGAGGTGCTCTTGCTTGCTGTGTCTCTCTAAATAGCAGTGACTTTGGGTCACTTTACTAAGCCTCTGGCAGTGGTCTCCCCAGAAGAGCTGGTCTTGCAGATGCTGAGAACACCCCTCTCACTCGGTTTCAGCAGGAGAAATACAGCCCACGTCTCATGGGTGTGTATGAGCTGGAGATTAAGGCACTGAAATTTAGATTCCCGATGTGTCTGTGTGCTCTGTGCATCCGACCGTGGTCATTTTAACAGCAGCTCAGACACCTAGCTCTTGTGTAGATACCTGCAGTTATGTCCTAAATTTAAACTGAAGCCCACCTGCAATGGGAGAGTGGGTGGGACCGCACATCTCCATCCAGACAGCAAGACTAGGCATTAGACAAGTGCTCTCTGGAGGAAGCAAAATGGAAGCAAAAGCTCCACTCAAAACAAATGGAAAAAAAGAAATAACAGGGAGCTCTGGTTTGGTTCTCGGTTCCAGGTGATTTAAGTAATTGGAAAATCATAGTTGTGAAACAACTCTTCACAGAGCATCATAATCAGCCGCACGACGCAGCAGGGCGTAAGTGCAGCAGAATGGCTTTAAAGACCCCTTGAGGAATGTGCTTTTCTGGGGGAGACATGTCATTTTGAGATGGCATCTCTAGGAAAAGCAGTTCCTTCAGAAAAATATGAAGTCTTCAGGACCATAAGGATGCGGCGGTTCATGTAATGCTTATTAAGAGAGTTTAGCCCGCTTGCTGACAGACGCTGTCATTCCAAGGTCTGGCTGCTGCCAGAACACAAACTGTAAATAATGCGCAACTTTTTCACAGTGCAAAGAAGACTCTGAGCACATGGAAGAGCATCACCTCCAGTCTGGGAGGCCTGATTTGGAAAGGCGCTGTGGATTTGGGGAAGGGAAGATGACTGCTCACGCAGCTAAAGGCAGGCGGGCGCTTGCACATCAGGCGAGTGACACCTCCATAAGGGCTGTGTCTTCCCCAGCCATGCATTCAGATCACGCATACTCCCCTCCACATTATTAACTTTGACTCAGTGCTTTGAATTCTGCTCCGAGCAATCCATAATCTCCAACCAAATAATCATAAAGGCCCTGCTGGCCTTAAAACATATGTCTCTGACAATAGCAATAAACCTATTTATTACTATTGTGACCACTGAAGAAAAGACCATGCAATGTGAGCATCACATCATCCAGATTTACTTGCAAAGCAAGCCATACCCAGCATTTACTAAATGGATGAGGTAAAGTATTACTCTTAAGATCTACTGATCATGTATGTGGGCATTTAAATATCAGAGACAGTTACCATTATGAAGACTGGGAGAGGAAAAAAGACATAAAATGAGATTAAGAGAGAAGGATATAAGCTACCATAAAAATAACTCAATAAACAAGGCACTGAGCTCGAGCCTGTGCATCCACAAGCCTCCCACCACTGTAAACCCAGAGATACATTAGGATCGGGTCAAAAAGCCCAAGGAAGGGGAAAGGTTTCTTAGGTAGAAACAGGATTTTGCCAAAATGCCCCAGACAGTGTAATACGGACCAGGGCACCTATTCCAAAGCTTTCCACAGCAAGTGTCTGGTATCTGTGGTGCTCGCTAGAGCAAAGCAACGGCTGCCCCAGAGGTTCTGAAGCAATAAATGTATTGACGGAATAATGATAACATGTTTGTGGTAGAAAATTGCCTATATTCAGGCAGTGTCATGCTATAACTCTGCAACAATAACAGGCAGTCTCAGAAATAGGAAGAGAAACAGATTTGGAGAGATTTTCAGCTTTTAAAGAAAATTAAACAAAATGAAAATCACTAGCAGTACATGCACTAAAACAGAATTGCACAAAAAAATAGAGGAATAGTATGGGCTCCGCTGGGGTATCTTTACATATTTAAGAACACAAATGTCTACAGGACCAAACAAGCTTTATGGCCTTAGCTTCTCTCCACTGATACATAAAAATCAAGAGACTTGCAGAAATAGAGTTAATTCACCATTGCATATGCAGAGAGAATAGCTATAATAAAAAAGAATGTGCTCCTTGGCTAGTATTTATTTTTCAAATGTTCCCACTAAAATCCTGGGTACAATAGGAGCAGAAGTGCAGGAGGACATTTCAGACTTTTATGGGTAAAAAAATGTAAATCATAAGAGAGGGAGAGGGGAGGAAATGAAAGAGATCGCATTCTTCTATGTAAAAAAAAATATGATGAAGATTAGACTAAGAAAGACTTTCTGGCGTCACAGATTATAACACCAGTTTTAGGAGCTTTACCCCTTCTACACAGATTATTTTTGGAGTTCATAATATGTCCACAGCTGGAATAGGCTCTTGTGGCTGCTCTCAGAGCAGTGGATGTCAGTGAATATTAGTTGACTGGGACTACTCAAATCCCATTTTTCCCCTCAACCCACTGTCCCTCATGTCATAGGGAAGATAAACACACTGACATACAAATATATTTTGAATCCTGAAATCAGGGATAGTTCTGACAAACAGAATAACGCATCTGACTGTACTTAAAAATATCTAGTCATTGGCTACCAAATCGCCTTTACCATATATGTATAATTTCATTTGCTCACTTCCTTCCATAAAAAAAAAGTTTATTCTGCCTAAAATACTTCCTGTGAGTTTATCAAGGGTAATAATATTGATGTGATATGAGTGGGTCCAATATGCCTCAGGCCCTACCTTTTGCCCCAGATGGCAGAGGGAGGCAGCTCAGATTTGAAAAGGAGGAGATGGGGAGCCTCTGGCACCAGCAGAAATGAAGCACAGAACGGAGGGTACAGCCACTTTTACAACAGCGTATTTGGGATGTTAAGAGTGACTCTTCAGCATCAAAGCTGTCCTACTTCCAGAGCCTTATCATATTTGTGAAAGCACGATTCAGGGAAAAGGACTTCAGCACAAATCAGATTCCACTGGAAGACTCGGTAATAAATAAATTACATCCCACTTCTAGAAACAATTTCCCATGATCAATAATGAATAAAAAAAAAAAAAGTCAGGTCCACAGAAGTGTTGTGACAGCATGACACATAAGTGAGTGACAGTGAGGATTTTGCTTCAGTAGCAAAATCAGCGCCTGATAAAACATCTCATTTCCCTAGGATTCGAAGGGTACTGCAAAATAGAGAGGAAAAACTCAACACCCCCAACAAGGGCCCTGCAGCACAGCCCAAAGACAGAGCAGGTTTTGAATAAAAAGCCATCTCCTGGGCTCAGAGTTGCTACACTGCAGAGATGGAGCATCGCATTAGCACATGGGTGTGAGGATGGGTGGTGAATACCTCTGAGGACCAGGAGAGCTCCATCTTTACGCAAAGGCTACTGAGATGAGGGTGAGATGTCACATGTGTCTGTGGCAGCAGATGTGGCACTACTGATCACCAGGTAGTAGGTTTCACTTGAGGGGTGAAACTGGAGATGGGATCCCTGCTGCAGAAGAGCAGTACGTCTTCTGTTACCCTGGCCCTTCACCCAACTTCTGACATGCAACCCATCCTGCTGTTCTCATTCTGGGGACATGCCAAGGTTTAATTGTTGAAGGCACTTTCAACCTGCAGCTTAGGCACAGCTAAATTTCAGCTCTTCCACCTGACTTTAGAGGTCCCAGTGCAGCAACCAATACTACGTATTCCCTGAAAGACCCAAGGAGAATAGGTACGACAAGACATAGCAGTCCAAAAAGGTTCTGTGAAGCACTCACACTGGGTGAAGAGTTTGTATCCCAGGGAGGGACTGCGCCAATTCACATCTGAATAGCCTGTAGGTGAAATATTAGGATGTCCACAAAGGTCCCTGTGCCTCTCTGGAGACATTAAGGCAGAGCTGTCCTGCTGGGGCTGAACTGCTGCTTCTCTAGAAAAAGTCCTTTGGCTTTCTGAGGATTATCCTGGGTCTTGTTTAAAAACCTCGTTTTGACCAGTAGGAACACGGAGCTCAGTTGCTAGACCAGCCACACTGATGAGCCCAGACCTTGCTGTCCTGCTTCTCCCTGAGCCCTCTCATGCTGCCAGGGCTCAAGTAACCACTGGATCCATAAAGTTATTATGGGCTGCCACTTAATGTACAGTGTGCCGTGTCCAACTCCAGACCAGACATCATCTTCACAAATAGAAACAAAATCACAGCAGTAAACGTTTGGGTTTGGTTTTTTTTTTTTTGTGACCACAATTTACAGTTTCAATGACTCCGTTACAAGCAGAAGAATAAAGTGCAAATCCATCCAGCCGAGTATTTACTTAAAAGCCTTGTAAGGAGCCATTTCACATAACTGAGAACACCTTACGCACCAACTATCTGAGAAAAACAACAAATTTAGGGGGAAAAAAAAGCACAAAGAAGAGGAGTATAATTGGGATCTGTCTCAGGAATAGTTGACATGACGCCAAAACCCCACAATCCCACAACTGAAGGAGCTGTGCTGCTTTAACACTGCTTTTCCTGCAGCCGAGCAGGCTCAGCGTGCAGAGGACTCGGGAGAAGGGCAGATGCCCATCAGCTGTCACCCCCAGCTCACACCCAGCTCCAGCTTCTAGCCCTCCTGATAAACCAAGTCCTGATCAAAACCTGAAAAGGAAGCCTCGAGTTCACAGTGAGCTTCACTTTCCCACTCACAAGCGGTGAGTCAGACAGCTTTGCAGAGCAGCTCTGTGCTGAAGATCAAGGAGGAGAAGAAAATGGGACGATGAACAGGCAGCAACCAGCTGCTCCTCTCCCAAAACGGAGCAATAAGCTTTTTCAAGTCCCCCTCTTTAGTTTCTTGGTAAAACAAACCATGACAGCAGCTGAGTCATCCTGCCTCCCTCTAAGGACACCGTGGCTGCAGGCTGAGGTTATCAGGCACCAGCACGGGTCCCACCAGCGTGAGCTGCCCCAGGCTCCCCTTTGGTGGTGGTCACTCCCAGTACTTCTGCAGGACCCAAACCCATGTCACCACCTCATCCCAGACAGCTCTGTACATCCTACACCAGCCCTCCTCCTCCAGACAGGAGATGGTGAGAAACTGCCACTTTGTGACGTGAGGGGTTGGGCGTACAGCTTCTTGGTGTATCCAAACAGGCGATACGAGGAGATTTATTCAGTATGCCGTGCTCAGGCTATATATAATCCTGTGGTCTTGGGGATCAGGAAGAATTACTATTTCTGTCACTTGATGTGTAACTTGGGTTTTGGGTTTGTTTTTTTTTCTTCTGAAGCATCATCAAACACCCACAAGTAAAGGGTGATTTAGCATGGGAAGATGCATCTTGCTCCCATGCCCAGAATTAACCTAATCACCAGGTTTGGGATCAAGAAGGAGCTTTTCTTTAAGTCAAGGATCATAGAGATGCCTTTAAATTTTTCACCTCCTCTGTAAGATGGCATTACACTGTCAAAGGCCACCTGGATATTTTTATTGGTCCAAGAACCTGTTGCTGTGGAAGCCCATGACAGCGACAGCATTCACAATCTCTCCTACTTTCTACCTCTGACACACTGCTTTTTGTACTATTTGGTATTTTAGACTTGGAGTTAAGTATATTAAAGTATGTTGGAGGATTATCTGTGGCTTTTGAAGCTCCAGGATGTTCCTCTGAACCCCTGGATTTAATTTCTATTTTGGAGTTGCCTGAGCTCATGGTGGCCCCATGCAGTCCTCTTGTGTCACCAGCTATACCACACCGCACACGACTGGGAGAGGTACCCAAGAAAATTATCCTCACTGATTTACAGTCCTTCACCAGGGGCACGCAGAAAAGCCTGCTGAGTGGCCATAATATACTATTGTAATAATGTTATATCCTCAATTAATTATTAGCTGTATCTTTTACCAGCCATCCTGCTATTTTATGTAGGTTCAGTGTTTAACAAAATAAATCTAGCAATTTCGTTCTGTTCTCTGTTTTGGCCCAATGTTCCCTTCTCCCCAACCTCTGAGGCTTTCTCAGTATTTCACATTATCATAGTACATATTATTAAGCCACAAGTTCCCCAGGAGTTTCTCCAAAACACTTGGAAGCCCATTGCACAGCATCTCTAATTTAAATGCATTTGACTCAATAATACAATTTAATAACCACCATAGTTACAGTTTAGAATGAAAAAAAAAATATCTCATTAGCTCTGTAAACTTGCAATATGCTCTCCTGTTTGGTTTGTTGGGTTTTTTTTGTTTTTTTTTTTTTTAATTACCAAGCAGAAATATTTTTAGAACATATTTGACTTTTCAGTTACACTACTATCAATTTTATCATGCCCACTCAGTAGTAGGCTTTATACCAGCATTAGATTCCTTTTAATTCCTAATATCAGATTTCTTTTAGTCCTAACACATTTTTATTTTCTTCTTTTGTTCTTTCCTTCTCTAACCACACACTTTCAAATAATATAATAGCTTGACTTAAAAGGCAGAACCTAGATAATTGGTGTTATATTAATTGCTGTCTCTTCCCTTTTTTAATATATGTGCCTGCATATATGCGTGCACTAACAGCCACTGCCTGTCACCGACACTTAAAGAGATGTCTTTACCAATAACATGTAATGATATTATGTATGTACATATATCATTCGTATACATTTACTGTCAAGACACTGGCAGCCATCCAGCTGCCAACCTTATCAGCGTAAGCGGGGAAACTGGGGAAGGGGCAGCCAGTGATTTCATCATAGACATTGACTCACAAACCAAGTTATCATGCCTTTCTGACAGGACAGGGCTTGGGCTTTTGCGTTACTCCAATGTACAAAACAATTCGTATTTATCTATTTTGCACAACAGAATCATGGTCTTTGTTATCTAATTAAACATGCAAGAAAAGTCTCTCTGGAAACAAGCAAGTTCCTCTGTGTTTTCCTTCCCACCAGTTTTGCTCAGCACTAACGTTGTCATAAGGAAGCAACACAGCACCTCCCCACCCTGGTCCCCCCTCCCCACCCTAGGCTATGCCCATCCCTTCCCCAGCAGAGACGAGGGGAACCACTGGTGTCCTCTGTAACAACATGGGGTCTGGATCACCACCAGGCTGATTCCCACCTGTCCCCATCATCTTTTTTCTGGTGTTACCCTGACACATCACTCCCAACCATGCCCTCAAGAGGGACCCTCAGCTTACCAGGACAGGACACACTGTGACCAGAGGTTGCTCTCTACTGGAACCAGAAAAAAAGCATGCTTTCAGACCAATCAGCTCATATGGGAAAGGACAGCTTTTAGAGGCTGTAGATGTGTCACAGCTGAGGGCACTCAAGGTATCAGCCTCATCAGCTCCTACCTGAAATTTGGGTCCTACCACCAGCCACCTGGTTCAGTAGAGCATCTGGTGGTCCTGGTGTGGGTATGCTCCTGTGGTATTTGCTCTGCCCTAAGCAGAGCAGCTTCCTGCCAGCTCTTGAAGTCCTGGACACAGAGGGAAGGTAGGACTCATCTCTAGGGTAAGGTAAGAGCTGCTATTGCTGTGTGGAAGAAGTCAGGTTGGAGTGGAGCAGGTGAGTTTGCACAGAGAATTTGCACCAACATGCTTTGGAAAAGTGAGAGCATCTTCTTTGGTGGATAAGGGTTTCTCTGCATTCATCCAAGCATGCTGAGGCATTGATTTCATAAATGTTGACTTTATTTGGATGAGCTCTCTTGTGATGCTCTCCCTCCTGCCCAGCTACATCAACCCTCAGTCCTGTGGTGGGGATGGAGGAGCTCAGTGTAGGGAGCTGTGCATCCAGGGGTATGGAGGCATGAGCAGGGATGCTTGTAGGACCAGGTGGTCACCCGGTGGGTTGGGCACCTAGGCAGGCTATGAGAGCTGTGCTGGAGGCTTGGCCAGACCAGAGAGCTGCTCTCCTCCTTCCCAATGCCTCCTCCCACCTCCATCTCTGCACTCCCTTCCCTGCCCTCCGGTTCTACGGCTATAATCAAATCATAACTTTTATTAAATTTGAGATTACTTTTTAATGGAATCAATTTCTTGCACGGTGCTTTTCCCTTCTGCCCCGCGGCTTAGCCACGCTCTGCACTTTTGTGGTTTTACTCTGGCTTTTATCTCTGCTGCTGCCCTAATGAGGAACGCCGGCTGCGTAGGTGAGCAGCCACGGCCATGCCCTGCATCCTTTGCTGTAGGGACAATGCTTGTCCCTTTGACCAGCGTCACCAGTGCAGACATCCTTGTTGAGGAGCAGCAGGGGCAGCAGGATTTGTCCCACCTTGCAGTGCTGGATGGCGTTAGCACCTCTGGGTTCCAGGAATTTTCCCCTGGAGGGAAGGGAGCCCTCACCTTTCCTCTTGGCTTTGTTGCTGCATTGGAAACTCTGTGCTAGATCATAGAATCACAGAATGATTTGGGTTGGAAGGGACCTTAAAGCCCATCCAGTGCTACCCCCTGCCCTGGGCAGGGA
>JAOXNO010000052.1:31241579-31253506 GCA_028565335.1 Limnodromus scolopaceus | reverse complement strand
CACAGAGATGCTGGGAGGGCTGGAGCCCCTCTGCTGTGAGGACAGGCTGAGAGAGTTGGGGGGGGTTCAGCCTGGAGTCTGGGGAGACCTTAAAGCCCCTTCCAGTTCTTAAAGGGGCTCCAGGAAAGCTGGGGAGAGACTCTTGACAGCATCCTCAGTTGGGGCCAGAGGAGAGCGGTGGCTGTTGTGATTTATGTCTCCCAGGGGCTGCATCTGGGGGGCTGCACCTCCTCCTTCTCCCCGTGACTGTGGGAACTGCCGGCCTCCCTGTCCGTCCGTCTGTCCGCGGGGGCGGTGAGCGGCGGCAGCCCGGGTCGTGGGTCGGTGCGATGCTCCGCGGGGCAAAGCTCGGGGCTCTGCCGAATCCCGGCGGAGGGCCAGTGTGGGAAGAACTGCTGGGAAAGCCACAGCCGGGTCCCCCACCCCTGGAGACGCTGGAGCAGCAGCTGAAGCACAAGCTCCGCCCGCCGGGAATTCCGAAGCGGGGTTTAACTCTGCGCAGGCTGGGATCGGCCGTGCAAGGACGTGCCTCTGCGCCTGCCCTTGCCCGTGGGGGGGGGACACTGTTGTCACCCCTCCCACCCACGGGAGCATCCTTGCAGTGACACCGCCGGCATCGGCTTGGTCCATGCGTCAAAACCTCCGGGCGATGGCACGGCAAGCCCCAGCGAGGGGTGGAAGAGGCCCTCGCTATCGCGTGGAGGGATCAGAGGCTGGGAAATGAACAAGGCAGTTTCTCATCATGTAAGAGCCACCACAGGCCCCTGTTCCTCTCCCGGCGGTGCAGAGGCGGTGCAGACTGACAGCCCTGCCAAGGCACTGTCACAGATTTCCTATGCAGTATTAGAGGAGCGGGAGAGAGATCTCGGAGAATTTGCATTAAAAATGGTCACGTTGGCATTTGCTTCTTGCTGAACATTTCTTCTCTTCAAAGAACCACATATTTTCTCAGGATAAAGGAGAGTAAGGAGCAGACTGTCCCAGGTATCAGGCTGATGCTTTTGTCCCGAGCAATTTTCATCTTAAGAATAAAAGAACTGCATAAAGGAAAATACTGCTGAGCACACTTGGTTTGCAATTTTCCAGCCTTTAAAGGCTGGTCCCATCACTTTCCTCCCCGTGCGGCTTGTTCTCTGGCCCCTGAGGACACTGTTTCCTTGCCAGATACTAATTTTCAAACCTCAGCTCTTTTCAGCCTGTTCCAATAAACATCACAAGAATGTTTCTAAATAGGGAACGTGCATATTTCTTTTTTTTTTTTTTTTTTTTGTTCGCCTTAAGACGGAGGGAAAGATTTTGAGAAAAGTTAAAACAGAATTACGGGGCAATGAGGCACCGTTTGTCCAAGCGGTGGAGGTTGGGAGAGGTAGTGAAGGGTTAAACCTATGGAGGCTGTGCAGGTGACCCTGGCCCGGGCTGTAAAGCCAAGGATTGCTGCCCTGGCAGTGGGGGAGAAATTCGAGGGCTGCCCACGTGTTTGTGGGCAGGGGTGGTGGGCACTGTCCCCCCCTGCACCCGCTCCGGCGGGCTCTTGGCGGGGATGGGTGTGCGATGGGGATGCTGAAGCTCTGCTCTCAAAGGGAAAACGTTATGCTCGGGCTGTTTCAGGCTGGTATCAGGTGTTCTGAAGTCCTGTCCCCTGCTTGTCTCCCTTCATTCCAACGTCCCTGGTGAAGCACGACTGAGCCAAGGCGGTGGCTTTAGACACTGGGAGCGGGCGATCCTCTGCGAGCGCAGGAAGAACGCGGGCTGCTTCAGCTAAGCTGCCAGGCTTATTAGTGATTATTTTAATTAAGTGGAAGCTTATGAATGGCTCTGTAAACAAAGAAGCTGCTGGAAAGCTCCCTGCCTCCCATCTGCACCATGCTGGGCACTTTTGGGTTTGGGGGGGGTGACTGTTGGTGGCATCACCTGCTGCGTTGGTGGTGACCCACCTCCGTCTCATCTCAGCGGCTCAAGGATGGCCCGCTGGCAAACTGGGGAGCGGTGTGGATGCTATGGCAGCTCTGAGGGTGAGAAAACTGCCGAAAAGATCCACTAAACGGATCAGTGTGCGAACCCAAAAAGAAAACAGAAACAAAAAAAGCCAACCTTGAGCAGAAGATGCTGCAAGAGCGTAGCCCTTTGTCCTCTCAAGGAGGAGACCAGGAGGTGCGTTGGTTGCAACGTGTGAATGCCCTGACGTCTGCAAGTCAAAGGCAGACAAACGAATTGTACCAGATTGATGCTCTTCTGGGGGACGTGCTTTAGCCAGGTATAAATTCCCAGCTTGTTTCCGGGATGTAGAAATTCAGGTTTTGCTATATCTGATCTGATGAAATTTCCTGGCTTGCAGTCTGTCCTCTGAATCCCTGGAAATGATGGGGAGGGAGAAGTCCTAATCTCCAGATAACACCTGCGTGGAGGGTTTCGATACCTGCCAAATTTTGTGCAACGCCATGTGTGACACAGCAAATGATTTAATGTGCTCTCATACTTAATGACCATGCAGGTACTCATAGGCTGTCTTAATAAAATAATATAAATCTAATGCAAAAAAGAAGAAGAGATATGTGGACATTTTGATGATTCATACATCATTGCGTTCCAGCAGATTCCAGATTCTGGAAAATATTTCTGCTCCTGCCTTCCCCATCACAATATTGAACCTCATTTAACTTACTTGGGGTTTTCCTTTTTTCTTTTCTCTTCTTTTTTTTTCCTGGCCATCCTCTATTTGCAATTTCAGTCAGCCAGCGCTTGCCACGCATAGAGACATCCCTTTAACTCCCTTTCCTGGATGTAATTTCTTAGAATTTTTGTGAAATCCATCTGCACGGATCCCAGCGCATACAAATCCAATGACACTATTATAATCAGGCTTAAATGCTGCAGCAGCCCGCTACCATTTAAGCTAATAGCTCCCAGCAGGCAAAGGTTGTTATCCTTTATGGACCAGCCCTCTGGGGAGCCGCACAGAACAGCTTGTGACAACGGGTTATGCATTTGGAAGTTGCCAAACTTTACTTACTGCCTCGCAGGGCCCTGGGATTTGGTGATTTTTAATATTTTTTTTAATTTTTTTTTAATTCTTTTTTTTTCTTCTCTAGTTGCACAGCAAGGGTTTCTGAGCCTTGGTGTGCATGTGTGATATGGACTTTTCACTTAGTAATTGCTTTCTAAAATTCCCTGGATTATTGGGTAACCACCTGTGTGTGCATCTGGAAATGCGTGTGCTGAAAAACAAAAAAAAAAGAGAGATTTTATTTTTTTTTTTTTACCAGGCAACAAACAGAGGAGCAAACCCGAGGGACCTCCAGCCCCCCCCCCCAGTCTGAGAAATCCCAGCAAGCCCTGGGGATGAGCATGTGGACCTCCAGGCGGGGCGGCTTGAGGCAAAAACATTGGGAAATGCCAAAGGTTTGCTAACACGTTTGCAAATGGAGATGCTTTTGTTTAAAAGAGTTGATATTTATTATACATGCCAGTAGAATAAAAACAAGCACAGATGGAGAATAAATCTTCCTGAACAGCCAGTGCAGTACTCCTTGATCATTCAATAAACATCATATTTTAGCACCTTTAGTCCTTCCCAGGCAGCTCTGTACCTGTTACAGGAGGGGCTCGCTGAAGATGAGATTAGTTGCCAGCTCCTGTTCAGCCACTGCCTTTTCCATTTTCTTTTAATTTTTTCAGGCTGCCTCTCTGACACTGAGATTTTTCCACATCATTCTCCGCTAAAAGGGCAAGCTTGTAACTAGTGGAGGTATTTTGAATGAAATGAAAATATTTCTTTATATCATCAGAAGTCTTGTCGGTGAATACCTTGGAGACTGTCAGAAACAGACATTTCAGGTTTCATCTATTGTATACAAAAGCTGTTTGGTGCAGCAACGGGTGCACGTTTAAAGCTAACAGACTCAGGTGTGGGTGGTGTGTTGGTTGCTCATTTGCAAAGCCCTGAGCATATCTGGGCACATCACTTGAACAGCTTGGGAGGAGATACCTCTCTGCATTGCCTTGTACGTCCTGGACACCCAGAGGCTGTGCTTCGACTACCTCTGCTTGAAGAAAAGCTCTGGTAGCCATGGCTGGAGGCCCACAGGGCATACATGTCCTTCAAAGGATTTGAAATCTGGCTGTGGGTCAGTATGTGAGCTCTGCTGCTGAAGCCTACATTTACCCCAGCTCTTGCCAGAGCTGAGGGGCAAAAGGAAAGAGAATGGGATATTTTAACCCAAATCCTTCCTGACTACAGGCTAATGCAGCACAGAGAAGAAGAAACCTAAGCATTTCACCTCTAAAAACAAGTCTTGAAGCTCCCTCAGGAGCCAGGAAAAGCATCAGAAAACCTGTCCCCTTCACTGAATGGGCTTGTTCTCTTTGAAACAACCCTCCTGCTCTGCGTTTGTGTTGGAAAGCAAGGCCTGGCCATGCAGCAGATGGTCCTGTCCCCTGCCCGGGTGCTTCAAGGGTCCTCTTCTCAAGGACTACAAGGAGCAGAGGGCTCTGGGCTCAGCTGCTCAGGACCACTACAGTGGTGAACTGCCTGGGTGCCTGAGATGGACATGTTTGGGTCCAGGGGGGGCAAAGGCAGAATCCCTCACAATCAGCTGGCAGCATCCACCCTTACTCGAGCAGAGATTTGTGTGTTGGAGGAGGGGGACTTGGCTCCAAGCTTGTGCATTCTTCATGAGCTCCGACACTTAAGTGGCCTCCAGACACAACCATAGCCAGAAGGAGTTACACTAACCCTTAGGAGAACAAAGGTGGGTGATAACAGCGAAATCCCTGAGCGCTGAAAGCAAATTGCTCGCCCTCTCTGTGGCTTTGGGCTGCCTCAGCTATTCCGGGAACATCTGATCTCCGGCGAGGATGGCTGGTCCCCACCATCTCGTTCCCGTGCTCCCTGGTGAATGGCTGTCGCTTAACAAGGATTAGGGCTCTTGAAGTGATTACACAGAAAAACACAGCATCAAAAAAAAATAATAAAAAAAAAAGAACAATAGGTAGGTTGGGAATCGATCACCATCGAGGTGGGGCACATCCCAATTAGGGTGTTCTGCAAAGCTTTCACGCAGCCCCTCTGCGCCTCAAACCCCGCTGCAGCCTCTGCTTAAAAACACGCAGCGCTGGTGTGAGACGCAGCCTGACCCTCTGCGGGGCCGGGGATGAATGGCATACACTTAACGAGCCATTCCTCAAGATCTCGCTTCAGCTTTATTGTTTGGTATGGTCTCTTGTCTTATATGCTGCTCGCTATACAAATCTTCTTCTGGGGACAGAATTATTCATCTCCTTGGCCTAGATAACATTAATGGGACGCAAACTAATGGACTGATTTTTCACAACACTCTCTGAGATGAATGAGCTTCTTAATCCTCATTTTATCAGTGAAGAGTTGAAGCATAGAGCATTTAAGGTCCAAAGATTCCTCTATATATGGTTGTGCAATCTGAGACTCCAAGGACCTGCTTTAGGTGGTGCTTAGTATTCGATGGACGGATTACTTAGCATTAGATGAGCTAATTCCCCGACTCGCAGTAGCAGCTGTGGGATGTGAGATGTCCAGGCGTGCAGCTGGAACATCTCAGAAGAGCCCGCAGATGGTGCCAGTGACTTCTCTGTGAGCTCTGGGCATCACTGCCACCTTCCCCACCAACAGCCAGGAAAGATCCCACCTTTGAGATCAGGAGAGGATGGAAGAGCAGAATACTCCCTGATTACCAACTGGGGAGTTGCTACTGGTTGTTGGTTGTGTCCCTCTGCCCCAGGATCCACGTACATGGGCTATTCCAATCCCAGCAGACCTCAGTTGCTCAGTGAAGGACATCTAGCTGTGGAGCTGTGTTTGTCACAAAAATGGGAAACTGTTCCTCATAGGAAGAGGAGGACAGCGCTGGTAGCTTCTTACACCATGGAATGGATTTTGTTGCCCAGTGGTAAGATACCTGCTTCATCCTGAAAGGAGGTAGATATAGATCTACAAATGTTACCATGTTCCTGAGTGGTGTTTAACTGTCGGTGTATGAATTTCCCACAGGGGACCACCGAGGTTTGGGCATGTGGTGGGGTTATACACCACCTCTCAGAGCAGCTGTCTGTCTGCTGTGTGCCCCAGCAGATCTTCTTCCAAAAACCCCAAAGGTGATCTACAGGATGCCGGACCTGGATCTGCTGAACCAGAGCATCCTTCCCCCGCCATCAGCTCTGTTTGCTCTTCTGCTTATCTGGAGATCCCTGGGACAGTGGAAACTGTCCTGGGGCTCCTCTCCCCAGTAAAGCCACTTGCAGAGGTACTGTTATTCACCTGGTCCTAGTGCCTCTTCTACATCCGAGCCAATGCACTGGTCACTTGCACCTTGCCATCTGCCTGCCCCAAGGTTGGCCCTCTTTGCCCCCAAATTTCTACTCAAAAAGCACTGGCTCTGAACGTCTACTGGCCTTGGTTTTCTAAGGCCAGAGGGCCTTAGGGCCAGAGGCCTTAAGGGTCAGAGGCTCCTCTTCTACATATGCACATGCACTTTCTTTTTCCATCCCATCCAATTCCGGCTTTCAGTCTCCTAAACCATGGGTGAACTTTCCTTTTGCCATGAGCTGGTTCTCCCAACAGCTACTGTCATATGCAAGTAGCGTCAGAGACTCCAGGAGGTGAATTATAAAATCATAGAATCACTGAATGGTTTGGGTTGGAAAGGATCTTAAAGCCCACCCAGTGCCACCCCCTGCCCTGGGCAGGGACACCTCCCACCAGACCAGGCAGCTCAAAGCCCCCTCCAACCTGGCATTGAACCCCTCCAGGGATGGGGCAGCCACAGCTTCTCTGTGGGCAACCTGGGCCAGGCTCTCACCACCCTCACACCAAAGAAGTTCTTCCCAATATCTCATGGAAATTTCCCCTCTTTCAGTTTAAAACCTTTCCCCCTCCTCCTATGGCTCTCCTCCCTGATCAAGAGTCCCTCCCTTTCTCTCCTGAAGGCCCCAGAAGAATTAGAAGAGGACAAAATGTTTCTCTTCTCATTGTACATCACAGATCCCTGAATCACCCTGGGAGGCAGGGATGTATTTTCAAAAGAGCCAACACTTTGGTCCTCCTGCTTCAGCCCTTCTCAAGACCCATTGTTCGCCCTTTTCTCTGCGACCAATCTGTACACACATGGACCTGTTTCTTCATCGGTGTCTTGTTGTATCATGCCCTACAAACCAACCGTATTCCCTTCTGTGCCCACCTGAACTCTGTTTCTTTATTTGCACCAAGTGCCCTTTGTTCTTGGGTGCTCTGGAAAGGGAAATAGCGCATAATGCTGATATATGTAACCCCAGGCTTTGCGTATCATCCTTCTTTCCCTCGTTCCTAACGTTTTCCCTTTTGTGACCAGTCTGCCAGCCGAACTCGTGTCTTCTCTGAAGTGTCTTCCAGGATCCTAGAAGGCTTTTTCCTCCTGCCCTGGGAGATTACAACTAATTCAGTGCCTGTCCATGCGTGCAAAAATTTAAATAATAAATCATGTCTCCGTGCTGGCAAACACCCATGCACACAAAAGCAAAGCCCCACTTCTTTCTGGCAAAGTGGGTCTCTGTCTCTCTGCCTGTTATTTTTGTGAAATTACTGGGAATTGTGGACTGTGGGTACTTCCCACCTGCCTGCACAAACTCCCCACCACATCCCTGCTTGTTTTGACTCTGTTCAGAAGGAAACGACTGCTTTGGGATACTCCAAATGACAGGGAGGGGAGGAGGGAAGCACAGAAGAGCCTTTATGGGGTGAGGGCTGAAGGGGAGACACCATGAAGAAGTGGGAAGAGAAAAGAAAGAAAATCTGGGGTGCGGGAACCTTAATGAGTTGGTGTGTGCCCCACGTGCCCAGAGCCAGTGTGCTAAATTCTCTTCTACAGCAACGTAAAAGGTTTTTATCCTTTAACTAACACAGTGGTGAGAGGTTTATTCAAGTAGAAAATTTTTAATTGCATTCTCTTGTAGTCAAATATTAATGGAAGGACCTTGTACAAATAAAAGTGAATAATGCAACAGCTTAGCTGACAACATTGTTTCACATTCATTGCAGATTGTGAACCTTCATTAAAATGGATTATTTTTGCTTTGGAGATTTAACCAGCAACATGACTTTCCCCTCTCACTGGCCCTGTTATGCCTGAGCCCGCAGAGAGCTCGGTCCAAGGAGGAGCTTGCAAAATTAATTCCGAAATAAGAGGCTGGAACTTCCAAGACGTGAATTCTTCTCATCCCCTCGGCTCAGAGGAGAGCTCAGCATGGAAATCATAAGGCAGCGAGTTTCAGCAGACCCCTACTATGGAGGAGGACTCAGAGGAGGTGGGCACAGCAATGCACTTGGGAAGAATAGAGGCAGTGACCTGCCATAAAGAAAGCTGAGATCATCCCAAAAGCAAGGGGACCAGAGGGTGGCCTTTGCTTTAGGCCAATGGCTTTACTAGCTGGGTGGATCAACTGGTCAACATAGAGCACAGAGCTACCAGCAAAATGAACTTTGAAAAGAGCGATGGGCTGGAGCTGGCTTCAAGCCAGCCCCTCCTCTTGAGGGGGTAGTGAGCACAGGGAGACCACCGGTGGGTCAGTGATGGGTTTGCCTCCACAAACCACCTCAGATCAGCTCAGGACCCTGAGCAGGGCTGCGTGGGGACGTGCCGATGCTCCCCTGCAGATGTCCTGCCCATGTCAGCAGATGCTGTCATCTGCCCTCTGCCCTGCCTGCAGATATTTGGAAGCATCCTTAGGGCAGGGTCTCCAGCCCCATGCCCTGTTCTCCACACCACCCCAAGGGTCTGCCCCACTTCCAGCTCACCAGGCAGCCTTGGGTCCCATCCCCAAGCCTGGCTCCACAGCTGTCACTGCTGAATGAGCCCAGGCAGCTCCAGCAAGGAGCCTGAAACCCATCTGCAGGAGGTGATCCAGGATCCACAGCAGCTGTTTAAAACCACCTCAGTATTTTGGTCCAGGTGGTGGGAGCAGTCTCACGAGGAGAGCAGGAGGAGGAGTGCAGCTCTGATGCCCCAAAGCATCACATTTCTCCCCAGAAATGAACAGGCCAAGCCACGGGGAGGCAACGCAGGTGCTCAGGGCTGGCAGACAGTGCCCACGGGGCTAGGATTACTGCATTTCGGTGTTTGTGGTCACAAATGAGCTCAAACCAACTTTCAAAAAAAAAAAATTTCTCATCACTATCTGCATATGTTTGGACGGAAAGTTAAAGCTGCTTCAGAGCGTTTGCTGCGAATCTCTCCAGCTGCACGTTTTCGTTCTGCCTAACCCAGGATTAATTGGGTTTGTAGTTGAGGCTGTGGGAAAGCTCTGATGTCCTCCACTACGGTTTTACTCTCAAGTTCCTTTGCAACTCTAATTCCTCGCTTACATTCTGAACAGCAATTCCTTGTTATTTTTAGTCCTAAAACATTACAAATGTAGAGGAAACAAGACACCTACAGAAGTTGTCCCTGTGCAAAATTATGAATGATTCAAAAATGCTGCTGCAATTGGCAGCCTCTCCCTTTCTAAAAAACTTTGTAATATTAACAGTATGGGGCTGGTTTGCTCCTGAGTGGTACCAAACACCTGGGAGAAATTAATTGTTGAACACTCAATTTACCAGTGAATTTACCAGTGAATTTACCAGTGAATCAGAGAGAAAAGCACTGGGATTGGGTTATGATAAAGAAAACCCATTTTATACCCTGTGTTCTGCTTCTAAAGGGTCCTCCAGTGCTCCTGCCTCAGTTTTCCCCCCAAGCATCACTCTGGGGCTTGGGAAAGCAGGAAGGGAGCCCTGTGTCTTCTGATGCTCCTCCTAGGAGCTTTAAAGGACTGGATCAATTAATTTGCTGCTGTTGGTTCATAACAGAGGTGTTCGGCTTCCCGTGTGCGAGGACACTCGCTGTAGCTGCTGCACCGAGGAGCCTCTGAAGAGCTGTTCAGTGACTGGGGGATTTATATTTGTACAATGGCCCCGCTGTAGAGTTAGACGAGCCACTGACACGGCAGTACTTATAGTCTATAAAACAGCAATTATGCTTGTTATTAGATCATCCCATTTACAGCCTGAATCCTTTGCCTATGGTGCATGCAAAGCAACCCAGTGACTCTCCGAATGCTGGGCTAATCTGTACTAATCCATTATGTAAATCACCAGGACAATAACCGGAGACAAATGTTAAATGTCTCAGAAGCACCCGGCCTTCCTTAACGAAATTTGACCCACAAAAATTATGGTTTGGTCTGCAGCTTGCCGGGAGAACCATGTGTGGGAAGATCATGTGCACTTTACAATTTGTAGATGTGTTTTGAAGCCCTGGGGCACCTCCTAATCTCAGCCTTTTTGTGGGGCCACTGCTGAATTGGTCCCCAAATACACAGCAAAGTGCCTGGACTCTTTGAAAGAGGACCCCTGTCTCCAAACAAGGTCATTTTGAAGCAGCTGTGGTTGCCTGAGGGCCAGGCTCTACACATTGAGTCCTTACAAAATGTGGTCTTTGTGACCAAGACCCTAGGGAAATTTCAGGGAGAATGAAAGGTGACTAATAGTGTTGTAGGTCATGAGAGAGTGCACGTATTTTTCTCATGTAAAGCCTCTCATGACATCTCTGGGCAGCAGCAGCAAGCGGAGGCAGTGAGGAGAGCACGCAGGAGATGGGAGCGAGCCACTGGACTGCAGGAAGAGAAGGGCTGATGGTCCACGCTGGAGAGTCATGACTCTACGACCATCCTGCCCCTGGACACAGCACATCCGGCTCAGATGTCTCTAGAGGTGCCCAGAAGACTCTGAGGCTGTCACTAAAGGCATCTACCCACACTGCTCCTTTCTGCAGCTCTAAATAGGAGTATGGATATTCCTTAAGGATCCCTTATTATGGATTCCTCACTGTTCTTCATCCCAGATTTTAGAGATGTTGAAGAGAGAACTACTGGAGGACACTCTCTTCTCTGCCATGAGGTCTGGCTACGATCCACAAAGATACGGGGTGTCCTTTGGTTTTACGACTCCTTCCCCCATTTGCAGCAGGGAGAAGCAAAGCCACAAGGGGATGCCAGATAGATTCTCGTCTCTGCCTGGATTTGTGCTCCTCGGGAGAGAATCTGGGCTGTGGCAATGAATATTTTAAAATGTGGGGCTTAGGAATCTCAATGGCAACATGTTTTAGCAGCACGCTTCAAAGCAAATACAGATATGGCTGTGTGTCTGTGCTCTTAACTGTCTATCGGCATCTCCGAGCTCTGCTAGCAGAGCTGCTAGACTTTGCATGATCTGCAAGATTTAGACGGGCTCTTCCTCCCCCCTCACCATCTTTTTATTCAAATAAACCTTGGGATAATTACATGCAAAAATCCTGTGCTACTGCAATGTTGATATTGCACATTTAGGAATCGCTGCAGAGGGGATGCATGTAGGCAGAGCCATAAGGAGGGTGGCAGCTGGCTGCCAGGCTGGCACCGAGCGATCCGCCGCCAGGCACGGCGGAGCCTCAACCCGTCCAGGCGCTTCCCACGGTCTCGCACTTTGCTCGAGCGCCGAATTTGCCTCCGTGCCTGAGGTACCCGCGTGTGCTCAGCTCCTCCACGCAGCTCCAGAGGAGAGGCACCCGCCAGAGGCTCGGCGGGGGTTATTTTAAGCAAACACGTCTGACTTTACCCCGGAGCAGAGGAGAAGTGCTCAGGCAGCCAGCGGCAGGGGCCGGGATGCTGCTCGGGACTCAGCCTGGAGTCCTCAACACAGGAAGGACATGGAGCTGTTGGAGCGGGGCCAGAGGAGGCCACGGAGATGCTGGGAGTGCTGGAGCCCCTCTGCTGGGAGGACAGGCTGAGAGACTTGAGGGGATTCAGCCTGGAGAAGAGAAGGTTCCAGGGAGACCTTAGAGCCCCTTCCAGTCCCTCAAGGGGCTCCAGGAAAGCTGGGGAGGGACTCTTGATCGGGGAGGGGA
>JAOXNO010000052.1:31199588-31216732 GCA_028565335.1 Limnodromus scolopaceus | reverse complement strand
TTTAAACCCATTGCCCCTTGTCCTGTCACTACAGGCCTTTGTAAACAGGCTCTCCCCAGCCTTCCTGTAGGCCCCCTCAGGTACTGGAAGATAGCGCCAGGATGCACAGCTTGGACTGCAGGTGTCTCCCAGACCCATGGTGCTCGGTCCAGCCATATCCCACAGGTGAGCAGCAGCTTTACGTGTTCTGCTCTGCTAGACTGAGGAGGGCTGAGGGGGTGTAGGAGGGTGAGGAGGGGATGCTGCCACTTTCTGTATGATAGAATCATAGAATGCATTGGGTTGGAAGGGACCTTAAATATCATTGAGTTCCGACCCCCTTGCCGTGGGCAGGGACACCTCCCACTAGACCAGGTTGCTCAAAGCCCCTTCGTATGCTTTGGCTTCTCAAAAGCACACCGCTGTCACATACCTGGATGGACATTTTATTGCCCTGGCTGCCAGCATGAGGCTTCTCTGTGTCCCTGCAGGCACTGGCACCCATTGCCCCCGTCACAGACACAGGTCAGTGTCCAGCTAGACAATGCAGAAATGATGGAGTGTGAAAAAGCCGAGTGCAAGCCTGTCCCTCTGTCATGGTGCCCTGTGCTGTGCTTGCAGTATTGGCAGCCTTTCCCCCATGGACAAAGGAATATCTATTACTTTTTTGTTGTTGTTGTTGTTGTTGACATAAACACATGAGCTTGAGCACCTTCTGGCTAGACAGAGCACAGGCATGAGTGTGGCACCCCCTGATGTCCCCACAGATGTATGTTGATCTACGGCTGTGCACCCTGCAGGGCTCACAGAGGTGTGGGAGGGCACTCACACGGAGATTCGTGGCCAGCCGTGCCCCTGCGTGCACAGGTATGTGTGTGTATGGACACACGCACACATACACCCACATGGATGCATATGCACACGCACAATGCACACATATAGGTTGGTCTCTTCTCCCAAGGAACAGGTGATAGAACAATAGGAAATGGCTTCAAGTTGTGCCAGGGGAGGTTTAGGATGGATATTAGGAACAATTTATTTACCGAAAGGGTTACCAAGCACTGGAACAGGCTGCCCAGAGCAGTGGTGGAGTCACCATCCCTGGAGGTATTTAAAAGACAGGTAGACATAGTGATTAGAGATACAGTTTAGTGGTTTTGTCACTGTTGGGTTGATGGTTGGACTCGATCATCTGAAAGTTCCCCTCCAGCCTGGACAATTCTATGATTCTATATACAAACATGCACATGCAACACACATATACATGCACACACAAATTCATGCACACATGTACATACAGACAGGCATGTACCTGCCTGTAAACACACACCCTCACATGCATACATGCCCACACGTGCACACACACAGGCTCCCCCATGGGTGGTTCTGCTCTTGTTCACCCCTGGCTCCAACCATGACCCTTCCAAGTGCTGGCAGCCACCACCACCCCCACATGCACTGTGCCTTCCAGACCCCTCTGGGAGGAAATTCACATTCGTCCACCCAACACCAGGCTGTGGGTCGCCCGTCCCATCCGGGCCACGGTGGCAGACCCTGCTGCATGCCCAACCTGTGCCAGCTTTGCCTGGAGAAGAGCTTTCCTGCGCTGCTGGCCTGGTGCTGGGTTTTCTCACCATCTCCGCTGCCCCGCTGGATGCGGTTGCCATGGCAATGTGTGAGCCGAGGGCCTGGACCACCTGGCAGCTGCCCTGCCAAGGATAACGCTCCCCAGCTCCTTCCCCACCTGTAATGGACAACTGGGTGCACCCCTGGCTGAAGGAGAAGCCCCACAGTGTTTTGTACCGATGCAACACTTTTGTCACTCAGTTATTTCATGCTCAGACTCTGGCCTGATGCAAATTAGGCTGCAAATCTGCGACTGTGGAGCAAAAATGCAGGGTGAGCCAAGGATGGTCATTTTTGCTTCCCGGAAATGTTATTGAGATATTATCTGACAACACTGCAAAAAAGAAAAAACAAAAAACACCACCCCATGCAAGTTGTGCCTTAAAAGTGTTTCTGAACCCATTATATAATTGCTCTCCATCATTAAGAAGGATCAAAGTTAGCCTGAACCATTTGAAAATGTGTCTGGAGACGTAGCCCATAAGCTCTGTCTCATAACAGACATTTAATAGTTAGGTGATTAATATGGAAGTGCTTCTTCCTTCAAATATCAATATTAACTTGAACTTTGCCTTAAGTAGGCTTGAGCCTATATTTGAAAAAGTATATTGGTTAATGTGTTAAATAAAAATCAGTCATTTCATACTGTAATCTTTCTGCCATAATCTTTTCCTTTGACTCCCTTTCATTTCGGTCCCACAAGTAATGATTCAAGACCATTTTTCTGCACACGAATATACAAAGGAAAGCGTAAGTCACCCACAGCCTGCGAAGCCGAATCTCCGATTCTTGAGGAAACAGGGCAAACGGTGGGCTAAGAACACATAGGCTGGAGTAGTTTGACAAGAATGATTAACAGAGGTGGTTCATCAACAAATACACGCGGAGCGAAATGAAGACTGCAAATATTTCATAAGAAGAGAAAGGGCTAAATGAATTGAATACAGTGTGTGCCGTGGCTGGCTTGGCTGCCTGTAACTGGAAGGCTGCTCTTCTGCAGCCCAATGTGCCTTTTTCTTTTTGTTTTCTTTTCCCTTTCAGCAAAGCCGCCAGCATCCCAAGGATGCTAGCTGTGTGTTGCTGATTGCTTGGTGTGATATTTTTCCCTGTACCAGTGGGCTGTTATTAATGAACTGCCAAACCTGGGGGGGGAAAAAAAATGGAGCCGAGTGTATCTGCATAGCTAAATAGCTTCTTTTAATTTGCTGTAGGTCTACAGGTTACTCAGCTTGTTTGTGAGAACAAACTTCCAAGATCCTTGCTCTCCAATGTGAGCTGTGGCCAAGAAAAGGAGACACTGCAGCAGAGAATTGGGGTGAAATACAGCAAACAGAGATTTAAAAAAAAAAAAAAAAAAAAGTTTTGTCCATTTCATGCAAATTATTGAAGTGGGTAAAATTAATCCCTTCTGGATCTGCCCTGGCTCCAGAGGGGTGGCTGCAGGGCTGGATTTGGATGGCTGCGGTGTGTGTTTGGGGAGGGGAGGTTTCTGCAGGAGCGGGGAATGGCAGCCGAAGCGTAGGACTGGCAGCTCACAGGGCTCGCGGCACCCCGAGGGGCAGCGGCGGCGGTTTGCAGGGGAACAGAGATTGCATTTCCAGAATAAATGCTGCAGGGGATAAAGACCACAGCCCTTATTCCACTGATAGAGAAGGACAGGGTGGGTGATGCAGCCTCTTGGGAGAATTTTAGGAGATTATCCAGGCTGCCAAACCGCACATCAGCTTAATTCAGGAAGGAAACAGGGTGCTCGGCTTTAATGATCTGAGTGGAAAGAAAAAGAAAATGTTTTTCCATTTCCCTGGATGCTTCCACTGCAAAACAAGGAGGAGAACTGCTTGGGAAGGGTCATCTCTGTGCATATTCCTGCTGGTGCACCCTGGGTCTCATCAGGGGGGACAAGGTCAGCCCCATCCTGCCGCATTTGATACAGGGCAACAGATCCACGTACTTCCTCCAAATTTCCTCCAATTCAGTACATGGGGTACTAAGATAGTTGGTAGCGTTTGCTCGAGTGCAGGGTAGCTTCTCCCTGCAGGGGTCTGGGGAGGTGGGAGGGCAGCCACAGGCAATGGCAGCCCAGATAACACCTTACTGGGGCCATGCTGTGCCCAAGGGGTTGTCACAGAGCACTCAGAAGCCCAGAATCCCCAAATCCCAGTATAACTGAGGTTGGAAGGCACCTCTGGAGACCATCTAGCCCAACCCCTGCACAAGCAGGATCACCCAGAGCAGCTTGCTGGGGATCACATCCAGGTGTGTTTTGAATTTCTCCAAGGATGGAGGCATCACAACCTCTTGGGGCAACCTGTGAACTCCAAGTGTTCAACCACCCTCACAGTAAAACAATGTCGTCTTACATCCAGACAAAATTTCCTGTATTTCAATTTGTGCCTGTTGCCTCTTGTCCTGTCACCGGGCTCTACTGTGAACATTTACTGAGCTCCACAAAGCTCCCATCAGCCCACCTCTCCAGCTTGTGGAGGTCCCTCTGAAGAGCAGTACACCCATCGGGTGTATCAACATCTCCTCTCAGTTTTCTATCATCTCCAACTTTGCTGAGGGTGCATCTATCCCATCTTCCAGGTGGATGCACTTGGTCCAATCATCCATCTCCAACACTCCCGACTTTGAGCAGGCAGCAGGATCCCCACAGCAATAGGCAGGGCTGAGACTCAAATTCTCCTGGGGAGGTGTGTATCAAAGCACCTCATTGTCTGAGCTGGACCAGGCAGAAGGAGGTGAGAAATGACTTCCCAACTATGAGAGGAAAGGTGCTGCTTCATTTCCGCAGAGCACACGCTAGAGATGGGCCCTTTTCCGGCCCTGTTCCAATAGGTCCATGTCCTTCTTATGTTGGTGGCCCCAGAGCTGGAGGCAGCACTTCGGGGGGGTCTCCCCAGAGTGGAGCAGAGGGGCAGAATCCCCCCCTCACCCTGCTGGCCACGCTGCTGGGGATGCAGCCCAGGGTGTAGGGGGCTTTCTGGGCTGCCAGCACACATTGCTGGGTCATGTTGAGCTTCTCATAAATCAACAACTCCAAGTCCTTCTCCTCAGGACTGCTCTCAATCCGTTCTCCCCCATTCTCTTCAGCTTCTGCTGGTATCTACTGCACCTACCTTTCCTAGCCATGAACGCAACAGTTCCCATACTGAAGAGACCGTGAATATATGGGAAACATCTTCTGGCTGCATAGCTACAGCATGGTTTCAAATGGTGGGTGCCTGATGGGCCTGGAGCTGGTGTGATCCCTTTTAAAGAAGTTATGATGTTTATCCAGGTTTGCTAGATTAAAGAATACAAGGAGCAGCTGCCTTAAGTTTGAAGCTGCTGAGCATGGGGCAGCCTGGTGTGTGCAAGGGCTGCTATTCCAACCGGTCCAGGGCATTTTGGGACAAAACCAGACAGTCTGGGTATAAACCAGTCTGGTGACAACATTACTGGGCATGTGGGATCCCCAGAGCATGAGAAATCACACATCTGAAATGCAAAGGCAGAAGATGCAAATTTGTTGCCAGAGGAGCATGAGATGGCAGTCAAATGAATGACTCCCATGCCTGGAGAAGAAACTCAACAGGTCTTGGTACCTCTCCTTAAGCAGGGCGTAGCACATGTGATGGTTGGGATGAGACCTTGTATCTCTCATAGGGTTCAATATGGACAGAGCCGGGGAGAGGACTTGACCTCATCATGTGAATGGTCTTGGATGAACCCAAAAGGGTATGGCAGTCTGAAGAGCTTCCCCAGAGAGGGACTTCTACATCCACGATGCGTCAAGACATGCCAGAAGAATCCTCCCAGCCCAGCTTGGAGTCCAGGCATTGAATCTACGGGGACACAAAAGGAGTCTGGAGGAAGAGAGGATGTGCCCTGGGTGCTGTTTGTCTGGCACATTGCTACTGCGAGTGCGAGTGCAGTAATTGAACCGTGTCAATAACACACCAACAGAGCATTTCCACCAGAAAATGGCATTTAAATGGCATTTTGTTGTAATAAAGAATTTCCATGGGAATACATTGATTTCAAGGAAATTTAATTTTGAAAAAAAGAGAAGACATTTTGTAAGCTTTGAAAGCTCAAGCACCTCTATTGCAGTAAATACATCATTTGTTACTCTACAATTGACTTTATTTCTCAGCTTATTCAACATCATGTAGTTATGTAATTTGATTGAAGTAGTTAGCTAATACTCAGACTTGACTTTTGGCAGCTGTTTCCAATATGGAGGGAACTTGCAAGAGAGCCAGGTATTTTTGGTGGAATTCATTTTATATGTAAAAAAAAAAAAAAAAAAAACCATTGCTGTAAATGACACCTTCCTTGAGAGGAGGACTGGTGCAGCAGGCGACACTGTTGCCACCAGACTTCCCAAGTCGCTTTCCCCAGCCAACACACTGCCCAAAAATCTCAAGTCTTTCTCTGAACATAAGGCTGCAAAGTCTTGCTTTGGCCACCCTTGGCTTTCTGGTGATCACTCCTGATTATTTCTGTTGTGCCTCCCCACCCTCCGACAGGCAGGCCCATAGACCGCGCTAACAAAGAGACAGCCGTTCAGCCCTTTCACGCACACAGCTCAGCTCTTAATTAGTCTTACACGAGGCCCGTGCTTTGGGCAATAGCTCCTGCCGGTTGCGTAAGAGAAATGAATTCTTTCCCTGCTCGCTCTGACTGAAGGATGGCAGCAACGCCCAGCTTTTGCAGCGCTCTCCCTGACCGATTGCAGAGCAAGAGGGTCCTCACGCTTCTCCCTTCTCCCGTTTGCAGCCCCCGACCCGCTCCCAGCTGCACGGGTCCAGATGTTCGGAGGGGATAGATCAAACCTTCCTCCCCCTTCAGCGAAATCAGCCCTACACATGCACAGCTGGAAGAACAACTGTCCCCCTGGGTGCTCACCCGAGTTTTTTAGGAAGACAGAAACGCGCCACCGCTGTGCATAAACACATCAGCGAGGTGTTTGGTCCACCCAAGGCAAAGACAGGCCAGTGTGATTCCGAAAGTCTCATCCGAGGAGAGCAGACAAAGACTCCGGCTTTGAAACTGCCTGAGTCCCGCTAGACCATGAGAAAGGGCAGCCAACATATCTTGGTCATCAGGATTAGAATAAGGGGATTACTGCACCTGCTAAAGTCTCTCTGAACTTCAAAGGCTCATGGCACGTCATATTTTTAAACACGTCCCAGAGTAATTAAGCAAAGTAACTTTAAAAGAAAGGCATTTTGTCAGTCTGAGGAGCTCCCTTGGGGGCTTCCTTGCTGTGGAGAAGGTTAGCCTGATTATGGCAGGAAGACAGGCGTCTTACAAGCTCCTCACTGCAGCCACATCCTAGCTGTGATGCCGTATGCCACGGGCAGGCTCTGCCTCCTGGAAAAGACCCCGCAGCAGCCAATGAACCCACCATCCTTGACAGGAGAGTTAGCCCATCACAGCAGCTTGGTGCTTGCTCCTGCAAAGGGCCATATGGCAGTTCTCCATCAGCTGTGGCAGCATGGGGGCGAGGAAGGGGGCCAGGATTCATGCGGGTTGAAGGATAGATGCTGCTGGACCCCAGCCCTGCTAAGTCTTGCACATATCCGTGATGTGCCTCCGCATGGAGCAAGAGGCTACGTGCAGCATTGCCCTGCTGAAATGGGCAGGAGCAGTCACTTGTGATGGACACGTGTCACAAGCACATTTCAAAAACCCCGAGATCAGGATGGGCTCCCCATTCCTTGTGGTCCTGTCCCTGGTGCTGGGCCAGGAGGGGTGACACCATCAGGACCTTTGAAACTTGCTGCCCAACAAGAGTCCTCAGGCCTCTCCACCAAGGCACCAAGATCTAGTCCTAGGCTGAGAAAAATAGCTTTTCTGGATGATTTCTGATTTTGAGCCTGGCTTCAGTGCTGCATCAGGTAGAAGCGGCATCCTGCTGAGCTTTCTGTGACTCACTGTGCCACCCACTTCTCGAGGAAAGGGAATGTTAGGTCTTTAACAAGCGAGCCGAGCACTGGAAATTACTTGTGGAGTATTGATTGGTGTCCAGACTGCAGGGAGAAGGGATTTTCAGTCATTATCCGGAAGACACTAGAGCTGTGAGACCGATCTTAAAACTGAACAAAAATAGACATTATTCCTCTTGTTTTGTTTGGGGTTTTTATTTCCTTTGCATTGAATTCTTGGTTAACATTTACAGGAGTGAAACCTGGATGCTGCTGCAGAGAGGGAGGTATGAAAAATGGGAGGAGCAGCACTACACCGAGAGCATGTGTCCAGGGAAAGGGCCGGGGAGCAGAAAGACCTATTTTTTTTAATCCCATATGGTCCATATGACGTGTGTGGGTGCAATGAGATAAGGGGTTTCTTCTTCTGACTCTAGACCCAGTAAGAGCAGACCGGTGCAACTGGTATCCCAGGTTGCAAGCGATCCCTTCGCTTCCTCCTTCCCACAGTAATGAGTCACAGAGAGCTGGTGTCCAGCTCCTCAGCATCTCACAGCTCCTGCCCGACCACTCGGCTCGATCCAATTAAGCAAGAAAAATGTGTGGAAATGAAAGGAGCTGTGTGCAATTTCCAGCAGCTGTTAACTTCTTCGCTCCGCTCCCAGGACGGTTGAATTTGAATCGATCTGGTGGTGGAGCCCACGCTAAAGTCTGCACATCTTCACTTAATGCTTTACACAACCTTGTGGCCAAACCCCAGAGGCCGAGGACCACGGCCCATGTGAGTGATGGGGTTACTGTCAGGGTCAGGGGAGGGAGGTGGCAGTTCCTGGACAAGAGTCCCAGGAGGAAACATTTCCAGCTCCTGTCGGCAGAGGTGAGCATTTCCAACCAAGCATTTCCACCTCTGCCTGGTCGTTTTGCTTGAAACATACCATTTTTTCCAGGATCTGTTTCTGATTTCCACCAGCAGCCTGCTCAGATATTGACTGGTGGCTGGCACTTTATCCCAGAGGTTATGCTTTGTGAGACTAAGTGGGGAAATACAGGGATGCAGAGCCTTGTCAGAGGTCCTTGGTCTTCAGGAGAGACCCAGATCATCCCATAGCCAGCAGTGTTTCCTTATAATCCGAATTAGGAAGCGTGGGCAGAGGCAGACAGCTTTGCTCTTCCTCAAAGCCTCTCCCCCCATAACTATCCTTCAGGGTTTCAGGGTCCCTCCAGAGCTCCCCATCTCTGTGGCCCTGCCTGGTTCATCTTGAACATCCATGGATGTTAGCAGTGATGGGTTGCATGTACCCCTGGGGGCGCAGAGCAGCTTTGCTGCTGCAGTTCCCATTTGTCCACAGCATCCTTAGGACATCTGAGCTCCCTGAAGCTCCTCGCGTCCTGACCTGCAGGTCCCACACCCGAGCTTTCCTCAACGTTTTTCTCCAAATATCCAGTTCACCATCCTGCAGGAGTGATTTGGGGTGACTGTCCCTCACGGCTCTTTGCCGCTTCTCCCTGAGCCTCCATCTAAACTTGTCGTTTCCCCAAAGCACCACGGCAAAGCGATTTCTCTTTCTCAGCGCTGCCGTGCAGATTTGCTGCTCGCGCCTTGGGGCAGGTGGATTTCAAGCCTCTTCTGCGCTGCAGCTCCCAGAGCCCTGCCTGCACGGAGGAGACTCGGCCTTGACGGTCCTGACATTTCCGCAGCACCCAAGCTCTTTTCCCAAGGGGCAGCCAGGCATTTTGGCTCCCTACCAGCCAGGAGAAGCTCCCTTGGGTGAATGGAGAGGTGGGGAACCCGCCCGAGGCAGGCTGCGCGCTCTCTCCCCAAGCCAGACTGCTCATCACCCCACCAGGGGAGCCTCCAGTGCAATATCGATAACTCCTTGCTATCAAAAAAAAATAAATACAGTATAAATGTACCAATTCCTCCCCCACACGTGCATACACACCCACTCACACTCACCCACACGATCGATCTCTGTTTAATTAAATACTGGCAATGACTATCACGTGGGGGCAATTCTGCTGACTTGGGCACTTTGGGATTTTTATGCATCTATTTCTGCTTTGCTTTTCCATTAACTTATTTTTCCCTTTGTAATAAGGGGTTGTCAGTGTAATTTATACAGCAGTGCAGGAGGCACGGGCAGCCCGGGGAGCCATTCACAGCTTGCCAGGGATAAACACAATTACACATTTTTAAATGTCAGGCTTCAGGAGAAGAAATGAAAAAGGTAAACTATATAAATCTCAGGGAGAGAGAGCTGCTCTCTCTTTGAAGAACAGCTTCCCAGCCAAGCTACCATGCCCCCGCATCCCTGGCACAGGCATGTCCTTCCACATCTCTGGGATGCAGAAGCACAAGGGAAGGGCCACAAGAAATACATAGGAAGTGACCGTAGCACTCGTGTTTCCCATATTGCTATTGAGTATTAAAAAAACCCAACCCAAACAACCCCTGAAAACGCATCACGCCCTAGCATGTGTTCCCACAACCTGTCCCCTCCTCACCCACTGCAGGCCAGCTTGCACAGGGGAGAGCCTGTGCTGCTCCCTGCTCATTTCACAGTCAGCCGCTTTGATCTCATATGTGATTAAAAGAGGATAGTTCAGATGGATTAAATGAGAGCCACTTACATAATCTGTTTAAAATTCCAGTAGCACATATTCAGAGAAGAGGAGAGGAGAGCAGCCACCAACTCCCACTTGTTTTGCAAGCTAGGTGGGAGCTCTGTGGCTGCTTCCCCACTCCTAGGGGGCTTAGGGCAGTGTTGGAAACCATCTGCAGGTGACAGCTACCTCACCTACTGTGAACCATAATGGGTCCCTACTGGAAAGACAGAAGAAAGCTAGGGGTGGAGAGGGGAGGCTTATAATGCCCAGGCCCTACTAATGAGCAGCTGTTTGAGCTCTGTAAAATCTGATGGCATAATGGGAGTCTGGTGTTTTGGGAGAGTGTCTGTTGCTGTGGTCTATGGTCTTTCCAGGTGGCTGTTGGCCAGGGTGTGTCTCTTACCTTAAGCCTTGGGCAGGAGCAAGGGGTAAACCTTGAATGGAAGGAGGCAGTAGGTCAGTAGGGTCTCCCCATCTAGCTTGTAGCCTGGAGGAAGGAATGGAGGGCGAGAAAGGACCTACATGCAAAAGGGTAGGAGCTGAAAGCCTTTGGAGAGTGCTCGCAGGGGTAAGAGAGAAACTGGAGTATCTTGGTACCTGCATGCTAGATGAAGGGAGTCTGTCCCATCATTATGGAAGCTTGACGGACTTAGCCTGTGGAGGAAGGCAGTACAGCTGGTGGGCTTGTAGGGCCCCAGAAATATGCTATTTGTTTATATAGGTGCTTGTCCTGCTGGACTGGGAGGATGCTGTAGCAATAGAAAGTAAGGCGATGGAGAGGAAGGGAACCCTGAGAACACTACTGCTGGAAAGCCACCAAAATAGGTACAGCTACTTAGGTGGTGGTTATGGAAGTGAGGACTATTTCAAGGGACTGGTTGGGGAGGGCTGGGGGAAGGTAGGAGGCCACATTTTGGGGCTGTCAGTGATGTTTATAGTGATACTTGGCAATAAAGCAAATACCTACTGAACCTGGATTGGACAGGGAGGAGCTTGGACCCTGCAGGAGTGTGTTACTGTCCTTGGATCCCATGGACAGACACTTGCTGGGGCAGCAAGCATAGAGTAGCCATTTGGCCAACAGCTGTAAGATGGAGGTGTGAGCAGTGAGTGCTGGGGATGGGTAATGATATAACGAGATAGGATCCAAGGTCCCTTCTGTTAAGGCCACTGTAGGAAACCAGGTGCAGCTCTTTGCAGAAGAGAGGAGGTGCCTTCAGTCGGCTTAGAGGTGTGGTGCTGTGCAGAAGTGTTTGCAGTGGAAAGCTGGTCTGGAGAATAGAGTACGTGGCAAATTAATAGGTGAGGTGGCATTTTCTAGAGGCTGTGAAACCTTTCTCTAGGAATGCTGCTAGAAGTATCAAAAAGGATGAACTTGTATCTATTTGAACTTGAAGGACACTGGTGTGTTTGCCCATATTGACCTCAGGAGCATAAAGGCCTGATCTCTAACCTGGCTTTGGGAAATGGGATGCCAAGGGCATTTCAACTGCTGCTGTTATGTCCCTGTAATATTAATCTGGGTTGCAATTTCCAGAGTAGTGTTTCTACACTAAGTCCATGCCAATGAGTTGCTCAGAGCCTGCATAGCACCCAAGTATTTCAAAACGTAAGGGCCATGAAAGAATAAACAGGGCACCTCCCACTAGCTGGCTGTAAACCATTAGCTTGGCTTTGTGAAAGGGCAGGAAGATGAAATAGGACTGCAGCGACATTACACAGTGAACTCAGCTTATTTATAAGTGATAAAGGGTTCAACACAGCTTCTGATGCAGTCAAACTTCAATCTAAATGCTAGTTTCACACAGGACGGCTCGTGCTTGGGCAAAGGCAGCTGTGAATGACACCCAGCCCATTGCAGGTGCTACTGGGAAACTGCCCTGAGGGTGAGTGGACATTGTCTTCTTTGAGAGTGACAACAAGGTTCTCCAGGGGGTGGAAGAGCCTTTCTGAGGTGCCAAGAGGTGCGAGGCAAGACCAGAGGGATGGAACTTCTTACAGAAGAATGGCAATGAGTTTTCCTGTAACAGAGGCTGGTATGATAACTAGGCTCTGGTGTAGACTTTAAAAAGTCTCCAAAGGTGTTTAAAGTGACATGGAAAGTCTAGCTGCTCTTGTTCCAGGTGGACCATTTACAAGCCCTGATAAAGAACTAGCAGATGTTTATCTTCCTTTCACAGTAGCAGGAGGTTTAAGGTATTGCTTGCGTAGCAATGGGAATTTGGCTGGGGATGAAGCTGATGAAAATGAGACCTCTACCATCAGACAGCAGAAAATCCTCCCTAGGGACGTCTTGAGGTTCAAGAGCAGGGAGGTGGAGGTAATTTTTCCCACGCTGTCAGAAGGCCAGCAGTGTTTTGTACAGACCAGCTTGTCAGCTGTGAGAGGAGTGGCATCTGTGACTGCACTGAGCTGATGGTGGTCACTGCTTGGTGAGATCTGACTGGGTTTCAAAGCATGAAAGCTAGATCACATCTGCTAGGACAACATCTGCATCTGATGCCCTTTACCACTGGTGTTTGAGTGCAGGTGAAAGTGGAGGTCTCCTCTGCTCGGTAGCTTCAGGGAAGACACCGTAGTGTTGATGTTGTTTTTGATTATTTTAGGGTGTTTTGTAGTTGATTCTAGAACTGAGAGGTGGTCACTGGAGGAGCCCACTGTGGGTAAGTGTGTAATGGAAATTCCTTCATCACAGAATGGTCTCAATTGGAAGGGACCTTTAAGATCAAATCCAACCATCCACCTAACACTGCTAAAACCATCTGGTGGTGGGTGAAATGGAAGGTGTCGTGGATCCCAGTGCAGTGTCTGGGCTGCTTTTGGCACTGATAGTCCTCTGCCCATGGAAGTGGGGCCCCATGCTTCTAGCTATGGGATTGAGCCCAGAAAAGGGAAGATGCCAAGGTGGGTTTTACCTCCGATGATATCTAGGCAGTAGCGTAGACTGAGGGTGTACCGGTTGCTGTTGAAGGATTATATATGGAAAGTAAGGACCCTTCTGGAAGGGATGCTGCTCCCAGGGTGGCTGATGGGTGGGGGATGTATAGGAGGACTTGGGACAGAGACAGGTTTGTCTCCATGGGATGACTCAACTTCATATCCCTAAATGGAGAGCCTCCTGTGGTAGGTCAGACCAGCTTTCAGAGGTGAAGGCTGTGGGCAGGGAGAGACTGGGTTCACAGAGCTCACAGGTCAAAGGGGAGGTATTTGAATGGGGTCCCTGAAAACTAAACTAAACAGAAAACTAAAAAGCTGGAGACTGAAGTAAACTTCTGTGGGTGCTTCCCATCCTCTTAGTATTGTAGATGCTCTTTACATCTAACATAATCCAATGGTGCCTTTTGAGCCTAGGTGCCAAGAGGCTAAAAACACTGAACACACAAGACCAGCACAAGATTTTTCTTAGGTAGAGCTGAGACAAGTGGTATAAAGAGCACAAGCTGGGACAGGGGCTCTTGGAGAAAACTGAGTTGGCCATCACTGAGAGTAAAAAAAAAAAAAAAAATAAAAAAAAATATTTATCTTTTGGCCATTCAGTGTTGCGTGAACAGCCAGCTATGCACTCCTGAATGCCTCTCCAGGTACAAGCACCTCTTGAGCTGGATGCTTTCCATGAGTCTGCTGTTCACCCTGTGAACACGAGTCTGCGGCTCAGCCTTCAGAGAAGACTCCCCCTTCATTAAGTTTAGGACCCTACCAGCAGAGAAGAAAGTGATGTAGGATCACAGCGAAGAGCAGAGTGCCATTAATGAACAAACAAAGCAGCAGCTATGACCAGAGAAAACAAAATGCTGGTCCCAGACAGCTGAGGTTTCAAGACAAAGATTTTACTTGAATAGGAAGCAAGGAGTCTGTTTACAGAGCTAATGCAAGGATGAAAGGGAGAAAATGAAACTAGAGCTTTTTATGCTATTGTTTGAGGAAAACGACAAGGAAACAATGCTGGCAGAAATAGTTTGAAGCAAACAGCTGGTACTACAGTCATCATAGCTGGACATAAAGCAAATGAGACTGCAGAGATGTTTGGAATTCAGTTTTCTGTTTGAAAACTGGCATCTACATGAACACAGAAGGCTTCACAGTCACTTGGTCTATCCATTGGAATTGACTTTAGCTGCAATAAGCAAAGCCACAGCCAGCCTGCAAAAATTCTCTGAAAAGCAAGTCCAGGGAAGGATTAAAAACACTGGGCCACCAAGGCCAGGCAGGAGCATGAGCCCCAGGCAGTGGGAGATGGGTTGGAAACACAGATACTGGGTGCAGGGGAAGAAGAAGGCTCACAAAGCAGGCAAATACACAGCTTGTGTGGTGGAACAGAGGGACCTGGGAAGGGAAAAAACTCAAGTCCTGTTACCTCAGCAGCCCCAGCAAGTGGAGGTGCTGCGGTGAAGCTTCCTGAAAAGGTGTCTGCTGCACCTGATCTTCTGAAGGTCAGTCACTGGACTTCACACCAGGCTAAACCTCAGGACAACTGGTTCCCTTTAAGGGTGCTGTGGGTTTGGGCTTGCCAAATTGTTTCACTGGATTGAGTTGCTTTTCCTTTCTCTTTTACCAGTAACACTGCAAAAAATACCTTGCTCAAGTCACTGGCCATTGGCTTGGGCTGACAGAAAGCAAAACTGGTCTGGCATCTCCTTTAGATCTAAGGAAAACATCAGTTACTCCAAGAAAGATGCTCCTCCATTTAGCTCCTCTGTAGCTGTCAAACACGTTTAACTGTCTGTATTCTTTGTCATCTGGAATCCCAAGAAAACACGAATCGCATCTTGGTTGTTGGGCATTTCCCCTCTTCCAGCTCCTGTGCTTCAGTTAAAATGACAGAAGATATAGTTCTGTTTAAAAGGTGCTTGTTGTTCCGTGACTGATGTGACTCCAGAATCATGAGCAGCAATATTAGACTGAGGAAAGTAATCAATAGTTGAGATCATACCAAAATACATTCTGAATTCAACAGGCAAGTGCAAACTGTCCTTTCAGAGCCATAGAGATTTTTCTGCTTATCCCCACCAGTAGAAGTGGGGAATAACTTTTTATAAAAAATCGTTCTAAGAGTAACTCAGACCTCACCACTTAAACCCAATGAATTCCTCTGGTTTGATCAGGAAAGGTCTTTTTGTGCTTAAACATGCTGCACCTCTGAAGAGAGCCAAAGGAGTTGTGTCTGCAGACTCCCTTCAGCTCTTTTATGGAAATCTTACATGTGCATAAGAACGATCTCTGCCCCAGAGGCCTTCAGATGTCCTCTGGACACTGTGCCCACTTGTGTACCTGCCAGGATGATTGGCTTCTTTGGGCAAGCACTCCATCCTTGTCTCTGCAACATTGCGCTGCAGTTGCTTGGCTGCTTCCTCATGGTGCTTTCCGGGGGTTTATGGCAGCTCCACCTTTGAACCCAAAGTTAATGTGCATCACTCTGCAGCTCCAGCTGCTCCTTGGCATGCTGTGTCCCTGTGTCTCAGTGGTCTCTTGTATTCTTTCAGATGCCTGGTCCTGGATTTGAACAGTTTCACTGTGACTATCTCCAGAGCTGGCAGACTTAGGAACTGTCTCAAGCTGATTAACTTTCCCTGTCTGTTCCTTGCATGCCTTTTTTTCCTTTATGGCCACCAGGTCCTCAAGGTCTACTGGAAGGCAGCAGATGTTTGCTGAAATGGACTTCAGATCCTGCTTGTACTGTCATTATTCAGCATTTGTTTGGGAGCTGCTGCAACCTAGTGCTCTGCAGGCATAGTAGAGAGTCTTTCACTTATCCCACTGGACAGTGTCATTTTAATAGAAAAAAAAAATAATCCTTTTCAGACTTATTCTGGGCTCTAATCCTATCCTCCAATATGTCTGCAGCCCCTTCTGGCCTTCTTACCAGCCAGTTTAATAAGCATCCTCTGCAGGGCAGCATCCAGGTCACTAATGAAAAATTGAATAATATTAGACAGATGTGCTTTTGGAAAAGCCTCCTTGATGTCTTTCATTCTGACAATGAGCAATTGGCTTCTCCTCTGCAAACCCAAGTTTCCAGCAAGTGTGATGCTGGTGTTGTACTGAATTCTTCCTAAATGTTTCTTTCACATGTGTATATTTGCTTGCAAGAGTTTATTGAAAGATGATCAAAACCCACACTAAAATTCGTATACGAGGTATCATCTGCTGGTACTGCTTACCTTGCTGCTTTTAACAGCTGTGGTAATCAGTAAAAATGAGATACAAAGGCTTAAATGTGGAAAAAGTCCATAGTAGACTCTTTTGCCTGAATAGCATCTGCATCAAACTGTTAGAAAAATGAGTATAACTTTGAAAAGAGATAATTCCTACAGAATGCCTCATTTTATTTGACCAAGAAATCTCAAGAGACCTCTCCTAAGAAGCCTTCAAATATCTGCACTGGGCATTTACTAGTTATACATCCTCTCAGCTCTCCCACCAAAGTAATTTTCTTTTCTCCAAATTTCATCTTAATGGTGGTTTATAGCATATGTTCACAGCGTTATTCATTAGCTCTGGGTAAATAAACCTAAAAATGAGGAGAAAACCTACAATAAATATGAACAGCAAAAGACTCGTTTAAGAAAGATTCTAGGAGAAGTGAAGCAGGAGATTTTTTTTCTGCTTTGGCCATTAGTGTGTTGTTTGGAAATCACTCAGCCATTCTTGTTTACTTTTACTGACAGGAATTATGTGATTACAGCACATTACTGTCCCAATTTATGGCAGAAAGGCTAGCTGGAGGACGCTTAGGTGGGGATTATGATCAGAAAGTTGACTGTACTTTTGAAAGATAAGGCTGTGCCTGAGCATGGTGCATGATGAGAGCTGAGCCACGGTGCACTGCAGCAAGAAGGTCCTCATATGCATGCCCTCTTTCCTCAGGTGCCCACACAACAACGTGTGAGCAGAGGTGGTTAGACTTGGAAAGGAACGTTAAAGATCATCCAGTCTCATCCTGCTGCCCTGGGCAGGGACACCTCCCACCACACCAGGTTGCCCAAAGCCCCCTCCAACCTGGCCTTGAACCCCTCCAGG
>JAOXNO010000052.1:31168401-31199141 GCA_028565335.1 Limnodromus scolopaceus | reverse complement strand
CCTCCTCCTATGGCTCCTCTCCCTGATCAAGAGTCCCTCCCCAGCTTTCCTGGAGCCCCTTGAGGGACTGGAAGGGGGTCTAAGATCTCCCCAGAGCCTTCTCTTCTCCAGGCTGAACCCCCCCAACTCTCTCAGCCTGTCCTCGCAGCTGAGGGGCTCCAGCCCTCTGACCATCTTTCTGGCCCTGGTGTCCTTCCATCCTTCTGTTACTGCTTTTGACAGGCTGTGGTTCGAGCCAAACCAGGACAGGCTGCAAGGGCTTCCAGGGGAGGAACTCTGAAAGGAGGAAACAGTGGACCTTGATTTGGAAATTTCTCATGCAAAGCTTGCACTTGCAAAGGCTGCATGCCAAACACTGCAGGAGGAGCAGAGAGGGAAGAACTTGGACAGACCTGAGCCTCCTGGTGCGAAAAGACCTGACTGCAGTTTATATTGGAGATATACATGATTAAGCTTTAAGAATGAAATGAAGCATAAATGTACATGGGAGATGGGCAGCAGATGTAACTGTACAAAGCACGAGCTGCTGCAGTGGGAATCTTCTGTTTCCTTTCAGCAATGTCCTTCGCAAGAGTTGGTCATGATTTGCACCCCATTTCTGGAGCGTGAGGGAGAAAAAGGGCTTGTTTGGATCCTCTTCTGAGGGTAAACATTTAAAACATAGCAGCACTTTGGACTGACCCATGCTCTTGTGAACATATTGCCTACATTTTCTCCCATGTGCAACAAAGAGGCGTGAATTTTCCCCATAATGTGTTCTAGCACTCAAACTGGGAGACTGATCTCTGTCCTCCTGAGATCGTTAGACCAGCTCTTCAGTCTATGTGGCTGCAAACGGGGCCAGGCCTTGAACCTTGGTGACAGCACTTCCTAATTGTGCATTGTTCTCAAGAAATAACCTTTTCTGTTAACTTTTTCCCACGTGGGAAGTTACCCAGGGCTTCTTCCCATTTTCTTATCCTTCAGATTTTCCCAGGCTCAGGATCAGCACAGGCAATGAGTGAATTTGCTTGCAAATAGCTCGTTTCTCAATAATTAAATCCATTGTTCTGTAACAATGTTGTAGATTTTTCTAAGATATTATTATTTTTAAATGATTACTTGCAAACATATAATTTGATCTCTCCTATTTAAAAGCGCATCAGGAGATCCTGTCAGAGATTTATTGTGGAAGAAAGAGTGGGAGAGGTGGGTTATCGCTGCAATATCATCTACAGTCTCAACTGAATTAATTTGTAGAAAGATGCAAAGTTAGAACACTAATTTGCGGTATTTATTCCCAGAGGTCAGAGCATCCCTGCAAAGAGTAGTTGCAAGGTGGGATTTCGGAAATCGTTCAGGCTTGGCACCAGCAATCCCTCGGGCACCTGTAGCAGCCCCTCGCCTCTTGCAAAGCGATGGGGTGGGTTCTTCTGCTCTTGTCATGAAATCCCCCAAGGAGGGTGTCAAAAGCATTTCTTTTTTCTAATTAATTTTATTTTCATTGCCCATATGGTGAAGGCAATCCACCTTTTTCTGATCCCAGTGTAACGAGTGGCTCTTAGCCATGAGGACTAAGACAGAGATGGGAAGTTGAAGGCATAAGAGGAAAGAGTTGGGGGCCTGATGGCCATGTAGCCAGTGCAGTAACTGCTAGGAAGGGGTACTGTATTTCAGCCAAGAAATTCTTGGGTTCTGTCCCCTGGGAAATAGTAAAGCAAGGTTTTGTAAGTAATAACTTGAATTTAATCTCCCCTGAGTTATAAGGCTTTTTTTTTTTCCTTAGTTAAATTACTTCACAACGTGAGCTGGTGGTAAAATCTGGTGTGTCTATAGGCATAAGATTTGTGACAAAAGAAATTGTTGATACTTGAAGAAAGTTTTATAATGAGATTAGGAAGCTGATAGGTGTTCTGATTATCTCCCTGAGCTAATACTGGAAGAAAACTTTATTCACAGAATGAAACAATGCCATATTTCTGTGGCTGGATGAGGAGCTAATGATAGTCAAGAAGTAAAATTCACACTTCTAGCACAGTAAATCAGTGTAGTAACTTAGCTTGGGAAGTATCGTATCTCTCTTATTTGCCTCTAATTTGAGATTAATGCATCTTTCTAAAAGTTCTGCCACTGTTCTGCAACCAGCAGCTCTTGTGACAAGGTAAGGGTTTGTAGGGCTCAGGTTTGACAGTCAGTGAATTGGATCACCAAAACTATCTTCTCAACACCTCTGAATATATACTAACTTTTTGAGAAAAAAACCCAAACCAAAACAACAAACGCAAAACAAAGACACCTCAGAAATTTAGATTTTAACAGTTGTGGAGGTGTTTGTGAAGGAGTCTCTGGTCAGACTGACTGCTTGGACCAGGACTACTACTCATGCCAAGTCAGGTCATAGTGTTGTCCAGCCAAGAGCCTGTCCGATCAGAGCCTGCTCTGGAGCCCACCACCTTCCTGGGGACTGGGCTTGTCTAAGGTCCAGCCTGAGCCTCCAGTGATGATATGTGTGGCTGTTGTAATATCATCTGACAACACTGAGAAGAGCGTTTCCATCTTCCTTCCTGTCCTTCAGGCTGATGAAGGCTACAACCAGATCACCCCTTGGCCTGCTCTTGGCCAGCCTAGACTGGCCTGTCTTTCCCCACCCTTTCCTCATAGCCCATAAATCACAAGTTGCAGTCATCTTAATAACCTCTGCTGGTTCATCTCTGCTTTTCCCGTGTCACTCTTGAAGTTGGGGGCCCAAAACTGGATGTGGCACCCAGGGGTGGCCTCCCCAGCACTGAGCAGAGGGGATGGTAACTTCTTTTGGTCTACTGGCCTTGATCATCGTAGTGCAGCCCAGGATGAGGTTTGCATTATTCAGGATGAGAGTGTGCTGGAGGCTTGTTTGCCCTGGCAGCCTGTCAGTTCCCAGCCTGGACTGGTGCCAGGTGTGATGACGACCCACATGCATAATTTTGCACTCCTTGTAGAACTCCGTGGAGTTTCTGTTGGCCCCATCGTCAAGTTTCTCAAGGTCCCTCTGGATTGGAGCTCTACCACTCGCTGTGCCAATCATCCTCTCTAATTTAGTACTGTCCACAAATTTGCTGAGGGTGCGGTCTGTCTCATCACCCAGGTAGCTGATGAAGATATTGAACAATATCAGCCCCAGTATTGACCCCTGAGGCACTCTGCTTATTACTGGCTGCCAACCAGATGTTGAGCCATTGATTACCATGCTTTGAGCCTAGCGGCCCGGCCAATTTTCGAGCCATCTAATAGTCCTTTCATCCAGCCCCGTACTTCCTCAGCTTCCAAATGAGAACGCTGAGGGAGACAGCGTCAAAAGCTTGATCAACCTGGCTGTGTTGAATTAAGGCCAAGTTTGAGGTTATTAACTGAAACAGCAGACATGCCTACACAACCAAATGAAGGAGTGATTGCAGTGTCTGCTGCTGTAACCGTGCTGGCTCTAGGGCACAGTAACAATAGCATTAACATGGGTATTAGCTCCTGCTAACAAGCAGAGTAAAAGCTCCTGAGGAATTGCACTTATGAGGGCTGCTTTACAGCAGAATCCAAAAGTCCTTGCTCCTGCATCTCTGCTGCTCCTGTTGCCTGGGCCAGTTCAGCGGCGTGAGGATGGGCACGCCGGCACACGCAGCAGCGGTGTTTGCTTTTGCTGCATAATCACACCTAATAATTTTGTGCTGACGGAGCTGACTTCTCAGGGGCACAAAGAAGCAATTAAAAACTGTATTTGAAATCATTAGATGAAGACAAACCCTGCACCTAATGCTGCTGCAAGACCCTTAGAAGAGTGAGCAAATAACTGGGGGGATGAAGAATTCAGATGGGAAAGTGAGGCCTTTTGATGTCTGTCTGTGATTTGCAAGTTCACATACGTTATGGATGCTGTCCCCCTGTTCAGATGGACTCAAGCTGCCAGATATGTTATAAAGATTTATGGTGATAAACAAAGAAGAAAACATTTAATTGACCCAAAATGACTATTGCTATTGGTGTCAAATATATGCGAACAAAGCTGGTCAGCTTGAATCACAAATCCTTAGCTGGTAGAGACGTTTTAGTAAGGACCTGAGACAGCTGCACAGTGCAATTTCTCTCACTAATGATTCTTAAATTAAGAAATTAACCCCCTTCCACAAGCATTTGGATTGCGCTGGAGTGGAAGACAGTAACAAAAATTGGACCGGAGTCCATGGTAATAGCAACCATGGACGCTGCCAGCAATACTTATAATTTTTGAGCCCCAGTGCTTGAAGAAATAAGGCACTCTAGACTGCCAGTTATGGCCCTTGTAAGGGAAGGGACAGTCCCCAAAGGCATTGGTGAGCCCTACAGCACTTGTGTTTGTCAGGGATGCCGATCTTGTCCAGAGATTATGCCTTGTATTAGCATTGACCTTAAAGCCACTCTCTCTTCAATAGTCTCTTCTGCCATCACTAAGACCAAATCTCTGCATTGCTGGAGCACCACTGTGCATATTCCAGGTGGATCAGCTGATGGAGCCAGCAGGCACAGCCCAGGCCTTGTACCAGATTCAGGGCTTTACGCTGGCTTTATGGCATCCATGGAGTGCCACAGTCAGAGGAGACCTGACCAGCCCGTAACCTGTCAGTAATTCTTTTTTTTTTTTTTTGTCAAGCCATCAAAAACTCCTGGGTGGATTTGGAGTTGGTAGAGTGAGTTCATGTCAGGTCAGTTGTCTGTACCCTAAACCTGTGGTGGTTTTTCAGCTGGTGTGAGGAGCACCAGCGCTGGGTTTGCTGTATTGTCAAATGATGACCTTGCCAAGCTTGTTTGCAATACCCAGACTTGTGTTAGGAAGGCATCAAAGCGGCAGCAGGGCTGGGATGTGATTCCTTAGCGGATGAGGGGACCCGTGTGGCCACGCATCTATTCCCCCTCCCATGAAAAATTCATGCTGGGCACTGGGAGGCATGGCAGGCGCAAAAGGATTTCTTCATCTCTCTCCTGAGTCCACCCATTCCTCGTGGCTTCATGGGCTGAGGCAAAGTGAGCTTTGGGCAGACTTGGTCGCTGAACCCTGTGATTCGAGTAATTGCTACTCGTCATGTCGCAGCCTCGTTGAGTGCTGTCATTGCCTTTGATTTGACTACCTTTGAATGGGAGCCCGAGATCAGTGAGGTCAAGATGTTGCAATATGACAGGAAACTTCAAAGCTCTTGGAGAATCTGTAAATGCTGATGGGTCTTGGACTGTGTCCTTAGACTGCCTGTAAAAATTGCTTCCTTTTTTACCATTTCATCTTCATGTTCTTTCTAAAGGCATTCTGAAAGGGGTGATGCCTGGAGATATTTTCTCTAGCTTTTGCTAGATGTTCATCCCCCATCAACAAGAAGTGTCTGACGTGTTTATTTTTGCATGTGTGATCTTCTAATAGATTGCTTTTACCCCTTTGAAGGAAAAGTCATTGAATTTCTTAAGAGTTCACGCTCCTTCCTCCCATCCTCCTGCAAGATCTTTGTTTCTACCTTCTGCAGTGATCTGCAGATCGGCATAATTTTTCCTTCATGCCTTTTCCAAGAATTCTCACTTTTTCACCAATTTTAACAGTTCTGCAGTACTCTGAGACATTCAGAAAGAGCAAATGTTCCCTAAACACAAAACCTTTGATATTTACAGCCATTTCCTTATCTTATATCTAGGTCAACACCTGTTTGGGGCATAATGCTCAGTTCATGGTGAGCTGCCTTCCCGGTCACCCCACGCAACCATTTCTGTTCTCCCGGAGTCCAGCATATCTGCTGTGTCAGACGTGACTGAGATGCCAAAACGTATTAATTGCCTTGAAAAAGCTTACGCAGAGCTTTGATCTCATAAACGTACAGATTTTCTTGTTTTCTGTGATTTCTTTTTTTGACATCCTAGTGGTTACAGTGCCTTGTGCTAAGATAAGTTTTTGTTATCTTTGGAGTCTTGGATCTATCCTTCACCGTAGTATTAAGATTGAACTATTGCCACTGGATAATGCTCACAGAGGCACCTTTCCACAATCCATATTGCGTGCAGGTATCATTTGAAACTCTGAAAGGTGCTGACAATTTTACTCTCCTTTTCACCAGGGACTGCTGGCTCATTGCCTCTCTCTGCGAACACGCCGCTTCTCTGTGTGTGTGAGCCCTCCTCGGGTTAATGATAAAGTCAAGCTGATTAGTTCTCTGAAAGTGGCTAATGAAAATATTGGAGGACGGGGTACTTCAGAGATGCCTGGCAAATGGTAATAGTGGCTCCGCTGTGTACTCAGAGACTTCTTTTCCACATGATCCTGAGAAACTTGTCAGTGAGGATGTTTGGTGCTTTGCATCCTCATGGCTCTTCACGCCTGGGAGCCCAGGATGGATCTGAATTTCCCTTTGTACTCTGCTGGAAGCAGTAGTCTCAAGGGTTTTCTTAGACTTGGAAAACTTCTTACACTGCTTCCCCATTAGCGTTCTTTCCATAAAATGCTTCTGGCTGCCTCTGCAGACTGTTCTTGCAGGAGATGTTCCTACACTGGTCCCACACTTTACCATGTCCTCAAGACCTGTCACCAGACACACCTGCCTTGTCCATGCAGCCATTCCCTTGGAAGCCTTTTGGCTTTCTGCCCCTTTACTTTCCAGGATCATTCTACCTGTTTCTGGAGTTATGCTTAGATTTTCCTGTTCCTGAGACTTTTTTAATCTTCCTTCAGCTTATACACCACTGTTGTTGAGCTAGACCATGCAACCACAGGCTTTTCTTCAAAACTTCAATCTCTTTTCAGTCTGGAGAAGTGAACCTGTTTTGATTGACTGCGGCTCCTCTTGACGTAGCTCCCTTCAATCAGCAGTGAAGGTCTGCTATGCCTGCCTACATTTTATCTTTTTTTTTTTTTTTTTTTTTTTAATTCTGGATAGGAATGATATGTTGTCTTAAATCCTTGCTGACTGCTTAAAATTCTCCCACATCTTTGGAGTGTTTAATTATTCCCCTTCAGGAACAGGTTTAAATTGACTGACTTCCTTTAAGGCTGTGATTTCACATGTAATGGCAGTACTGCTTAAATTATTATAGGCTGGCTCCCTCCCCAGTGCAGCTGAATGACCTGGGAAAAGCAGCACTTCAAAACCAACCTTTTCTCCTCCAGCTGGGTTTAATCTGATGGGCTACCTTGCCCTGGTAGGATGCGGCCGGGCAGGGGTACGGAGCACCCTCCTGCGGCGGAGGTGCCTGTTTATGGTGGCATAAAGCGTGGGTGGTATTTTGGTCTTAGTTTTGTCTCAAGCTCCCTTCACCAGGGGGATTGCTGATCTTCATTAGCAGCTAATTGGTGCTGGCGAGCTGTGACTTTTACCCCCCAGTTTCACAGCTACTCTGGCGGCAGCAGCTGATGCTTAATTGCTAAGTCTGAGTGAAGCTGTGGGTTCACAGAGATTGCCCGAGTTCTGTTATCTGCCTTCGCTTGACAATTACATGTAGTTTTGATTAGTAAAATTTTGATGGGTTTTACTGTTCTGTTTCTTTGATGTTTTGAGAAAGCTTTAGCTGCACTGCTGAGCCGCTCCTGTAAAGCATGCCAGAGCATTATTTAGGCACGGGAAAGTGGGAACTGCACTCGGAATAACGCTGCTCGCCGAGGCCATTTGCAAAGCAGATTTTTGTTCCCGATGGTCGCCATCTGAGGCAGAAATTATGGCTAGACATATTTTGCCCGAGAACGGGTTTGAATGTGTTGGTTTGTCTGATTGAATCAAATCTGGCCATAAAATGGCACGCTTTTGACCTCCTGATCTGTTTGTGTGTGTACCTTTGTGGGTAAATGGGGAAAACAGAGCGAGGCCGTTGCTGTCTGCCTGGTAGTTACTGTAGCTCAAAAATAAATGGGAGGAGGAGACTCATCTTTTTCCATTGTCCATTTTTGACCCCGTATCTCTCCCCATCCCACTGCCTAAGAGGCTATTCAACCAGTTTAACAGGCCCAAAACTGCTGTGTGAGGATCCAGCAACTCAAATCCAGGAGCTCTGATCATAGGAAAATGTATTTTTTTTTTATCTAGGACGTTATGAGATTGGCAAGTTCAAGATCATAGTCTTGTGACCTTACGCCTTACATTGTTCTCTAGCCTGAAACAAGCCCAGGTGTTACCTCTGCCGGCTTCACCTCTGGGTCCAAGCTCTCCTCTTTAGGTAATTGCAGTAAATGAGCCAAAGTCTCAGCCGAGCTCTGGCTGAATCATCTCTGTCTCAAAGCAGCCCTGAAATGGCAAAACCAGCACGTCAGCTGGTTGCCTCTTCTAATGCTAAGCCGTACCGCATTGGTTGAGATGATAAATGTTGGTTTTCCCCCCCGCAGGGACATGCCTGGAGTGGGACAGGGGTGCGTGTCAGATGCGTAGAGTTAAAGGCATATGAAATGTCTCCAGGTATGAGACGTGTGGCTGATCCCTCCTCCCTGCTCGTCTGTCCCCTTTCCCTCTCTCCTGGGGTGACAGCCTGCTTGCACAGTTGTCCCTTGTTCCCCAGTTCCCCAGCGTGGGCTGAGGGCACCGGTGCTGCAGAGGGAGGCAGAGCTTACACAGTGATATTCCTTGCCTGGCAGTTTCTAGTGTTTCGTTCATTTGTTTGTTTGTTTTTGACTGTGCAGTGATCTGATATTTTCAAAGAGCTTGCTGTCAGAACCCCAGAACGGTCATGTTCCTCTGGGGTGATCGTCGGCCCGCAAAGTGCTGGTAGGTGGAAAGTTCAACTCCCTGCATGCACTGCCTTTCCCTTGGTATTTCTGATTCTCTCGTCTTATTTCCTAGATTTACAGCATTAAGCTCTGTCTCTCTTCTCTGCATCCTGTTCAAAGAGGAAGGTTTAATCTAAATATTTGCCTTTTTCATATGACTATTGTCACCTTTTGTCCGGTAACCTCATTCTGCTCTTCCACACCTCCTGTTTTTTTCCCCGCTCTCTTTTGCAGTGCCACTTGCTGTGGCTTCTCTTGGTTTGGTTGAAGTTTGTCCCTCAGCTCCTGAATCACCTGTCCTCGGGATAACTGATGCTCTAGACTGCTGGCACCTTGCTGTCTTTGTGCTGATGTGGGGCAGATGTCTGCTCTGCATTGCCTTGGCACCCAGCCTACCAGCTCCTCTGTGGGGCTGGACATCTTGCTGGATGTCTAATCCCTGGCCGAGCTGGCTGTGCTCCATGATGCTGGGCCCTCCTACAGCACTTGTGGCCAGCTGACTTCTCTGGCCAAGCAAGTGCAGATGGGATGGTGGGAGCCATTGGCTTCAGAGCCCGCAGCTATGTAGACATTGGGCACCATTGTGCTCATTTTGATTTTTAATGAGGAATTCCCTGGTTGCTACATTATCCAAAACGTCATGATTTTTTTTTCTTTTTTCTGCTCTCTCAGCACCTTTGTGCAAGGCCAGGACTCACACATGCAGCTTCTCCTCTGCCAACTTTCATAACATAAGCCTTGGGACTAGCTTAGCCCAGCTTCTTAAATCTGAAGCTTTGCTTTATTTCATGTTAAATTTGTAAACTCCAGCTGCCAGGCAATAAACTTTTTGAACTAGTCCAGGGATTTTCTCCATGACTTGCAACTTCTGTAAGCTTCTAGCTACACCATTTATGGCCAAAACCATTACAAAACTGGCTGAAGCTAAGACTTGAGAGAAGTCTGGATTCTCTTCAGCAAATGCTGCTTGAGATTAGTGAAGTTCAAAGGATCCAACTTGAAAGTGTCCTACAAGTTGCACTAGAGGTAGAGATAGACTATGACATTTTAGAGAAAAGCAATGGATGAGTTGTAAGGCTTTCATAGCCACAACTCTTTCAGCTGTCTGCTTCCCTTGCTGCACTCCCCATGGGTGCTCCCCTTCCTTGGGAAAGCAGTTCTGTCCTGCTCTTCGTTTTATGTCCGTGGCCCTCCTGCTTTACAGAAACCTGTGTCTGATTCCTCCCCATGCTCCTACTATCCCATAATGTGTTTCTGACAGTGCTCTCGCCCAGAGGACTTCATATGCACTGAAGAACTGTGGAGGAAACGGGGATAGGCCAGTCGATGCCCCCGCTGCTCACAGAATCCAGATCAGGTGCAGAGCTCGGATTCAGCTGCACGGTGGGAGAAAGACTTGAGAATCAAAACGGGGATCAGGACAGGTGGTCAGGCAAGGGTTGAGGAAAACAACTTTTTTTAAAAAAAGCAAACAACTCTTAACATTTTCTTGACCTTGAAGGTATTGCACCATTGGTTGACCTGTGATACTTGGATGCCAAAAATTGTTCTGGTCCCAGAGCAGGAGTCCTCACTCAAAGTTTTGGACAGGAATCTGGTAATTAATGGAGAGAGGAGGAACACCGGTGTGCCCTTTCAGAGCAGCTCCTCCACCTTCGTCAGGCCTGGACCAGACCTGTAAGGAGGAAACTCAGCAAGCTCAGAAAGGAAGAATAACGTTGCTGAGACAGGTCTGATTCCCCGCTCCCTTCAGGGGCAGAGGGGATTATTTGGAGAATACATTAACAAATCCTTTCCCCAGTGCCAGCAACTTCCACTGGCAACCAGTTTGCTTAAGGGCTAACCTGGCAGAAGATCCCAAAGATGTGAACGCTCATGAATGTGGGTAAGATCTTCACCCTGAGGAAATAACGTGTTTCCTTTCCAGCAGAGGCTGAGGAATCTAATTGCACTGGTCTTCCTAATTGAAATGAAAAATGGTGCCGTATCAGCCTATTGAAAATATTTCAAGCTTATGTCTTATTAATTTACTGTGGGAGCTGTACCCTGAAATGTGAATAAAAATCTGAATCAGATTATTTGAGGTAATTCACAGGTTTTGATTTAAAATATTTTACCTTTTTGTTTGAATTTGTTGTTGCTGGGCAGGATGACAGTTTGAAGATGATACCTCATTTTAGATTTTACAGATCCTATGAGTGTGAAAATGAATGAAACCTAGGAGTGTAATGTTGCATATTATTCAATTATTATTTTTCAGCTGGGGCCAGAGAGCTTCTCTAACTCTTAATCTGGGATGGAGAAGCAGGAGGTAGCACACAGACTCTGAGAAACCACAGACAGAAACTCTAGCAAGGAAACTACTGACCCTGCAAAGGATAGAGTTTCTCGAGCATTAAATGGTGTAAGCCCCAGGGCCTGATCTAGGGTTTACGAAGTAAAAGTGGTTTCCATTGACTTCAGTGTGTGTTTGGCCCTCAGACTTGCTGCCAAAGAAGAGCCTGGCGGAGTCATGCACACTTCTGTCCACACACAGCCAAGCAGCAACGTGATCAACTCATCAGGAGAAAGCCTTGCTTTCCATAAGGGTATGAAATTCATGGAGTCAGCCTCCAAACCCATTGATACTGGATGCGTGTGGCTGCCCTTGACCATCGCTGGTGGAGACTGGTTTGTGGTTTCACACTTCAAGATCACAAAATCATAGAATGGTTGGAGGGGACATTAAAGCCCATCCAGTGCCACCCCCTGCCCTGGGCAGGGACACCTCCCATCAGACCACATTGCTCAAAGCCCCCTCCAACCTGGCCTTGAACCCCTCCAGGGATGGGGCAGCCACAGCTTCTCTGGGCAACCTGTTCCAGGCTCTCACCACCCTCAGAGTGAAAAATTTCTTCCTCATATCTAATATAAATCTTCCCTCTTCCAAATTGAAGCCATTATCTCTCACCCTATTACTACATGCCCTTGTAAAAAGTCCCTCCCCATCTCTCCTGGAGCCCCTTTAGGGACTGGAAGGGGCTCTAAGGTCTCTCCCCGGACCCTTCTCTTCTCCAGGCTGAACCGCCCCAACTCTCTCAGCCTGTCCTTACAGCAGAGGGGCTCCAGTCCTCGGAGTATCTTTGTGACCTCCTCTGGACCTGCTCCAGAGGATGCAGACTTTCATTTCAGTATCAGCTCGTGCCACCCTCTTGGTGTTTCTCCTGGGTCTGGTGAGGATGTTTATTGGTGCTGACTGCATCTCCTCCTTCCCACAGGCTCCTTCCCCAGGTCCTGTGCCCATCACAGCCCACCTTTACTGCTGGAGGGACCCTCTCCATGTAGACATGGAGCCTCAGAAACACCAGCTCCAGCAGTGGCTTAAGAAGAGCAGCACATGTGCAGGGTGGTTTCGTCTAGGTTTTGGGGTGAGGGGCAGGTAGAAGGGTGGTTGGGGTTTTTTTAATGCCTTTTTTTTTTTTTTTTAGTCTTAAGTGCTACTCCATTTTTTGTTCAAACTCATACTTTGCCTTAAGGAGGCTGTTTGTCACCGGCTATCCCTGATGCTGCTCCCCGAGGAACCAGAACCGCAGGCGGTGGAGATGAATCAGGGCTGCTGGGATAACTGTGGCAGATAAGATGGGAATCGAAGCCTCCAGCCCACTCTGGGAGAGGAGAAGGCTGCCGAGGAGAGAGAGGGTGGCTCGCGGCGCCGGGAGATGCGGCGTGCAGCCAGCCTGGAGAGCAAGAACCAGCACGCCCAGCTTGAATCAGGGAGGCTCTTCCCATACGCCAGCCGCTCGCATGCCTGAGCCGACAGCACTTGCTTTCCAGCGTCAGGACAGAGGCAGAAAACGAGAGCTGGCTGGAACACCGACTCCACAGCCAGAGCTCAGAAACAGCATGAAAACCATCAGGAATGTAAGAGGGGAGGAAAAAAACAACCAGCCCAAAAACATTACCCGTAGCTCCCAGTGTGACTGAGCAGGTCTTTGTGGCTCTAATAGTCCCTCCATCAATCTGCCAGTGCCGTGCTTTGCCGCGCGGAGCTGCCTCAGCTGGGTGGCTATTGCCGGGTCACCTTTTGCAAAGGATTTGTGTCAACATAAGCTGTGGTTATAGGGTCACAGGGGAAGTGCAGCAAGCAGCAGTATGTTGCTGAGGGATTTTTCCTTCTTTCCCCGGCGTTTGTTGCCAGATACAGGCTGCCGTGCCCTCGCCGCAGCGGTGCCGTCTCTTGGGCCGGTGATCCCGGTAAAACTTCACAAATGGGTGGATTTGCTGCTTTTGGTCTGGTCTAAGGGGAAGGATGTGCCCTTGTTGCCCGTTGCATTGTGCAGCAGGCACCCAGCCGAGCACCAGGCAGGAGCTGCCCCACAGGTTTTGGGCTCGGGCACCTCCTTTCTTTGCTGCTTTGTAGGCTGGCGCAGCAGCCCGTTTGTACTTAATTGCTACATTGCAAGGATTCAACTCAAGTTTGACTGCTCTGTGCCCAGCAGGTGTAGGAGGCTCCATGTACAGACCCTCCCCAGTGGGGAGCAGGGTCATGCACCCCATCCCCTTGTCCTTCCCTGACTAGATGTGACTCTGTGTCACTCTGCGTGTGCTTCATGCTGTGTCTTCGTGGCTCTGCCTTCAGCCTCGCCTGGTGTTGCGGCAGCACAACTCCCTGCAGCCCATGGCTCCATCTGCCCTCGCCACCAGGCAAACCTGCCCAAGAGGCATTTGTGAGCACCCTTGAGTGTGATGTTTCCCACCATGGGTGGAGGTTCTCCTTAGCCGGACCCCATTTTCTTGTCTTCCCCTCTCCTTTCTGCGGCAGGGGAAGGGGAAGGATTGTAAGGTACCTCAAAGAGGAGCCGAGTGACCTGAGGTTTAAGCAAAGGTCATGCCCTCGCGCTAAAAATAAAAGAATTAGGGAAGCTCTAGCACTGTTTCACTGTGTCTTTCACCCAGATATAAAATTGTTGCCGTGCATTAAGAGGGAGACGCAATAAAGGTATTCTGTGCATTTCCTCCTCAGAAACCTGACCTGCAGCCCCTTCTCTGGCGATGTTTTCTAATGCAAAGGTTTCCTGAGAGCAAAGTCCTGCTTGGACATGAAGTGCAAGCCCTGGAAAACGTGAACAGCAAACCTGAGGCTGCAGGAGAAGGAGGGGAGCAGCTGGGTGAAGCACTGTGCTGCCCTGCAAGGTCCCGGGCTTCTGATCCCATCATCTGAGGATGGAGGGAGTGCGGGATGCAGGGGACATGGTCAGCAGCCTGACGGGGGTGGACCAGCTGCCTGGAAGAAGGGGTGGTGGGAGCGTGGGGATGGGATGAGGATGTGGGACAAGAAGCAGAAGCACTGGCAGCCGCAGAGGCTTCCCAACAGGAGCACTGGATCTCGCAGCACTCTCAGCTATTTCCCAGTGCCCTCCCGTGCTCTCGCCACCTGGCTCTGATGCACAGCAGCTGTGGTACAACCCCTTCACAGCTGTTTGCCGAAGACCTGCTCATCACTGCCGTGCTCCCCTCCTTGCCCCTGCCACTCTGCTGCTGTGAAATCACTCTCTTGGTGGTGATGTGTGCCCATCTCCTCAGCTGTGCGGCCTTACCCGCCACTGCTGATGCTTTCCAGGCAAAAATAACAGCCCCGAGGAAGCCTGGCTCTGCGGCTGGTGCCTTGCTGTTGCTTCAGATGATGGACGATGGGGTCTGGTGATGGCGTGATGCAAGGCAAAAAATGTTAATCCCCAGATGAGCATCCAAGACGAAGTCATCGTTCTCAGAGATCCGAGGCAAGCCCACTGCAAAGAGGAAAAAAACCTGAGACCTTATGAGCATCTGAGGATAAAACCCAAGCACAGGGTGCCCAGGCTGTGTCCAGTGGTGGATGGAGACATCAAGCGTGGTATACCCAGTGGGCAAGAACAGGCTCGAGGAGAAGCTTATGCGATAACTGGGAGATTAAAGAGCACTCTGGTGCGGACACAGTGCTTGGCCCAGCATGCAGTTAACCCATCCACGTCTTTAAAGCAAATTTAAACCAGCAGTGTGTTTCTACTCTGCGTAAGCAATTAGCATCACATGGCCATGGTGATTTTCATCTGGCACCTGCATCCCAAAGCCAATTTAGCATGAAAATGCTCAGTGTGCAAACACAACGAGAATAGCCTCTTAGCTCTTGGGCTCTCTGTCCTTCATGTGACATTCAGTATTTACAAAGGTTGGGTTTTTTTACACCACAGCAGGGAACTGCTCAAATTTCTCTGAAACCAAAGTATGATGACTATTTTGATGCCCAAAATGACCGCTTCTGCTCTGCTAATATTGGACAAATATTGACTCGTGGCTACTACGGGTCCATTCCTTCACTGATGGATGCTCAAGGCTACTTGGATAAACAAATGATTTCTCATGAATATTCTTATTTTAACACATCCCTAGAATAATAATGTGTGCTGTATATATTCTCCTTAAGCTTTTTCTTCTGTTGACAGGTTGAGGTGACATTGTGTGGCACTTCGTTAGCACAGAAAAGGAGTGTCCTGTTATGGAGGGTCACTTGTCCAGAGCAGAGTTCAACTGTACAATTCTTGGTCTCTGCTTGACCCTGAGCAATAGAAAAGAATAATCAGAATTACTACTCTTGAATGATGGCGGGGATGAGCATCCAGCACAGTCCTGCCCATGCATTGTTTACTCTGGCTGCTAGATCATTAATCTAATGCCTGATAATACTGGTGGCCACAGCCCAGATGCTGCAGGTGATTAGTATCTGGGCTGCTCCCAAAAATACACTCTTCCATTAGTGAGGATGGCTTCTTGTTGCTCAGCCCGTGACATCTACTGCAGCTCCAGGAGCTCTGCTTGCTGCCTGTACACCCCTGGCCAAGGACCAAGGAGCGACTGTCACGTGCGACCATGGTGTGGCAGTCCCACATTTCCTGCTGACGTGGGACACATTGGGAAATCCCTAGAAGGAAAGATGGGAAGATGAGAAGAGATGGGGAGACGATGGGAAAGCAGGGTTCTGGTTTCCAAATCTTGCTCTTTGAGCTGCAACCCTAAAATGGTCTTTGCATGCCCATAACTTGGGTTAAGACAGAATTTACCAGTTTAATTTGCTAATCCTGTCAGTGAGGCTTCCTGCTGCCTGCTTCTGCTTCCCACTGTTGAAACGGCGATGCAGCTCACGGTTGGCCGGCTTTGGAGTAAATGGCTGGCCTTAATGCCAAGTTACTAAGCACCTGGGGACATCTCCTGCTCCTCCTGGTGACAGCAGGACCATTGCCTTCACTTTGCTGCAATCAGTTACTCCAAAGTGGCTGGGAACATCAGCATCCTGTGCTGGCATTGCTTTCCAGGCACTTTGCATTGATATGAATGGTTCCACAATGGGAAACTGATACGTAGGTGAGGCTGGTAAAATTATTTAGTGTAAACTGGGCAGCAGAGCTACCGGAGGACGAACTCGTCCAGAATAGCTCCCTGCATGAACATTCAGGTCCAGAATAAAGAGCCGCCTAATGCTGTAATAATCACTCTAATTATTTTCAATGACTCCTTTCTCAAATTTTGTGAAGTGTCTAAAAATTGTGCGTGTCCCTGTCACCCCGATGAGATCACACTGTTTCACAAAACTCAGAGTAGATGAAGTTACCAACTCCCCCAGGCAGCCTGCTTATTTTTTAATCCATTTACAGTGTTTTGATTCCATGGTGATAAGGACTTTATAAATGCTAATTGATAAATGAGATAGAGTTTATATTGGCTCATACAGGGCAGAAATAGTCAAATGCATACAAAATTGCTATTATTTAAAAACTCGACAAGACTTTCCATTCTGAAGTTGACGCAGTGAATAAACTTGGGGAAAAATACGTCCTTCGACGTGTCATCAGCGAATGCTGTGAGCATCTGGGTTCGCAGGCTCACGCCAGCCAGGTGATGGTGGATGGTGGGGAAACCACTGAGGAATAGAGAAACAGCTGTCAGATGTCTCATAGTTAGTATGGGCAGCGTGGCACGCTTTATTCTTTCTTTCTCCTTCCTTTCCTCCCTTGCCCAGCGAGGATCAAGCCAGCCCAGCAGCCACCCAGGCACCAGCGTGGGAAGGGGACAAACTCTGGTTCAACTCACTGTGTGGACAAGCTGCCTTTGAAGGAGGTGTCCATGTCCAGGGCTTCTGCTTCTGTCACTCAACAGTGCTTCCTTTGCTGCAGTAAGACAAACATAATTCTGGGAGTTTTAAACCATTTTTTACTTCTCTGTTGCCTGCTTTAACTCCCGCTAAGTCCACTGGAACCCTAGAAATGAGCCAGCCTGCCCACCAGAGGTGTGCACTGCTCATGAAGGAAATGGATGGCTTATATTGCCGGCTCACCAGAAACCATGTTTATAGTCAGAAAAATATGCGAAATTTAAGCCAGCTATTGCAGGATTGCTCAGTGCTTTAACAGAAGAGCCTGCAAGGTTTATGAAACAAATATGCAAAATGAAAAACCACCTTCTCTGTCATACCTGGAGGTTCTGGTTCCATGAGCTACAGGTTCTGATGGTCTTTTCTCCAAATCCCTCCATCCAGCAGCACTGACCAGAGACTCCAATCACCTGATCCTTGCTCAGTGAGGAGTGTGATTGCTGTGACCTGGGACGGGTGACATTACAGAGTCCCAGAATTGCGCAGATGCTCCCAGCACCAAAGCCTTCAGTCCCCGGGAAGAACCAGCATCGGTACTGCGGGGAGCCGGGAGGCGGACAGCCTGCAGAGCCTTTATGAGGCTTCCTTCCTTTCCCCTTTTATTGTCTAGCCAAGCCTAGCTGTCTCTTAAGCCCATGTGAACAAAGACTCCCCGATGCTGGAGCGTGTCAGCAGAAGTATACATCAGTCCATTTTTTCCTATCTGTGGGGAATGCAGTGCTCCCTGCCTTGTTTTCTCTCTCGTTCTGGTCCTGCACTAGGCGACAGACACTGGTAATTAATTGCCTTGGTTGCTTTTTAGCTGCAGTCTCTTGCTGGAGCCACGGCATAAAAAATAGAAGTTAAATTCATGTCTTAGCCCCGGCGTACAATTCCCTTTCTCTGCAAGATACGGTCTGAGCACAACGTGCGTAGCAGCCTCCAGACGTCGGGCTGGGGAGCCAGAATGGCGCTGCTGCTATTTTTGCCAAATGCTGACATTAGTCACACTAAAAAGGAAAGGCTACATCTCACCTCACTGTAAATTCTAGCAGGATGCTCTGCACCCAGGGCTGACCCAGCCTCCTCCTGGGAGGGTGCTCCCTGCCTTTGGCTGGGAGGGGCTCTGACCACAGCACAACCAACGCAGACCAAGGTGTCCACCCTTAAAAAAAAAGCCACTTTCTTGTTCAGTGGGCATGGGTATGCACTTCCATGATGCTCCACTTGCCCCACTGAAAAAAGGGAGTGATGGCAGCCCGTCAGTGAGGGCACAGCGTTGCCTACAGGGCCATGCAGAGCAGCAGCACAGAATCATAGAATTGTTTAGGTTGGAAAAGATCTTCAAGATCACTGAGTTCAACTGTTAACCCAGCACTGCCAAGTCCACCACTAACCCACGTCCCTCAGCATCACGTCTGCCTGGCTTTTAAACCCTCAAAGTGTTTGGTGACTCAACCACTTCCCTGGGCAGCTTCTTTGAATGTTTGACAACGCTTTCGGGGTAGAAATTCTTCCTAATATCCATCCTAAACCTCCCCTGGTGCAACTTGAGGCTGTTTCCTCTTGTCTTATCACTTGTTGCTTGGGAGAAGAGACTGTCCCTCTTCTCCCCACACCCTCCTTTCAGGGAGTTGTAGAGAGCAAGATGGTCTCCCCTCAGCCTCCTTTTCTCCAGGCTGAACAACCCCAGCTCCCTCAGCCGCTCCTCACAAGACTTGTGCTCATGGCGTGGCACACTGAGGGTCAATGCTGAGACCACAAGACAAACAGATGGACAGAAGACCTTATATTTCCAAAAATTAGGGGTAAAACTTTTGATTTCGCCTTCCAGTGAGTCCCTGAAGATTTAGTCTACGGTGAAGTGTGTTGCAGGCATTTTATACATTACTGTAAGCACGGTAATAAAACATGCTATGTGAGTTAAAAGACACAATAATAAACAACCTCTAGTGATCAATCCATCTACAAGACCCCATCAAGATTTATTAAAACTTCTGTTAATCATTTATACTTGCTTTTCCGTACCTAGAAGCCTGCAAGAAGGACTCTGAACAAAAAGCCAGCATGAAAAGCCATGTCAGGAAGACAGTTTATCACAAGCTCCGTAGTCACAAGCAGCAAAAGATACACATACATTTTAGTGGGCATGAGTTTGCCACAAAGAGTTTTTTGCAGTATCTGCGTTGGTTGGGGGAGAAAAGGAGCCCCCCACCAGTGTACAGCGGGGGTGTTAATGGACCCACCTCCTGCCTGCAGATGTGAGGTCCCCCAACACCTGCTGGTGCTCCAGCAGCTGCATCAGAAGCAGCAGAACCAGTCATCTTCACCTTGTTTGTTTATAGAAATTGCTAAAATTGCTGCTGTTAATAGGATCTGGGGAAGAGCCACACACAGCAATTATCCAGGCTTACTGCAATTGACTGAAGTTGTCCAAAAATCACTAAGACAAAGAAAATCTCCCCCTGCCATTAATCCTCTTGTAGTCTAGACAAGATCTCACAAAGTGTTTTCCCATGACCATGTGGTTCTGCACTGTCACTCAAAGAGTGAATAATTGTAAACAGTCCATCAAATTCAAGATTATACCCCTTCTGACATTTTCTGAGGTCTTTATGCTGTTTGCATTGCTGAAAGTAAAGCCATGCCAGGAGAAAAAAAAATCAGCTGGGAACAGACTTTGGCCTGGAGTCCTTCCAGTGGCACCTGAAAGGTGTGGTTTGAAGTCTCCGTGCAAGCACTTCTTCTTGAATAAAGCTACAGACTTCGCTACCTGCTGCCTGAGCAGGTCAGAGGACATTTGCTTACTCCGAAATGCAGTGAGGAAAAAAATCAGCAGAATTGCACCAGTAGCTGTGTAACAAAACACATTTGATCAAGAGTTATTCTTTGGCCAGCTCTCTACACAAATACGGAGCTTGGGAATGGGAGACTGATGCAGCTACCAAGAAATTTCTTCATGGAAACTTCCACTGAAATGAGCTGCCAAAGTCTGTTAAAGACTGCTCAGACCAAGAGAATGCACTTTCTCAGCAGAAAGTGCCAGCCCATATGTTTTGCCTGGAAAGTACGCATCAGGTAGATGCATGGTCAACCTGGTACAAGAGCACTCTTCAGCAAAAAGACCTTGAAACTCAAGCCTTATACTTATGAAGGGCCTGAAATATTACTCGAGAAATAAGTGTCAGCCTGGCAAAGGGAATACCAAATCCCCTTTCTGGCAGGAGTTTTTGTCATGACATAACTGAAGAACTCCCAGAAACCTCAAATTATGAAATATTTCTTTTGAGATGACATCCAAAGCAATACTAGAGGAAAATCAGGCCCTCTGCTGATTTTGTCTCTTGCCATCCCAGGTGGAGAGCAGCAGGCATTGCCAATACTGATTTAGCAGGAAGGACCTCAGATGCACTTGAGAGTTTGCTTGATAAAGATTTTTTTCCTCTGATTTTGACATAATATGCCCTCAAGTACAAGCAGTCAGCCTTAGGTAGAGGTCTAGTAGCTTCCCTCTACTCCTACACTGGCAAAAGTTGGGTTTTGCAAGTACCTGCTGGTAACCAGAGCTGGTAACCACCTGCCAGGTGGCTTGTAGGTGAAAATCGATGTTGTTCTGCAATACCCATGGGATCCACCTCTTCCCACAGCATTTCATGGAGGCTAAATCCCATCACAAATGCCACGTAAGGGTTTCTTCATCCCCAGGGCTGTGGGGTGTGGAAGTTCATAGAATGAACAGCTGCACATAGCTGCGTGGTGGGTCCTTGGTGGTCATTGTGAGTCCCAGCAGGATGTGGGAGACTGCAAGAAAATGCATGACATTGTTTGTATGGGTCTTGCTCTGAACAGGGGACCCTCACTCCATGACTCAGACCAGCGTTGACACCACGAACAGGGAAGCATTGGTGGGGCTGAATCCAGCGAGGAGCCCCATGGCATGAGGAGTGAGGAGACCTCCTGCAGACCAGGATGGGCTGGATGCAGGGGTGGTGGTGTCCCTGTTTGGTTCAGTCTGCACGGAGGTACCAGCCACATTGGAGGGAGTGCGATGCTTCTTACAGTTAGTGCAGCCTGTGCCTCCTTGGGATGAAGGCACCTGTGATGTTTTCCCAAGTGCCCTGGTGTCTCCATCACCATTGGAGCAGAGAAAGGCTGATCTCTGCCTGGTGGGGAGGACCAGATTTGCATCCAAACCTACATGGAAACTCAGCCTTTGAGATCTCAAGATCCTTATCCCAAACAACTTTGCAATAACTTCTGCCCTGTCCTAGGAAACTCATGACTTCTGCTTAGGAGAGAGCCTTGCTTTTCTATTCCCTTCTTCCCAGGGGTGAGTGGGCTGCTGCAGCTGGCCAGATGTGCAGGTGTGTGCTGTTTCTCTGCAGCTCACGCCTGCCCCTGTACATCCCAGGGTTTTCTTGGCGTGGTGCTGCATCGCAAATCTGCATTAGGAGCATGGCATTAGCGCTGCAGCTCTGTGGGAAGTGCGAGTGCTCCGATTCCCCCAGCGATTAGTGGGTGACAGTTCTGATAAATCAACTGTTTTATCATAAACATGTGCACTCAGCATTAACTCTACATGTGCCTAGCTCTGGGTGAAGAGATTATTACTCACCAGGAAAGAGACAGCCTGCAAGAGGGAGATCCTCAGCTAATCCCTCTGAGGAGCTGCCCTGCCCCTGTCCGGCACATGTATGTACACACACACGTGTGCTTGGCCATATGATGACACCAACATGTACATACAGCCTAACATGCGTGTGCCCGCACACACCCACGTACACAGAAGAGCCACACACGTTCATGTGGACTTTGTGCACGGCCAGACACCCCACGCATCCACGCAGATACACACAGCGATGCCTGGGCAAGGGACTAATCCCAGCTCTTTCCTGCTACATTTCCAATTGCCTGGTCCTTAGAGCTGCCGTGTTACTTACCAGACCCCCTGAGCAGCCGACTGAGATGGCAGCAAGCACTCAGCAGCCCCAGCAGATCCATGTGCATGTGTGTGGTCGGTGTTTTCTTCATGCCACCATCCTTGGGAGTGGTGGGAGTGATTTCCTTCTGTAAGGCCAGTGTGCATTTTGGCCAGCCCTTCTTGGCTTCCAACCAATCTCCCTGCACCCAGCACCAGCATTTTTCAGAGTCACAGCTGCACGCTGGGTCTGGGAGCACAGCTGAGGGCAGGGAGCAAGCATTGGCCTTTGCTTGCTCTGCTTCTCAATGTCAGCACAGGATGACACATGCTCATGCAGAGCAAGAGGGCTGAAGTGAGCTTTGGTGGTCCCAAAGCTGTGCTCACCCTGAGTTTCCACTGTTGATGGGGACACTTCCATGCATCTGTTGCAGGGTAGAGCTTTGCTGCAGCCTGGGCAGTTTGGGATACTCAACCCAGGCTTTGGACAGGAACAAAGAGCAGTAGAGAAAGGGGCACCAAAGGCATTGGGATGCGGCAGAGCCTGTAGACAAGCAGGAGCTTCAAATCATGTGTGCAGGGAGCTGCAGTAGCCAGGTACCAGTTACCTAGGAGCCTCAAGGCTGAGGGCCACTGTGGGCATCTCCCCTGACCTCCCTGCACACAATCTCCCATGTCTGGGACAGGGGACCACTGCCACACCACAGGGGGAACACAGGTGACAGCTCAGGAGCCCATAAATCACGTCGCTCTGTGCATTGTGGCAACTCCTCATTTAGTGTATGTATGTATTTGTGTATTCCTTCTGACATTTTTATTATTATGAGATAGTTCCCCTGAAGGGGGATGAATAATGAAAACGTAGCCTTTGGATGCAGGAGAGCAGGGAGGCAGAGAGTAACTGCTCTGCCTGAAGACACCTTGCTGCTGTGCACGTCCCCTTCCCAAACGCTGCCGTTCCCAGTGCCAGCTCCTGACACCTCCCGTCCCTGAGCCAGCACCACGTCCACCCTCCCCTCTCTGCACGAAACACCAGTGCATCACGTCTACCCTTCCCTTGCCATCCCTCCAGTGAGGTCTGGTGTCTCTTCTCCAGACCCTGCTACCAGCACCTCCTCCAGAAAGGCGCTCACAGGCACCTTTCTCCCCTCCTGACCCTCCTGAACACCTGATGTTGTGTTGAGGACATGGAGCTTTTCAGGCTGCCGGAGATGGTGTTTGCCAAGGGGGTGCTTTTGAGGGCAAGGAGTGGAGGTATGATGTGACATCCTGAAAAGGTATCCTGGGGGGATGGCTGGGAAGTCTTGGAAAGCTGTGAGCATATGAGAGCAACTTGGCTGAGCTCACAGGGCTAGGGTGGGCTCTGCTGGGGGCAGAGGCTGGGGTGTAGCGCGACTGGGGGTAGTAACTGCCCCACCTTGGCTGCTGTCGGGGGAATCTCCTCCGGGCACTGTGGATGGGAGCAATGAAACCACGGGCTGGATTTGGAGACCAGAAAAAAATGAACATTATTGGTTTCCATGGCAACCTTGCCACAGAGCTGGAAGCGAGCACCATGGCCTCCATCACTGCAGACGTGTGGGAAGGCCCTGCCTGGGTGATGGTTTCCAGTCAAAATGATGTCCCCATCATTGCGTGGCACAGAACGAGAGACTGGAGACCTGTGGGCTGGGGCTGGCTAGAGGGTATGTGGGGCTGGAGCCACTCATCCCATCTGCCAAACCTGCAACCTGGACCACCCCCGCCCTCCCCAGCAGGATAGGATGCTGCTCTCTTTACTGGGAATCCCCTTTCCCCACCGTGCACCCCAGGACCAAATGACTTGCAAGGGAACTCAAAGCCTGGGGACCTTCCCAGGGTGGCTGGCATGGATGGAGGGGTGTGCTGTGAAATCCTGTGGCCACAGAGATCAATAGCACAACATAAAGCCATTTATATCACTATAAAGGGAGCACACAGACTAGAATTAGTTACACTAAAATGTCTGTCGAGGAGTATTAATTGGGTTACTAAATATGTCACTGTGAATGTATTTTATAGGCAGCATAAATTTCTGTATTAATAAGGAGCATTTCTGGTCCCCTCCATGGCTGCCCATCACGACATGAGCTCTGCCGGCACAGGGCTCCCCTCGCCCGGCGTTTGGTGCCAGGTTTGGTGCCACGTCCCTGGCAAGCCTTGCACTGTGCTTGTGGGAAGGTGTCCCGAGGAAAACACCCTCTGTCCTCCCAGAGGGAAGAAAGGCACAGCTCAGCCCTGAGGCCAGGAACGGTGGTAGGTCAGGACCTGGCCCCCTCCATGGTGCAGATGGAGGAAGAAGGTATTGGGGTGAATAAATAAAAGGGGGTTGAGCAAGTGAGGTCCCCTCATCAGGGGAAAGTGGGGATGCACAAGGGATCTGGAGGGGCTTTGGGGTTGCCCCATGGGACTCTGTGGCCACGCAGCAGGGGACACAGCCAGAAAGCTGCGCACTGCCTGCGTGTGCCAGGTACACCAGCGCAGGGGTTGTGGTCACCGAGCAGCTTGTTTGGGCTCTGGGATGCTGGGCTGAGCCCTTCAGGGACAGTGGCTGGGGGTCAAAGGACCACCAAAGATCCAGCCACGCATTGAGATGGAGACGCATGAGCACGGGGTGTAGTTCTGGACAGTTCTTCTTCTGTAGCTCTTGCTTTGCTCTGTTTGTCCCATTTCAGTGTTGCTCCCCCTTCCCCTCTACATCTGCTGCTACCAAGTGCTTCTTTAAACAGAAAAATTCAGCTTTCTGGTTGCTTCAGATTATTTTTAGTTCTTGCAGTGAAAAAGTTTTTTTTTTTAAAAAAAATATATATAAAAAAAAAGGATGTAAGCCTTCCCAGAAATGTGAGCTGCTGCCTCCGTGCTGCCCAAGGGGCTCCTGCCGGCACTCGCACCGGCAGTAGGAGAGTGGAATCTCATCTGTAAGTCACCCTGCCCGTGGCTGTTGTGGGGTGGTCACAGAAGGGAAGCAATCCTGGTTTTACATGAAATATTTAACTGTATCTAAGTTACAGCTGGCATACATCCACTGCAAACAAACATCCGTGGAAGATCTGAACTGTCAGTAAATGCCTATGAAATGCCTATGAAGAGAAGGGAGAAAAACACAGCTTTCATCATTAAAAATATCACTGGAACTTGCTCCTTTTAGTTTAAAGAGTCTCCAAGGGCAAGTCTTTGACCCTGCAGCCCCCTTGCTTGGAGCCATTTTGGACAAGCACATATTGAAAGGGCAGTTATTGAATTGGCGATGCTTGATTTTGATTTTTTTTTTTTTTTTTGGTGAGACAAACGAAGATAGAGGCAAACAGACATGAGGAAAGAAAAGGGCACAGAGAAAAAGGTAAAAATATCCTTTCCCGTATATTTTGGCTTAGTCGCTGAAAAATGTCAAGCCTACAACCTGCTCTTGTTTCAGATTTGAGAAGAAAGCTTTGGCAGAGGGCTGGCAGCAGCCACCGAGTTTACCATGGGCTCCCAGCCAGACACTTCTTAGGGAGGCAAGTGAGATGACAGGAGGAAGCTCAGGAGATAATCTGGGGATGAAGAGGTGCGCACAATGAGGGGTGGGCAGCAGGGACTCCAGGTCCACAACATTTACTTTGTGCCAAGTCGGTCACCCTCAGTAAAGGAAGGGATATCCCTGGGGCACCAGTCTTGACCCGGAGGCTGGACTGTTCCCGTTCAGAAGTCTCTGCTCCCAAGCCACGTGCATGTCTATATAGAGGATTCCTCCTCCTTTTGCTTCAATGCTAGTGACTCACACAGAGCTCGAGAAGAAAAAAAAAAGTATTCCTAAACATTGTTATTTTGGGTTCATGAAAAACAGATTGTTCACTAGGTAACAAGAGAACAACTTGCCAGACACATGTAGAGGTCACGACGACTGTGATTCATCTTACTAATCTAGCAGGTATCTAGAGCCATTTTAAATGTCTTTATGCTTGGCAGTGATTCACTTCAACTGCTCCCAAACACCTTTCCAAAAATGCAAGGTTTCTTCGCTCCTCTGTGATTGTGAGGGTTGTTCACACAAGGTAAGGGGAAAGCAGTCAGGCATTTGCCAGATAACCACGTGCCTCACCTGAAGACAAAAGGATTCAGACAAATCTGCATTTAATATCTACAGCACTCAGAAAAATATGAACGCATTGCCTCCCTGTACATGTACGTGCCACAGAGCTCCACAACGGATTTCCGATTTGTGTCTGAGTGACTACCTTCCAACTTCAACATCTCTGCAGCCTTCATGCATAACTGGACCAGAAGTGTCCCAGGGAGGCTTCTCTAGGTGCCAGGAGGCACCTCTGAAACAAGACCCCAGGAGAGTAGCAAAGCTTCTTCACATGCACTGACCCCATGCATGGAGGTCTTAATCTTTGGGGTGGTGGAAGACTTTGGGAGAAAGCCAGAGGGATGCTCCGGGAGTCTGTGAGAACCTGAGGCTGGATGCGGGTGGGATAAAATGAGATCCTCTAGAGAGGGACTGGTGTGTTGTTTGAATCTGTGAGTTTCAAATTTAGACTACAGCCAGTGGGGGTGGGTAGTGGGGCATGGGTGGGAGATCAGTGAGTGCATGGGCTACAGAGCAGGGAGAGAGCGAAAGCGGGCAGGTGAGATTATGTAGGTTGCTTGGAGAGATGGAGAAGAGACCATCATATTCCCTTCCACATCACACGTGGTGCTTGGAGGAGTGGAGGAACAGAAGGCTGCCCAGACACCACCAGCTTCCTTGGCATCACAAACATGTCCCATATCACAGGTTATTGCCGCAGCATAGAAGCAGTGAAGTGCCTGTGAGACCATCCTCAGGACTACAAACTCCTACCACTTCCCCTGGTGTGCATGTGAGTTTGAAGGGTGCAGGGTAATTTCATCATTTGCTTTTTCACATGAGTAGAGGGTTCCTGGCCTCCTCCCATCCTCCTGTCTCCACCAGATGATAAAGAGATCCCTCTGACACAAGGTCCACCAGCAGAGCAGATGTTGAAAATAGAGGTTGGATGGAGTCTTGGTAGGGTCTGCAGGGTCTTTTGCAGCTGAGAGGTATATTCAAGAGTAGGGAAAGGGAGATGGTTGGCAGGATTAAATCTGCTGCTCTGTGCCTGCCCAGGTGTCCTGGTAAAGTCTTGGAGAGCTGGCTGCACCAGTCAAGCCTCTGCCATCTCAGTAGGCTGAGATTTCATCATGTCTATTGTCAAGACAGTGTTTGGGACAGATCTGACCTAAATAGGGACGTCCGATTTTAGTAAAAAAATTGCATTCTCTCTGATATTTTATTATTAAGGAAACCAATACAGTTTACATCCACAGAAAAAAAATGAATCAGTCCTTTCAAATTGTCTCTGTCTGGAAAAGCATGGGTCCCCATTTCCATTTGTATTCCAGGGGAGAGATCTTCAGCCTGAGATTTAATGTCAACACGTTGAATTAAAGGGTTTTTCATTAGTTACAAGGAAGGTGAAAATCATCATCTGCTGAAATGTGATTTGCAGCCGTAAGCTGCGGGGAGATGATTGTGCCGTCTTACCCAACAGGTTTCTGCTCTTCCCCCACGAGTGTAAACGGGCAGGTCCTGACAACAGAGATGGAGAGCTCGCAGCCAGGGCTTGCTTGAGCAGATGTAGCAGGTGGGAGGGCTTTCAGGTCTCCGTCTCCATTTCCATATCTATCTTCATCTCCATCTTCATCTCCATCATCTCCATCCATCATTTTCTGTCCCCCACAAAAGAAAATGGAGCACGAGAGGGAACGGCTTCAAGCTCCAACAGGGTAGGTTTAGTTTGAACATTAGGAAAGAATTTTTCACAGAAAGAGTGGTCGGGCATTGGAACAGGCTGCCCAGGGAGGTGGTTGAGTCACCATCCCTGGACGTGTTTAAGCGTCGTTTAGATGTGGTGTTGGGGATATGGTGTAGGGAGAACTTTGTAGAGTAGGGTAGATGGTTGGACTTGATGATCCCAAAGGTCTTTTCCAACCGAAATGATTCTATGATTCTATGAGAGTAATCTGTATTCTTGAGTACGGAGCTTGGCTGTGTCTTGAGGCTGGGGACCAAATGTTTTAACACAACTTTGGAGTTGGGAAGTAACTGGATAGCATCCCAAGGACAGGACCCTGGCGCTCATCGCGCATCTTACACCATGCACATGGGGTGTCAAAGGGATGACTCTCTTTTTGGTGGGTTTTTTGTGAACAGGCCTTTGAAGAGCTCAGCCAGCCAGAGTGGATTTAGGCAGTCAGCATCAGCCAAGATGGATCTGAGGTTCAAGGACCAGAGTGTAGCTGGTGGTTTTCATCCCCCACTGAAGGGGGTCTCTTAGCAGCGCTGAAACCAGGAGGAAGCGCAGCATGGGCTGAGGGCGCAGGGATGTGTGCACACATTCATTCAGCAAGAAAAACCATGTATATGCGGCCGCATACACTCTATTTACACTATTTTACTAGGGTGTTTTTATTTTTTATTGCACTATAAAACAAGAATAAGTGATCAGAAACAAAAGAATTTAGTTATCAGCTGCCAAAAACAAGACACAGAGAGAAGCATTGCAATAAATTGCACAGTACATAAAAAATTCCAACGTATTAACAAAAACGCCGCAGAGCAGACAACAGGTAATGATAAAGCTGAATGTAATTACTAAAGAAAAAAATTCTTTTAAAATACTGGGATATTCTCTGTTGAGAAACGTTGCTGATCTACAGTTTAGTTGGCTGGATGAAATAACATCCACATTAAAGTGAGGAAAAGCAGAAGCAAGCCTGGATCCGGCAACCAATCCTACCCAGGTCACGTTTGGGGAGGGGGAGTACCAAGGCCTTTCTTTTCCATCAGATCGCTCTGCATTTTTACTGTACCCTCCGAATACGCAGCTGACACCTCCTCTGGCCCAATTAAAGTGACACACTAAATCTCTGCAAATAGGCTGCCTGCCGCATCCCTTCTCCGCCATCCCAGCGTACCAAGTAATAACTTCCTTCTATTTTTTTTCTGACACAGGCTCTGAGCCCGCATCTATACGCCGGAGACACAAATTCTCAAAGCCTAAATGCAAAACTCCACCGGCTCCTCGGCTTAGCGCTTTGTTAGCAAAACCCAGATGAAAACTCTCTCAGATTGTCCCTTTTATCAATTTTCCCAGCCGATACGAGATGTGGAGGCTGACATCGAAACAATGCGCTAGTTAGAGGATTCAGAGAGCATTGACCAAGTCATTTTAGTTAATCAATTACCCATTCCATGGTCCTAATAGCTCTTTAGATCTCATTCCGCTTAGCGAAACCGCGAACTCAAGTGCTCAACTATACAATTTATTAATGAAAATTCGCTTTATAGTAATTTTAGAAATTATGGAATAGAAAATAAAGATGATTAACAGTGCCTGCAAAGATTCAACAAATGTGCATAAGGTTTTAGAACTTCATTGTGAATCAGTAAATCTAATCGATGAATAAATGTTATATCAGAATTAATATTAACATAGTGGTAACTTATTCTTACTATTGCATAACCTATTTTTGAGGGGTAATTTTTATATCAGCATGAGCTGTTGGTCTTTAATCTTTCATTAATTTCATTCATAGCCTTTTATTAATTTGCCAATCAAGCTTTATATTTGAATTAAAAGCTCTGGGACTTGGACGTGTCAAGTCAACCAAACGATTTCAAAATCAGGATTTAGGAATTTAGACAGTTACTCAATTAACTGCAAACACTAAGTTCATTCAGTACTGCCTTCTCCTCATGATAATACTCGTGGTCACACCCTTCTCCTCATCAGTTTTGCTCCTTCTGCAGCCTTCATTTTTATTTAGAATAGGTGCACCAGAATGGAAAAAAAAAAAAAAAAAAGGGTCTTCTCCAGAAGAGAATATGGGCTGCCAAATAAGGGACTGCATGTGTTCTGCAAGTCACATCAAATTTGTCATGCAGCTCTAATTGGTGCAGTTCTTAATTATCGAGGTATCTCTTTGCCAGTTTGTCTCTTGCAGAAACACAGAGGGGCAGGTGGATGCTCTCAGGGCATGAAGCCCTGCTCAACTGGGAAAAAGGGAAAAAGCCCTTGCTTTTTCCTCTACCATCATCCCTCACCACTGCCTTTCCTGCACCCAGCACCTCTTCCCTGCACGCCAGCCTGGACACAGCCGTATTTGTCATGTTTATAAGTACAAGGCAGTGTTAAGGCTACGCGTGGGACAAGGAGGAGGAAGATAGAGTTATCACACCAGGAAGGGAGGCATATGGGCACAGCCAGGTCACTCCTATCTGCATTCGGGGGTTTCAAGCCCATGCATCTTTGTAATGTGCTGCTTGTAATGCTACTATCTCATGACCTTAATGCCCAGCTACTGCCTTGTGGATATGAATATCATGAATATCAAAGTTACTGCAGTGTTTACATTGAGTTAGAAAATTGATCCCATCCCACCCACAGGTGCTATCTTGTTTTCCAAGGTACATATCCTTGTTATTCGTAATTTATAGGCAGCATTTGATATTGCAGACAGGGTGGGGCAAGGAGCAGTGGCAGGGACTGCTGTCAGCATGGTAAGATGCCTATGTATCTGGGGGGGTCCTTAGGATGTTGTTACCTGGTCAACTCATACCACACAGGACCAAGATGATACCATTCCTCTTCTGTGCAGCCTTATCTTTCTTGCACTGGTTATAGCAATTCTGCAGAGTTAAAACAACAACACACACAAAAAGTCAAAAAAGGCTCAAGCTGCAAACAAACATCACCAAAACACCATTTAATTTTCTGTTGAAGGCCAGCTGTGAAGTAGCACCCTTAGATCTGAATTTCACTGAATTTCACTGAATTTTTTAGAGTTGGAAGGGACCATAGAGATCATCTAGTCCAGCTCCCCTGCCGAAGTAGGATTGCCCAGAGCTAGAGCATGTTACTCAGGACGGCATCCAGGCGGGGCTTGAAAATCTCCAAAGAAGGGGACTC
>JAOXNO010000052.1:31149899-31168301 GCA_028565335.1 Limnodromus scolopaceus | reverse complement strand
AGGCTAAAGAGTCCCAGCTCTCTCAGCCTTTCTTCATAAGGGAGATGCTCCAATCCTTGAATCATCTTTGTTGCCCTGCTGCCTCAAGTGCCTTGGTTGCTCATAGGTGAGAGAGCAAGTGGCTGCTTTGAAACAGAAGACACCTCAAGCAGGAGTGAGGGTCACTGACACAGCAGAGTTGGAGGCCCAGGAGTCCAACAGTGAGGAAAACTTGTTGATACTCAGCAAGACTTCCCAGCAGGACTGCAAGTTACCATGTAGCTCAGGTACAACCCGGGCAGTTCCATCCCATGCCATCCAGCAAGTGAAACAGTCAATGAAACCCAAAGCCACTCGGCATATACCCAAGAGCTGAAATGACTACTAAAGAGGCAGGGAGCCCAGGAGAGGGTCAGGGACTTGGGGTGGAGAGGAGTAGGTACTGAGATGGGGCTGAAAGAGATTGAGCAGCCTCAAATTTCCCTCCGTAAATGATGAGTTCGATATTGGACCCTCAGAAGTCCATGTACATTCCCTGTCCAACGTCTGCTGAGCACCCGCTTAGGACCCGAATTCAGCTGGGCTTATCTCCTAAGGTGGGAGCTTCCAGGAGGAGGAGTGGGAAATATTCCTCTGGACTCACACTGACATTTTAGCATCCCTGCTTGCCTGTCATGAGCTTCTGACCCGAATCAAGACAAACTGAAGCTTCAAAATCCCCCTTCTTTTGCAAAACCCGGTTGGAGGGGTGAGAGGAGCTGGTGGCTCCCAGCCCCATGTGATGGAGTCGCAGACATGACCGGTTTGCAGGTGCCTCTGCTCTGCATATATGGAGCCAGTGCCGTGGCACTCTCCCACTTTCATCTTTGGGGTGTAAGTGTTGCAGTTCTGGCAGTAGCCTGAGGGCAAATTGTTCTGGAAAGTTTGAGCAAAGCAGGTTCAACTGCTTCAAAGTAGGAAGTGGATGACAAAAATACATAATTGCCTTCTTAAGAAAATAAAAAGCAACTTTTTTTGGCAGATTGGCAAGTATACACTTCCTACGCACTTTCCCTTCTACCCAAAACATGATTCCAGCCTTATTTTTATTTCAGGAACTGTGAATTATGAAAGGGCTCTCCCCTCCCTCTTCCACTGCCTTTTTCTTTCTCCCTCTAGCTCTTTCTCTCCCTCCCAGTTTCTAACCAGTATTATGTTAGTTTATAACCTTTGCATGCAAACCTTGTTCTAATTTACTTTATACACACGTTGCAGGGCCCGCAGGACAAGGATTGGTTTGCTGCTGCTGTGGCTTTATGAATAAATCCTTCTACAAAACGAAATCCCCCTGCAGTGCCACAGCTGGGTGATATGTTTTGCTAAATCCCAGTGCCCCTTGTCCTGTGCTTTTCCAGGTGCGAGGCGTTTGTGTGTTCCCAGAGCCAAGAGCAAGCTGCCACGTCCCCTTGCCTGCCCCCCATCCCATGGGATGTCCCTTCGTCTGGATCTCCGCACATCCTGGGGCGCCTGCTGCTGCTGGTACACACTTGCTGCAGGCACACCGGGGAGCTCCATGGGTCCACAGTGGGTCAGGATCTTCACCCTTGCGTGGGTGATTACAAATCCCCTTTCTTCCAAAAGGGGAGATGCCGGCCGTGAAGCTGTGCTTGCTGTCGGCTGCCACGTGGCCTCTGTAGGCATCCAGAGTTCCTCTGTTTCAGCCTGCTCGGGGAAAGATGTAGCTGTTGGCTGGAGCTACTGCCTTTGCACAAATGCCAACTCGTTATGGTTTGAGGAACCTACACCAATTCATTGTTGTTTAGACAATTATTCTCTCACCCGATGACCCCTCCCCACCTGGGAAGGGGAACTGGGAAAAAGCAAGGAAACCTGAGGGTTGAAATACAGATTTAATAGGATAGGACTAGATAGTTGACATTAATAGCACTGAAGAACCAGTATTGATCCCGATACCAATACAAAATACACCAGGACTGTCCCCAGCAGAAGCCGTGCCCTCCCAGCAGGGACAGCCAGTGTGGGACCCTGCCAGCGCTGCGGCTCCGGGAGGAAGGGAAGGGCTCAGGGCTCCGGCAACAGGGCAAGGGGTTCTCAGGGTCCCAGACATCAAGGGACAGAAAGAATTGCTCCACAGACTTTTTAATTTCTACTGAATGTGATGTTCATGGTATGAAATAACCCTGTTGGCAGCTTGGGTCAAGTGTCCAGGTCTCGCTCCTCCTCATCCCCACACCTGGAGAGCTTGAAAACACTGAGACCTTGAAACCTGCACCCCAGAGCTGGTGACAAAGTAAATATTTTCACAAATTCAGACTCTAGAGTCTTCTAAAAGTGCAATAGAAGAGAAATTAGTCCTGTGTCACTCAAACCAGGACACAACCTGTACTGACAAGCTGAGTCCCTGCAGGCAGGTGGCACGCACCAACCTTTCCTGCCTCTTGCCCACTGGTCACATATGTGTGCAGGCAGCAGCTTCATTGCTTTCTCCTTGACCAGCCTCAATCCTCTCAGACCGGCTTCTGTAAAGTGCAGTCCAAGGAGCTCTAAAGCTACAAGGAGAACCCCCCTCTCCCCAGGGGCAATGCCTCAAGGCTCACCTCAACCTGCAAAGCAGAGGAGGGAGGTGGGATGGTTTTAGGGGGGTTTGCAGAGCATCCATCCCTTGAAGGAAGAGCTGTGGGAGAGAGACGCAAAGCCACGTGTGGAGTGATGTACAGGTAAAGGCTGATCCTGATCAACTTTGTTCCTTGGCTGCATCTGCTACGGTCTATACCCATGCACTGGCAAGGCAGAGAGGCAGCATAAAGGACCTGGATGGTGAAGATATGTGCCCTTGGAGCTTCTGGCATCAGGGGAGGTGTGAAGAAAAGGGTTGGGCAGTTGCCATCATGCAAATAGTACTTGACCCCACAACCCTCCTCCATTTAAGTGCCCCACACGTGACTGTGACGATGTGAAGCTCCAGATAGACTGGTTCAAAAGTGAGTTGGGAGCTGCAGGCAGAGGCAGAGAATTCCCACAGCTCTCCTTTGGGATCCTGGCACTGGGCAGGAGGCACTGACTGAACACCAATTACGAGGACTAGTAATGCACATGGACAAAATGGGTGAAATTCCAGGGGAACATCAGCCACACATCATCACCTCGCAGTATGTTGAGGAGTGCCTGTGTCTGACATGTCCCCTGTGAGCTTTTTGCAATGTGAAGACTGATGTGTCATTCCTGCTGTGCCCCAGAAGAGCTCAAACTGCCCCAAACCAAATCCTTCCAGGACAAGTAATGCAAGCAGGAAAATAGCTCTCCATTTAACTCTCCATTGCAGGAGGGAGGCAGTCAGGGGACTAATTTTTAATTTCCTTCCCTCTGCCCCACCACTAATCTGTGGTAGAGGTTCTCTCACTTGGCTCTTGTCCCCTTTGGCCACCCTCAGACACCTCACATTGCTGAGATGCAGGGAGCTCTGCTCCAAAAAGCAACAGAGAGCATGTTCCCCCTTGCCAGGGAGCTTGCTGGCTCTCCTCTTGCCTCACCAGCCACCCACTAGGAGCCCTGCAGATGCTCACTGGCCAGTGGCTGCCATCAGAGGGCATGGTCCTGAGCTGCTGGGGGGCTCGGGGCAGGGACCCCAGCTGTGCTGAAAGCTGCAGCAGCTGCTGCTGGTCCCAGATGACAGAAGAGTTGACGGGGCTTGTAAGAGGTGACCTGCAGACAGTAAAATGGGATGCAGCTCTGAAGGAGCCTATGGAGAAACAGCAGGGGTGTGACCAGCCTTACCACCCCCAGGGGCTTCTCCTCCTACCTGAGTTGGGCAGTGATGTCCAGCATGCAGGTGCATATGTCTCCTAGTGCTGTGCCCTTCTCTCTGGACCCATTTCCACCTCTTGCTACAACCAGCACCATGCCTCAGCTGTCACAATATCGGACCCTATAGTATCCTGACCCTAGGCCCAGCCCCTCAAGACATCTGTGGTCTTGGCAGAAGGGAAAGTCTCTTGAGACCATGCATGGTGCCTGTGACTTCTCAGGTTGTGCAAGGGTCCCAAGCCTGGGCTTTGGCAGAGGAAGTCGTGGTGCCGGCATCCAGCATAGAGCATTTTGGACACTGGGGACCCACCCTCCCAGGGGTGGTCCCCCACTGGTGGTCAGAGTCTTCCCAGGCTTCCCGTCCCTGCACCAAAGCTATGTGTGCATTTAAGTTTGACAAGGGTCCAGGGAGCAAGGATGGGAGTGCAGACGGCTGCGCTCCCTGCTTGGTCCCCTCCAGAAGCAGGTCCCTGCTAATTGTCATCCCTCCAGTGGGAGGAGGCAGAAATACCTCCCCATGCACCACTGGTCTCCTGCTTGGAGAATTAAACCCCCTTCCCAAAAGCTGAGCCCGGCCACGTGTGCCCAACCCACCCCCCTCCAAGCTCTCGGCGCAGAGCAAGCTTCCCAGGCCCACAGCCCATCCATCTCCTGGCACGCTCGTCTCCGCAGTGCCTCTGGCAGCACGGTAAGCTCCTGAATATTTTATGTGGTTATTAGTCGACAACATAATCTATCTGAGGGGAAGTCAGAACTGCTGACCGAGGCGTACGGCGCAGCGGCGGGGGATGCTGAGTCTCCCCGCAGCATCGCCCGGTGCGGCGGAGGTGGTACCCGCTGCTGCGGGCTGGTGGCTTGCCCTGGCATGTGCTGCACGCCCACGGCCAAGTGTGGGCACATGCTGCACTTCACAGGCAGCCAGATTGAATGCCTCCTTGTCTGAAGGGCTCGTGTGTACCTCCCTTCCCCCTCTAATTTGTCACATATGGCGCAGGCATGGCATGTCCATGTGTCTTGGCGCAGGGGCATATGCTCTGTGCACAGCAGTGCCACGGTTAGTAACACGTTAGCCACAAACATGCCGGTGATGCAGGCAAGTGGGATGCCTGTGCCGGTACGTACAAACACTAGCGTGAGCAGGCAGAAACTCTGCACCCGGGCCTCTCCTTCACGTGCTGCCCGTCCAAGTTCTGCCAGCCTGCAGCCATCTGCCCCCTAACCCCGGCTGCAGGCAGGCACTCGCATGCACGCTGGAGGATTGCCCGCCTGCCCTTTGCAGGGTGTAAAATCCCGTACTCAATGCGCCTGAAGAAAATGTCTTCGGGTGCAAAAAGTGCAGAAGGAGCTCAGGAATGAGCGAGGGCAGCGCTGTGCAGACACCCACCGGGCAAGCAGCCTGGGAAAGTGGAGTCCAGACTAGTGGGGTGGCACAGGGGGTGCCCACGTGTCGACTGCACATCCTTGTGCTGGGGGGAGGGCGTGCACAGACCCAGGGGGAAGCAACAGCAACGCCTGGGGAAGGGCTGGCTGAGAGAAAGCTGAGGCACCTCTTCTGTGTGCCTGCCATCCAAGGCAGGTGATTTCCAGCGCGAACAGGTAGCAGTCGCGGAAGATCTAAGACCAGGATGAAAGTCTGGCCGTGGATACAACATGGGGGAGGCAGAGAGGAAAACACCTGAGGAACTCTGCCCTTTTCAAATCTTGGTCCCCAGCGAGTGGCTTGAAATGGGCTCTCAGCGTCTGGTATAAGCCAGGCAGTTGCTGAACTTCTTGTTCCTACTCGTTCCCCTGTGCTGGCACTGGTGTTCACACAGGGAGTTGGGTCATGGGTTTTTCTTTTTTTCCTTTATTTTCCAGCCAGATCAGCTTCCCAGCCTGGTTTCTTGCATGGCCACCGATTTGCCTGTTGCAGTCAGAGGGCCCAGCTGGGGATGGCAGATGGGTGGCAGCAGCACCCAGTAGCTCATCACAACCAGGAGCCAGGCTGGGGTGGGAGAGGTGGTCTGGGAGGGCTGCAGCAGTCCCTCCTGGTGGGCTGCAATCCCTTGCAGGGACAGGCAGAGCTGCTGGAGCAGGGCACAGCTCTCGCCTGCCTGTTGGGAAGCAGAGGCACCTGGGAAGTGCTGCCAGCCCCGGGATGCTGCAGAGCATCCCAGCCGAGGCCCAGCCCGTGCTGCTGCCACTGCTGAGCCACCCGGCGCTGCCGAGGACAACTGTGCCGAGCGGGTTCATCTTTATGTAAATCACATTCACTTCAGCTGGCTTCCAGGATAATCAGTATTAAAGGGAAACTATTTTCTAGTTCATTAGAGGAAAGCTGCGTCCCCGCGGCTGCTGCTGTCGGCACCTCCTTCTCCTTCCAGGAGAAATGATCTCCGCGAGCACCAAACACGGAGACATTCACACTCCAAATGTCAAGTGGGGGAAGGGGGAGAAGAAAGGTCTGTGATTCCAAGGGCAGCCCTTCCTCCTCCGCTTCATCCTTCGGGAGGGTTTGAGTGAACTGTGGTCCTTCCCCTTGGGCTCCTCCTCACCAGCCCTCACCCCCATGGGCCCTGGGGTCCTTCCTTCCATTCCTTGCTACGTTACCCTCCCTGGTCATTGATGAGCCCTTGTTCTCATCACATCCCTGGTCTTCCTGGTGGTTGGTAGCCCCTCTGAGAGCCTGGGTCTCCCTGTGCACAAGCACATTGATGGTTGGGCCAATACCTCTGCCAGAGCCTCTCCCTCTCAGCAGGATGCTCTGAAGTCACCCCAGGGCTGGGACTGTTCTCCTCCCCATCTCCTAGACAAAAAGCAGGTCCTTCTTGTATGGATTATGCCTTCCCTGATCTCCCGTGGTGCAGCGACCTCTCCAGTGGTTTCTTTACCCCATTTCTTCCTTGGGTTTTCCTTGGTCACAACATCCCTGTGCTCATCTCATAGCCTCTTTCTTTCTCACTCTCTCCCCATTTCTTCTCTGTGTTTTAGTCCTGTCTCTGTTTTATCTGGGCAAAGAAGCTGCTTTCCCATTCCACCAGCCCAGCTCTGTGCTCATGGCTGGAGTTACCAGTGTAGACTCAGCAGGCAGTGGTGTATTGAAGTTTGTAGAGGATGTCCCCTTGCTGATAGACCTTGGTGTTGAGATCTTCCCACTGCTCCAGAACAAGACTCTGTGTTTGCCTGAAATAATGGGCTGTCAAATTCAAAGAGCTCACTATTAATCCAGCTCCCGAGAAACACCAAGATGATGCTAGAAGAAACGATGCCAGCCTGACAATCCAAGGAGCAAAGCTTTTTACTTGCCAGGTCTCTGGGAAGCTGTCTTCAGCCCTGCCCAGGCAGGCAGTTCCCCAGACACTGCGTGCTCCTAGTGCTTGGGCTCTTTGTTAGGTTCCTTGCTATGGAAATTACTCACTCTGGCGCTCAGAAATCCTCTGCTGTGCAGAAAGACACATGGTATGAGAGGTCCTCAGCATTGCCCATGTTCTTTGGGATTTCAGAAAGAGCCAGGGTATCGTTCCACTTCCCCATGACAGCTGGGAGTGACTGGTGGAGTGGACTTCCAGTAAGCCCCAGACATTTTCACCCTGAGACAAGTGGATTTGGGGCTAAAAATGGATCATAGAGGCCATCCAAACCAAGCCCCAGTATAGGATGGTAAAAGACCCTTGCTCAAGCAAGACTTCAGGTGAGCATCTCCTTGGCAAACAGCTCTCCTATCCACCATGGAGAGACCCCAAGACCACTCCCAATATGAATGGAGAACCCAAATGCAAGAGGATATCCCTCAACCTTTGAGTGACCTCAGAACTGGGATTGCCATGTAGAGGGACAACATGTATAGGAGCTCCTGGCAGGGCAGGCAGATTGAGTTGGGGTCCTTTCCCTCAGGGTTTTGCTGGGCTGGGGAGCTGGGAGTTCAATCAGGAGAGCGCAGGGTGTGCTTTCCCTGGGTGGCGGAACGAGGGGGATAGGGTTTGGATGCACAGGGCAGAGCACAGGGAGGTGGTGGTGTTGCACACCTCCAAGGTGATGATGCTGAATGTTCTAAGGATGATGACACCAGCACCGAGGACATCAGCCCAGGCACAGCCCCCAGCACTTTGGAAAATGGCTGGGCTTTGCTCACTGTCCCTCCTGCCTGCAGAGCCTGGGAGGCAGCCGTGGTGTGCTGGCCCTGCAGCTGCAGAACACACCTATGTCTCTCCACCTGCATGCCCACACCCTCCCAAAGCATCTACTGGCCCTGCTCTGTGCCAGACAACCTGTGACAGGTCCTTCCCGCCCCAGTTTGTGCCTCCTCTCCTTGCCAGTCCCTTGTCCTCGATGAAGCCAGACCTGGGTGACTCAGACATCACGCTGGTATGCATCAGCATCCAAGCTTATCAACGGCAGACAGGGCAGTGACAGGAGGACACTAATGCAGAATTATTAGTGGCCTCTATCAGGATGCCTTCAATGCATATCCATTAGGAGCAGCTGCCCTGACAGCAGCTTCTGCCTGATGCAGGGGAAGGGCAGAGACACCCTAAAAGCACTTCGGGATTTGGTGTCCCTCTGGTGGGGTCCTGGTGAGAAGGGGCAAGAAGGAGCCTGTGCTGGGTCATGGCTCAAAGGAGGAAGCTGGATGTGAGCCATGTGCTCTCATCAGACAGTAATGACTGCATGCACCAGGCATGGCTTTTCCTACCTTGCTCTGCAAGAAGGGGTCCCGGAGTTGTTTTCTGCAGGAAGGTAGAGCTCCAGAAGGATAATGGTAAAAATGAGACTGGAAAGAACTGGAATGAGTGTCCTGGCAGGAAAGAAGACAATTCTGTGGAAAGAAGTGCAAAATAAAAACCCCACCCTTGGTAGCTCCTTCTTGGCAGCTCCAAACATGCAAATGCACCGGCCAGTCCCTCACACGGAGCCAGAGAGCCAGTGTGAACTCTCCGGTCTTGCAGAAGGATGCCAAGTCTTGGCCTTTCAGATCTGCTTTCTGCTCTGGCTCGTAGCCGCGGCTGGGGGATTGCTCCGAGGAGAGGCCAAGACTGACAGATGATCCCCTAATCAGCTGTATAAGCAGAGCCCAAAGTCCCTGTTCCCACCTCCGCCAGCTAATTGCTTTTGTTACCAGCCCAACGGGGGAGAACCGTTTTTTGTGCTACGGTGCCCTTTTTAAGCATTCACACTGTGTCTCCCAGATAGACTGTGCAGATGTTGATGAGCTCTGATGAGCTGTTTACCCATCCTCCCAGGCACCAGACCTGATCTCTCGGCACGCGGCAGAAGGCAGCTTGGAGAACGCTCCTCTGCAAGGCGGAGGGTCTGTTTGAGTTTAAACCTTTTGTTCATGCTCTCATGAAGAAGACCCTACTGTCAATCAAGAAGAAAGCTCTTTTTTTAGGCTGCTCCCATCCTCAGACAAAGCCCAAAGGTGTTTAGGGAACCTGTGATCTCGGGCAGGGGCAGTGAGTGTGTGGAAAGACGAGACAAACCCGCTGCAGCCTGAAGCTGGTATGACATTGCTGATGCTGGCAACGTGGCTACCACCTGCAGACTAGTTGTCTAGACAGTCCATGAACGGGGAGACAAAATCAACTCTGGGACGGGATTCTTCTGACCTACCCTAGATACTACTACAGCAAGAGACAAAAAATCATAGAATCAGGGAATGGTTTAGGTTGGAAGGGACCTTAAAGATCATCTCGTTGCGAGCCCATGCTCTGGGCAGGGACACCTTCCACTAGACCAGTTGCTCAAAATACCTCTCAACCTGGCCTTGAACACCTTCAGGGATGAGGAATCCACAACTTCTCTGGGCAACCTCTTCCAGTGTCTCACCACCCTCACAGTAAAGATTTTTTTCTTAATAGCCAATCTAAATCTCCCCTCTTTCAGTTTAAAACCATTACTGCTTGTCCTGTCACTCCACTCCCTGATAAAGAGTCTCTCCCCATCTCTTCAGTAGCCCCTTTTAGGGACTGGAAGGGGCCGTAAGGTCTCCCTGGAGCCTTCTTTTCTCCAGGCTGAACATTCCCAACTCTCTCAGCCTGTCCTCATAGGAGAGGTGCTCCAGCCCTTGGACCATCTTCGAGGCCTTCCACTGGACTCGTTCCGACAAGTCCATGTCCTTCCTGTGCTGAGAACTGCAGAGCTGGACACAGAGACAGCTGGCTGTGGCCCGTGTGGGATGCTCAGCCATGCCTGTTTTGTGGGCCAGGCCTCCATCCATGTTCCTCACCAAAAAGGGACTGAGGTCTGCTCCAGTGAAGCACTGAGAGCATTGCGTCTTGTTCATCCCTTGGCAGCAGCAGCCAATGGTTGCTTCGGTGACATTCAGCATGGTCCAGGTATGAGAAAGCTTCTTTTCTCTCTGTGGCAACAGCATCTCCTGCCCAGTGTGATGGAGGAGCTGAAAGGAGTGGAGGTACAGAGGAAGTCTGGTGTCAACAGCAGATCTGTTTTTGCAAATAAGGCCAGCATAAAGGCAAAATTACCTCTGTAGGAACCCTGAGATGAGGGACTTGAAAGATGGGAAGAAGGAGCAGTCTGAAACCCCCTCAGCAGTCAGAGCTGACATTCCCTGCAAATGTGATAAACGGCTGGAGAGGATCGAAAATAGAGGTTGGCTAAAAGAAGCTGAAAAGTAGCCTCCACATTGATGGTAGTGGGGCTTGAAGTACTTGATGGTTTAGCACCCTTTGGTTAACTCAGGAAGAGGAGAATAATTTTGAAGTCCTATTGAAGAAATCTGAGGAGTGCTGCACTCGACATGAAAATGATGCATATGAGAGAGAGCTTCTTAACTGGAGCGTGTGAAACAAGGTGAAACCGTAGAGGAATTTGCAGCTCATCAGGGTCTGAAGAGCCCATTTTGCAATTATGGGTGCTGAAGCTTCGGCAAGAGACTGAAGTCTGATTGTGCTCTGGAACAGGAATTTTAGACAGAGATGACAGGAAGACCCCAACTTAACCCTCTGCAAAGCAATTAGAGCTTGCTAATTCAAGAAAGCCACTTTGTCTGGCCTGAAGGTTATAGAGGATTGGGGTGGTTTTGGCACTGTGGGCATGGCAGGGAATCCAAAGTGGCACAGGAGAAGGAGTGAGACAGAAATGCAGGCAGAGTCAGAGCTGGAGACCAGCAGAAACACCACGCAGCGATGCACAAACCAGGGCTGTACCCGCAATGCAGAAAAGGTACAAGACCTCAGAACATCTCCTCGCTTGGCACGTGTTTGCTCGCACCAGGAGACGGTGCCTGGCCCTGTCAGCCTGGAGAGAAGAGGTGACAGAAGTACATGAGTTCACAGCAATTTGTAGGAGCGAAGGACAGCGCTGCTGTCGGTGATGAGACCATCCACCTGAAAGCACGGGGGATAATAAATATGTGTAAGTTGGATCCTCAAACAAGGATGGTGCCAGGGTTAAGGTTATCTGTAAGGCATAGGCAGCTCTCCGGCCCACCCAAGCCTCTCCACACATTCTCCATCTATGCCTGTCCTGCTGGATCAGCCAAACCCATGCCCTCTGCTATGGGAGAGGCTGCTGCAAAGCCCTCTGCTCTGCCCTTGAGTGACAGCTGCCCAGCAGTCTCCAGTACAGCTTAATTTGATAATAACCCTGAGCCAGTTTAAATACTTCAATCATGCCACCTCTTAATCATCTTCTCTCAGAACAAAATAATCCCACTTTGGTTAATCTCTTCTCCTGTGGAAATCCTGTCACTCCTTTATTGTCTAAATGACTTTACACTGCGCTCTCACCAACGCAAAAATACCTCCCTTCGCATAAATTGACAAAAACAGGACATTACTCCCAGTGTGGTCTAAGTAGCTTCGTGACACTGCGTTTGTAACCCCGGTGAGCATCTTGTGAAGGGTCAACACCTCTACTGCATCCTCAAAACCATGTGGATCCCGGGCAATATTGCTTTACCCAGCTGTCTGCATGCATGCCTTCACTGATGCTCACCCCTGGACTGGTGTGAGGCCATCTCCTCCCTCACCTGCATCCTCAGTGTCTGAGCAGTATGGGCAGGTTGTGACATAGACTCATAGAATCATAGAATGGTTTAGGTTGGAAGGGACCTTAAAGAGTCCCACCCCCTGCCCTGGGCAGGGACACCTCCCACCACACCAGGTTGCTCCAAGCCCCCTCCAACCTGGCCTTGAACCCCTCCAGGGATGGGGCAGCCACAGCTTCTCCGGCCAACCTGGGCCAGGCTCTCAACACCCTCACACCAAAGAATTTCTTCCCCACATCTCATCTCAGTCTCCCCTCTTTCAGTGTCAAACCCTTCCCCCTCGTCCTATGGTTCCCCTCCCTGATCCAGAGTCCCTCCCCAGTTTTCATGGAGCCCCTTGAGGGACTGGAAGGGGCTCTAATGTCTCCCCAGAGCCTTCTTCTCTCCAGGCCGAACCCCCCAACTCTCTCAGCCTGTCCTCCCAGCAGAGGGGCTCCAGCCCTCCCAGCATCTCTGTGGCCTCCTCTGGCCCCTTTCCAACAGCTCCATGTCCTTCCTGTGGTGAGGACTCCAGAGCTAGACGCCATGCTCCAGGCAGCATAGAGGGAGCCAACTGAGATGTGGATGGCTGCAAATAATTTAGGAATCTCTTTGGGTTTTTTCTTTCTGGTGATGCTGGGTGTGCAGACATGAGGGGTTTGACCAGACAGAATAGACCAACTGAGGGGAGGAGACCAGCAGTGTCTACATAAGAGGACAGGACATCTCAGGTGTGAAGAGGGAGAGGATTTCAAAGGGTGATGCAGTAAAATCATGTGCTGCACAAAAATCTCCCCATAAGGGAGAAGCAAGTCCTGGTTCTTCCCTCTCTGACCCATGAAATGCTCCGTACAGCCAATACCATCACTTGAAGAGCTGCTGTCAGGAGAAATTGAGGCAGAAAATTTCAAATCAAGGCATCTGCAGAAGATTGTCAGGATGCCCTGGCGGCACGTAATAAATTTTTTTCTGCAATTGTGACAGCGAGAAATGTAATTACAAATAAAATATAGAAAAAAAGATGAGATTTTTACACATTTTCTTTGTCACCAGGATCCAGAGTTTGAGGAAAAGCAGCAAATGCCTCCCCAAAAATTAACGAGAACTGACATAAGTGGTGTTTCATCAAAATCTGGAAAAGGTTTTTTTCCTGGAGAAGGGATACAAGTGAATCCACCCATAGGAAATCTGTTACTGTTCAGCTTGTACCAACTTTGCAAAACTAAAATGTTCCCCTCAAACCTTTGTTTTTCGGGAAATTTTAAAACGTAGTGAGAATGGTGTTAGCTGTTTTACTCCCACACAAGCAATAAAGGGAGAAAGGAGTTTTTCTCCCCAGCTCCTGGTTGTTTGTTGCACTATGTGTCACAATTCCTCATGCCTAAAATGAAACAAATACAAGGTGTCCATATTTAATGCAATTTGCAGAGGCACTAAAGAAAAAGATGCTGATATTTCGGTGTGAAATATTGTCCCCAGCAGCATGAGGCTGAAATTGAGCAGCACTCAGGCCCCAGGACCCGTGGCGTGGCTGATGACTCCCATCGTAACACCCTGTGCAGGCTGGACAATGCTTTTCCCCAGCCACTGTCTTGTAGTTATCATTATCAGACAGGTTTTTGTTCCGCCGGTGCAATGAGGCCGAGCTCGAGCTCAAATAATGAATAGGTACCTTTTAGTTGAGTTCATTGATTTGGGAGAGACAGCATTTCATAGCCCTGATTGATCTCCTGAATAACCATGGGCGCTGCAAGCTGGGCAGAGATGCTTTGATTCTGTGTCTGCTCTGAGATTTATTTTCCCGACACGCTGAAGTGTGACTGAATTGTGTACACTGGCTCAGATCACATCGCAGGCGCCTCCGCCGGCTTCATACAGACCCCCAAGAGTCATGAAGCTGAAACCATCCGTTTACCAAGTTAAATACATGACCTCGACATGGTAGAGATACAGAGGGCTTTTTCTGGGAGGGTAAGGGATGGGTCTCCCTGGGTACCACTGCCATGAGCCATGGATTCCCACTCTTCCAGCCAGGGGGGTTCGCCAGCAGGTATGCATTCGGAATGAGTGGAGTTCAATTAAAACATCACATGAGTAATAGCCTGATCCTAATGATGATGGGGCTGTCAGACCTGAGCAACTCACTAGTAGCAAAGCCTGGAGGACTCCAGGAGGGAGCAGTGATGCGGGGTGAGTCGGGCACGGGGCAGAGACTGTCTGACAGTCTGTGAGGAGGGAGGAGGAGGATTTCTTCTTTCTGCAGAGGGCTGGTGGCTCCTGGCTGGTGTCCTGCTGGGCCACCAGTGCTGTTGACCACACTGGCTGAGTGTGCTTCCCCAACAGCTGAGCAGTGCCCAGCAAAGGGATTGATGTGAGGGCAGAATCCCCTCCGTCAGTGTTTTTGTCTATTTATTTCTCTGCTATAAAATAAATATTTGATAGCTTTTCTGGGATTAAGCCCTCTGATCGGGGTCCTGATGATTTATTTATGCACATACTTATTCTGTTGCGGCACTCTGCCGCAGATGGAGATGTCCTGATGAGCAAGGCACCAGCATAGTCACAGATGGGGACAACAGCGCGATGGCTGGTGGCTCCAATGCCATCCCTGCACCACTAATTTACCTCTGCTCTTATGTCTATAGCTATCAAGGAGGCAAGAAAAGCGGCTGCAAGCAGCTGGGCAAGGGGTGATGGGGCAATTGCTGCTCCTGCTCTGCCCGAGAAGACGCATCTTGCTGGAGCCCTTGGTCTCCGAACCTCCGCGTTCAGTAGCAAGAAGTGAAAAGAAACCCAGGCGAGACAAATTGTTTAAAAAAGAAGCCGAAGGTAGAGGGAGGAAAATGATGATAATTTGCTAAAGAGATAGGATATGTTGAAGACAGATACTTTAAGTGCGATGCGCTCACAGAGGGTGACCTGTGCTTTTACCTCCTGCAGTCCAGATGACCGACAGACACCGGTTTTGAAAAGCTGCCTTGTCAGGCTGGCTGGGATTCATTGCCAGCTATCCAACTGCGGGATGCCTTGAAAGGATGAGTCCTCGTTCGGAGTTGATTTAGGTCGCCGCGTTACGCCGTGGAAATGAACACAGCTGTGGCCCTCTCTTCTGAGTCAAAGGAGGCTCATCCGTATGCACAGGCCACTTGAGGACTCCTCAGCAAGATTATAAAGGCAGGTACCAGGGCCCTGACAAATGTTAAGGTTGTCGGGATCAGACGTGGAGAGAAGTCCTCTGATTGCAGCCAAGGCAGAGCCGCACAAAAGGCTGTGCCGGCGGTGAAGATTAGGAAGGGCAAACAAATTTTCATGAAGTGCAGAATTACCTATTGGAAAGAGCCATTTCGAGAAATGTCAGGTCCCCACACATGTAAGGGTTGTAAATTAGGACTGTACTGCACTGAAAAAAGCCCAGCGCTAGCTGACCCGTGAGACATGGGCTGGATGCAAAGTGCTTTGGTTAAGCTGCCTGGCCCGTGCCCCGCAGGCAGGTGGGAGGAAGACAGTGATCCCTCTGCCCTCCGCATCTCTGAAATGATGAAAAACTATGGCATGGACCTTGTTAATGCCTCTTTGCATGGACACAGCAGCCAGGCCTCTCCATCGAACCCTCTGCTTCCCAGGTTCCTGGCCGGAGCTGCTGCCCCAATGCGGGAGAGCTGGGTGAGGGGTTTGATCTCCCTGAACTGAGTCTGGCTGCTCGCACCCATGTTTAGCAGCAGGATCCAGGGGTCTGGGGTACTGCTAACGATGCATTTTGGGTGGCCAGGTGCAAAAGGATGGGGGCTGGAGGACCTCCCAGCTCAGATGCTGCCAGCACACCATGGCTTGGCTCATGGCATTGCCGGCAGGGACATGGCAACACCCAGGGGCTCCTGCTGCCCTCTGCAAGGAGATGATTGGGATGTTTCTGCCCACCCCAGGGGCACCATCCACTCCTTTGCACCCACTGAGCAGAGCCCCATGGGCAGCAGCATGGGGCCAAGCTGGTTTATCTGGGCTGGTTCCCCTCCTGGTGTCCCATCGCAGGGGCTGCTGGCTCGTTGGAGCAGCAGAGGGTGCCAGCTCTTCCACCCCTTGTCCTGCTCCCTTCCCTCCTGGCTGACGTGAGAGCACTCACTGGGGGCCAGTGTTCATTTATTCCTCTCATTTGTGATTCAGCCTCTGTGCGAGAGCGTAGAGAAGCTTTACTGATGCTCTGAGCCGAATAACGAGCTCTCGGCATTTTGTTTGGTACTGGCAGGTGGGCAGCAGGGCCTTGGAGGGTGCTTGCGAAGAGCAGCACCCTGGGTGCAGTGGGGCTTTGTAGCAGCTCCGCTGGGCTTTTGGGTTCAAATGAAGCAATTTTCACTCCCTCGTACCAGCACAGACAGGAGAAGGGCTCTGCAGAGGCCAGGGATGGGCGGGAGTGCCCGTCCTCCTGAGGCTGCTGCCGCCCAAACTCCAGCTGAGGTCCTGCTCTGACATGGAAGATGCTTCATCCTCACACTGCATCCAAGGTAGCGTTTTCATCTGATGTTTTTGGGGGTCATGGACACACTAGATGCAACCATCTGAAGAGCAGAGCACCAGAGTGCCTTGGAAGAGAGCATCAGCATGGGTAAATATTTTTCTCGAGATAAGGAGCGGTGAGTGGCCATGCAGGACCATCTCTGCAGAGGTGGATGCCACCTGGGCAAGCAGAAATGAACGACCAGCCCTCCGGGACAGCCAGCCAGCCAGCCTGTCTGGCCATCAGCAGCCCAGCCCTCAGGCACAACAAGCAGAAGAGGAAAGGTGGACTGAGGGCGGCTCTGACCACATGCCCTCAAGGGAACTAATTTATCCTGAATTTCCCCCTTTTGTTCGATTTGTGAATACACCCTGATTTCTTTGGTGCGCGAATGTGTTTGCCTGATACTTTGGATGAACACATTTCAGCCTCCCCGCTCCCTGCTCGCCGCCTGCTCCCTTCCAGCACCCGCTATTTGCTATTCATGCCCTCTCATCGGGCGCCTTTCACAGTGATTTCGAGAGGGGAAGGATGACTAATGCATGCCAAGCAGTAGGTAACACATTTGGAGCCCGGTTTCTGACCTATAATCCTTGATGATAAAGCAGATGAAATGCTGGGGGTGGCAAACCTCTCCATGCAAAGCTCGCATTTCTCTGGCTCCTGCAATTGTCAGTAGGAAATCCAAGGTGGTCTCACAAGCAGCCTCAAAGGAAACTGGTCTGCAGGTCCGCTTTTTTGGGGTTTGGGAAGGGGTTTTTGGGGGGTTTGGGAAAGAGTTTTTAGAGGCAGGCAGTCTAACAGTGGGTTAATAGCATGGCTGTAATGGAAAATACTGCTCTATGCTACAGTATGTGCGAGGGACACATTGGACTCTTTAGAGCTAATGATAAAAAAAAATAATACGAGTGAAATAGCCCTTGCCTCTGTGCCAGATTGCCTTTGTGTTGTACATAGCGCCTGCAGAAAGTGGCTACATAACGGCGTAATTGCCCTGTTGTAACTTTTAGCCTCTTATTACTTTAGTTGTGCGATCACATGGGGTTTTGTCACAGTGATGTCTGAAAGGATGTATAGGGAGGCTCTTTCTGCAGCTCTGGGCAGCAGCAAATTTCTATTGTCCTCAATTGGACACATACCCGTGAAGAACAGTTTTCATCCTACCCAAACGTACAACACTTACTTTTTGAATACAGAACATGCTTCTGACCTCGTACAATAGAAGTGGCTTATGATTAATGTTAGCTAATGGCACATCCACTAACAAATCTAGCATTATGTAGGGGTTATTTCATGTGTCTCGTGCCCTCACTGGAGAATAATACAGATGCTTCAAAGTTCCTGTAATATGAATTCTCTAAAGTTGTGCTTGAATTTAAGTTGGAAATGAAATAAAATAAGTAATGGTCATTTTCTTTGGCTGGTCTTCATTACTGAACATTTTTACTTCGGCTGAAACCGAGGAATCTGTTTTTATTGGGCCACAGTCATAAAGAGCTGCACTTTCAGAAAGTGACTGATGTTGATGCCATTAAGGGGGCTGAAGCCACGGGCTGTTGTAAGTAAAGCCTTCTTGTCAAAATGGTCTGCTCAACAGGTACAGATACAGCGGTGGAGCCAGGAGAGCCCCCAGATTGTCGTGTGATGGGGGTGAGCTTGGAGAGGGTCTTGGGTAGGGAAGACAAAGGGTTTGAAATGGTGAGGTCTTGCATTCAGCGCCTTATATTCATAGAATCATCTGGGTTGGAAGGGACCTTCAAGATCATCTAGTCCAACCATCAAAAAAACCATCATTAAACCATGTCCCTCAGCACTACATCTGCCTGGCTTTTGAACACCTGCAGGGATGGTGCCTCAACTACTTCCCTGGGCAGCCCATTCCAAGGCTTAATAACCCTCTCATGTAAAAATTTTTCCTAATCTCCAATCTGAACCTCCCCTGGTGCAACTTGAGGCCATTCCCTCTAGTCCTGTTGCCTGTTCCTTGGGAGACGAGACCGAATCCCCCTGGCTACACCCTCCTTTCAGGGAGTTGGAGAGAGTGAGAAGGTCTCCCCTCAGCCTCCTTTCCTCCAGGCTGAACCCCCCCAGCTCCCTCAGCCTCTCCTCATAAGACTTCTGCTCCAGACCCCTCCCCAGCTCTGTTGCCCTTCCCTGGACC
>JAOXNO010000052.1:31122202-31146508 GCA_028565335.1 Limnodromus scolopaceus | reverse complement strand
TAGTCAAGCCCTCTCATTTAACGGGGGGTGAATCACAGCGCTGGGATAAACAAATTAAAAATTGCTGTATTTCCCAGTGATGGGTATCTCCACCAGGAGTTGGCAAGCCTGTAGTGGTGCTGGTTGTGTTTTCATGTTGCATCTCCACACGTAAGTCATGATATCACAGGGGCTGAGGAGGAGATGCACTGACACTGAGGACCATCTCAGTACAGTGAGAGAATTTTTAATCCACCATTTATATCTACATCCAGATGGGAAACAGTAGCAGCGGGAGAAAATCACTGCTTTCAAAAATTAAGTCATGAACTACTTTGTTAGGTGGGATACAAACAGGTCATGTACCTTTTAGGAATGCAAGACACAGAGCTGTAGTTCTTGCAACAAAGAATATCATCCATATGTAGAGATCTGGGAGTGTTTCAGCAAAACCAGTGGCAGAGAAGGGGGCTTAGGGAGCCAGATAAGCAGGACACCACTACGATTTATAATTAATGTGGATACATGTGACAGTTATATATTTTGAGGGGCTATTAGGTAGGACAGAAAAGCGATACAGAGTGTAGGGAGGGCATTACTGAATATTGTATCAAATTCTGGCATCCACACTTTTATCATGGATTAAAAAAAATTAGAGAGAGCTCAGAAAAGAGCTGCAAAAATGAGAAAAGGTCTGAAAAACCTGCTGTGTGATGATAGGCTTAAGGACTTCAATCTATTTAGCTCATCAGAGAGCAAGTTGAGAGGTGACTTGATCATGGTCTCTAAGTACGTCCAGGAAGGAGATTTCTGATAGCAGAGGGTCCTTTAATCCAGCAGACAAAGACAAGACTCAGAGGCTGACAGGTGGAGCTGAAGTAAGAAAAATTCAAATTGGAATTAAGACACAAGTGTTTCACAGCAAAGGTAATTAACTTCTAAAACTGCTCACCTAGGGATGTGAATCCATCTTTAAATGATAATTGAAGAGATTTGCTCTCATCTAAACACAAGTTATAGACTCAACAGCATTCATCCACATGGAAGTGGAGGGAAATACCCTCCATTGTGTCTCCACACATTGCCCTGCTTGCTCAGACCTGGTTGGTTGCCTGATCTCATGGTGAGGATGTGCCTTGAGCTCGGGGCACACGTCCTTCCCCTCTTAGGCTGCACTGCACAAGCGGGTGTGAGGATGGGGTCCTCCTTCCCTGCGGACATTCAGAGGGTGCTCATGGGTTTCCCTTTGGAGTTAAGTGTCCATCATACAGAGTTTCTCCAGTGCTTCCAGTCTGGAAACTTGAATTGCCAGACTACGTGCATCTGCGAGCAGTTTATACCTCTTATTTTTGTTGCAATGCTCTTTACTTCAGTCCTCCAGCTCACCTTGGTTTTAGATAATGTTGGTTTTGGCATCAGGGTTGTTTGACCTCTCCTCTGACTCCATCACTGAACTCATCATGATATTGTCTCCTGCTGCCAAAGGTGCATCTTCAAACTGAAATTGGCTCAGATGCTCATGATTAGGAAAAAACTCTTAAGAAAAAACTAATCTGAGAGGATCTCCAATTGCACTGGCAATAAAATCACAAAGAACCATTGGTTCTGGCAGGTGTCAAGGCCCTGACTCCACCAATAGACCTTAGTGGCCCTGATTGGCCTCACCTGGGCCCTCATCCACCCCTTGTCCATGGCTCAGGAGTCCTATTTAAGAGCAGCCCTGAGCCTTCTTTCTTTCCCTGAGCCATGTTGTAGGTGTGGCTCTGCTGCAGCTCTTCTGGTCACTACCTCCTGGATGGGCCTTGGACCTTTGCTGGACCCTGGACTTTTGCTGGACCTCAGTCCTGGCTGGCTCCTCCTCAGAATCACCTGGGTTGGAAGGGACCTTTAAGATCATCTAGTCCAACCATTAAAAAAAAAACCAAAAACAAACCACACCTCACACCAAAAACCAACCAAAACACACACACCAACACTAAACCATATTCCCGAGCACCACGTCAATTTGTCTTTTGAACACCTCCAGGGATGGTGCCTCAACCACTTCCCTGAGCAGCCCATTCCAATCCCTGATAATCCTTTCAGTGAAGAAATTTTTCCTAATATCCAACCTGAACCTCCCCTGGTGCAACTTGAGGCCATTTCCTCTTGTCCCATTGCCTGTTCCTTGGCAGAAGAGACTGACCCCCCCTGGCTACACCCTCCTTTCAGGGAGTTGTAGGGAGCGAAAAGGTCTCCCCTCAGCCTTCTTTTCTCCAGGTTAAACACCCCCAGCTCCCTCAGCCTCTCCTCATAAGACTTCTGCTCCAGACCCCTCCCCAGCTCTGTTGCCCTTCCCTGGACCCGCTCCAGCACCTCAATGTCTTTTTTGTGGTAAGGAGCCCAAAACTGGACACAGTACTCAAGGTGAGGCCTCACCAGTGCCCAGTACAGGGGGACCATCACTTCTCACGTCCTTGGGATCACCTCCTTCTGCACCTGTGGATGGACCCTGGACCCAGCTCATTTCTGGGTATGTCTGGGACTGATTTTGAACCCTGATGCCCGCAGCTGGCTCTACCTGCTGTGCTCAGATGCAGTGTGACTATGCCTGTTGGTGAGGATACTGCCTGTGCTGGGGTTACCCTTAGCTCCTGACTCCCCTTCCCTTAGGGAGTAGCTGGCCCTTGCTGGTCCCTGACAGTAGGAATCCCCCTAGTAAGCGAGACTGAGGCAGGAAAGCTTATTTTCCAGGGGCTGGTTGCATAGTGTTGAAAGTATACCTGCAGAGCTATTCCTGTTGTGGTTGTAAATTAGTGCCCTAAGATTGAGTAACATGCTCTAGCTCTGGGCAATCCTGCTTTGGCAGGGGAGTTGGACTAGATAATCTCTATGGTCCCTTCCAACTCTAAAAATTCAGTGAAATTCAGTGAAATTGTCAGTGGTCAACACGTGTCATGGGGTGTTGAACAGTGGGTGCAGTGCTTCCTAAGAGATGGCAAAGCCCAGTTTAAGAGCTGCTTATCAGTGAATAACACACCCAAAGAGAAAAATCTCTTCTAGCAGGAGACTTCTGGAAGCTTGCTGGCTCTAAAGCTGAGAATGCCTGTGCTTGTGATACCACAGTTAAGGTCTGATTGGTAACACATCAGCAGAAAGAGGAAGAGCTTTTGGGACACATAGAAGAGATCTTGCAAGTGCAAGAGGATGCCCACATAACCCATCCCTAGGGACCTTCTACTGACCCGTGTCACCAATTGGAAACATTTGGGTCTGGGTGGTGATATCTGTGTTGTATTTGGGCCTTCAAGGCTGATGGCATCAGCAGCGTGCCAAGGGCTTTGGATGGTTCAGAGCTGTGTTCCTCCACCCTCACTGAGCAACGCTTGCATTGAGCTTTTTGGCTGTGCCTTATCTCCTATCTGCAGGTGCACAAACAGTGCTGCAGGGCACAGCGAGGAGCTGCTCTGTTATTGAGCTCCTTAATTTCTCCCCTGCCACATTCCCAAGGGAGAGCAGGGCTGCTCTGCTTGCTCCTGTGTCTGCTGCCCTGGGAGGGCAGGAGCATGACCCAGCACCACGCAGATGCTTGTCCCTGTTCTTCAAACCAGAGTGTTTCAAAGCAGGGAGAAAAGACAAGTAAACAGGAGCAAATTCGGTGCCCTGGCTTTTGTGCTCTGAACTTGGTGGTGGAGCCCGATCCTTGGAACCATCTCCTGCCAGGCCAGCAGGAAGGCAGCGTGTGGGACCACTCATGTGGGAGCCAGTTACAGCTGAAGATGGATATTGCTGGTGCACAACAGCTTTTCAGGCAGGTGTCCTCTTTTTTGTGTGGGTGTTTTAGTGGAAAAACTGGAATATTTTGAGTGAAACCAGAAGTCTTGAGACAAATTCACTTTTTTTGTTGAATGAAATGAAAGCTCCCCAGCTGAATTGTTCACCCACCCACCAGCCTCACAGGTTCTGCTTAAAGCAAATCCCCAGCTTGCCTCTGGTAGGGTTTCAGACAGCTCTTACTCCAGTGAGTTACCCCCCCAAGGCAAAAACAACAACAAATTTCCTCCAGAGCAAGGGTTGCCCAAATGTTCTAGCTAAGAGAATATATTACTGCAGTGTTGTCTGGAGGGATCACGCTCTTGCGCAGAATAATTTACTGAACCTGCAGCAGAGACTTGGTGTAACAGATGTAAAACCTGACTGTATGCTAAATTAACTACTGGGTATGTAGAGGGTTGTGCTGGGAGGTACAACCAAGAAACCTGTAAAAACTATGTCTTTCAGGGCGGTTGCTGATGCTTCTAGGACAGAACAATAGCCTTGGCTGGTTTGTACCTGGGGAAAGGGTAGATGCATTGGTCCAGGGGGTTGTGTGTAGCCCAAAACATCATTAAAGTCATACATGCACTGGTAAGGACCTGAGTGTTAGGAGCCAGTGGAAAGGAAAAAAGAAATAGAAAAAAAAACCCCAACAACCCAAACAAACCACCAGCAGATCAGCCTCATTCTGACACTGTAAATGAAATGCCAAATGAAGTCTAGAAATTCATTCATCCACATCACTCATGTTAAGCCTTAAAATGTTGATACTAGCCAATGAAAATCATTAAAGAAGTGACAGCTAGGTTCTCTAGAGGAGAACGAGTCAGAGTAGTAGATGCAGGATATGCTTTAGCAAGAAAAATCTGATGAGCTAGCCTCTAAGTTAGTGATTTCTGTGACTTCATCTGCACATTAAAAATGCAAGTGAATGCCATTTGGTGTTAGCTCTGCTCCTAAGATATTAGATGGAGTCAATTCACTGTTCTTCAGTGGATAATACTTTTTGTTTTTAGCAAAGGGTGTTCAAACAGAATGGAAAATTAAAGCAATTTTTCTGACAGCAATGCATAAATGTTGACCATGAAACGGAAAAGCAAAAAACAAAACAAAAAGCAAGTACATATCTAACCAAGTGCGTCTGTATTAGGCAGCAGTGATTTCATTACTGCTTTCATTTGAATAAAGGCAGAAGATGATGTGCCCTTTCTGTAATGGAAATGCTCTTCAAGTCCAAACTATCCATGGTCATTACAACCTGAAGAGGATTGCCTGGGAAATAGCTGTGTGGAGTCAGAAGCACGCCTGGGGCACAGCGCTGCTCACGCCACGGCTGGGCGCATTTCACCCAAGTGTGTGGGGCTGGATGCAGAAGGGTCCTGCTTGCCCACAGATACCCATGTTTATGGGTATATTGTTCTGCTCTGGGGTGTCTTAGACCTTTGATGGCTTGTCCAACAGTTCTGTGGTGTGGTCTAAGCAGGGTGTCCCTTCTGTTCTACTTGCCAGACTTCCTGGTAGTGTTTTTAAGCACTTGAGAAGCTTGGGAGAACTGAAACACCAACTAGAGAAAAGGCTACACTTGGGATAACCAGTAGCAGCATTGGTGTGGTCACCTCTCTTGTCCCAGCTCCCTGCACATCTAAAGCACGAGCACCTGAGATGTGGCTGATGAAACCCATATTTGTCTCTAGTAGGTCTCTGCAAGTTTTTTCTTCCCTTTAGTGCGGGGTTCAAGGGCTTCCCCACCTCTCCCTTCGTTCTTCCCCCAGCTCTCTGGCTGCACAGGAGATGGTGTAAAGGAGGGCTGGGCTACTCCGGCCTGTGGTTCAAAGAGGTCTCCTGTGCTGTCTTGGTGTGTATTGCCACTGTCCCAGCAGGACACCCTACACCAGTACCATCCCACTCTGCTCTCTGGTTGCCTGGGATGTGCTTTTATCCCAAAGGACACACACATCTCTGTGTGCAAGAGCCTCCTAAGCCCTCTCACGTGACTTTGCACCCTTTTGCAGCAGCTCAACCTGGCACTGGGCATGTCTTGTTCCTGGAGATGTCCCCGTCTCAGCGACCAGCCATGTCCCAAGGGTCTCCTCTTGGGGGCACCATTGGTGGGATCCTGACTTCCTCCCACCTCAGCTGTGCCCCTGCCCTGAACTAAGCAGAACACAGATGGGCAGAAAGAGCTAATGGGGAGGATTAGAAGGGTCCAGGGCGAAAAAAGAGATGTGGAGTGGCCAAGGTTAAGCGTGCCATCTGTCATGGTGCCACTAGATGTCCTTATGAGAAAGGGCTTGGTGCTGCCCCAGGCCAGGTAACTACAGAGACAAAGCTGGGACTGGAGCTGGGGACACCTTTGCCTCCATCCAACAGTTTGGATCTTCCACAGACAAATTTGCCGTGGGCAGCGATGCCTGGCTGCAGGGACAAGCTCCAAGGGAGCCTTGGGGAGGGCAGAGAGGGGTCTCCCGGCGGTCGCCTGGGGATGCTGCAGCACGGGGGTGCTCACAGGGGATGCCGAGTCAGTCCTCGCCCCTCCTTACAAACTCCAACCATTAAGAAAATAAAAGGCTGTGCTGTACAGCTCTGAGAGGAGCTGTGTGGGAGGACAAGCACCGCGGTGTGCAGCCCTGTGCTTGGAGGGCTCTCACGCAGCTCAGATCCTCTTTGCAGAGCTCCTTGAAGCTGGCCCGGAGCGGCCGAAGCGTGGGAATCTCTGGGCAGTGGTCCTCGCCAAGACCAAGCCACGTGTGCTTCGGTGCACAGGAGTTGCACCACATCTTCGTGTGGCCTTCGTGGTCCTGGTGCAGGGAGATCTTCCCGGCATCCCTTCCTGGGATGCCGGCCCCATCCCTCTGCTCTGCTGCCGGTGCTGTTGACCGTGCTGGCAGCGCTGAGGGAGACCTGTGCAGAGGGGGCCAGCACCCTGCTCCCTGTCCTGCCAGCTTCCTCAGCGCTGGCAGCGTGTGGGGAGAAGGACTGGGAAGCAGAAGGTGAAACTCTGCAGCGGGGAGATTAGAGCTCTTGTGTTGTTTTTTCTTGCCTTTTTTTTTTTCTTCAAAGGAATGACTTCGTATTTTTTGGAAATAATAGCTGCTCCAAAAATCCTGGTACAAACTCTTCCAGACTCCAGCCTGGCTTATCACGAGCTGTGCTAGGGGCCCTGTTGGGAATACAGCATTTTAACTCTTTGCTGCCTGCTTGCCTTTCACGGTTTTAGTAACTCACCCTCTCACTTCAACATAGTCGAGGGGCTCTGATCAATGCTGGGTAATGCCTGGAGCCGAGGGCAAATCTCAAGAGGAAAGGTGAGTTGGATGCCATGGGAAACTGGATTCAGCCTGGTGCAAAGATGCTGGAGACCGAAGCTGGTGGTGCTGGGTGCTGAGCAGCCGTGTCTCAGCCGTGCTCAAGGTGTGACTGACACACAGTCTGCAGCCTGGCAACCAGCAGGCGCATCTTTGACAAAGAAAGTCGCCCAAAATAGGAAGAATGGAAATGAATAATTCCTGTGGCTTGGTTTATGGGTTAACCTCCTCATCCGTGTACAGATCTCAACAGGCTTTTGATGTCTCTTGATAGTCAGGAGTAGTGAGGGGTGGGGGGGGTGTGTTTTGGCAACAGCTAAATTCAAACTGGGGGAGCAGTAATGATGTAAAGGAAGGGAGTTAGGAGCTCACTAATTACATTTGCAGATAAATCCTAACTGGGAGAAGCTGCAAACTCCAATGTGAAGTGAAACACAAAGGAACCCAGAGAGACTGGGGCTGTGGGTAGGAAGTGACAGCACAAACAAGCCCTGATGAATACAGCTCCTGTATTGAGGGGAAAATAACCCCGAAGCCAAATTCAATGGGAGTGAAACACCTGGAGAGCAATAGCCTTGGGCAGAAAGCACTCAGCCGACCAGGTAGGAGTTTGTAGTGGCTGCTATTGTGAGTTGCAGACCCAAAGGAGTTGCATGGAAGGGGCAGGAAGAGGACCTTGTTGCTCGCCTGAATCCCAAGAAGGATGCGGTTCAGATAACCGTGCACTGCTGGGTCCCAGGAGCCTTGAGAAACTCAGTGGAAAGCAACGGGCCCCAGCAGAGAGATGAGGACAGGATTTGTGCAGAGACTGCCCAGCCACGGGCATGGTGTGGGGGGTGGGAACCGAGAAAGAAAAAGGAAGAGCTGGAGGGAGTAAGTAGGACAGGACGGCACAGGTGACAGACCAGGAGGCTGGAGGAAGGGAGAGAAGAGGAAATGCCTCGCATCAGACATTGTGCTTTATGCTATTTTTAGGTAATCCTTGCAGCTGTGTTGTGCTGTGCAGTGGTCACCTGAAGAAGCAGGGTGGGTTTGGGGAGCAGCCCTCGGAGCCTGCTCCTGCCATGACTCTGCCAAGGGACAGGGACCCCGGGAGCCCAGCACAGAGCAGGGACCCCCAACAGGGTGCTTAGCCCCAGGTGTCCCTGCTCCTTGTGACTGTGGGGCCTTGCCAAGGAACATGACCAGGATACGAGGGACACAGCAAAAGAAGGGGGCACCAGCCTGATGGCACAGGGGACAGCCTGATTTTGTTAACTCGTGTTCTGTCAAAGCCATAAGCTCCAGCACTGTCACCCTGGCACGGGCTGTGTCAGCTTGGAGAGAGGCCACCAACTTCATTGCTGCCCAGGGTATGAACTCGGGTGCCTGGCCCGCTCCCGAGCTGTTTTCTAGCCTCATGAGTTTTTCATGCATTGGACCCGCTGGGTGAAAATCTGGTATTGCCTTCTGCTTCCCACTGAGCTTGTGCTATGAGTGGAGTGCTCTTTGGAAGTGCTTCTGGGCTGGTCCACCCAAGCTTGTCCTCCTGGGACTCCTTGTCCCCACGGCTCTGACATGTTGCCTTAACACCCTGTCCTTCCCCAAGGACCAGAGAGAGACTCTCTGCACCCATCACGTTTCTGGGCGAGCACGGGGATGCTCAGCAGCTCTGACCTTGCTGGCATGTGGCACAAGGTCAGCCATCTCCGTTTCCCGCTGTGGCCCCATCACACCAGGGACGGGTGGACCCTCAGTCCAGGTGTGACAGGGCAGTGTGTATGTATGGAGGTGGGACATTGGACCTTGTGCAGTGCTGGAGGAGCAGATTTCTTATTTATATGGGGTAAATGGCTGAGGAAGAGAGGTGTGCTGCCTGTCAGCTCATTACAGCAGAAGCACCAGAAGCCTGTGTTTCAGGAGCCCTCAGCTCCCTCTTCTGCTCCTGTAATTGTGAAATCCGTTTGCCAGCAGTCCTCCTGGGATGAAGCTGCAGGGATAGCGAGGGCTTAACATGCAGTAATGTGCTTGCTGAAACTGCTCCCCTCCCGAGGCTGCACCGTGTGCTTTAGCCTGCCATTACCCAAATCCTTGGTCGGCTGGAGTTAACAGCAACCATAGTTCAAGTCTTGCTGCAGAAATAAATGGGATCCCGAGGGGCTTCTCGTGACAGAGCCCTCCAGGTCATGGGCTGCCCCAAGCAGACTAGGGCAACGGGTGGAAAAGTCTCCTGCACGTCTATGGGGAAGAGCTTCCTCAGGCCTGCCCTGGGGCAGCCTGGGCACCCTGCGATGCAGGAGTTACGGCGTGGACTCCCAATGCAGCAGAGAAATGCTACTACCAGTCCTACCAAAACCAGACAAACTGGCTGGAGAGAGCTGGGTGGGCAGATATGTTTCGGGACACGTTACAGGATTGCCAGCTCATCTAAGGCAATGTATTTAGAAAGAGATTAGCAGCAATAAGGACACTGAAAGAAAGCATGTGGCAAGCAGGGAGCAGACAGATGGGTGCCTCTGGTATAGATGCTGCCCTGCAGGTCTCCTGTTTTCTACCCAGTGGTAACTGGGGGAACCCAAGTTCCCCCAAGTCAGCATGTTCAGGCAGTCCATCAGTATGAAAAGCACTGTTAGCTCCAAATATCTGCACAGTGGGGCATAAGTGGTGAGGGTGGGTCCCTTTCTACCCCAGGACCCTGCTTGCTATGCAGGATTTACAACCACCTGCAGCCACCCCTAGACAGACCCTTGGTGAGCTTCAATTGTACACAGAGGCCCCTGGGACCTTTCAACCAAGTCCAAGTGGGGTTTCCCTCTCCACCTTGTTCACCCCTGTGCTGGGTCTCTCTATTTAGCGTGTGAAGAGCTGTGTATTTGAGGACAGGTCCCACCTGGTTTGGAGCATGAATCAGCTGGGGTTTGCGCTGTGCTGAGTGCAAGGGCTACGTGCATCTGCAGGAGCCCTGGGAGACCCCATGTGTGACAGACTTGTGCCTCAACCAGGACCCCTTCTTTCACCAAGCAGCTCCTCATATCAGCAAAAATAAGGAGTACCATTTCATCTCCTTTTCCCTCTTTTTTTTTTTAACCTGCTGGGGATTCAGTGACATACTATGCATCTGCTGTACCGTGTTGGAGCAGGTCTCAGTTTTCTTCGGAGCTTATGTCAGGAGCTCTAGCACCCACATCAAGCTGTCCGAGGATTTTTGTCATTTGCAGCCACAGTAGCTTGAAACGAGTGTTGGAGTTGTAAGCTCCCTGCGCTGCTGGTGAGCCCCGATGCAATCTCAAAGCTAGCCGAGCTCTGGTGAACAGCCCATGTCCCGCAGCCAAAATAATTCAGACTCTGCAACTCGAAGCACAGAGCAATTCACAGGGTAACCCACTTGTAGGGCAGAGGATGAAGTGCTACATCCTGAATATGAGCAGTGAAATTACCGCTGCCACCTCTGTCAATGCCACTGAATCCCTCCGAAATGAATTCTTGAGAAGAAATGAGCCTGTTATACGCGGAGATTTGCTGAACACCATGGATTTGCCTTTCCTAGCTATGTGCAGGGGCAACGCAGGCTGACCTTGCTCCAAGGGCAAATAGTATCAGTGTGGGTTCAGCAGCAAGTGTTTCCCAAAGTGCTTGTTCCCTCCACTCACGAAACACGGGCCCAGTCCATTCCTGGGGACAAAGCAGGAGGTTACAGCAAGTCCACTTTGCTTTCTGCAGGGCAAAAGCTAATCAGTCCCACCGTGCCTCCAGAAGGCATGGGTGTCAATGCATGCCGGTAGGCAGATGCTGCCCCCCAAAAAGGCAGCTGGGACCAGGGCCAGGGTGGCTGCCTGAGTGTGGAAGAGCTGTTTGGTCAGCCTGGAAGCTGAGTGGGAGAAAACAGCTGCCCTTCACACCCACAGCCCAAGTCCAAGGTCTTCCATGGGGTGACCTCTCCAGCAAAGGCTCTTTCCATCCGTCCATCCTTCAGAGCAGTTGGTCTTCACCCACTGCCCCCTACAGGGTGGACCAGGAGGGGGTTTGCCCTTTGCATCCCACCCACCCCAAGTGGTCTGGCTTTTGGGGAGACTCAGAGCAGCCTGTTGGGAGGCAGGCAGCTCGAGAGTGCCTGCAATGGGGCATGCATGCCCTGCATGTGGTTTTTGGGAGGTTCAGCTGCGAGGGGGCGTCCCTAAACCCCTTGGGCAGATTTGTTTTCTATCTGAAAGAGGCTCCAAGCCAGTCCCACCATGGGCTGATAACGTCTGTATTGAGGTAGTCAACCGAAAAGCTACATTTCCTTCTTCTGGAGGGTTTCTTCCCTTGAGAAGAGAACATGAGGTACGAGACATGCCACAGGATCCAGACATTCCATGCCTGCTGTTTCCTAGCGGCTCTTCTGGCTGGCACCAGCATCCCCTCACAGCTTGTTTCCCAGTTACATTTTCCAACTGTGTTTTAGGGAAGCTGTTCAGGCATGACCAGCCTTGGGGTCCCATGATTTGTGTGTTGGGACCTCCCAGGAGAACCTGGCAGAAGGTAGCCTGTCGTGCACCCCTTGCATTGCACGGCTCTCAGTGTGTGCTCTGCTCAAGGGAGGTGGTGGTTTCCTCTCTACGGTGGAGAGGATGCATAGGGAGACCCCCAAATCCTGCAGCCTCTGGGGACCACAAGGAGGAGCAGGGAAGAGGCAGCTCCCTTCAGGCGTGGGGTAGGAACCCAGTGCACCCATCTTGGCTGTGAGCAGAGCAGAACAGGAGGTCCCACCTCTGACGGTGGCCAAGGAGAGAGCTGAGCAGAAAGGCTTTTTGTTTCCCTGCTGCCAGACTCGGCAACTTTGGGGGGTCTCTGCTGACAAAGTGAAGCCTTCCCCTTTATATTCAAATAAAGCACAGCTTTTGAGTTTATAAATCCCTCAGAAGGGGCAAGGGGGCATGTGTGGAAGATGTCTAGGGAGATCCACTGTGAAGTAGCTCTCTGAGCTGTCGTGGTCTCTCAGTGCCTGCGCCGGGAGCTGAGAGGCAGGGAGCTCAGCAAAATCTTCAGATCTTGCTGATTCTGGGGAAGGGAGCACACAGTAACAATTTGGTCGGGTTCCCCACTGCTGGGAGTGCTCTTAGATCTTATGATTTCTTAATATACTCCCTACGCGTGAACACACCAGGTGTTGGAATTTCATAAATTTGCATCTTCGCAATAGCTGCTTGATTCCCCAACAGGATCAAAGCTGATCTTTTCTGAAGAGGCAGCCTGTCTATTCAAAGCATTTTCATGTGACAACTTAAAATGGGCTCTGTGACAGTGCTGTGGATCCGCAGTGGCCACCACCCAGAAATCTGTGCTGCTGTTTGCACTGCTTTGAGTATTCTTCACAATTGTGTGGTCCAGGGCTTCCTCCTCTGCTGGCTACCTACCTGCATTCCCCCAGTGCCAAGTGACCTGGAGAGGGACATGAGCACACCAGCACTTGAAAGGGAAACCTTTTAGCTGGCTCTTTATGCACAGAACTTTTCATCCCAGACTCTCAAAATCTATTAGAAAAGACATTTTTCTCAGGTGAATAAAAATACCTCAATGCCTTAATGAGAACATTAAACTCAGTTTCACCTGCTTTGACTAGTGCCATGAGGTCTTATAGCAGAACAAACATCTTTTGTCCAATTACTGGGAAAAAAAAAAAGCCCCAGCTCTTTCCCTGACAGGATCTGTATTACCTTGTTCTTGAAATTCCCTTCATTGTTCGTCATGTCAAACAAGGACACCTTATTGTTGACAGAGCAGTTCCCAGCTCTTAGACTATGTAGTTGGGACAATCCTTTATGTCAGAGGTTGTACACCATCCTTCTTGTGGATACCTATGAGTAAGCCCAGAAATAGAGGATTCCCAGCTTTCGGTAATAAAACATTGCTATTTTCACGTACAGCTTGTACGGTTCTGGTGTCCAGGGGGAAGATCTCAGCTACCCACCATAGCTTCCAGCTACTTCCTCCATACTCTCTGCCTACCCCTGTGACTCCTTTCAACACCGACTTTAAGTCACTCAGCAAGTTCTAGTTCTCAAGGTCAGCGAGCGCAAAGCAGCACTAAATGCAGTGCTGCGTGGACCAAGGGCATCACCAGGATGAGGGCACCTGAATAACAAAAGGGTGTGTACGTGGATTTCTGCTCTGGTCTCCATTTCAGATGGCTGTTGGTCAGCTGTGGCTGGGACTGCTCTACCAGCATCCTTCTCCCTTCAGCTGGTGGAATGTGTTCCCTTCCCACATACCTGTAGCTTCCTCTGCCTTTGGTATGACCCTTCTCCATGGGAATCACCCTCTGCGGTGATGGTCCTCTCCCACTGCCTTCTGGTTTACCCTGCAACTCTGCCTTTGCACCTTCCACACAGCCAGCTGAGTCTGTGTGCCTGGGCACCCTGAGCACAGAAATCAGGGGGTAAATTGCCAATTAACATCTCTTAATTGAAGATGACATAACAAACACTTCTCCTCAGGCTAGCTGGAAGTTATGGCTGTGATCAGAAGGTAAGGGCAGCCCAAATGCAAACGTGAGCAGAAGCGTGTCTCAGCATGCCTCCGTGCTGCCAATCTACGGGGATGTGATATTTAGGTAACTCTTCAATTTCCCAGATGGGCTGCGTTTGAGCAAAAGCAGCAGTGGTGAAGGTGCTGGAAAATTGAAGAGTAATTCTTAACCTCATTATAGTTACTCTGCACCTCCTTCTTTCTCCATTTTTCTTAGGGTGGTGTTCCCAGGTGCAGGAATAGATGGTCTTGGCTGGGTCTGCACCTGTGCTGCTTTTTTCCTCAGATAAATGGCTCGCTGGGAACATGGGAATCCCAACGTGTCCGGGAGAGTCACCTTCCAGAGATGCTGGAAACAGCATCTACCAGATGTGACGATGCTAGAGACAAAACCATCTGCGTAAGTGGAAAACTGTGGAGAAAAAGGCACTTTGCGGGGTCCAAAAACAGCAGCATTGAGGGCTTTGCTGAGCTGGCTTCCTGACTGAGAGTCAGCTGCTGTTTCCAGAGGACTTCTAAATACTGGTTTGCCTTGGAGAGAATATTTGCAGAGTTGTTACTGACAGCCACTTGGCCAATCTCCCCAGGGACTTCATCCTACTCGGGGTCAGGGCAGCTCTCTCTCTCTGAGCCGTGATGTTGAAGCCCATCTCACAAAGCTGGCACTCTGCAGGAGCTGTGCGTGGGCTGCCACCACGGGTTGTTCATGGGAGATGTGTTAGAAACCAGCTGAAGGGCAAAAAGCCCTTTGCTGGGGAGGGGATCGAGCACACTGAGACCAAAACTGGTGGAAAGGAGGGCTCCTGGTTGTGACTCTCCCCGCTGCCATGGTCAGTGTCTACTGGTTGCTCCTCGCCTCTCCCACGGACTGTCTCCAGAGGAGTTAGTGAAGGATTGATTGGACTGGGTGCCTTTCCAAGCCCAAAACCCCATCACTCAGAAGACGTTAGACATCCTCTGGCATGACACTCTGCTCTCTGGCACTGACCAGGGCAGCCTGCTGACTGCAAATCTGCTGGGCCCACGGACAAATTATCCTCACATCAGCACATTTAAGAGAAATTAATTTCCCTGCAGGAGCAAGGAGGGAAGTCTCTTCCAAATCCGAGTCCAGCTCACGGTGGCTGTTGTGAAACGTGGTGACAATCATCTCCCCTGTGCCACGCAGAGAGGGAGCAGCATCTCACCCAGATCTGCAGACGAGCCAGCAGGGAGGAAAGTCACAACAAGCAACGGAAAGAGAGACCCTATTAGATGGCTTTTAAAGTTAGTTACAGAGGACTGTAACTGACTGTAACTTCCTGCAGGCAGCAGGAAGCCCTGAGGATGTTTGAGCTTTCCCTCCGCAGTCAGTGCAGGGACACAGAAGTGCTGCGGAGGAGCAGCAATGGGGAGAATGGGGTCACAGGTGCATGGATGAGGAGGGAAGTATTTTTAATAAATCTGATACAATCTAATGAGTGGCATCTGACTGAAGAACAAATGCCTCGCTGCTAAGGAAGAAGAAAAATTTAACCACAAAGATCTGCTAGCCTTTGTGCTGGCCTAAAACAATGTATAGGGTTTAGGACAGAGGAAACAGTAACAGAAAGGGAAGGAAGGTACATGAACATAAATATGAAATGGAATAAACTGTAATGTGTAAATGTGTAATCTTTACCAGAAGAAGATCAAGTGAGATAAACCTCATGTCTCTTTTTGGGAAGATAACATTTTTTTTATTATTATTTTTTTTGAAATGGAAGGGAAATGCAATAGATTTCATCTACCTGAATTTCAGCACAGCACTCGACAGGGCACTGTATGAGAGATTTCTTGAGCCTCTGGAGAAGACGAGCTTGGTCAGGTGAAAAGGACGCCAGGGAGGTGTGCTGGGCAGTTACCCATCCCGGCTCCCCTGCTCCATAGTTTAACCATGAGAGCGGATTCAGTGCAGCACAAAGAAACCAAAAATTAGAGGAATAGATGTATTGCTGCTGGGGGCAGCTGTGGGAAAGGTAGCCAGAGAGGTGCCATCCCTCCTCCCCTGGTATGGCAGAGCCTCAGCTGATGGGATGGGGGAGGCAGATGGTGAGGTGAGGAGCAGGGATGTTCTGGGGCCAGAGCCCCTGCGGGTGCTTCTCCTCCTCCTCCTGCCTCCCTGAGAGTGGGGGCCAATGGGGTGGAGGGGATGCTCGACAGCAGGCAGAAAACCAGCCCCATCCTTTTTCTTCAAGGAAGCCCTTAGAGACCAAGCAAGAAATGCCATGAAAGCCACTTTCAAGGGGCAAAAGAAGCCTCCTGAAGAGGAGAGCGGCATCTGCTCCCACCTCCCTGCAGAGAGGCAGGAACATCAGGCAGGAGCCCCGTCCCTGCCCACGAGCTGTTCCCCCCCAGTGCCATCCCCAGGCTCCCTCAGCCCCGGGCACTTTTTGCTCATACTCGTGTGAGAATGCACATTTCTCCAGCTCACTGAATCAGCTGGGGCTGGACCAGAGCTGGAAAGTGTTTTATGCGTGCAGAGATGGAAAGGAAATGAATGCTGCTTCTCCTCTCGAGTCTGAGATGGGGGAATGATTTGCCGGGGATTTGTAATAGTTTTTTCAAAAAATCTGCCTGAATAGGCTTTCTGTGGAAAGAAAAGGGAAAGACTCTGAAAGCAGAAAATATGGTTATGTCCTAATAGGATAATTTGTTCGTAGGGACAGAAAAATTAAAAAAAAAAAAAAAAGAAAAGAAAAAGAAAAAACCCAAGGTTGCTTGGCAGCCAGGAACTGCCCTTGCCATTGTGGGGCCACATAGCTATCAGGGCAGGAATTTATCCCACGTTAGAATACCTTGTATCTCCAAAGAGCAAGTCCTGGGTCAGCGTCGAAAAAAAACTGTGAACTGATCCCTGCTCAGATATCCTCCTGAATGAGAGCCCATCTCCGATATGTGCTCTGTAAACATTTATGCAAGCCCACCTGCTCCAAACCTCCCCGGATAAGCCCTGGGCTTTTGCCAGGATGCTGATGCCACTGTGGGTCTTGGAAGCCAAATTTCCTTCCCGTTGTCACACTCTGTGCCCTGCAATACTGTCGGTTCTCTCACAGTGTGAGTGAGCTTTAGATCCGGCTGAGTTCAGGGTCAGAAAAATCAGGGTGCCACCCCCCTAACTGCAAACCTCTCTAGTTTCCATGACTACTGAGGACTTTGCGTGCCTCTGTTTCCCTGGCTTATTTCTTCTTATCTGGGGCTGGGAGCCACGAGACATTGCGGGCAGCAGCCTGAGTCCTGGAGCAAACATGGCCCAAAGGCTGCCCTGCCAACATGCTGGGACCCCACTCCGGGGGGTTATCTCCCAGAAATGACACCTTCCTGGAGCAGGGATCAAAGGAGTCACGGGGAAAAGCTGCTGAAGCAGGAGGTGTAGAGCAGCAGGCACTGCGTTGCTGAGAAAACTCAGTCTGTTGCCTCCCCATCGCTGGCAGGACTCTGTGAAGCTTGGTGTGACTGATGTCCTCAAAATGGTCATTTCTGATGGCTGTCACCTGTGTCCTGGTTTGATTTTCTTTTTGCTGAGTTGGGAACAGGTTGCAGGTTACAACTCAAAGGATGCCTGCATGAGCTTCACTGAGCTGCAACCACAGAAGATGTCCTGCTGTCCTCCTCCCCTGTGAGCTGCCTTGGACACCACTCTGGCCATGTGATAAGGTGCTGTCATTGCTGACCTGGTGAAAAGACAAACCTTTCTTTGCCTGTTTCCCATTCAAACATCGTCTGGAAGGAGCACGAGATTTCCCCTTTCTGGAGCAGCGAGCTGTGAGTCCAGCTCAGCCACCCGCAGCGGGGTAACCTTCAGCTTTTGTGTCACAGGTCTGGTGAGATGCTGTAACGAACAAGCCACAAAGGCAATTAATTGCTAATGACCAGCCTTGACTGCCCAGCAGTGGGGCTGAGGGCAGGAAGCTGAGCAAAGGCTCTGCAGGTGGCTGGTCTCGCTGGAATCCCCTCACTTCCCTCGAGGTATTTCTACAGAAAATACACACCTCTTATGAGGAAAGACTGAGGGACTTTTCAGTCTGGAGAAGACAACACTGAGGGGGGATCTTATCAATGCTTATAAATACCTAAAGGGTGGATGTCTGGAGGACGGGGCCAGTCTTTTTTCAGTGGTGCCCAGTGACAGGACAAGAGGAAACATATAAACCTGAGGAACTTCTTTTCTTTGAGGGTGGCAGAGCCCTGGAACAAGCTGCCCAAAGAGGTGGAGGAGTCTCCTTCTCTGGAGACATTCAAAACCCACCTGGACACGTTCCTGTGCAACCTGCTCTGGGTGGACCTGTTTTGGCAGGGGGTTGGACTAGATGATCTCCAGAGGTCCCTTACAACCCCTATTATTCTGTGATACAGGAGCCCAGCGAGGCACCAAGAAAACATCCCTGATGGCACGGGACTGTCTGGGAACATGCCTAACCCTCTTCTGCACCACTGCCACGTCAGGTCACTGTCAGGATGGTAGAAGTGTTTTGGGGAAGGAGCATCACCCAGCAGGAACTGCAAGTGGCAGCATGGTCCGGTAGCATGAGAAAGACATGGCACTGTTTTCCATCCCACATCCTTGTTGGGTAAACTCACCAGCTGTGTTTGATGAGATGCAGTTACTCATCTCCTGGCTAGCAGCAGGATTTCCAGGGATGCTGACTCATTCCTGGACTGGCCAGATCACAGCAAACCCCCGGATGCTGCCGTGATGCCTGCTGTCCCAGAAGCTTCCCAGCACCCACAGGTGCTGTTCCCCTTCCCCAGAGGCAGCCTCAGCAGTTTTGTTTCCATTATAAATATCAGAGTTGGTTTTCACTTGTGACATTTTCCCTGGGCTTTCTGCCTCTCCTCTTGTGAGATCTCCAGTGAACTCTGGCTGGTTTCAAAGACCTTTCTGCTCAATTGGAATTTGTTGACCTTCATCCACCTTTCCAGAAAGGTATGTCCTGGACCAGAGCTGATGCAAGTCATGCTTATAGAAACCTCGGGATTCAGCTTCAGACAGAAGGAGCTTTGGGGCTCCCCCTTACTCTGATTGTGCAGAAATCTCTCTTGAAGAGGGAATGTACACCCACATGTCGCCTTTTGTCCTGGAGGCAGGATGGCTGGCACTGTGGGCTTTGGCCAGTCTGCTCTGAGCATGGTGAGAGCTGTTGTCCTGGCATTGCTTGGACCATCGGTAGATGGTGGGTGAGGAGACGTGTCTGTGTGCAGGTGGAGAAAACCTCCCTGGACGGAGAGGTGGTACCTGCAGCCAGGAGAGATGCTCAGCAAGAACATCTAGAAACTGAGCTCAGCCTGGCAGGGCAATGCCCAGAAACAGTGTCCTCCCAACAAGGACCCTTTTCCCCGCAGCTAGGACCGAGCCAGAGGGTAGGTTTGACCTGTTTGCTCTCAGAGCATTTTCTGTGCCCCTCTGGGCATGAAGAAGTCCCTGCAAGGTGGGTGGCTGTTTCTTCTAGAGCTGTGTCACCTCTTCAGGGTGGTCCAGCCTGGTGAGGGGGATGCCTGGGGTGACCCCCAAAGCCTGCAGGTGCCAGGGATTGCAGGGAGAGCTGGGGTGGGAACCCAACACCTGGGGAAGCCCCCGTGTTGGCTGTGAGCAGGAGAACACAGTAGGTGAAGGCAGAATGAAGGACTTTTTGCTTCCCCACTGCCAGACCCTGCCACTTCTGGGGCACTCTGCTTAAAAACTGAGTCTTCCCCCTTGATATGCAACTGAAACTCAGCTTTTGAATTCAGAAATCCCGCGGGTATGGCAGATTTCTGCACATGCTGTGGGGCTGGCTGGGCAGCGGAGCAGCTGGTGGGGTGAGCCATCCAGGACGTTACAGAGCAGATTGCAGCATGTGTGCTGGGAGAGCTGCTCTGCTGACAGACACAGCAGCTCCTCTGAGGTTTCATGGAGCTGTGAGGTCATACCTCTCATTTTCCAGCAGAAAAACACAGGTTTTCATCTCCCCTCTTTACTTGGAGGACTTCAGGACTCTGGGGAAGACCAGGATTAGCTGGAGAACCTGATTTTTCAAGAGGTGCCATTAGTTTTTTCCCCTGGTCACTTGAGGCTACAGCAGGGTTGGTTTTTCTGAGGAAGGTCTCCTGTCCTATTGCTCTAAAAAAATGGATCATCCCTTATCTGAGCAGTCCCAGAAGAGCATGCACGGGAAAGCTCATTGCCTGGATGCTTCTTTTTTGTCCCGTGTGATGCTTGGAGGAAGCCTGGGGGCTGTGGGAGCTTTCTGTAAGGAACGAGTCTTTGCCTGGCTCTGGTGGCCAGGATCAGGAAGGTGTGAACGCAGGGATGCTGCCAAGGGTGGAGGTGCTTTGCAGTCAGGAGCTGCCATCTCCTTTCTCCCACATCAAAAGCAAAAATGACCAGTCCCTCCACCTCATTCCTAATGCAGGAAAAGCCTCTCCGATATTAATAAGAATCTAATTATACATTTATTGTTCCATGAATTAATTACATAGCAAGTAGAGTTACCTTTTACACAGCCATTAAACTTCAGGAAGGCCTCTTTATACCACTCCATGGATAATTTAATTAGCATACTAATGTCTTATTAGCTATAAACCCAAAGCTGGTTTAGAAACACTTAAATTAAAACTCAAAAGCCTTCAGCCACCCTGTAACCCCTCTGCCTGAATGGTGGGCAGAGGACAGGAGCATGAGGTGGGCTTTGCACCCACCACAAGCAGAGCCTGTGGCTGCTCCCAGGCAGCTTCCCTCTCTGGTGCCGGCGGGATGCAGCACTGCCTGCCCCTGCCTGCACAGCATCCACGGGGCTGAGATTGCGGGCGAGGAGTCCCTCAGCTCACCTCCTTCCTCTTCTTTTATTTCCTCTTAGCTATCATCGGTATTTGCATTAATTGGACTAGTCTGGAAGAGCTGTGATAATCCATTATGGATGGACAATTTCAAATGCAGGAATTAAAGCCACAGAAGGGAAAGCAGGAGCTGGTACAGGAGCATCTGTGACACCTGAGGGAGTCCCATCGCCAGGCCAGGGCTCCTTGGGTGTGCAGGGTTGGTGCAACTTTCTCCATAGGCTTTCAGCAAAGAAAATGCCAGAGCTGATGACTGATGATGGGGCCGGATCCTGAAGCATTCACCCAAGGCAAGCAGGAGCAGAGGACGTCTGTCCCACCACGCTCCCAGTCCAGCATGCCCATTTGGCCCCTGGTGTCCCCTCTGTCCCTCACCTCCCAGCAGCACCAGGACTCCTCCTTAAAGCACTGCAACCCCAGTGTTGCGGCCGCGCTGAGATTTGTGCACGGAGTCGGGATTGTGTCGTGGCGTTGTACATGATCCCAAACGTCCCACTCATGCTGGGGTCAGGACTGGCACTTCAGTTCGTTCTTAAATACTGCAGTTTATGTGTTAAACCCTTTTTAAAATGACCCCTTCTGCCATCCAGTTCATGAATGTAACTTTTTTTCCCCCCAGATTTTCTTAGCTAATAAATAGCTTAATTTGGAGGTTTGAAAATTGACTCAGAGGCAGAGTTTAACTAAATCGAAGAGCAAGACTGCTGCTTGAATGTAATAATCTGAAAATAATTGATTAATTTGCATGATCCTTCGTAATTGCTTCAATTTACACCCAAGAGGCCACTGTCATCAATAGATGAATAAGACATAATTTTTAAAGTCCCAATAACGCATGGAACAGAATTTAAAAAATTCACTCATTCTGCAGCGCGGGGCAGGCTCGTGCGCACAATCAGCTCGGCGACACTTCCAGCACATTGCGGGGAGAGCGCTCATTGTTAGAGAAATCGTGCTGTAATTTAATTCACTTGTTAAGAATGTAATTATGTTCATCATCCTTGGGAAAGAAGAGGATCAAATCCTATCACGGTGCTGCTAACCTTTAGACGGAGAGATTTCGACAAAATGAGGAAGCCGGCCGACAGCATCAAGAGTCAAAAGTAAAGAGATTAAAATGCTAAAATTTGGCATGGATGCTCTTTAAGGAGTGACATAGCAACACAGCTACCTTCTGCAAGGTACTTAACCACATGCTCAACCTTAATTGCCATTAATGAGATTTCAGCATATGCTTAGCTATACCAGGACCTGACAATACCACAGGGGCTCCAAGCGCCTGCGTGGGTCTGATCAGCCAGCGCAGGAGGAAAGCAGGAGCAAAGGCAGGTAAATGGCAGGGTTCAGGAAGGTGTTTGGGCCACACAATGGTCCTTCAAAAGATGGAAACCCAACCTTCGTGAGGTCAATAAACAGGGACAGAAAATATAGCATGAAAGAGAGGAAACAGGAAGCCAGCAAGAAATAGCAAGACTTGGAAGGAATGAAAACAAACAATAGATAATTCAAGTCTGCCAGGAACAGGAAAGCCTGCAAAGGAACAAGTCAGGTCTGCTGGCTCCCCAGGAGTTAAAAGGAACAATTAAGGAAGATGAGGACACAGCTGAGAAGTGAAATGATTTCATTTCATAAGTTCTCACCTCGGGGGATGTTGGGAGAAATCTGCTCTTGACTTGCTCTTTTCTGGTAATAAAGGTGAGTTGCTATTAAGGATTAAGGTATCAAATGAAGAGGCGCTGGTGCAAATAGGTAATTTAAAAAATATTAAGTCACTGGGTCTGGATGGGACATTCAGGGGTTTTCAAGAAACCTAATAATACAGTTTCTGAGCTGCTGGGTGAGCTGCATCAGTATTCATCTCGCTGCCAAAGCAAGCGCGGGATCAGAGGGCTGGAGGGCAGCAGCAATTGCTGTGCCTCTATTTTGTAAAGAAACACTGAGAAATCCAGAAACCGCTGCCTGTTGAGCCTTGTGTCAGTACCAGAGACATGGGGGAAGTGGTCAGTGCACGTGGGACAGTAAAGCTCCCGCTGGCTGCCATCCATCCTCGTGATGCTGAGGGTGCATGGGCACGGGGGGGATCCTCCATCTCACTTCTGATTGCTCTTTGCTGACTCCTTTTACCCAAACTCTGTCCCTTTCCGTTCGCAGGACTTCAGGATCACAGAGACCAGGTGGCAGCAGCTTAGGAGATGTCCCGGTCTTGCACCTTCTGCCTGGCACTCCTTTGGAAATTTCCCCAGAGGAGAAGGAGGACTAGCTAAAGTGGAAATATAGAAAATGTATTGAGGCAGAAAAATTATTCAGATTTAAGGCTGCCTGCTCAACCCTTTGTGCACACGTATTATGGCACAGTACATGGTATGATTCAATTCCCTTCAAGTTTGCTTCCTAAAAGACACCTTGCTGTGCCTTCAAATAACATTTGCTTCCACCCTAGGACAGGCATCTAAGAAAGGTGGGATGGGGTCAGGCTAGGTGACACTCCCCAGGTCCCTTCTAGCCTGAGTTACCCCATGACCATAGGAGTCTTCCTCCAAAGGTCTCTGGCTGTAGAGGAAGCCCAGATGTCCAGATACAAGGGTGATTGCAAAGATATTCCAGATGATTGCTTTCTCCGGGACCACCGCCTGTTTCCAGCGGTGCCTCCACCACCCTAACCCTGAATCTAGGAGTGCGGACTTTGGAGGAGTTCAGAGAAAGTTCATTTGACGATGTCATCTTGAAACAACTTACTTTAGAGGTGCTGTGTGTTTCCCTGAAGCATTTGATGCCAGAGGGAGTTTTCTGGCTCGGCTGAGGCAGCCCAGTGGTGCCTGTCCTCCAGCTTAGACAATGTCTTCCATGAGACGCAACCAGAGTGAAAACTCTCCACCCAAACATGAAACCTGGTTGTAAAATCACAGCATTGAAGAAAAAGGGATATTTTATAAATCCTGGGCATCCTTTCCCCCCAGCTGTCCTTTGCGCTACTGTGGCGTTTAATGTTGGGTTTTACAGCCTGAGGGCATTACGCCTGTCTCCAGCAACATGCTAAGGCATGGAAATGCAAACATGGTGCTGGGGAAACCCTAACTGTGATTTGTGGTAATGATATGACACAGAGGCATGACTGGGGCTGGAGCACCACGGTGACTTTTTAAAACCTGTGTTCAGCGACGCTGGTATTTAGAGGTGTGATAAATTTGTCTTCTGCTTTTCTCCTTGCTAAGTCAGGGAAGGGGTACGGCGCTTGGGAGCCGTTAAGTCTCTTTGCTGCAAGGACTCTGCCTATTCTGTACCTGAGGAGAAAAGCTGGTTTGCTGCTGCCCCTGCCTCCACTTCTTTTAGGTGTTGCAGCCATGAGGCATATAAAAAATTAAAAATCAAGAGGAAAACAAACAGTATTTGTGACTACCTATAGGGTCAGTGGTAGTAAAAAACAGTCCTTGGAAAAAATCATCCGAGATGATTCCAAGATCTTTCAAAGCATTGCAGTGCCTCTAGGTATTTTTCACCGTTCCTGTATTTTCCTTGTTAAATGTGTAGTTTATAATATTTCTATCTTAGTGCTTTACTGGGGACCATAAATACCTGATGAAAAGCATTTGCAGACTACCTGGGATGCTCTGAAAAGCATGCAAGCAGTAATAGTCCACAGGAACATCTGCATCCTGACAGTCTGTGAGTTTATTTGGGCAGAGCTGCATCCATGTAGTGCTTCCAATTCAATTTCCATGTTTTTCCAAAGAAGAAGAAAAATGTCTTATGTTTCCTGGGTGACTGGAGGAAGGTTTTACTATGCCAGGCATCTCTAATCTCCCCGTGCAAGATATCCTCAGTTGCAGACAGAGAGCAGCAGTTTGACTAGACACGGAAAAGCGGATAAGGTCTGGAAATGATGCTTTATGGAGGAGTGAGGTTTCAT
>JAOXNO010000052.1:31107255-31117487 GCA_028565335.1 Limnodromus scolopaceus | reverse complement strand
CCCGCCTGGATGCAGTCCTGAGTAACATGCTCTAGCTCTAGGCAATCCTGCTTCAGCAGGGGAGTTGGACTAGATGACCCCTATGGTCCCTTCCAGCTCTAAAAATTCAGTGAAATTCAGTGAAATTCAGTGAGCACATCTGTTTGTCCCAGCACCATCCCACCACCGCTAGATTCTAATATGACTGGGTGTAAGAAGTAGAGTTTGACTGATATCAAGCCCAGGTTCCACCTAGGTATCAAAAAAAAAAAAAAAAATTCCAGTTGCTCGGTGTCTTCCTCACCGTTTCACAGCTGGAGAAACAAAGAAAGCACAGGGCAGAGCATGGACATACTCTGGATGTGGACAGACACAAGCCCTTGCGAGCTGTACAGATCCAGCAAACCAATTCTGCACCTCCATCACCAGCCTCAAGAAATAAGAAATGAAGAAAGAAGAACTCCCATTAGGTAATTTAGGAGTGTCACACTAATTGGCACCAACACTTGTGGGAGACACCATGGCTTTCATCTGTTGGGACAGGTGCAGGGAGTGGACAAGCAGCTCTGGATGGGTGGCAACCAATGACACTTTGAGGGATGGAGCTACGGGATTGCTTACAGAAGGTTCGTGCAAGTCAGGAGGCAAGGAAGAGCGTGTTCAGGCTCACAGAGACAGCGAACACCAAATCCATTCCTTGAACGTAGCTCCTAGCTCTTCATGTGAATTGCTTGTGAACACATTTGCCTTTCTATGAATTATTCATTCTCTTAAATGATTGGGCAGATGATTTATGCGAACGCTTCCTGGCCTATTGGGAGATCTTTGCTTGTACAAACAGCCACGCTGGATGTGTCCGATTGGTGCACATGCAGGCTTACATGAGCATTTGTGACATTTTCCCTTCCTTCAAGCTTTTAAGTAAACAAAGTGCGCTCGTATGAAAGTCTAACTGGTGTCAGTGTGAATCTGTGCATGTATGAAAAATGAATACTTCTATTTAGTCCATGCAAAACATTCTTTTGATGTCGAACCTCACTGGTGAGCGTTTTCTTCACACGCAATCTTCTTTCTTCTTGAAATAGACTTTTAGACAGAATGTGAGTTTTGGTTATTTTACTCTGACGGGTTATTTCTAATTGTGTCTCTCTGGAAAAAAAGAAGAAAGGAAGGAATTAAATGCTGCGTACAGGAGAGCCAAGCATAGGGGATCTGAATGCTACCTCAGCATCCTGAAGAGAAACGAGCGCTTTGGAATTCAGCCGTGAGCAGGGCTGGCAGTGGTCCCTCCTGCCTGGCCTCCAGAGATGAGGCAGCAAAGGTGGCCTCTCACTGTGCATCCTTTCAGCGCTCTGCAGCACACGCTTTCATCTGTTCCTCTGAGTTTTTGTCTATAGACCCGGCTCCTGTAGCACATTTATGTTTGAATAATTCTGGTCTTTATAAAAAATATATTATTTTTTTTTTTTCCTCTTTGCCTTATGTGCAGGAGCAAAGTAAAGATTCCCTTTGCTGTTCTCCTCAGCTGCATTCTCCCACGTTGTATTAGATGTGAACTTGGAAGCAGATTGTTACAGCTTTTCTGCTGAAGCCCGATGGGTGACAGCTCTGCTTTGGGTGACGAATCCAGAAGAGCATTTGGGCTGCCCTCTCTGAGCCTGAAGACCCCTCATTTTAGACACAGTGACCAGTAAGCGGCTTCTGCTGTGGCTTAACCTTAGACACCCATCAAAGGGTCCTGGGTTCATCACCATGAGGACAGCAAAACAACACTGGGACAGACCAAATATCTGCAAAGCCTGGTGTTCTGCCTGAAACAGTGGCCAGGAACACGCCAAACAGCAAAGCGTGTGAAAACCAGCACTGAGTGCTTCTGGCAGGGCATCTGGCAGCTCATGGAGCATCATCAGCTGCTGATTGCAGCCCGACTGTTGTGTCTACGCCACTGACGGACCTGTCTGCCTTGAACATACTACGTGCCTTCTGACACACACAAATCCCTGTGTGGAAGAAGTGCTTCCAAGTCATCATTTTAAATCTGCTTCCCAATACTTCCATTTCTTACTAAAATGCCAGAAAGAAGGAGTCACCAACTTCAGTTTTCTTTCTCCGAAACACTTTGGATAGACTTCCGTGGTCTATCCAAGCAGAATAACCTCGGTCTGTTCTGTCTCTCAGCATCAGGAATGTCACTGGGTCAGTCTTTTCACTTGGTTTTTTTTGTTTTTACTACTGTGTCCTTTATGAGATGCAGGGCCAGACATCCACTCAGTATTCAAAATAAAGATGGACCATGGATCTCCATGCTGGTTATGGTGACAATTCCTGTACGATTCTCTCTCTCTCTTGTGATGCCTGACATCCTCCTTCCTTTTTTGACCAGGCATGGGTCTGAGCAGCTTTCCAAGGATGCCTTCCACAATGAATTCTTTGATGAGCTGTGATGGCTAATTCAGAGCTAACAGTTGTCTGTTTAAACTTGATTGCCATTCTGGATTTTTTTTTTCACCTTCACTGACATTACCTTACATTTATTTACACTGAATTTCATCTTCTATTTTATTGTCAGTAACTCAGTCTCAGAAGATCCTCCAGAGCTTTTCACTGTCAGTGTTAGATTTCATGATCCTGAATAATTTTGTCGCATAGGCAAACACTGTCACTTCATTATTCACCACTTTTCCGGATCATTGATGAGTGTCACACAGTACAGATCCCAGAACGAGCCTCCGAGGGACCCGGTGACTGGTCTTTGGCCAACACGAACACTGATCAATTATCCTTCCCTTGGTTACATGCTTTTAACCACTTAGAAATCTGTGGAGGGGCTTCCTCTCATACTCCATAACAACATAATGTCTTCAAGCGCCTTTTGTCAGAGACCTTGAACGTAACTTTTGGAAAATGCAATTTAACTGCGGCAGCCAGCTAATCCTTGCCTGGACCTGTGTTGACACCTTCAAAGAAGTCTAATAGATTTATGAGATATAACTTCCCCTGGAGAAGCCATGTTGACTCTTCCCCAATATATCCAGATCTACCTGGGCTCCTGTTAATTCTGTTGTATATTACATTTTCTTCTGATTTGCCTGTCACAGAGAGCACACTTACTTGTCTCCAGTTCCTTATGCCCTTTTTAAAGAAAAATGATGTCATATTTTCTGCTTCCCACACCAGTTAGTGCCATGTCGGAGGAGAGTGGAGAAAAGCTGGAATAAGGAGTGATATTTTATCTTGTGACCTCATGAGAAATGAGAGCTGCCTCAGCAGCCCCTCAATCAGGTTATGCAAGTGAATCAGTGCAATTTGCCAAACCCCAAGTTAGCACCTGCATAGACACAGATTTACACCTTTACATTCATCTGAGCAGGTCGAGATGCAGCAAGGGCAAGGACAGGGACAGGATTCGCTCTGGTCGCTTTAAAGGGACCAGTCCACATCTGCACTTGGGAATGGCTGCAAGAGAAGTGCATTGACACGTGCATTGGCACTGCCTGTCTCAAACTTGACCATTTGCCCTGATCGAGACAAGTCTATTGTTTGGGATGCCAGGCACATGGTCATGTGGACGGTCTTGCTACTTACCAAACAGGATTTATGAAGAACTGTGCCCAAGAAGCGGCAGGAAGTCCTTAAAAGTTTCTTCTTTTACCCTGAACGTGCCACTGTGGTTTTTTTATCAGCATCCCAACATGTCTTCCCCATCTCCCCAACAACGTAGTATAAGGATGATCAGGGTGGTGCAGACCACTGGTCCTTCTTTCTGAAGTCCTGTTTTCAGTAGTTGGCATAACTCTGGTAATCTCCCTTGTGTCAGGAGAATGTCCTCTCTCCTTCAACAGGTTCAATATCAGAGATCTTTAATCTAAGACATAGTGCTTTGGACTTCTGGCCTAGCTAACAGAAGGGTTGCATAGATGCTCATTAACCTCTAGGCTGCTCAGTGTCCCCCCAGACGTGCTGCAGAAGACAGTTCCTGAAGCACATTGCACCCATCCTGGGCTGGCTTCTGGTACAGTCCGTGCACCACTTGAAACACTCATTTGAGTAAGACTTTGAAGGCTTTGGTACAAGATAAGTGAGATCTGGCCTGCTCCTTGCAACTTGCCTCTGCATCTGTCCTGAGTTTCTGGAGTGGACATACCATGCCACAAAAGACCTTGGTCACCCCTTCTTTGAAGTGGGGAGAACTGGGACTGTCTGGCCTCAGGACCTGCACTGGTGGAGGTGGCACTGGTGTGATCTTGGCAGAAGGAGCGGGTCCCTCCTAAACACAGCCCCTTTGCAGGGGGTGCCACATCTGCATCAGGTTTAACAGCTGCAGAGCCAGGTCTCTGTGGCTCCAGCCACAATGAACTTCTCCATCACTATTTACCCATCATAAACTTACTTTCAGCTCATCCTTATAACGTTTTTCAGCTTTTTCAGCCAGTTCTGTTTGTATCAGTTGTTATACTCTTTACATAATCCCCATCAGCAAAACCAATGGTCTCAGCTGAGCTGACCCATTAGCAGATCAAGGTTAATTACTTGTGGTTTCGCTTCCAAAGCCACCAGTCTCTAAGTAATGTTTAGTTAAAATGTACATAAGTGGTGACCGATGGAACTTGCTTTTGATGCCAGCTCCTCACTCTCACTACAGATCTGCTTTCCTTCTGCTGCCTGTTCCAAGCTCCTGATCTTTCCCTTTTTCTCAAGCTCTAGGGTAACCCATGTTTTACTTTCTTCCTGGGCTTGAATACCTTCCCTGGAGTGAGTTACTCCTTCTTTACCTTGGTGACTGCAAGGCCCATCTGCAGCTCGGAATGAATATGTGTCCACCCATACAGACACTCCTGGATACCCTGGCAGGAGGCACATCCCTTTGACATGTCGAAACCACCTCCTGTTCCAGCAAAAGGGTCCTCAAACCAGGCAGGTACTGCTTATTCAGAGAGCCATGGCCAAACCATGCCTGGTAGGAAAGACTGGGAAAAGAAGCAGCTGTTATTTTAGTGTCTTATCCCCGCCTGATTTTCCCTAAACAATGAGGCTGGCGCTTTAAGCGCAATTTTTTCCTGGCATGGTTTTACTTTATTATATCTGTATTGAGATTTCTGCCCAGCTGCTGCCCCCACACAGAGCACCTCAGACATGAGAATACAGATTTGCCAGCGGCAGGCTCTTCCCGTGACAAAGCACAGCGTGTTTTTGCAGCCGGGATGAGAGGCAGGGGAGAAGCCGGGATGAGCGGCCGCTGTGAGTTTGCAAGCAACTGTCATTGTCTGTTTTGTAATCCTGGGTCATTGCGAGCAGTTTCTAAATTGATTTGTCCCCGTGCAAGCGTCATTGCCCAATTCAGAAAAGCCCCATTCTCCTCTGTGCCTCTTATGCAAGTGTAACTCTCTACCAGGCAGAAGTCGAATTCTATAATCTTTGTCGAGCCTCTTTTTCCTCTGGGTTACACAGTTTGGGATGTGTTTTGAGAGGTGGAGATTGCTCATATATCAAGGGAACAAGTTGCCTGCCTTTAGCGTGCCTATCTCGGCTGTAGCTGACTTAGATATTCTCCCGTGCTGGTTTGATTTTAACTGCTACATTAATAAATCAGCAACAGCAGCCCTGTTGGGGAGGAATGCAGATCATCCCCAATATGTGCCCAGAGACACTGGCTTCTGGTCCTAGCCACCCAGCTGTCCCAGGAGGCTGTGAGATGCCACTTTTTTTCCCTTTTCTCAGCAGATGCTGAGGACATTGAGCTGGCAGGACCGACTGCGGATCTAACTCCGCTCCGGCTATTCGCTGGCTCGGGCATCCAGGGCTTCAAGTTATTACAACTCCCGAGGCAGACTTTGAATGTAAAATAGGTGCCATGGCTCCTTCTTGGAATAAAATAGATAAAAAATCAATGCATTTGAAGAGAAATAAAAAATAATGTCTGGTAGCACTAATATTCCTCCATGCGAGACTGCAAGTGCTGAGCCTCTCATGGCAACCTTGATTAAGAAAAACATCTTACTTTAAAGGGAGATTGAGGATATAGAAAATACATCTAAAAAGGTGACCTCTGGGTGATAAGCATAATTACTGGTGCTCCCATGGAGCTTTATGTATGTGACTTAAAGCAGAAAAATAAGGACCTGACGTGGGATCATAAATTCAAATCTAATCCGAGAAGTAACAAAGCTTCTTGGACGTGGGCAGAAGGTGTGAATCTGCGTTAGCACAGGTGTCACGCTGGCTGCGCTCCTCTGTTGAAAGAGCTGCTCGGTGAGTTTTTCCCATTGATTTCAGTGGAAACAAGATCAATTGTCTCTTTGGGTTCCTGTGTGGGAATGAGATTATGTTGAATATTAATTTGGCTTGCAATGGGCCCTGACTGTAATTTTCTATCAGCAAAGGAGAATTCATGTATTTCCATAAATTCAGATACTTCCATCTATTCATTCCACATATTCATAGACATTATCTCAATTCCCAGCTCTAGTTCAAACAAAAGTTAGTTCCTTTTACAAATAAATTATTTTTCACTGTTGATGATATTTCTAATTTTTGCAGGCAAATTTATACATTTGAACAAAGGAGACAAAAAGTATCTTTGATGTAGCAAAGCCTTTCTGAGAGCTGTACATAAAATAAAAGAGAAAAAGATAGTCTGGAAAATTTAAGGAACGGATGGGAATGACTCCAAGTTACCTTGTACTTAATTGAAGTTCTCAGAAATGTTCTTTTCTTGTTTTTCTATATTGGAGCTGTTCCTTGAAGTATGTATGAATACCTCTTCAAACTGGCATTTAATCTTTGGCTGCATATATTTGGTTTTCACTTGTAGAAATGGAAGGGCTCTTTATGGAATTTCTTATTCTTTAGCATCTCCTCACCTTGGTCCCTAATTTTTGGTGAATGTTGCTGGGAGATATGACAGCACCGTCCACATTGCTCAGAACAGGATTTTTCCCCAGTTTCTGCTGCTGAAAACCCCCCTTGTGTGATTTCCGTTACAGGGTGACAGCCTCAGCTGGTACAAGTCTGCCTTGCTTCGCTGCTCTCAAATTACCCCACACGAGGGTTTCCTTGGACATCTTCACCTCAGCAGAACTATTGTCCAGTAAGAAAGAAATTTGGCTATTTTTCCAGGATTTCTGGATATTCCACAGCTCAAAGGGGGCAGCAGGTATGGAATGGTGGGCACAGGTCTGGAAACCCCAAGTATGTTCCTGTAGATCTGGTGCTTTTTGGCCTCTCCATGCCCAGCAAGCTCCAGTGGGGTGCACTGGGGAAGCATGGGGCACACACATACCTCTTGCCCCAGCCTAGATCCCCCTGGCTAAGCCCAAAGACCAACATGCAGCCCACAGAGGTGGGGTTTGACTTTTTTTTTTTAACTTTTGCAGAGCTCACAGACCAAAAATCTGCATGACTCTGAATGCTTTAAGATGCCCAGATGCTACCCAGCGCAGCAGCTTGCTTTCACCGGGGGGTGGTGGAGGTGCAGTGCTGGGGAGAGACAGGAGAAGTGGCCTGGCATTGTCACGAAGGTTTTTACTCCCTGAAAGCCATTTGGCCACCTCTGCTCTCTAAAGGAAGGGTGGCACCCAGGTCGCCTGCAGCATGTATGACCAAAGCTCCCAAAGTGGAGCCTTCCTGCAAGGTGCTTCTGCCAGCCTGGCTCTGGTCCCTGTACGACATGGGAAAAGTCACGCTGACTGAAATACACATTTTAAAACCCATCCCTAAGGCACTTAGCACCCCCCCAGATGTGGCTCTGCTGCCCTGTGCCCCCCTGGGATGTCCTTCTCTCCCTCCCAGACCTGCTCCTCCCCAGCAGCATCCGAGTCCGCGGGAGCCCTGCTTCGAACCGAGTTGCAATTTATTAATGACAAATGCGCTCGGCGCTCCAGCGTGCAGGCATAGCATCTCGGGCTTCAGTTATTGCCTGCATTTGATTTCTTGGATTAAACTGCTTGGATCAGGGATGTGCCTGACCTGTATGGAGCCACTCGTTCTGCCCGTAGTATACTAATCATAGTAGTAGGAGTAATAATACTAATGACAATGTTGTCATGGGTGGGATATTAAAATCCACCACCGCCACAGCTCCCGGAGGAATCTTAAAAGGCACTATAATTAAGTCACAACAGACTACAGACCTGCTGCGAATGAGAGATGTAAGAAGAAAAGGCAGAGACAGTATGACTTCAGTACGGGCACGCAAGGAGCCAAGGTTTACAAAACTTCTGCGTAAAATGGAATAGCAGGAGGTGACTTGGAATTTCTTAAGGCTTGTAGGAAAAAATAATGGGCAAAGAAGCTGCATAAGCTAATGGTACAGCCACGGGTGTGCAGCACAAAAAAGAGACCTTCTGCAAAAGTATCTCGGGGAAAAGAAAACCATTGCAGTATAACAGGAAGGGGGGTGAAATCAATGTCAGCTCAAAGTCGTTGGGGTACTTCATTCCAGGGGAAGGAAAGGGAAGAGAAGCGGGGAAGGCAAGTGAAAAAAAAATGGGGGACTAGGAAAAGACTAAGTTTTTAAAAAAAAACATTCTTCATAAGCAGTATACAAATGAATGTGTGAAAAATTAAATTTGTATAAAGAAGGGGTGTGAGTAGCAGGGAAGAGAATTAGCAGTGATTTATTGCCACACTGGCAATTCCCCGGGGAAAGATACGTGCAATGGAGAAGAATAAAACACTGGAAAAAGTCAAGTGTGGGTATTAAAATGTGTACAGAGAAAGAAACATGATTTTGGCAACTCTCATAAGTTAGTATGACCTTAGCCACTAGTAAAATAACAGCACAGATAGAAAAAAAACTATATCTTCACACAGCTAAGAGATAATGGAGCAAGAAGCAATAAACAATATAATTTAAAAACAGAAATCTCTGCAGAGTGACTGTCTTTGAAAATGACAATTAAAATAGATGATTTGATCAAAATATGCCTAATACTTCTACGCAGGAATAATGTCATTTACAGGCAGTCCTCCTGAATTCAGTACAACTTTCTGCAGCCTCGGAAGAGGTTTGCATCTACAAATGTTTGTGGGATCAGAGTACTTGTGGGTAATGGGAATGCAGCTCCTGGGATAGGAAACGTGAGTCCGGAGCCCCAGCGTCGGTTTGTGGGGCCATGATGGGCTGCGCCAGTTGGGAGAGAGAAGAGCTCACCTATTTAGATTCCCTGAGAGATGCTCAAAGGAGAAGAAAAAATTACAACCATCTGTGTGCGTCTAAATAGTGTAAACAGGGGAAGGGGGGGGGATTGTTTTTTATGGCACTGGGAGATGGAATTTGCACTACCGTGATGGGAAACATAAAAAACCACGCATACCAGCGGGGAAAGGTACATTTGAGAGAGTATCAAAAGCTTCTCCCAGCATCTGGGGTAGGCTGCGTAGGGCCACACCAACGCTGCAGCCTGGAGACACCGAAAACTCGGTTAAACAAATCATTAGGAAACATTGAGCGGGATTCATTAGAAAATATGGAGCAGAATATGGTCTTATTCTTGCAAAGCGACCGGCTGTGAGAACCTAATTAGTTATTTCAATCAGGCTCCCCGGAGTCAGTCATGTCTGGATTTGCCTTTCTGACTTTGCTACCAGTTTCTTCCCGGATTTCAGGTCGGCTGGTGGCAGGGGGAGCCCCGGGGAGCTGCGGCAGCCCCTGGCACACGAAGGGTGTGGGGCAGCAGTGCTAGCGAGCTTTAACGGAAAGAGTAATGAATAAAGAGGGAAAAATGGCGACAACAGCAGTGATGTGAAAAGGAAGGCAGAGGAGAGGCCTTTGAAGGAATAAAGGATAGATAGCTGCAGGTACCAACAGCTTCTCTGGGCTGTGTGCAGCCCCTTCTCCAGCCACTGACACCCATCCAGGTGCCTGTGCTCCTATCTCCATCACCCCTGGGCTCAGGCAGCTCATCTGCTCTTATTTCTAGATGGTTTTATGATTCTATATGGGCAGACGTGGTGCTGAGGGACATGGCATAGTGGTGGTTTTGGCAGTGTTGGGTTAATGATTGGAGACTCATTGCAAAGGTCCCTTGCAATCTAAACCATTCTATGATTCTGTAAGATTATAGAATCTTCTAGGTTGGGAGGGACCTTAAAGCCCACCCAGTCCCACCCGCTGCCCTGGGCAGGGACACCTCCCACCACACCATGTTGCTTCAAGCCCCCTCCAACCTGGCCTTAAACTCCTCCAGGGATGGGGCAGCCACAGCTTCTCTGGGCAACCTGGGCCAGGCTCTCACCACCCTCACACCAAACAA
>JAOXNO010000052.1:31090786-31107155 GCA_028565335.1 Limnodromus scolopaceus | reverse complement strand
AAAGGAGGGTGTAGAGAGGTGGGGGTTGGCCTCTTCTCCCAAGGGAATAATGACAGGACCAGAGGAAATGGTATGAATCTGCGGCAGGGGAGGTTTAGATTAGATATTAGGAAGAATTACTTTATTGAGAGGGTGGTCGGGCACTGGAACAGCCTGCCCAGGGAGGTGGTGGAGTCACCATCCCTGGAGGCATTTAAGAAACATGTAGACGTGGCACTTCAGGGCATGCTCTAGTGCCTGGGATTGTTGGTTTGTGTCTGTTTGTGGGTGGGTGTGGTGTGTGTTGGTCTTTTTTGTGAGTTTTTTTTTTTTTTGATGGTTGGACTCGATGATCTCAAAGGTCCCTTCCAACCATGAATATTCTGTGATTCTGTGATATGATGCTTACCAAAGTCTGGGCATGACTATTTCAATCCGATAGCTCTGGTGTCTGAGTTCCTGTCAAAGTGTGGCTATAAGGAGCCAAAGCCTGGAAAATCCTTGGTAGGATGGTACCCTTGGTAATGGTTTCACTCCTCCAGTGTCAGGCTGGGCATGTTGCTGGCCAGGAGCTGACAAAGTTTCTGCAAGTCAAACCAGCCCTGGCGCTTCTATAGAACATACGATTGGGGAAAATTCATTGATATTGCGTAGCAAAATTTTCTGGGCCATCTTTATCCAAATGGCAAGGGAAGTATGGTCCAGGAGAGAGTCTTTAGCAGGGCACTAGCATCCCATCTCCAAGCTGGAGGGAGCATCCCACCATACAGATGCCAAGTGTCCAACTGCAGCCATCACAGTCTCAGTAGCGTGGCACTGTCCCCATCCAAGAAAAAACAGAGCCAGGATTGTCTTTCTGTGGGGAAAAGCCAGACTCTGACACCAGGGCAGCCTTAGGGAGGTGCTGGCCCACAGATGTTAAGTGATCCAGCTCCAATTTAGCTGCGGCTTTGCGGACTGACCTGGCCACGTGAAATGTTGTGTGCGGAGCCATCAGCAGGGCTGATGGAGGGAAAGCAGAGGGCAGGAGAGCCCGGGGAGACCTCAACCTGGCTGGAGACCTGGCCGTGCCTGCGCCAGCAGCGGGAGAAGCTGTGTGTGCCCTGTGTTTGCTCACGGAGAGGTAGGAAGGCACCCGGCTGGCTTGGCTCTGGCCGCTTGATTACGGTATTGATTAGCTCTGCCGCCGTGCCCGCGACGAGGGAGCGAGCAGCAACAATTCATTACTGAGTGCAGCGGGCAGGAGGCTCGCAGGAGGGCTGGGAGGGTAAAGCAGCAGCACAAGGAACTGCCGAAGGACAGCCCTGGGCCAGCCTTGCTCGTGGGACTTGGGTTTTCATGCAAAACATGCGTCTGTACCAGAGCATCCTTTAAATCTCTTCCCAGAGCACCGCATCAGGAGCAGTTTGTAACCTGATGATGATATGACTGCGAGCAAGGCACGGGTGGTTTTAAGCCCACGGCTGCTCAGCACCTGGTGAGGTTTTCTGAGCTGTTTGGGCTGTGCTGAGCTCTCCCCACGTGGTGGGGAAGTTCCCCTCCATGGGCAGTTTGGGTGGTCTTGCCATGGGAGCTCTGCAGCTCTGGGGACGATGGATTTGCAGCTCTCAGCTCTGCTGCAGGATGGTCCTGGGCTCTTCCTGATCCCTCCTGTCCCCTCCAACGCTTTAACCACGGGCTCTGTCTTCACCTGTCCCAAAAAGGCCAACTGACCTAGGCACCCTCTTCCTAGTGCAACTTAGCACCATAAGGCCAAACAAGGAGAAAAAAAGAAAAACAACTTTCACAAGCAGAGCACCATCTTTTTGGGGCGCTGCCAGGACTTTTCACAGCTTTCTGCTCAGGGTAAAGCAGCCACAAGCAATGGTGGGGAGCCCCATATGCATGTCCTTGCCATCACACCCCACGTACATACGATGGCAAAGGGATATTTGGACACCGGGGAGGATTTCACGCCGTGTCCTGTGTCTGGGCACAGCCAGGGTAGTTTTGCAGAGGAGGCTGCAAATGTTCCTCTTGCCCAGGCCACGGGGCTGGAGCTGGCTGGGGTCCCAGGGAGCAGCCAGCCACACAGGGGAGCGCGAGGGGCTGGAGCCGCTCTCCGTAGATGGATTTCTTTTCTTAAATTATGCTTTAATTTCCTCTCCTTCTGGTACCAATGCCTATGTTTTAATGAGCTCGCTCCCCTAGCATATCAAACAAGTCTGATCCCTGGTGCTCCCTGTTTGCAATTCCCAGTGGCTTCTAACCAAGAATTGTGCTGTTTAATTTTGCCAGTCTTCTAGTTTACATTGAAGCATTAAAAAAAAAACATAGGCGAAAGGACCATATTTCTCCCGGCCTATTGATAGAGCGTGATAGGTATTAAATTCTATAATTCTTTCACTGGCCTTTAAGCAGCCTTGGTGTTAATATTTAATGATGAAAGATGCTGGTAATCAGCCTTGTATCCCAAGTGTCTGAATGCTTTATGATCTTGCCTTTGGGAGCCTAATTGTGAACCCAGTCTGCCAGAGCTTCCCACCCCAACTTAATAAACTTTGCCATTCCTGCCCGGCACATCATCTGTCTCCAGGCAGGATCCAGCGCAGAGATGATCAGGTAGCAGGAGGAGGAAGGACGGAGCAGAGCATGACAATAAGGGCGAGCGTGGAGGCTGCAGAGACGGGTGTCGAGCAGGCAGCGAGCCCTGCCGCTGCAGGGAGCGCAGAGCCCAGCGAGGGGCAGCTACTGTGGATTTGGCTCTGCTCTGGGGACGGCTCCAGCAGATGTCTGCAGGCTACACTGCAGCCCAGAAACAGCAGAGAAGAGTCCACTGGCCATGTCCTCCCCAGAACAACCAGGCAACCTGGGCTGTGAGCCTGGGTTCTGCATACGCCAGCCCCTGCTGGGCCCACCTTGCTGGTGGGATTCACCCTCCTGCCCGATACTGGTGTCTCTCCCATCTTCAAGTCAGCCTGAGCCCCTACAACAACACCCCTCAGCTCAGATAAAGCCAGGCACTTGCTTCTGGACTCGCAGCTCCATCTCCAGCGGGTTTCCAGAGCATGATGGGCTGTGCTGGCTGACGTGGAGGTCTGCCACAGCGCAGGTAGTGCTGCTGTGGGTGATGCTTCACTGGGTTGGAATGGCCTCAGGCAAAGTCAGCAGAGCCCTGTACCAGAGGAAAACTGCTGTTAGTTGCTAATAGTACTTAGCACTTACACGTTGCAGAGACATTTGTGTTGTAAGCCATGTACAAACATGATCTCATTAACTGCTGGGATGGGAGCAAGCGCTGTCGTTGGAAGCCAGCTGTTGGGAAACTGAGGCAGGCCCAGGACCGTGCAGCTGAGGTGACAGAAGTAGACATTGCCCATCTGCCATGACCATGTAGGTCACGCTGCTCCTGCCTCCCTGCTGCAGGCTTGCAGCCTCTGGGTCTTCTGATGCCAGCACTGGGCTGGCTGGTCCTTGACCCTGCTGGTCCAACTACCATGGGAGCCCTTCCCATACCAATGTGAGCACTGCTGTAGAGATGTATTTCACCTGTAGATATTTTATTCCAATTTAGGAGATGCAATAAGCTTTCTCCATAAGGCATAAACCTTATTTTGCTTTATATTTGTCTGCCTAGGGTTTATGCTTGCATAATGAGATGAGTAAGTAACCTTGCAAGCTGATTGTGTTATATGGCCACATAGAACTGTGGCAGAGGCCGGGAGCAAGGCTTCCCTCCTGAGCACAACCCTGAGGAAAACTCGTCAGGGAGGCCAAAGAGAAACGTGGTCCTAAACCAAGGACACATGAAATTCATTAGTGCAGGGGGCTCACAGGCAGCAGCTGCAGACACACATTGTCCAACAGGGGCTTCACAAGGGCCAGGCACCATAAGATAGGAAGTGCCAGCAGGAAGGAGGTAGAGCCTCTCCTCTCCAGCTCACCCAGGTCACTCAATATATCTCATGCACCTTCGTGAAGGGTTGGTTAATCTCACATTCTCCTTGAAACAGCTGCAGCAGAGTCCCCACTCCGACAGACAGTGTTTTATTACTAGAAGAATAGGTGGGAGTGTCTTCTCTTGCTGGTGCCACAGGATTCAATAAACACCCTTGCCTCCCCTGGTACTAGGCTGGCACCCCCGAGCTATCACAGAAAGGCTCTTCATACACCACGGAGCCACAGACCAGCCAGCAGGACTTGGTTGCTGGAGCTGGGAGTGCTGGGACTGCACACCCCCATGCAAACTGCAGCCCCCAGGCAGCCCTGGTCGCCCCAGAGCAGCGGTCAGGCCTGCCAGAGCCCAGAAATTTATTTGATGGTGATAGTAGGCTTTTAGTTGCCTGGTGTAGAGAGGTACCAGGGCTCCTGGGCAAGGAGCAGAGAAGTCATCTTCATGCTGATGGAATGGTCAGAGTTGCTTCAATTGCTTGTTCTACTCCTGCCCCTGGTGAGAAGGGCTCATCTTCCCAGGGTGAGGATTGCAGGATTCATCCCAGAGCTTCATTCATGCAGGTTATCCTCATTTCAGCTGAGACAGAGATAATTATCTTTCTAGTGGTTGCTGTGTTTTCAGATTTGGCATGAAAGGAATGTCAATGATACATATTGTTTTAGTTGTTGCTAAGTGATGTTTATACTAGTCAGGGACTTTTTTTAGCTTCCCATAGAAGACAGAACAATAGAGTGGCCAATGGAGTATTCCGTACCACAGACATCATGCTCAGTGTATAAATGGGAATTGGGTGGGAGGGGGGAATCTGCGATCTCTGCTCTCATCATGCCGGGCAACCAATTCGCTGGGTGGTGAGAGCGACTTGTGTTTTGTATATCCTTTTACCATTATTGTCCCTGCCGACTGCGGGGGTGGGGGTCAGACTAGATGGCCTTTGAAAGTCCCTTCCGGCCCAGATGATTCTATGATTCTATGATTATCATTATTGTTATTTTCCTTTTCCATTATTGTTCTATTAAACTGTCTTTATCTCAACCCATGAGTTGGGTTTTTTTCCTTTCCCCTTCTTTTCTCCCTCTTCTTCTTACCCTTCTTGGGAGAGAAGGGAGGGGGTGAGTGAGAGTCTGGCTGGGGTTAAACCACGAGACAGGTCATATGAGCCACAGCCCAACGAGAGATCTTTCACAGGTGGGCAACTGCCGTTGGGTGAAGATCATTCACTGCAGTGTGCTCAGGTCACTTTTGAGCACTCGCAGGGGCCAGAAGAACTATTTCGAAGTGCTGGAAACCCACCAAATTCCTGCCCGTACATCCAGGTTTGAATAAAAGGGTGGAAGAAATGTGTCACAGAGCCATCTCACAGGACAGTGAGTCCTTGCTGCCCCTGCAGCTGGAGATGAGCTCCTGTCTGCTGCTGCGGCTGTGACTGGCACAGGCAGGCAGCTCCCGCCTTGTGCTTCAAAGCAGAATGAGGAATGGGGAAGGTGGTGATGTGCTGGGAAGAGCACCAAGCTGGAGGCTGAGGGAGGCAGATAAGGCTTCCTGGTGGCAGGCGGTGGGTGCTGATGAGCAGGCAGAGCTGCCTGCCTGTCTGCCTGCCTCCAAGGTGTCGTGGCTGGTGGGGAGAGCAGAAGGCTGAGATGCAGCACAGCCTGCTCTCGCTCCCCAGCCAGGGCTTGGCACAGTCTGGCCCTGCAGAGCCAAAGCTTTCCCTGTCCCACCTCTCCCAGCCCTGGTTCCTCTCATTTGGGGCCATCTGAAGCCTCACCCTTGGCCATTGGGTGCCCTCAGGGGTGGTCCACTCTCCATCGGGGTCCTGCATAGCTGTTGCCCACCACCTCCCGCAGGTTCAGCTCTCACCCAGCCCTTGACACCTCCCTGTGACCATCGCACAGACAAAACATGCCCTGCCCATTCTTTTGTCCATTGGCACTTGTCCCCAGTGCTCCCACCGTTGTCCCCAGCACCCTGTCGCTCAGCATTAGCCATCCCATACATCCTTCTCCGAAACGAGGAGTTTCCCCAGCGCTGCCTTGACCAGGAGTCAAACCTTCACAAGCACCCTGTAAAAAAAACAAAAAAAATGAAATACCACGAAAGGGATCAAATGTTTCTGGGAATCTTTGACTTCTCCCTGCTCTTTCTGACTCAAAATATCAAAGGCAAAATAAGATTTTCAGCGTATCAGCGAGTGGTGCAGGAAGGCACACTGTAAACAACCTAATGAGTTTAGTGCCAGTGAGAATAGTCCGTGCTATTACATCTCTCTTCCCAAAATGAGAGAATCCTTCTGATACAATTTACTGACATCATTAGCAGGGCTTCCTGCACTGCTGCAGAGTCTTCCCCCACCGCTGCTTCAGATTTTAAGCTCGCAGGCTTAAAATGTTATTGTTTTAATCTTTACATAGCAAGAACATTTCAGAACTGGGAGCTAGGTTTGTCTGGGGGGTTGCCTGGAAGTGCACACATTCACCTAAAGGGATGTAGACTCTGAAGTATAACAATGACAAATTAACTTTCACTGCTAGCAGCCATTTCAGGAAAATCATCCGCTTCTGGGTTGGTTTTTTTTTTATTTTCTTGTTGCAAACTGCTTCTTCCTGTACTTCCTTAGGGGAGCTGAGCCGCTCCAGCCATTTTGGGCAATGCCGAGGTGATCCAGCAACGTTTAGCTGAGAGTTTTGGACTAGCAACAAGGATTGATCTAATATAAAATAAAAAATGTGGATGTTAGAACTTTGTATCTGGGAATACAAATTTTCTGCATCAAATTCAGTGGGTGTTTGCATTTTTTAAAGCAGCTGAGCTCTGCATTGTGAGAGCTGCCTGGCCTGCAGAGTGCCCAGTTCGGAGCAGCAGCTGCAGGACTGGAGAATCAAGTGGTGGCAGGAAGCTTTGGAGTCCATCGTTAAGTCTATTTTCTATGGCAGCACAGGATCTTAATGTGCCTGACAGAATATGTAATGAATATCCGGAGTAACGCATGAGTAATCCCGTTTGCACTTCAATACACTGCTGGCCTGCGTAGTGCCACTACTATAGACACTGCTGAAAAAGCTGCTTCTGAAACTGTTGTAGAATCACAAAATTATTTAGTCTGAAAGAGATCTCAAGACGTCTTCACTCCAACCTTCTGCTCAAAGCAGGGACAGCGTCAAACCCGAATGTCCTGGTTTGAGCAACGCAGTACTAATTTCTCCTTCAGTAATTTTATTTTTCAGTAAAGTCTCTTCTAATGCTTGGGAAAACTGCACTGTTAGAAAACTCTAGTGTCTGAACTTGTGAAAATATTTACTTTATTGCCGGCTCCGGTTGTGCAGGTTTCAAGGTCTTGGTGTTTTTGAACCTTGCCAGGTGCAGGGATGAGAAGGAGCGAGACCCGGACACTCAACCCAAGCTGCCAACAGGGTTATTTCATACCATGAACGTCACATTCAATAGAAATTGGAAGGTTTGCTGAGGAGTTCTCTCTCTCCTTTGATGGTAGTGGTCCTGAAAACTCCTTGTCCTGGTGATGGAGCCCTGAGCCCTTCCCTTCCTCCCAAAGCCGCAGCGCTGGCAGGGTCCCACACTGGCTGTCCCTGCTGGGAGGGCACGGCTTCTGCTGGGGAATGGGCTGAGGACAGTCCTGGGGTGTTTTATATTGGTATTGGGATCAATACTGGTTCTTCAGTGTTACTAATGTTAATTATCTAGTCTTATTCTATTAAATCTGTTTATATTTCAACCTTTGGTTTTCTATGTTTTTTCCTGATTCCCCTTCCCGGGTGGGGAGGGGTCATCAGGTGAGAGAATAATTGTTTAAACGACAATGAATTGTTGTGGGTTCCTCAAACCATAGCACCAGGTCAGGTTGCCCAGGCTATTGCCCTGTTGGATTTTGAACATCTGCAAAGATGAAGATCCCTCCATTTCTTTGGGCTGTTGATCTAGTGCTTGACCTACCTCACAGGGAAGAAGCTTTTCTTCAGGTTTAGCTGGGATTTGCCTTGCAACTTGTACCTGTTGCCTCTTGAACTTTGGTGTGGAGTCGTCCTCTACCTTTTCGAAAAGACCCTGGAGATTTTGGTGGTGCTGTAGAATTGCATCTTGTTTCTGCTGCTGCCTCCTGAGCTGCAGCAAGATTTGTTGGGGTTGTTACTTTAGCTGGAGAAAAGCAGAATAATTAAAGAGGTACTTTCTGGATAAATAATCTTCCATCTTCCTTTACCATGTTGGAGAAATCCCAAAATGTAACTCCAAGCAGATGGGAGGCTTGTCCCCTCATGAAACCAAACAGGTTTCCTGGTTGCCTTATTGGAGAGAGATTGTCTCTGCAGATTCAGTTCTCGACTGCTGGGATATCCCACTGCAGCCCCACCTCTGGACCTGCCCTTGGAGGAACCTGCCTCACTGGTGGCTGCAGACGGAGCCTTTGGATGTCCAGCCCTGCTTGGGGCTGGCACTCCTGACAGTCCTCATCCTCCTGCCAGCACAACATGTACACTCTCTGCACGCTCACCCTCCCCAGCTTTGCATTTATATTTAACTTAGGAACAGCTAACTCAGATTGAGCTGTTTCTTTTCCAGACAAACTTGTCAGACCTTATTTGTATGCCTCTCTTGTCCTTCTTTAGAGCCTCTACCTTTTGCTTTCCTGAATCGTAATTAAAAAGCTACATCTGTCCTACAGACCCTGGGAGCAATTTCCATGTCCAAGGCAAACTACAGCCACATTTCAGATTCCTGCTAGTGCAGGACTTGTGCATGCACATTCACCCCCGTCTGTCCAAACAGTGGCTTCCACTCAGTCAACCAGCTCAGTTCCTTGTCCATGCAGGAGCTGTGGGATGTTCTGGCAGGTGAAAGTGTCGATGACGGGTGAACCAGAAATCCAAATGTACTATCTAGATGGTAGGGAATGCACCATCTCTTGGGGACTGTGGAGACCACCCTCAGTGGCTTCCATGGGAAATTATAGGATCAGTGCTAGGTCTTCCTGAAGAGAGCCCAGTATTTATCGATGACCTGGGAGAAAGCGTACAGTCTTTAGAGATAAGAATTAAAGAGGATATAAAATCCAGCAGGAAGACAAATGTCACCAAGGCAGCATCAATCACTGGGTACCCTGAATTTGTTCCAGAGGTCTGGATTTTGGTACAATGAAATGAAGATCCACACATCTAGGAACAAAGATGTACACATGAGTTGGGGCTGTTATAAGGAGCATGGAATAGAAAAGCGTGGTAGGGTCAGGTGGAAGCCTTCTGAACATGAAGTCCCTAAAGAGGAGAATGACAAAGAGCAGCACAGGCTGGCTTCACACTCACATGGGACTGTACATTGCTTTTTAACAGCGTGCTCAGTGTCCATTTCCAGGGTCACACCTAATGAAAACATGGAAAGAATCCGAGAAAGAGTTACAAAAGTTAGTGAAACCAAAAAAAAAAAAAGCCAAACCTCTTGTTTTATAACAAAAAGGTTTAATGAAAAGCACTTTGAATAGTTACTTGACACAAGTCTGGAAGTACGCAGCAGAAGAGAATATATTGAGACCAGAGAGCACTTTAATCTAGCGATCAAAGATGTAACAAGATCTGGTGGCTGGAAGCTGAAATTAGACAAATTCAACCTGAAAAGAAGACACATTCCAACAGTGAAGGGAATTAGCCATTAAGCAACAAACGGAGGAGATTCTTGCTCACTTGGAGGGTTTTTTTTTAACTTGAAATTGGATGTCTTTCTAAAAGAGCTGCCCTAACTCAGTCAGAAATTATAGGTTTGGCACAGGAGTCACTTGGTAAAACTATCTGGCCATGGTGATGAAGGAGGACACAGTAGCCTTTCTGGCCTCAGCATCAATAATCCATGACATCCTGTCACAGAGACATTTGCTCATCTTGATCTACATGACTTTAAAAGCTACATGAACTTGTCTGGTTGTACTTGAGTTACCTTGAGTTATTTACAGATTACTCCGCTGCGTGCAATAGCCCTGCATCAAGTTCTTCAATTCCATGCAAGTGTGTGACCGATCTCCTGCTCCTCACCGTTCATCTCTTCTCTGGGATTTCAGCTTCCTGCTTGCCTCTCTGGCACCTCTGCCACAATATCAAATCAGAGTTAATCCAGTTCCCCAGCCAGATCCTCCTTCTTCAAGGAGAGTTAGCACGATGAGAGGCAGCCATCCTAAGTCGTGACTGTGCTGAGCACAGCTGCAATCATTGCATGCTCCCAGATGGACCACTGAGCATCCAGAACTTTGGGAAGCAACAACAGGACAGAGAGGAGTGTGGTGGCCTTGCAACAGAACGCTTGGGATTGGAACTAAGCATCCTACTGTGGCTGGTTTGGGGTGCAATCAGTGCTGGTAGGAGGCTGGATCACTCCCAGGGTGTGGGACAAACCAACCCCTGCATCACGCTCAGGAGCTGCACAGAGGTGACTCAGTCCTGACACAGTGAGAGCCTGCACTCCTGTCCTTGGCATGGTCCAGAAGAGTGGCCATAAGCTTTGCTTACCTTCCCTTTCTCAATATTGGTTATATTTTGATTTGCATAATCCAGTACAGTAAACAATACAGTCAGATGAGACTAAACGAGGGGTAAAAAGAGGAAAATACAAACATATTTACCTAGTCTAATGAGCAGCACGGTGATGAGACACGAGCTATCACCTGGACTCCTGAAGGGCACAGCCTGGTGCTTGGTATGAAAGTTGGGAGGTGAAAAGTGGGGGAAGAGAGTCGATGCGGTGTGGGAGAAGAGCAAAATCACTTTCTTGGGGATGAGGGATGCTGTATCTTCCCAGCTCAAAGGGATCATCTGTCCTACTAATGCCTCCTGGGCTGCTCAGGCATCCGGTCACTGCGGGATGAGGAAAAGCCAACCACGGTGCAGTTGCAGAAAGGCTGCTCCACTGCTCCTTGGTACTGCCCGGTGGCATTCCCTTCTCCAGCAGAAGCCGACCACGGATGGTGTGAGCTCCAAGGAGTGTGTGGGTATGGGCTGGGGGTGGTCAGAGAGGCTTGAGCCCTCAAAGCAACCCAGTCGGGTACTTCATCAGCACCCCCACATTCCTCCCCTCTTTTCCTGCTTCCCCAGCTCAAGAAGGTGCTACAAGCACGTCCAGGCAGCAGTGCTGGGAAGAGAAATTACTCTCTGACATGAAGACTGAAACAACACATGTTTGCAAGCGGAGAGCATGTTTGAAAGGGAAGATCAGGAAATCGGCACGCGTTGCTGCTCCGTTGTTTGAATGCCAGGTCACATCCTTTCAAAGAGATTTTGAGAGCAAAATTTATTTTAATTAAATGGCTTTAAGCAAAACAAAACACAATGTTTCATTGCAGATTTAATGTCACATTTCCTTCCACCCCAAATCTATTCTTCGAGGCTTTGTGTCAGAAAGAGACCTGGAAAAAAAGACTGGCTTTAGCCAATGGGGTGTGTGTTCTTTTGTCTTGGCTTAGTAAGCAAACTTTAAAAAAAAAAAAAAAAAAAAGAAAGGAAAAAAGAAAGAGATGACTGTACAAAGCCCTCCCCACAAGTGGAGCTCCTGACATGTGCCAGGCAGGAGGCGCAGACGCCGCGCCAGCCCCACGCTTTCAGCAGGGACTCAATTGTTTGCAGGCACTTCTCTCACCTCCCTTGCACAGGTAATAAGAGCCCTGGCAGAAGGCAACCTGCTGCCCGCTACTGAAGTGCATAATAAGGTGTATGTTTTATAAGGGAGACGGTTTTAATGGGGTTTAGTGGATCTAAGAGTCTCCACCGTGTCATAAATTCCCGAGACAAGCTTTTGGTGTCATATTGCTTCTTGTTATAATGAAGGGGATTTGAATAGGATGTAATGTAGTTGGGAGCTAAGATATGGCAGCAATTTATCACGAGAATCTGCTGCAGCGCTCGGGAAAATGAAAGCTTTTTTAGATATAGATACAGATGGATTGGAAATGGACTTGCTTCTCACACAGGAGGCTCCTTTATCACCAATAATATCAGGACAAATACTGCTTTGCACTTGGCACCGTCTCTAATTGCATTAACATATCAGTTGTGAGTGGTAATGCTCCAAGCCAGAAACTCATCACCAGGAGAGCCTCTGGCATACGAAGAAGGGTGCCAGCTGCTTGTAGGTGTGAATATTGTCATAAATGGGATTTCATAAGCAGAAGTAAAAGATCCACTCGTATCTCCTTCTACGGTAAACGAAGCAGCTCCTTGCTTTGTGGCTCCTTGCTTTTACAGCTCCCCATCCCTAGCTGGGAGTGCGTGCCCGAATGAGGACAGAGGAGGTAAGGCAAACCTTCAGGGGAATAAAGGAAATGTTTGCCCCTCGGGGAAAATGCCTCGTATGAGTTCTCAGAGACTAAGCATTTTTCTTTTATATTGACCCGCTATCCTCCTGCAGTGGGACAACATGTGTCTAATCTTGGCATAATAAAGAATATAGGGCACTGGGGACTGAGTCAGGGAAAGAACCTAAAAAGAGCCTTAAAATAAAGTATGGGGCACAGTGTGGTACTGGTGCTCTCAGCCATGTCACCCTCCCTGTCCAGGGTGGCCGGAAGGGATCTGCACAAAGAAATGCTTCCAGCAGACGTAGAAAGACCACCTAATGTCCCCATCACCCCAAACAGTGGGGGCCTGGCCTTGTCTTTAGCCAGAAATTTTTCAGGACACGTTATATGAGCTGGCCTCATGCAGTGATGCCTGTCCAACACAGGACAACCCTACGGCACAGCCCCACTGTTGTACTCTCACATGGACCATGTATGGCCGAGAGTGCCATCACCCAGAGAAAACAGGGCACAGCTTCAACCCAGCTGGGCCTGCTTGAGGGACAGTGTGCACAGCAGGGGACAGAGCCAACAGCCAGAGCCAGAACTGGGAAGGGATGCTTGGGGACATGGCACAACTCATCAGCAGCATTCTACCACCCATCTGTGGGCAAGCATTCTTCTCACAGACCCAGGAGCACCCCTGTTCCTGCAGAGAAAAAGCATCTGTCATGAACCCAGGGGCACTAATAGGCTTTAATTGCCCAACTGGCCCCACCTGTGCTCCCCACTCACACGTCCAGCAGCTCCATTTAAATTCAGACCTGAGGCTCTTGTCCTGATCTTATCTCTGCTGTGGGTGTTTTTGTTCCTGGTCCTGACTGGTCTTCTGGGCTGAAGCCTTAACCTGACTTTTCACTTCATTTTCTCTAGGATTGCTGATGGACCTGTCTTTATTACTGTCTCAGCCCTATTCAGCGGGATGTGCCAGTGCCTGGATGCTGCCCTCATACTGGTAACTCCCTCGCTCAGGAGCAACCCCATTCTTGCTGCTCCTTCACACTGAGGGCCACCTGCAAGGTGGAGCTCCTGCCTCACATGGAGACCCTGAGCAGAGCACTGGTATCTTCCAGCTCCTTGGGGAGGAAGGCAGGGAGTATCCTGAAGGGTTAATGAGACAGGGGAGGCAAGCAGAGTTGTGCCTCCAGAGCAGGTTTTCTCCCCAATATTGTTGCCTTTAGCCCCGGGTTTATCTGTACAGAGCATCCCCCCAGCGTGCAGGACTGATGTGTGTGACAAAAAAACTACACAGGGGTGTCTGTAGCTGATGGTTCCACTGTTTTTTCTGACTGATGAGCACCCAGGGAGTGCACTGCCCAAGTGTAGACATCAGTGACTTCCCAGGAGGAGCAGTCCAGCATCTGGAATACATCCTTCCTGTCCATGCCTGTGACCTTCATTTGCCTGATGTTTTTTCTTTCTTAGAATGTAAGTCTGCAGCATGAGAGCTGGGAATATGGCACAGGGTGACCATGATGGGTGAGGGGAGCTTCTGGGCATGCTTTATCAACCACTTCCAGGGCTCTCTACAGCTTTCTGGCAGTATCTGCAGACAATGCTGTCAATGGGACTTCTACATAATGTAGGAAAGACCACCTTGCTGTATAGAAACTGTTTGTAGATGAGAGCCCAGATTCTCCAGGATAAGCTTGTCCTGTCCCTTGGACAAAGGATGTAAACTCAAGCTCTGCTTGAGGGGCACTGAACCCTGGAAGTACGGTGTGGCCAAAACCAGTCCAGCAGGTGCCTGTTGTGCACCTGGACAAGCTTGTGGGAATCCTGTTTGTGCTGATCTCAGACGCTGCAACTGAGAGGTCCATGTGCTGCTGGGTGTCTCGCCAGTGCGTTCACACAGAGGGGAAAAATGTTCTGGCTTTCTGGAAAAAAAAAATTTCCCAGCACAAACCCTTAACCATTCTGCATTTCTCTAGTACCTGCTCTCATTTCAGGTTAAATATGATCAACTTTCTCCCGGTTTTTGGAGGTATAAGAGAGTTACCTTCAGTATTTGGGCTCCTGGTGGGTGGGGGAAGGACCCAGATATGTTCTGTTGCTGCCTGAGGGGCTTCTTAAGTGTCAGCCACTCAGGCATGTAAATACTGCATACATCAGGTTGTTCAGAATGTGGCTTATCCTCTTTTGATCTGATCTCATATTTGTGTCTTTTTCTGGGCTCTGGATCTGTTTATGCACCCCACCCCCTTCATTTCTTTCTTCCTTTCTCCTTATAACTCTAATCATCCCTTTTAGCTTCTAAAGATAGGACAATGTTGTGATAAGGAAAAAGTAATTTTGCAGCTTGACCTAAAAATGGGCATGTTTGGATTCAGTCAATTCTTGGAATGTGGCTTCAGAATTAGGCACAACTTCCAAAAGTCCAAATCTGGACTTTTCTTGTGCTGTGCAGAGGACTAGGTAACCCTTGAGACGGTCGGTTCCCGTCCCTCCCCTGCCACAAACGCTTGGCACAGGGACTTTGTCTGAGTCTGGGAGCAAATAGGAGGGGTGGGGTGGAGGTCTGATGTGCTTACGTTGGCTTTGATGTCTTTAAGGAGTGTCATGGCAACAGTGTTAGCTGCATAATTAATATTGCACACAGGATTATAGTACAGGCAGAGAACACAGTGTTTTAAATGCATAAAATAGCCCCTCTCCACTAGCCTGCTTCCCCCGTTGGGTGGGGACTGCTATATTTCAGGATCAGTAGAGCCATGGGAAAGGTCAGAGGACCTGTGTCCAGTGCTCTAGCTGACCCTATTTCCAGCACAAGGTTTAGCCCGTGGACACAGCCATCAAGCCCTTTGGAATGGAGCAGGTCACTGCTACATGCAGTGGGTCCTGAGCTCCCAGCCAGCAGGAGGAAGAGCAGAGAGTCAAAGCACACCAGCTCTCTGGGATGCATCCTGCAAACCAGGAGCTGCAGGTGGGGGGGACATATGTCAGACTTTGTTCCGTCATCTGCATGTTTTTCTGCCTTGCTCACCACCTGAGGGTAGATCTCTAGGAGTGAGGGGGAAACTCTCATGGGCGGCAGGATGGGAACACACTGAAGAGCCCCACCACCAACTGTTGATTTCCCCCGTGGTCTTTGTGGGAGACCTGCTCCATTCTCATAAACCAAATCCATCAGCAGGGGCAGCTTCACAACTCCTGCACATCACAGCAGCCTCTTAGAGGCTGGGCCAGGCACTGGAGAAGTGCAATGGGGGTAGGGAAGACAATCCTGCAGGGCTGGGGACAAGCACCCCACTTCTTTTTGCTCTGCTTCCTTCTTCCCAGGCTGGAGAGAGCAAGAGGGACAAGCCAGCTGAGTACAGGTCAACATGCAGCTAGCTGCCAAGCTCAGCACCTTGCTGGTCCAGCTCCTCAACAGAGGGCTACCTGGGTTGAGTGGGCTGCTTGCCTGTGGTCCCTGGTGAGGGCAGAGCTCAGATGACTTAAGCCACTCTTGGCAGCACATTCCTCCCTCAGGCTCATCTTGTTCTCTCTCCCCAGTGTGGTCCTGTAACAAACCATGGTCTGAAAGTCCAAGTTTCCCTTTCTTTCTCATTGTGCTTGTTGTCACAGTGTGGCCATGGCACTCAGAACATACTTGCATATCTGTGCTGGCCTCTGCTCCCAAGGGAAGCCACTTGGCCATCAGACAGTTCTTCCCTCCTGTACTGGCACCTCTGACAGGTGGAAGTCACAGAATCACAGAATAATATGGGGTTAGAAGGCACCTCTGGAGATCATCCAGTCCAACCCCCTGCCAAAGCAGGTCACCTAGAGCAGGTTGCACAGGAACATGTCCAGGTGGGTTTTGAAAGTCTCCAGAGAAGGAGACTCCACCACCTCCCTGGGCAACCTGTTCCAGGGCTCTGCCACCCTCACAGGAAAGAAGTTCCTCCTCATGTTTAGATGGAATTTCTTATGTTCAAGTTTGTTCCTGTTGCCTCTTCTCCTGTCACTGGGCATCACTGAAAAAAGACTGGCCCCATACTATTGACACCCACCCTTTAGGTATTTATAGGTGTTGATCAGATCCTCCCTCAGTCTTCTCTTCTCCACACTAATAAGACCCAAGTCCCTCAGCCTCTCCTCATAAGGGAGATGCTCCAGGCCCCTCATCATCTTTGTAGCCCTTTGCTGTA
>JAOXNO010000052.1:31065368-31080270 GCA_028565335.1 Limnodromus scolopaceus | reverse complement strand
CCCCCCCATTATTGCAAACTCTGCTCTAGCACCTTGGCCCTGCAAATGCCTGAGCTGAGCCCCACTCCCCCCTCAAAATCCTCATTTCCCAGCCAGCAGGACCTCCAGTGCTCGACCACCACACGCCGTGCCCAGCTCCAGGAGTGCTCAGTGCCTGCCTTGGTGCAAACCTCAACTCATCTAGAGAGCAAATGGCTGAGGAAGAGTCCCAGAAGGAAGGACTGAGACTATTGACCTTTTTTTAAAGTAAGTAAGTTGCTGAAGGTCTTGGGGCACATCCTAGGTACATGCCAGAGACATGTGCAAGGTGCCCCTGCCCATGGCGGGGGGTTGGAACAAGATGGTCTTTAAGGTCCCTTCCAATCCAAACCGTTCTACGATCCTGTGACACCTTGGAGAGGCTGCTGAGACCTTGCCACCCACCCAGAGCCAAGGCTGCTCATGGGAGCTGTGCAGAGGAACCAGCTCCTCTGGAGCAAAGACAAGACTCTGCTCAGAACCTTAAACGCATTTAAACGAGTGGCAAAGATAAAAGAATGCAGATAAGAGATAGGAACTCACAAATGACAGTAACACAATCTTCATAGCTGCAGTAGACGAGCAGGAAAAATAGCCATATTCAAACACTCGGAATATTATCTTGAAAAACAAGAAGTAATTAGTCTGTCAGGAGATAACTCTCACTTTCCTTGCATCATTTTAGGCACTCGGTTGCAAAGGCAGTCTGGGTCACCTGCAAACGGCATCTCCACTCAAAATGAGGGTTGGTGCATTATGAATGCCCTTGTGCTGTTGGGACCGCTTTCTCTTTAATTACTAACGTAAAATTGCCTTAATCTGTGTGAGGCAAGGTGGTATTATTAGCACAAACTATTTAACGCTAAAGAAGGCAAACATACATCTGTTGATAGTCTGCAGACAGGCTGGCTTCCTTAATGTGGCCTAATTTTGCATTACTGGGTCTTCTCATCACCAGTGTTTGCTCGTCCTCTTCTTCCCCGTCAACAGGACCAGAGCCAAGAAGGCTCTACACTCCCTTTACATCTCCGGCTTTTTGCTGAGCTCCTGGCTGTGTTGATCAAAGATACCTCTACCATTGTCTTCTGCTATCTACGAGACCGCGCCCTAAACGAGCTGGGGTTAGAGCACTATCCTATCTGCGCCTCCATCTCTCATTAGGAAGCCTGCTCGTGGGAATGGGAGAAGAGCTGCCCTGAATATGCACGAGGGAGCACCCCGTCCCTTGGCTTTGGCACAGGCTGGTGCCGGAAAGCGCCGAGGAAGGGTTTATCAACAGGGTAAGCCAACGGTTATGGCTTCCCTGATTATACCCTCCAGCAGCGACAAGCAAGCTTCTGTTTAAAGGCTTCCCAAGCCAGAGATTGCATCTGTTTCTTTGTTTTCGATTCCCCGATGGATCTGTGTGCTGTTAATTTATGTAACCACGTTCTGGGCTCACCTATGCGGGACCGCAAGGCCCTGTAATCCCCAGAGCCGCACGTCAGTGTCGTTCTGGGGGCTGCGGAGAAGGTTTTTGCATGTGTTAGTCCTGCTGCTCCATCATTTCATTTGATGTCTCTAGTTCTTCCTCAATACTTAACAGGTAAAACCCATTCCCAAGTCGTTTTCCACCTCGCTTTCAGACAGACCTCATTTGCTCGGCTTCTTCCCTGCAAAGGCCGTTTCATGTCCCTGATCGCTGCCATCTTTCTCCTCTGCGCTGCTTCTGCTGCTGACAAGTGCTTTGGAGATCAGAGCGCCAAGACTGCGAGGACTGCTTGGGACGTGAGTGCCGCACGGATTTACACCAGGGCAGAGGAATGCTTTTTTAATCGCCCAGACCCAGGAATACAACCTTGGCTCGACCTCTGCTGCTGCCTAACCTGCTGAAGGAGCTTGCTCCACTGTTCCTTTGAGGCCAGATAATAACGACCTGCTGTTAGTCATTTCTTCGTCTAGATCCCACAGCGGAGGGCTGGGGAGTGGTTTGGGAGGTCCTGTACCCAGCCCTGTGGCCGGTCCCGTCGGGAGCAACACGCAAGAGGGAGATGAAAAAGCATCACAGTATACAAGGAGGCAAAGCAGAACCCTGCCAGTGCACAGTCATTGTGCTCCACTGTCTCCTAATGTTTGACTTTGAAATGCTAATGTTCTTTTAAAGTAGGTAATTTTCATGTAACTTCTATCTACAGGACTCAAAGAAGGTGTTTATTACAATCCTGTCTGTCCTGGGGCACAGGTAATGAATTACAGAGCCTTTCCCTGACCAAAATCCAGCCTGGCTCCTCCGCATTAAAGCCGTTCCCAGCCTCAGTGGGAACAGGGATGGTGGAGGTTCATGACCCGGGGAGGTGTAAGGTGCAGCCCCCACATTGTCATTTCTCCCCGGGAACCCTCCATCGCTCCCTGGGCATCTCCAGCATCCGTGCACTTCTGGACCACTGAGCGCTGGCAGGGGGGAGAAGGTCTGTCTGCCCTGCTCCGGCTACCCTGGTGGCTTCTGCTGCTGGGGCACCAGCGAGAGGGCTGAGAGAGGAGGAACAGGACCAGCCGAAAGATGGGAGCCCACCCCGACCTGCAGCCTGGGGGGCTTTCACTGGGCTGTGCCTCCTGCAAGACAACAGTCGGGCCACCAGCCCCAGGACCCGTAGCGCTGCTGCTGTTTTCTTTTTTTGCTTCGTCGCCAGCGCAGGATTTGCGTGTCGTACGGCTCGGGAATCCTGGCGGAGTGGTGTCGGCGACTCCATGAGCTGCTGGGTTTCCACACAACAGCCCCTGCTGCCGCACGGATGCTCTGCCACGCCAAAGCAGACCCGTCCACGTGCGCAGCAAGCAGTGTCGATCAAAGCATCCCCAGAGCGGCTTGCGCAAGCCCAGGTAATATCATCTTAAACCGGCGCACGAAAAGCCAGCTCTCCGTGAGCGGCACGCACTGGCTTCATCTGAATATTGTTTTTCCTGAGGGTGTCGGGCATGCCAGGAATGTGTCGGAGCCAGGCCTCTGAGCACGCCGGGTAATGTTTGTCCGTAAGCATCTGGAGTCAATCTGTCTAGTAGCTGCTCGGCAAGGCACTTAGTCACCCGGCGAGCACTTGAAAAGGAGCTTCGGTAGCCGGGGTGGAGTGCGGCTCCGCCGGGCTCGGGTTGGCCAGGGAGGCACCAGCGAGGCTTGGGACATGCAAAGAGCCAGCCGCAGGCTGACTGGCAGCGTGGGGGATCAAAAAGAGAGGGAAAATGAGATCTGCAAAGCCGGTGTCCTGCGAGCACCCGGCTTTGAAGGGCCGCTCCCAAACCTACGGGAGGAGCGATGAAAGCCGGTCTGCGCAGGGGAGCCCAGCGGCAGGCTCTGAAGCAGGGATGAAGGCTTGGGGAAGGCTGGCGCTGACGGGCTTTTGATGGGAGCCGAGGTTTTGCACGCCCAGTCCAGCCACGCAGGGCGAATCCCGCGGCATTTCCCACCCCACGCATGGCGGGGGCTCGGAGGGGCAGCCCCGCGGAGAGGCATGAGGGGGGAGGTGTGGGGCTGGGCCTGCCCTCCCCTCCCTGGAGCAGAGCCCATCACGGGCAGCGCGAGGAGAGCTTTCTGGATGACTTGGCATGCTGTCCCGTTAATAATAGAAAGCGGGGCTGCCTGGATCCTGTGTTCTGGTGTGAATTATGCGCACAAAATACAATTTGCTTTGCTAATGGTTTTTTGCCGTTTTGGTGCTGGGGAACTTTTCAGAAATCATTACCATGCGCTTGGCTCTTTATATTTTTCTCTCTCTTCTCAGGCAATTTGTCAGAAGGGATTTTTTGACAATCTCACTGAACCATGCTTGAGAGCAGGTTAACCCCTCAAGAGCTTAGCACATTTTCTTCTCCTTACATTGGCTCGGACTGGTTTGTTACGGCTGCCTTTGTTAGGGGCAGTGGGGAGCTGGATGGATAGGTGGATGGATGGATGGATGGATGGGCAGTGATCTATTCACGGGGCTCCACATTCAAAATCCTCTTTGACATCCCCTACACATCCAAATTCTCAGTCGCCGGATAATGAGAGTCTCTCCATTCCTCAGGGACACCTAAACAACAGGATAATTGCAGCGATACTGTTAGGGATGTCTCCAGAAGCACTGAACCATGGAGCATCCCTAGGCTAGGTAGACGCCGCCAGCGCTCCCCAGGCTGGGGCTGGGCTCCTGAGCACCAGTTGACCCCAGTTCTCCTCCCCAAAAAGCTCTTATGGACCATGCATCAGCCTCTTCCCAAGAGATTTTTAGGAGGTGTGGGAATGCCAGGGTGGAAATGGCCCTTCAGACAGCTAAAATGGAAAAGCCTTTGCGGCTATCCCAATGACTCTCTTTTTCTTAACAGCTTTTTATCCTCTTGGACCCTACAGTTGCTGGATGACTCCCATAGCTGGGAAGAAGACTTGCAAACCCCTGTCCTACAACCTCACACATATTCAGGGGCTTCACTGCTCCAGGCAGGAGCAGGCTGTTCCCATGGGGAACATATGGGCTGTTTCATGATGCTAAAGGATCTGATGGGGATGGAGGTGGCCAGTGAGGAAAAGGGCTGCTGCAAGCCTTCCAGAGCCTAACTGGTCCATCCTTGGGATGTTGTGTCTCTTCTTTGGAAAGCCCAGAGCAGAGCAGCTGGGAATGCTGGTATCTTGCATGTCACAAGTGATTCTCCATCATGGAGGGAAGTGAGGATTTCATCTGTATTGTTTTGCCTGATATTAAGCTGGCTGTCTTAGCAAACTCTTCTGTCACCCACTGCATGCTGCTGAGGATGCTCTTTCAGAGCTGCAGCTGGTGCTGGGGCTCCTGCAGCCATGCCACTGTTGTTCTAGAAGAACTTGGTTTGTACCGCCACCTCATCTTGTTTACTGAGAGTGTGTTGCAGGGAAACGTGTTAGAAATCTTCCTCGGGCCCTGTCCTACGTCTGCAGGAGCTGTGTTCAAACATGAATTCCCTTCGAGCACACATGGACACGAAAGCCTATATACCCTGCCAGATTTATTTGCGTCCATCCAACCATTGTCAGATTTTGCAAGCCAAGCAGCAGGGCTCGGACAGGTTTTGAATGACAAGAGAACATCCTGGGGAGGATGCGGATCCTGGAGCGGGCAGTGGTCTGCAATGAGGACACATCCAGCCTCAGAGCTGCTACATTTTTGATTGTGCTATTTTTAGGTGAGAGTGCGCCTTACCTGAGCAGGGCTATTAGCCACTGTGTAGTGGCCAGAGGTCGGGTTGGCAGATTCCCTCCTGCTGCCTGAAATTCCCCTGTTGTGCCGTAGCATCCCCTTTCCTCCCCAAGGCTGCTGCAGAGCCTCTGCCAGAAAGAGCTTCCATGCCTTGCCCCACTGCTCCTGTGCCAGTCTACAAAGAGCTCCGCCAATATGAAAGCAATCTTTTGTTATTACTCATTATGCAGATTATTTCTGTCACCTAGTAAGCTTATTTTCAAATAAGAAATGAATGAGGTTAGTTTGGATATCGATTGCTGAAGTCTTCCCGTTGAGCGATGTTTATCATCTCCAGTGGGTGCTGCCAGGCACCAGGTCTATTAATTGTTTCAGTGATTTCTGCGCTGCTGGGAGCTGGACTGAGATGTGCCAGTGTGTGTGTTCAACCACTGGGTCTGCTGCAAGGTGAAGCACTGGTGTTTGTCCTTGCAGATCCTTGAAACTCTCTGTCCTGCACGGCTCCTCATGTGTAATTGCTAATGGATCCACCTCGGCCACCACCTCCACGGTGGGTTAATTGCCTGGATTTCTGCTGAGCTCAATTTGCTCCACTTACCTGAAGACGCTACGTATTTATTTTGCAATATCCTTTTCCTATTACCTATTATTCTATCAAGTGTCCTTCTTGTTTGTGTACTCCATAATCTCAATATTGTTGGAGATTTAGCCCTTGAAAGCCCCTCTGGTACCTCGGAAGCTGTGCAAAGGCCAGGCGTATCTAAGGAAGAGCCTGCTGGACTGTAGTATGATGGCGAGGTACCCGATACAACGTCAGATAAGGCTGCCATCACTATCACAGTATCTGCAGCTCCTTCAGCTAACTCTCTCTTGCCCTGCCATCTCACCAGTTTCCCATTACAAATTAATCTGTTAAACTCTCTGTGGTCACAGCTACATTTATGAAAACCAGCCCACAACACACAAATTTCAATCTGTAGCCCTATCAGAGCAGTTTTTCTGATGCTTCTAAGGACATGAAGCTGGGCGGTTAAATGAGCTGGGAAGCCTATCACTTCGTGAAAGCATCTAAATATCTGTAATGTCACTTTGCTAAAGCATCACTTTCTGAAGTGAACTAAAGCTCTGTGATGTCAGCTCTTGGAGGACAAATTCTGTGTTTTTTCTTCTTCTTTCATGGAATAATTTCTTAGAGATGGTCGATGCTTGTTTTTCATCATTTGCTGTGGCCTGTTGAACCGACCACCCTTGTGTGTGACCCCTCTGACGAAATGTCATGAGCCCCAACGGGCTGAGCTGCCCCAAATGACCTTTGGGAGTTCAGGGACTTGCCTCCTTCAAGGCACACTTAGCACCCCAGCAGGGCGAGCATCAATTAGGGCACCCAGTTTGCTGAAAGATTTACCCAAATCAGTCAATCGATCAATTCAAAGGTTTCAAACACACAGTTAAAGGCCAACTGTCTCTTCAAATCCTAAGCAAAATAAACCAAATTGAATCCTTGGAAAATCACCTGAGCTAAAAGAACTTAGGAAGCTGATCAGCACCATGGTGCAGCTCATAATGCCAATAATTTGGTTATTTTTTTTATTTAAACTTGGAAAGGCAAAATAATTGTAAATGTGCTAAACCTATAAATTAATGTGAAGAAATTAAAAGATCTACCTCTGCTGTTCCTGGAGCCAGAGCACCACAGTTGTCTGTAGCCCATAACTAAACCCTCAAAAAACAAGCGGTGGAGGTTGCTGTCAAAGCCATCGGTACTTACCGCAGGTATCCCTGGAGGACACAAAACACCACAACGTGCTCCAGGCTGCCGTCAAACAAATCCCAATCTTCTGACCCATTTTCACATCCTTTTGGGTCAGTCCGTCTCCAGGTTACGCCATCACCACACAAGTGTGGTGAGTGGGAGAAGGATACAAAGATTCTGCTTTTTTCCTGCAAAACACAGATTTCCTTTTTCACACTGCAAAGACGTACTTGCCGTTGCATCCCCGGTCTGCAGAACACTTTCCACAGCTCACTGCAGAGCTGAGGCGATGCTCATATTCCCAGAAACTAGATGGCATATATTCCTTAGCACGTATGGTTGGACACGGGGTTAAGAGACCCTCTTTTTCTGCAGCTCCTATTTTACCAGCTCTTTAACTCATGTTAATGATGGCACCTCTGCCTCCACCTGCTGGGTTCCTCCGTGTTCTTTCCTAGCTGTATTCTCAGCACCCTTCTTTTAAACGTGTGTTTACCTCCTGTGTCATTTAACTTTGACCACCAAATGTGTTGCTGGGCACCCCGTATTGCTCCTCCTTTAAATCTGCTGCTCCTTGGTGCCTGGATGTCCATCTCGTTCCTCCTCCCTACCCCGGGTCTACATTAACCTGAGCGTCACCACAGCAAACACCTGAGAGAGGAGAACTTTCTGTCCACCCATCCTTTTCCTTTCACCTGCTGGAAGCTCCTCCAGCCCATGTTCTCCGAGGTAGCCATGAGTGGCAGCCCACTGCCCTCTGCCAAGCAGCTACTTCCACCCGTGCTGACCCCCTGCACACGAGCTGCTGACTTTCACAGTCAGGCGGTTGTCACTTAACATCTTGATTACTGTCACTTCTGCGATCTCGAGAGTTGCTCCCAGCCACGTCCCACTCCGTTTGGTTTCGGTTGCGTGCTTCATGACCTGTGCCTGCGGAGAGACATCAGCGAGCACAGGGATGGCCCCGTGGACTCAGAGCGAAGGTTCCTCTGGACAGGAGGCAGCCAGGAGTGGGTGATTAAGGAAGAAAGTGAGAAATTGAAAGAGGGGAGATTTAGGTTAGATACTAGGAAGAAATTCTTTACTGTAAAGGTGGTGAGATGCTGGAACAGATTTCCCGGAGAAACTGTGGATGCCCCATCCCTGGAGGTGTTCAAGGCCAGGATGGATGGGACTTTGAGCCACCTGGTCTAGTGGAAGGTGTCCCTGCCTATGGCAGAAGGGTTGGAATGGAGAATGGCTTGAGAGCAGCCCTGAGGAGAAGGACTTGGGGGTTTTGGTGGATGAGAAGCTCAACATGAGTCAGCAATGTGTGCTGGAAGCCCAGAAAAACAACTGCCTCCTGGGCTGCATCAAAAGAAGTGTGGCAGCAGGGTGGTGGTGGGGGTATTCTGCCCCTCTACTCCGCTCTGGGGAGACCCCACCTGGAGTACTATGTCCAGCTCTGGAGTTGTCAGCACAGGAAGGACATAGACCTGTTGGAATGAGTCCAGCAAAGGGCCACAAAGATGATCAGAGGGCTGGAACACCTCTCCTATGAGGAAAGGCTGAGAGAGTTGGCGTTGTTCAACCTGGAGAAAAGAGGGCTCCGTGGAGACCTTATAGGAGCCTTCCGAAACCTAAAGGGGACCTAGAGGGAAGATGGGGAGGGACTCTTTGTCAGGGAGTGTAGTGATAGGAAGAGGAGTAATGGTTTTAAACTGAAAGAGGGGAGATTTAGATTAGATACCAGGAAGAAATTCTTTGGTGTGAGGGTGGTGAGAGCCTGGCCCAGGTTGTCCAGAGAAGCTGTGGCTGCCCCATCCCTGGAGGGGTTCAAGGCCAGATTGGATGGGGCTTTGAGCAACCTGGTGTGGTGGGAGGTGTCCCTGCCCAGGGCAGGGGTGTTGGAACTCAATGTTCTTTTAGGTCCCTTCCAACTTGAACCATTCTTTGATTCTATGAAATTATCTTTCCTCTGGCCATCCCAACCCAGCTGCCCCAGGTTTCCCCCACTGAAGGCTAATGCAGAGAGCCGTGTCTGATAGCTGTGGGCAGAGCCACCCTCCCTGGATTTCTGAACGCATCTGATGGCAATGAGTGCGATAATGCACCATAGGAGAAGGTACTTCCTTTTGTTTGTTTTAGACGATTTGCAGGATAATTTCATTTTGTCCGTACATAATGAGAAGTCGTGAATAATCACTCAGTAATCACTTTCTCCGTGCTAGTCATGGCTTTACAAAACTCTAATCACATCCCTATTTAGTCATCTCTGTTCAAGGCCAGAGCTCTTATTATTTAGTCTCCTTATGAAAAACCATCTATTATTCTAGCTGGGGATGGTGCCCTCCTTGTTCCCTCACTCCCTGGTGCTCCCACAGCTGCTGCACCCTCTGGGTGCATCCACCCATGGTGCTTCTCCCCTTACACACCAGGAATGGCCCTATCAGCCACCACAAGATGTTATAGGTCCAACTGGGCTCTGTGCTGGGGCGGACACCTCAGTTGCCTTGTTGGAAGAGTCAGAGAAGAGCCCAAGGTGTTCACCCCTGGCTTGTGTCTGGCTGCTGTGAGGGACCCGTGACCAGGCAGAACTGTAGAGATGATGTATCCCAGAAGTGATGTCTCAGGAGGAACATGGGGACAGAGCAGGCCATGATAGATCCCCAAGCATTGTCAGCAATGACATGCCCAACAGCATCGCCTTCCCAACCACTTCTGATGGGAGAATTTGGACACCCTTCACCCAAATGCCACCAAGTTCCATAGACAGTTGAGGAGGCACAGGAGGGCACCTCTCTGGTCATCCTTGGGGTCTCCAAACCAGGGACTGCTGCAGCAGGTGTCGGAGAAGCAGAGGAGGACTAGCAGCCTCTCCATCCACAGTGGTGTGTGGTCCCCACACACAGAGGCTGTGGGAAAACCTGGAGCCAGATGCCTGCTGCTCCAGCAGGAGCAGAGAGCTGCCCCACGGCTATGACCATCGCATGTAGACAGGCAGAACAACAGCTTAGAAACATGCCTTAAGTGGTTAATAAAAGAGCATTTGCTCCACTGAAAGGGAGCACTGTATCTCGCCTTGGGGAGAATTTCTTTCCCTCTCCTATGGGGCAGATGCTTGCCCTGGTGACATTTCCCTGTGGAGGGATGGCACAGCAGGGATGGCACAGCCTGCAGACAGCCCGGCCTGCAGGAGGGAACAAGTCTGCGCATGGAGAGGACCACAGGAACTGCAACTTTCACACCAAGGAAAGTTTGCTGGGAATATTCATAGTGGGTCCCGTTGCATTGCCAGGGCCATGGGGTTTGTGCAAAGTGACCTCCTGGCTGTCGGAAGGGGAGCAGGACTGGAGGGGATGCTGATGGGAAGGTGGTATTGTGTGTGCGTGGGAGAGAGAGGCGCTGGTGGAGGAGAGAGGCGTTTCTGCGACAGGGAGATCTGTGTGGGTGGGAGGGGAAGTGCTTATGTTGCCCGTGTGGGAGGAGGAACGGCTCATGTCCCCTGTTTGTGAGCAGGGGAGGGTCTCCCAGGCCGGAGGGGGGGAGTGCTGGGGGAGCTGGTAAGGACTGAGTGGGTTGGAGGCAGAGGGGCACCAGTGGTGGGGCAGGAGAGGTTGGCAGTGCTGTGGGGAGATGGTATCTGTGGGGGTGAAGGGATGTGTGAGTGGGTACGAGGAAAGGGGGAGGGTGATGCCCAGGACACGGGCTGGTGTGGTCAAATCCAGACGGGAGCACACAGCATCCATGCAAGCCCACAGGCACTCCTGCCAGAGGAAGAGGAGCAGCAGGCAGCTGCCCTCAGGGCTCAGCCAAAAAGGAACTTTTCAGTGTTAACGTTTGGGGACCCATAGCATTAAGGTCTGGCTTTAAAGGGGACGTTGGGGCTGTGGTGAAGGGGACCTTCCAGCACAGCTGAGGGGTGGGATGTTCGGATAGACCCTTGTGCAACCACCCACTCATAGCCAGAAGAGCGCCCTGGCAATGGGGTATTTTGGCAATGGGCAGGGTCCCCAGACTGCAGTTTTGAGGAGCCTGGGATATGCAGGAAGATGGTCTGAGCCGGGATTATTTATCTGCCAGCCCATCGCAGTGGTGGCTGGAGGCTATCAATGCAGAATCAATAATGTGCTGCAAAGCCCCGAGCCGACTGCGGGGAATTTCTGGTACTTCTCTTCATGCGGGATAACAACTGTGTCCAGGACTGGGGTTTGGCTTGGATTCTTTTTTTTTTTTTCTCTTTTTTTTTTTTGTTTGTTTGATTTAATTGATTTCCTTTGTTAGCTTGGCCAGTAACTGTTTATAGGATGATCATTGTTGGGCTCTGTTGGGTAAGGGAAAGAAAATGATAGGGCTTGTTCGAACACTGTGTCCTCAGCTTGCTCTCATGGTGGAAAGGCAAAAAAATAAAGGTCAGACAGCCTCTGGATCCCATCTGTCTTGTGTGGAGCCTCTTCTCGCTGCCAGTCAGGCTCCTGCCACTCCCAGGCTCTGTCATCTGGGCTGTCCCAAATGTGCCACTGTCCCCACACTGAGCTGAGACATTGTCTTGAGGGGAGCTGGGAATGGTCCCTTCACTTCACCGAGCATTAAATCAGAATAAAGGCTGGAGCCAGCACAGGGTGTTGAAGCCAGGACTGATGTGCTCGTGGCAGCTGTAGCTGGTACCAGAGGGGACTCGGTGCTGCCCCACCAGCCACCTCCTACAAACAGAGAGATCCTGCAGGGATTTGGGATGCTCTTATCTCTGAACCCCACCACAGGCAGACAGACTGCTCCACACAACGATAAGGGCTGTCCACATCAGGTTGAGTAAGAGGTGTAAATGCACCCTGCTCTCCCTGTCTGCCAGCCCAGGACAGTATTTTAACCCCCCTTCCCCCTGGCACAGCGAGTCCTGCATGGTGAATGCAAACCTCTGATCAAATATTCCCTCCTTCTCCCCCTCCATGAAAGTCTAAAGTGCACCATCAGTCAACACACGACTGAAATTTCGTTTTCATCAACCGACAGGCCAACGCAGACGAGACCTCAAATGTTAGTCAAAAGCAAACACCAAAGGGCAAAGTCAGAGCTGGGTGGATTTGTTTGCCGAGCCTGGTGACTGAAGTCTCCCCAGGAGATTCTGGGTGAGGGGATGCTGCAGCAGGTAAGGTGCTGCCCAGCAGGAGGGTCCCAGTGCTGTGTAAATGCCAGCAAGGGAAGGAAACATAATACACAGCCCATGGAAGGGAAGAGGCTGCTGGAGAAAAGGGCAAAATCCACCATTTTTTTGCCAACAGAGGCTGGGAGCCTGCAAGCAGCGGGGGTGAAGCTCTGCCGCTCAGGTCCCAGGAGGTTCTGGGAATCCGGGATGCTGCCCCTTTAAAACGTGGGGAAAAAAGACACAAATGAGGAGCTGGCCGAAAATTAGTAGAGCAGAAAACTCCAAATGATGCAGAGCTAATTCCTTAAGTGTCAGACTGGCTGCCAGACCCTCCGCTTCTCAGCCCCCTGGCCCTGTAGCACCCCTGGGCAAATATGGGGAGCACCCGGGGCCACTTGTCAACCCCCCAGGGACCCCAGCACCCCCCTGTGTGGGTACATGCCACATGCGTGGGCTTCTTTCTCTGTCTGCAGCCCCCAGCAGCCCCTTGGCATCGCCCCCGCCCAGGCGAAAGGGCAGGGGAAGTTTTTTAATATACTTTTATTGGTCTGTAAATTTCTTTTCTTTCCCCACTGGCTTGGATCGATGTTTGCAGTTTACTGAAGTCCCAGGCACACAGATTAAATCCTCTCCCTCTATTACACTAGATGGGCTTTTATTCTCCCTCTGATCACTTGGAAATAAACACAGTGCGAGCGAGCGGGAGAAGGGGGGAGGCAGGACGAGGGGTGGGGGCTAACCAATTTCAGACCTGTTTATTCCCTACCAGCCTCGGAGCTCGCAGTCATTAAACAAGTCACTTAGTCTGCAAGCTGCTGTATCCCCTCTCCTCTGCTCCGCCTGCCATCCCCTTTCCCCTTTTTCCCTCCCTCCCCTTCCCTCTTCCCTTCCCCTCTTCTCTTTCCCCTTCCCCCATTATTTTTAGAAGAACAATAATAATTAGGCAGAGCAGCCTCTAACACAATTGTTTCAGCCTGAACAGGCAATTAGGACAGGCAGAGTGAGGCTAATGAACGGTGCATTGGTTCCCCCTCCCCGCTCTCCAAGTCCTGCCGCCTGGCCCCCTCCGTCCCCATCCCTGCGTCCCCGCAGACGTGTGGATCCGCTCACGAGCTGCCTCTTCTAACGCGGGCAGGAGCTGGCAGGCAGCGCGGCCCCCCAAGGCCACGGCCAGCCCAGCCGTGATGAGCCGGGGAAGAGACGAGGAGCGGGGGGAGAACGACAACGGGAGCCGAGCGCATGAAGCGAAGGGTGATGAATGGGAGCTGTGAGCTGCGGGCAGGGGGATGGGGATGGAGATGGGCTGCAGCCGAGCTGCCAAGCTGCGACTTTGGCAAGGGGACATGTCTACGGAATAAGAGTGACAGGCCACGCGCAGCCCCAGGGCCCTCTTGTGTGCAGGGGAGCGAAGGAAGGAGCCGGGCATCTCCCTGGGGCTCGGCGTGGGCTGGGAGCAGGAGCTCCTGGGTCTCCTGTGTGGAGAGGGAGGGCAGGAGCCAGGACCTCAGTGTTACCCCATCACAGAGAGGGATGCAGTATGGGGCCAGGGATGCGGGGTGGGGCACAGCGTATGGTCCTCCTGATGCTGGCATTGGCCATGGTCCCCCTGATGGTGGCGCTGACCACGGGACCGGCAACCCTGCACCATGGATGCCCCTGTAATGACTGTTCCCGGAGACGCGGTGTGGTACCCGGGGCCAAGCAGCTGCACTGAAATATTCATGCCAACCTCGCTTTGAAGACAGCATGATTTCTTGGAAACTTGCTGCGCAGCTTAAATGGAGCTGTCTGCTCTGCATGGCTGCCTGGGCATGATGGGAGCAAGCGGGGTCCCGGAGGGCTGATGAGATGCCAGGGAGCAGGAGGAGTGTCCACTCTTGGTGTGTGACGTCCACACCCTCGAGAAGGACGTGGAGCATGTCCCAGGCAGATGGTGTCCCGGAGGGATAGGGGACCAGCCCTCGGGGCGGCCACGCTGCCGTGGGGACAGTGCAGTGCCATCATCCCATCGCAGATGATGCCCTGGGAGCAGCTGGCCCCAGGTTGGGGTATGCACAGAGCTGATGAGACAGTGGTGCTTGGTGTTGGTGCTGCGACGACGGGGCAGGCGGTGCCAGGGACATTGGTGCCACGCTGACAGGGTGATGGAGAGGGAGGTGGGAGGTAACGGGGAGGTGTTTGCGGCAGACCTCGCTGGCAGGTGATGCCAGAGGTGTTGATGCTGTGGCTGCAGGGTGAGAGACGGCGGTGTGGGCTTCCAGGGCACTGTTACGTGGCTGAGGTGCTGCCTTCTGTGCTGTGCTCAGGAGGTTTGGATGCCAGCCCAGCGCTCAGCCCATCTACTCATACAGGGTGCCAAGAGATGTCCCCGGCGCAGAGCTGATGCTTGTCCCTGGTGTTCCTCCGGCTCTGTAGCCTGATCCAAGGGTGGTGCTGCAGAGATGGGCTTGGGGACACTGGGGACTCCGGGTGCTCTCACAGACCCCATACTCCACTGTGGCCCCAAACTGGCCCTGGATGGCCTTGAATGCAAACATCCCTAGTTTTACTTAAGTGATAGGACCTTTTGGCCCCCTAGTTGCTCAGCATACAAAGACGGTGTAAGATACCTTCCTTCAGTAGAGGAAGGACAGGGACCTGTTGGAAAGGGGCCAGAGGAAGCCACGAAGGTGCTCCGAGGAGGGAAAGTGGAACCTCTGCTGGGAGGACAGGCTGAGAGAGTTGGGAGTGTTCAGCCTGGAGAAGAGATGGCTCCGGGGAGACCTTAGAGCCCCTTCCAGTCCCTCAAGGGGCTCCAGGAGAGATGGGGAGGGACTCTGGATCAGG
>JAOXNO010000052.1:31049105-31065268 GCA_028565335.1 Limnodromus scolopaceus | reverse complement strand
GGAGGGGTTCAAGGCCAGGTTGGAGGGGGCTTGGAGCAACCTGGTGTGGTGGGAGGTGTCCCTGCCCAGGGCAGGGTGTGGGACTGGATGGGCTTTAAGGTCCCTTCCAACCCAAACCATTCTACACAATTCTACAATGGCACCCCAAGCAGGAAAACAGAAAACCTCCCTTTCTGCCCAGCCAGAAAAGCCTGAGAGCTGTCTGTATACAGCCTCCTGTTCTGCAGCCCACCATAATGTATCGCAAATCCCAATGTAATTTGCTGTCCCTCAGGCCGCTCGGTATTACTGCTTTCCAAATGTCTCTCTCCCAGTCTCCATGGTGTTAAATTATATTTCCCCAGCTGGATTACTTTGCATTTGTTGAGAATGAATTTCATTTGGCTATTTCCTTCCTATGCCTGACCCTTTTTTCCCAGTGCATTATCTTTTAGCTCTTTGTCCTCACCAGGATTTGCAGCACCTTCCCATTTCATATCCTCTGCAAATTTAATTAACATGCTCTTTACCCTCCCTCTTTCAGATCAAATGAAGATGTTAAAGGAGAGCAGACCTGGCACAGATCTAACCACTAACCACTAACAACAATACAAGTACCTTGCACTTAAATTATGCACTTTCCATCAGAAGATTTCAAGGGCCTTTGCTGAACTGGGTAAGTATAATTATTAAAGCTGGGAACTCCGCTACACTGGGGAATTTAATATTTGAGGTCTGCCTGAGGGCATATGTCTTGTTGACTGTTGTGTTGCTGTAGACCCTGACAGTGCTGGGATAGATGTCCCTGCAGTGTTGTGCCTGTCACGCCGGTCTGGCCGCATGGACACGGGGGTCCCTGGTTGGGGGACTCCCCAGCTGGAAACCCCAGGTTCAGAAGAAGCAAAGCAGTGACCCAGCAGCTGGATCAAAGGTGTCTCCTGGTCTGATTCCAGCAAATGAATCAGTGACACGCTGAAATTTTTTTGCATTAGGAAATACTCACAAGATGCTTCAGTCATTGTCTGTAGTCATGCAACGGGGAAACAGAGGCAGAGAGGGAATGGTCAGTGTCTTAGGCACCTGGGCTGTGATCCCCCTGCCTTTGGGTGGCTGAAGGAGGAATACCCAGGGTTCCATGGCCCTGACATCTCTTGGGTTGGGAGGTTTTTAGCCTCTCTAAAATCCTGCTTTGGCTTCATCTTAATAGTGACATTCAACTGTGTGGAAACTGAGTGTAAAAGGGGGTTGTAGGACACAGTTACCAAATTCTTTACAAGAGAAGGGCCTTTTTTTCCCCCCTGTTTTCCAACATTTAACAACTAAGTGTTCTTATCTTGTTAGTGTTACCTTGATGATGAATAATATATACTGCTCCTGCTCAGTGTGATACTGTACTCTTAAGTCTCTGTTGCATTATGTGCCTGCACATGCAAGCACACAAGCCTACTATGGAATTTTCTGCCACGACCTCCTCCAGCTAAAACAAGCACAAGAGCTGCCATTGAGAGGAACGATGCGTCAGGAGCATCCTGGTGGGTCTGCGCCCTGAAAAGGGGTTTTACTGTACTCAGTGCTCAAACTTCCTCACCTTTGTATTGCATGAGGCAACATGAGCAACTGAGTGCCCTGGTTGCCGAAAGCAAAACCCCACAGATACAGCTTGGGTGCAGTGGAGAACGCAGCAGCACGAAGGATCCAGCATCTCTGCAGAGCCTCTTCCTAAGACTGGACAACTTGCCCCGGGGCTGGAAAAATCTGCAGATTGCTCTTGGAAGATGCTTGCGTGGCTTTTCCTTTGCTTGGCTGGGAGTAGTGCTTTCCTGGTGATGCCCACAGTCTCCCAAGGTCTGCCGCTGCCCCAGGCTCCTGCCTTGCAGGAGAAATTCTGTTATTCAGGGGCTGTGCAGCGCCTGAGCCAGGCATTAGTCCTTCTGGTATTTTTCTCTCCTGATAAGTCGGCTCATATCCTTGATTTTCACAGCAATATTTCAGAGCGTCTAAGCAGGAATTCAACTGCTGTTTGTAACATAAGGGAAATAAACCTCAATGCCATTTAAGGAGAATATTGATATGGCACCGAACGGGGGTGAAGGGACCGTGAAATCCCAGCTGGAAATTGGTAGCGTCTTCCTAGTGCTGGAGCAGTGAGCTCCCAAACTGCCTCCTCCTAAGAGAAGTGGGATTAAGAAACCAAGTTTCTCTTACGATAAACCATCATTCATCCAGGAAAGAAGTGAGCTGACACTGCCTGCTGGGAGCTGAATTTTGCAACCTTGGTAGCCCTCTGGGCTGGCTTTTTGGGTCAGATCTGCCCTGGGTAGTTCCTGTGCAGTGAGTTCCATGCCCTACCACTGCTAACTAATGCATTAACCATTAACTAGCAACTAGTATTCCCATTCCTGATTTCTAAATGAGTTTCCTTCCTCCAACGTAATAAGAAGTTAAGGCCTTTTCCTATTTTATCTGCCTCTCCTTAAGCCAAATTTTCAGCCCATGTTGGCAGTGGCACCTGGGCTTTCACTCAGGAGCCAGGGCAATGAATCAAAGAGTTCCTGATGAGAGCGAGTCCCCCCAATTTTCCACCCAATATGCACCTTGCACGCGTTTCCAGCACAATCAATTTTCTCCGCGTCTGCAATATCCATCCTCATCTGCGCGGAGCACGGAGCAGGCTGGCGAGGGCCACTCTGGGATGCACGCTGCGCTGGAGATGGAAGATAGCGCATACGCCTGCACATCAAAGTCAGGATTTCTTCCCTTTCTTGCTGTTCTCTGCACAATTTATTATCAGAGAGTTGTGCCAATCTCCCGCGTGTGGCCTGTGCTCGTACACACGCATTCAGCCACGCTGTCAGAGAGCTGAGAAAGTTACTGCTGCTGGATTTGATTAATTCAATCCAGGTAAGTCATCTTGGCTGTGAATTGTTCCCTTCTCAGCGCCAAATCTGCTTGGCCAGGATATCACACCTCGGGAGCAGCAGCAGCATCCAGCTCCTCCCAAAGCTGAAGGCTGGGAAATGTTTGGGAGGCTGCGGGAAATTCCCGCTGCCGTGCGGAGGGTCTGCCTACGAAAGGAAGGGGGCAAATTGGAAATGAGGGAGCTTGAAGGAATGAGGTGAGGAGCCGAAAAAGGGGCTGACAACTCTGTGGTGGGAGCCGCCGCTTGTCGGGCGAAAAGTGGGCAACCTCAGCGCCGTGTGAATCTCTCAAATTCTCAGTGCCGTGAATTTCATTTTGTCCTGTTAAATTATTAATCGAGCAATAAAACTACCCCCCCTCCTTCTCTGTGCCTCAAAGCCCCAGTCAGGCTCTCACGTGGCTTTTATCTCCCACTACGTCACCAAGGAACCAGGGTGCAGGCAGGGAACAGAGGTGGTGGGATGGCCCTGGGGGAGAGAAAGGGAAGCTGGATGCATTCATGTCCCTGAGCTGATGGCTTCTAGTGTTCTGCACCCCAGCAAAACAGGCAGCATCTTGGTGACAGCTTGTCCTACCAGGATGTCCCACCAGTAAGGAGGCAGCCATGTCTTGCACTGGAAGCTCCTGCATGCCTTTGCTTGGCCCCTGGAGCAGCTCTGCTGGGGCAGGAGGGGGTCCCATACATTGTGGTTTGAATGGCGACGAGGTCAGACAGAGGGAGAGAGGGAGGAGAGACCTGCAGCCATCAGGACCACCAAATGACAGAGCAAACCAGTGGGACTGCCCCATGTGGAGGGCAGGGAACCGCTGTTGCATAGAGGGTCCTGCATTAGCAAGTGCCTCCAGCCAGTTTGGAGCTTTCCTCCTTCATCCCAAGATTATGTGGAACAGATCTCCCTGGGAAATGCAAGAGTAGCGTTTGTAGCTTCCCAAATGTCCTAGGAATTATGAGCCTTCCTTCTCCAGGAATAGAGCAGAGCCCCATGATGCCAAGCTCTTCATCCTTGCTAATGAGCCTGCATATGCTAGGCACTCTGCCCGTCCCCAGCCTGCTCCTGTCATGGTGGCCCACTGCTGGACTTTGTGGGGAGCTCTCTTCCCTGAGGTTCCTCTTTCTGCCAGGAGAAAGATCTCAGCCTTTGAGTTTTATGGGGAGAAAAATTATCCTGTAAGCCTAGGCAGATACCTGAAAGCATCTGGGTCACCCAGGCTGTTCTCAGATCCTCCTTCTTGCACCCTTGCATCCTACTCCAGTTACCACAAAGATGGACTGGTGGGTGATATCGCCCCCTCTGCCTGAGTGCAGAGGAAGCAGCAGACCCATAGTGGAGCAAGAAGACAGAGGTGCCTCTCTGGAGGTGATAGAGCCCTCCTCGAGCCTGGCAGAGAGCAGTTTTGCCAGGACCTGCTCTGCAAGTCTGTTTGAGGGAAGCAGAGCAAAATAATGTCCAGGATGGTGCAGAGCGTGCTGGGTGGAGGGGTCACAGCTCTGCCTCCCATAGAGAGGAATAAGCAATACCTGGATTTTCCCTGCACGGTGCCACTGCTCTGTGGAGAGCTTAGAGGGGGTGCTGTGACAACATGCATGAAGCTTCAGTGGAGAAAGCATCTTTGTGTAAAAAGAGGATGGGAGTTTTTCTGGTTGTAGATGCGGAATTATGCACAGGGAGACCAGGGTATGGGTTACTGCAGCGTTTAGCATGAGCTGCCACAAAGAAAGGAAAATACTGTAAAAGGTAATGCCCAGGAGCAGCATGGCTAGATATTAGTACACAAATGTTATTAGAGAGAATTCTGCTTTCATGCAGAATAGCCCAGAAATGCTAACGAGGGACTGTGTGAAGCCTCCTCTATAAGGTTATGTAGCCTATGAGATATTTTTTTTTTTTAGTTCAAGAAAACCACAGCACAAAGTCTGGCTGGTTTTAAACCAATATGACAGGTTTGTCTGAAAGACCGCGCGCAAGGAGAAACCGCTGAAGCCAGGGTCAATAACCAAGAGCCTTCAGTGGGGCTGGATGACGTGGACCACCACAACCCTTTTTGTGGCAGCTTTTTGTGGTAGGACCTGGTGTATGGAGGGGCAGAGGAAAGGGGCTGCCGGTATCGGGGAATTGCTGGACCAGCCTTCCTCGCTCCTTCCATGCGGAGGCTGCAACGTCAGAGCTCTCCGTGGGACCTCAATTTGCCATTTCAAACATTGGTGTTCCTCTGACTTTCGTCCCCAAGGATGCCATCTGTGGTGCATGCTAGCACCCCACTTATTTCACACCCCAGCAGGCCTGGATCTTGGTGGGCATTTGCCGGGCAAGAGTCTCTGTATGGGCTGCCTTTTCTTCTTCCATTCTCCAGGTGGTGGGGCGTCCTGCTCCCAGCCTCTCCCTGCCCACTGGCATCTCAGTAACGCTGAGTTTTACACCACCTTCCACTCGCTTACCCCGACTCACCAACATGTCACTTACACCACCACTCATGTCACCTCCGATTCTGGCCCATAATGCACAGTGTGTCACCTCGGCAGAGGATTAACCACGGAGAGCTCTAGAGCCAGCCAAGCAGAAAGCAAAGCATATGTCATCTCTCCTTATGTTTACAGGAGGGAACATCACCTGGCATCACCAGAGACAAGGGCACGCGTTGAGTGATCTCCTCCTTGGGAACCAGTGCCCGACGGTACTGCAGCTCCAGCAGTCCAAGGACAACACCCCACCAATCCTGCACACAGGTTGCTGCTGGTGGAGCCTGGGTACCAGCTGCACCCCCTGGTACAGGAGCTCACCTGAGCAGAACTACATCCATTTCCATCGTCTTGGGAGTCAGAAGGGGAAAATACGTTTCTTCAGGGCACCGCCAGCATAAAAACACCTGAAAGCAGAGCCCAGCCTGACCTATCTGGTCCTAAGGAGACTTAATTGCAGAGCAGTTTGCTGCAAACTTTCCACGGAATGCTCATCTCCTTTGCTGTGTCACCACGCGTTTGGCACTCCTTTTCATCATGATCTCTTTCTTTAATGTCTGTACCTTTTAGAACTGCTTCTCCTGCAGTGTTTTTGCTCTTGTATTTCACACCTCTGGACAGCTCTAGTTGAGATCCTTCAGCATTGCTCCTTCATGAGCCCTGGGAGAGCCGCGGTCCCACTCGTTCGGCCCAGAAAGCCATTGTGGATCGGCAGGGAAATCCATTTATCCTCATCTTTTTTAAGATCTTCAGATTCCCGTTGCATATCACACCCCGGCCAGCTTTTGTCTCAGTCACAAGAATACACAGTACCTGAGGGCTCATCTCTCTCTACCCAGCTTTTAAAGTGTTGTACTTGTCTCATCACCGGCTCACGTCTGCAGGAGCTGGCGCGTCAGCGTAATGTGTTACTACCTGCCACGGTGCCTGTTAGTGATCTGCTCCTTCCTCAGCGTCTGGCGTCCCCCCCACCCCATGCAGTGATGGGCTCTGGGAGAGGAAGCGGTGGAGGAACCTCCTCCTGGAGACCCGTTGCCTGAGGGCTGTTTTAATATCCTGGTGGAGTGAGCTGTTCTGCTTTCATTTCTGTCACGGCAAGGGTAAGGCGTCTTGCTGGGGACCATCACTGGCGGCTTGGTGACAGGGGTGTGCTTGCATCCCCTGATGGATCTCCACATGTCCACGTGAACGTGTCCTTCTCCTGGGTGAGGGGCAGGCAGGGTGTCCTGCTCAGTAGCACAGCAGCACCCTCCCCACCTCAAGCAATGCTACTCGTTGTGTGCCAGGGATCAGTTGCAGCTGCCAGTGCTGGGGACAAGTGGGCCCCTGACCAATTTTTGGCCATTCCCAGGTGCTCTCATGCCTGTATGGTGGACCTGTCGCCCTTCCTACGCTCCTACAAGACCACAAGGTGGGTAGTCAGTCAGACGTCAGAGACAGGCCAAGGGATGCTGAGCCACACCAGGATGTGCAAATCCTCTATCTGCATGATAGGAACGTTGAATCCAAATTTGAACCTTTCTGTCGCATCCATGTGCGGGTTGTGCTGCTACCTGAATGATGGAGGGTGGACATAGCCAAGGACTTTGGGTACCAAAACCAGCCAGAGTTTCTGGCTTCCCCAGTTTGCACTAAGAGAGGGCAGAGGTGTCCAAGAAAGCCCACTGGGGAGCGTGTCTGTGTGCACCTCTCATCCATCCATCCCACCTTAGGCTTACGCAAATGTGTGCCTGCCCACCCTGCCACCTGGGCACAGGCAATGCCTTAGGGGTGTGCGTGCATGCTCGTCCATTTGTGTGGCTCTTGGGTCTGCTCTTTATTTCAGTGGGACTATGAGGGTTCCTGGGCTTGTAGGAGGTGTGATGGGCTGGGCAGCGGGTGGGATGGGGGGGAGGTCATGCATGCATCCCCGTGCAAAGTGCCTGACACACCTGTAATGAGGATGATTGAAGGCTGAGTGCAGGATGATACAGAACAATATAAGTAAGTGGTTTTAGTGTCAGCAATCTTCAAACTTGTTGTCAAAGGGAACATTTAAACGATTTTCCTGCTACTCCAACGCATTCAGGTTATATTTATACCCAGAGAAAACTGGTGCTATAAATGTCAGGTTTGGAGAAGGGCTGGCTGCATCCATCAGAGGAGGAATTAGAAAGTAAGGTGGAATGATGTATCATCGCCAGCTGACAAACCTGTCTGGAGAGAAAATCCCTGGGGCCTGACCCATGCCACGGGTTGCCTCAGGCTGGGGTGTGTGCCCTGACACCCCATGTTTGGACACAGTGGGTAGAGCAGGCAGGGCCCCAAGCTGGCCAGACCTTTGAGGGGGAAGCGCCTGAGGCATTTAAAAGCCAGCTTTTAGCAGAACACAAGAGAACTATAAAAAAAATGGTGAGAATTCTGTTTTGCTGGAGTGAGAATAAAAATAAAAGAGATCGTAAAGAAGCCTTGCCCTGCCCACCATCGAGTGGGCTTCGTGCTTTCTTCTAGGCTTATTCTCAGTCTAGCAGCTTTCAGTAGTTTCCAGCAACTCTCCATGGTGTCCCTTGGGTCTCTTGTCTGTGTCTCCAGCCCAGCTAGGCATCTGCTCCCTGTTCTTCCTAGCAGCCAGGCTGTGCATCGGGTCCTTCGCCTGCTGGCTCACTGCCCTTGGCCTGGTACTGCCCCTTGGAAAACCCTGATGGTCCTGCTGCCATCCCTGCAACTGGAGGGTGGGCTTGATACTTCTCTGTCCAAGGCTCTCTGGTTGGGTCTCTGCTAAAAGTGTTTAATTTGGCTTCCAACCCCAACAGTGCCCAGACTGTCAGGTCTTCCAAAGTGCCAGTGGGCAGTAACAGCTTCCTGACCTAAATTACCCTCCTCTAGAAACTTCCTGTGGAGTGATAAGTTTCCTCCCTTCTCTAGGACATCTCCATCCAGCTCCAACCACCCTCCATCAGAGATAGTTGCCTGTTCCCCAAAGCAGGGGAAGGTGAGAGACACGCATTGGGGAGTCTCTCAGAAGGGGCTGGAGGAGCACAGAGTGTTCAGGAGTTGGGGGAGTGGAGATGGAGGACTCAGCCTTTCTTATCCCTCCAGGGATGGCCCAGCACCTGCTTTTGGGGGAGTCAGACCAAGCAGAGCAGTGCAATGTGTGAAGGTGTGCGGGGGAGGTGAGATCACACAGGGAATTTCAAAACCTTTATGCAGTTTCTGGGATGTCTGCAGAAACCCAGAGCTTTCAGAAAGTTGTTTAAGATCTCTGAGGTAATGAGGGATCATTCTCCAAGAGACATTTGCTGTCCTGGAGCTCTGCCAAAGCAGAGCTATTGGGAAGGTGGACATCCTCCTCGCAGGTCACAGTTTGGAGACCCCTCTGTGGGACAGGAAGGTTGTATGCTTTTGGACTAAGAGCCTTTTCCCAGTTCTGACATCTGTTTGATAATTTTGTTCATGACTAGGCTCTACAATAAAGCCAAAAAACTGCAATTTCATTGCAGCTGGTGCACGGAGAAGACCTTTTGGTGGTACATATGTTGCAGTGTAACAGCATCTAGGAAGTTGGACAGTTCAGGTTTTGCTGTTGACGTAAGACGGCTTTGTGAGATGGCACATCTGAAGTCAGTGCCCGACTGTGGGCCAAGGGCACTGCTGCTCGCAGAGGCCCTGATCCAGTGCAAACTCGCTCTGATGGTTCAGCTGTTCAAAGCATTCGGTGGAATTTGCTTTTTTTCCCAAGCAAACTTCCTGCCATATCCCGTCCTGCCTGCCCTTTTGCAGCCAGTGTGTAGCCAGGGTGAAGCTGGAATAAATAGCATGTTGTTTGCTATTGCAAATTTGACAGAAATATGATCATGTATTCAAACATAATCCAGGTCAAATTGGCACTGGCAGGTGAGCCAGCGGCGCGCAGCTCCTGCTAAATGGAAGGACTCGCTGAAATTCAGTTAATTGCTGGGCGAAAAATAAAAAATAAACAAGAGGGAAAAAATTGACATTCCCAAGAACCTTTCATCTATCAGCGGGAAATCATTCCTAGTTCAGTTAACGGGTCATGTTGACAAGTCTAAGAGTGAGAAAAGGTCAGCACTGCAGGGTGTGTAGGAGGGCAGGAGGGGATTCCAGTGGCAGATGCAACGGGAGCTCATCTCTGCCCTGAAACCTCCTCCAGCTTTGCCTCCCCCCCACAACCATCTCTCCATCGAGCGTGTGCTGACACTCGTGCCTCCTGCCTCCGAGCCATCTGCCCTTACAAAATGCTCTGGGAACGGAGCCCATGAGCACCGCCGCCAAATCCTGCACTTTGCGAGGGCGAAACGCGGGTCTGGGTCAAACTGCATCGCCGCAAGACCCTCACCTTTCCTGTGCACCACGTGGAGCACCACACTCCTTCTTGCCTTGCTGCCAGGATGCCGGCGGAGGAGTCGCTTCTGCCCACCCTGCACGTCTCCTGGGCCTCTTGGCTGGGTGTGCTGCCTGCCTCCACTCCGTGCACCATCGTCTGAGGGGTAACAGCCCCTTTCCCATCACAACAGCAGCGCTGCCGAACTCCCCCGACCGACCCCTTGCTGCTCAACACGAAGTGAGCGCAGCTGAAGCGCGTGCAGGTAAACGCTGAATTTGGATGATCAGCTCGGAATAAAAAAAAAGGAGGTGAAAGGGTGAGTTGATCAATCTGTAAGAGCTTGCTGGGGAATAAAGCACTGGTTATTGGTCTAGGAACCAAAACAGTAAGAGATCCTGAGCCAGAAGAAGTACATGGGCAAATAGACGTAGAGGTCTAGAGGACAATTAACCACCATGCCCCAGGGCTGTGGTGATTTCCATGTCCTGGCAGCTTAACTATTTTTTTCCCCAGAAAAAAATGTGGTTCAGTTCAAACAAAATTTGGTTGAGGGGAGTGGCAACGCCAGGACATCCTATCAGACCATCAGTGCTCCGCGTGCATAAAGGCAGCGTGGGCAACAACACGTGCCCTTGGACCATCTCTAGATGGACCGGTCATCTCTCTGCATTGATCTGAGGTAAAAAAAAAAAAACCAAAAACCCAAAACAATTCAAAATCCCAGTCATTTTAGTGATTGTTCCCCATAATTCTGCTTCCACTAACACCTGGCAGCTGAGGTAAGAGGCGGGAGGGGACAGGACGGGGAGGACTGTTTAAGTCGATCCTGATGAATGGCCCTGGTAGGTGCTGGGTCCTGTCCCGTGCACCTGAAAATGGTAGCTTTCTCGGCAGACGTGGCTTGGGGATGATGTATATCCTCACACTTCACCCACCTCTTCCTACCAGGACATTTTTGGGATCTCCCTTCTGTGGTGCTGCTGAGCTGGACACAGTACAGGCTGGGTGATACCAGAGAGCTGTTGGCCTGGAGAGGTACCAGAGAGCTCTCTCTCCAAGAGAGCCCAGAGCAGATGCTAGGGAAGAGCAAAAAAGACCAGGCAAGCACACATGATGTTCCCCTCTAATAACCCCCAACCTCCCACAATCTACAGCTCAGGGACTTTCTGGGTATCATTACTGTGTTGTTAGGAACCCTCCGTGGACTTCTTTTCCATGCCAGCTGCCCTTAAACCTGCAGGGATTTTTAATCTACCCGTGTTCTCTACACACTTTGCACTTCCCCTTCACAGGTTGAAATGAAGGCACAGCAGGGAAGTCAGGAAAGCCAACCGCTTCTTTTCTGATGCGCCACAGAAATCAGAGATGGGACTGAGAAAGGCAAAGGACTCATGGAGCCTGGGAACATTTGCATGGCATCAGATAGTGGAGGCCACAGAGGGTGGAGAAGGAGAGTTGAAATAAGACCCTGGAGCCTCTCGCCTGGATTCAGTGTCTGTCAGGGTCAGGTTTCTGCAGTTAAAAAGCAAAGAAAATTATCGTTTCCCCTCCAGGACAAGCTCAGGAGGAACCACAGCTCCTGTGAGGGGGAGGAGAAGCACCACCATGCCCCATCCCCAGCTCAGCTGCTGCTCTCCAAACACAGCCCACGCAAAGGGCTACTCCAAGTTGTATTGCCCACAATTCTGCCACAGCTCTACACAGCAATGCTGCTGTGTGTTTGTGCCTCCTGTGGCTGACTTTCAGATGTTCCCAGCAACCCCAACCACTCCATCAGCATAAGGAGCTGCAGGACAACACCCCAACCTACCACGTGGGAAGAACATGCTCCCCAGGAGCACTACAGTGCTCTGGGTTAACCCACATCAGCACTCAGTTTCCTCCAAATTGGGAAGCTCAGTCCATGCCCATGCCCACTGCCTGGCTCCCAAGTAGCTGCATGAGAAGATCAGGACTCCACAGGGTCTTCTCCTTTCACTGCTGCAACTTTGTCCCATTCATTGGGCTTTTGCCTTCCCACTGCTGCAGACATCTGGGGCACTTCCAGCCACTACCAGGAAGTCCAGGTCTGCCAGACCTAAGCGTAGGGATACTGGAGAGATTAGTGCTTTCTCCTGACCTGAACAGCTCACCGAGTCTTATTTTTGTTAGGGACAGAATGGATTAGAAAGTCATATTTCTTGGTTGTAATCCTATTTGAAAAAACTCTGAATCCCGTGTCCCGAAGTAGAGGGGACTTGCCTCAAGCTTCTTTCCCAGCCAATACGCCAGGCACCTCAACCCTTCCCTCAGCTTTTTGCACCCACAGGTACATGCATGTACCAGTGCACGTATGTGCATGGAAGTACCCTCCCTTCCACTAGGGCTTGCATGGGGAGAAGTCTTCCCACACCATGGCTCAGCCCCGGTGCTGGTGGGACTGTTGTTTCAGGCATCTGATTCTTACCCCTGTCCAACCTGAATAAGAAAGGCTGGTTATGCCTCTGGGATCAGTGAGGTGTCTCCCACCCTTTCTTCACCTTCCCAGAGCCTCCTGGATTCATTCGCTTTCTCTTTTCCATCTCCCTTGTCAGTCGCTCAGTCTTTTCTCCTACAACCTTTCCCTTGCAGCAGCTGAAACACCAGAGGAGTGAAACTGGAGCAGCAGAGCACTGTCCCCACCTTCCAGACACCTTTCTGCTCCCTCTCCATCCCTCCCCATCCACTACCACCATTCTCCAAGCGTACGTCCCAAATTTTCCTACAAGCATACCCAGCATATGGGGCAGCTCAGGTCTTCATCAGTGAGGTGATTTGTGGAAGGGCTCAAATTTCCAGTCATTTTCTCTATCCAAAGGGGAAATATTGGGCTGGAAAAATTAGGAAATTAGCCTGTCTTCTCAGCCTCAGAACAAACCACAACATTGTTGGAATTGCAAACCATTAGATGGGACATGCCTGCAATGCCTTTTCTTAGGCAGGGGGTAGCAGCTCCCAGGATTGTCCCACCAAACCTTTCCTGGCCTGCCCATATTGTTGCTCCCTTGGGAATGCAGGCTGAATCCCACAGCTTCAGAGACACCATGGCAGAGGTGAGGAGCTCAAAACATTTCCACATCTCTTGCTGTGGACTGCAGCTTCCTTGGTCTTTTTTTTTTTTATTATTTTAATAGTGGATTTTTTTCGTTAGTACAATTGTTAATCTGTGGGAAGGAGTGTTTTCTTTTTCAGACATCTCCCCCTCTGTGCAGTCGATTCTGTGATGCACTGGTGCCCATTTAGGAGACAACACTCCTAGATGTCTCACTAATGAGACAAGCCAGAAAGATGAGCTAATGACAGACACAGCAGCTAACATGACAAAAGTCCTGGTGGTCCCAGTCACCCGCCAGATAGCCCTGGATCCAGAGCAACTGCCATGGTGAGACTGGACATCACAAAGAGGATCCCAAAGGACACTGGGAAGACATGGGACGATATGAAGCAGACCCGTCTACTCAGATTTTGCTGGAATTCTTGCTGCAGAATGAAAACATGGCAACACTGCCCCAGAAGTTGTGAAAACTGGCAAGTTTTACCCCATCTCAACCCTGAAAAGACCAGTGGACCTTGCCAGCTGCTCTGGGAAATCTCATTTTCCATCTGCCTGACAATCAGGAGTGCCCCAGTGTGGGGTAGGGAACATGGAGTCTTTGCAAAGCGCGGTGGTTTCATTTCTGAATCTCATAAATCTCCCGTTGGGTTCCAAAGCAGGTGTGAAATACAGGATGCTCCTCATGTGTCCTGGAGCTGGGCAGGATTTACTCAACATGAGGCTCTGGATGCACATTCCTTATCTCACCGACAAGATTTATAGCAGCCCTGAGATTTATTCTGCCTGTAAAATTCTGTTAAATGTGGGGATGAGTTGTGCAATGACTATTGTTTGGGAATGTATTGTGTCTGCTGGCAGAAAAATGGTCACGTCTCTGCCCGATCTCATGCAACTGCCAGGTGCACTGGGACGGCAGGGAAGATGCACGGGGAGGGATGCAAGGAGCTAGATGCTGCTGCCAGCAGCGGTGGTGAGGCAGCTTGGGGGCTGCACCATCATCCCACCCTGGTTCTGTTGAGGAGGGACACATGGACAGAGACCCAGCAAGGGAAGATGTTGGGGGAAGCTTCTCTTTGACCTTCGAAGGAGTGAGGGGCTCCCAATGAGCCCAGCCCCGCAGTGAGTGCACCCAGCTCCGCAGCACAGCACCCACTCAGGGCGGGCGATGGGTGAGGACATCTATGGCAGGACGAGGGCAGATTGCCAGTGGAAATAGCTTCCTGGAGGACAGGCTGCAGGCACTCAGCTCCCCGGGCTGGGCTCATTAGCTGGCAGCCTCGGTGCTGGCTGGGGGAGGTGGCGCTAGGTCTCCTGGCAGAAAGGCTCTTTTGATGGAAACAAAAATTTTCGCTTTTGAAAAACCTGGAGTCAGGGAACGAGCCTGAGAGTTACCATGGAAACCCATCGCTGAGCCGCGCTGCAGCAGGAGACACAGCCACAGTGTCTCTGGGTCTGCGGCAGCGAAGCCGATGCGAGCACAAGCCAACAGCAGCGCGCCTCGGAGACACCCCGGGTGCCCGCGGCCATCGCCGGCCACATCCCCGGACCCTGCACGAAGGCAACCGTGCGTCTCGCCAGGGCTGGGGAGGTAAAAAAAGTGATCAGCTGCCGGGATGGATTTGTTTTGCGATGATGGGAATGGGCTGAGAGTCAGAACACGGCCACGCTCATCAGACCATGGGCCACCAGCCTGGTGCGCAAACAAATCACTGCCGAACAGCAGCAGCGAGCTGCACGCCACAGCCTCGCTGCAGATTGGCTCCGAGTTATATCTCGAGGAAGATCAATAGAACAAATTATACCAGCAGAACAATATGAGAGAGCCCTGAAAACCCCAATTACTGAAAACCTAATTAATATGTTTTTAAACAAACGTTATGGCAATACTTCAAACAATACTAACACGGCCACAAAAGTTTCACAAGAGTGGCAAAGCAATTCTTTAGCCCGTGGCAATAGGGTGGGAAGGAACCCAAAACAAGAGCGAGAAGGGAAAACAATTGCTTCGATACCGCCACAGCTGGGGAAAAGCAAGTGCTTTTTCCAACACACAGCACAGGGACTCCCATATGCTACCCCAACACCCCGCAGGGCTGCAGATCAATAGTCCTGTAGAAAAACAGAGTCAGAGAACAAGGAATGGAGAAGAAAAAAAATAAAAAAATACATTGCACCAGCTCCCCCAATACTTCTAGGAAGAACGTAACCAGACAAAGGGATGTGAAGCCCAACCTTCCCAGAAGGAATCTGACCTGGAAACCTGACCCCCGAACAAAACAGCATCCTTGAAAAAACAATGACACTTAAATACGTCGTTGATTGCTCCTGGGACCCCTGACACAATGTGGGAAGCCTTAGCCTAGTCTGAGACAGGAAGCGGTGTGCCCTGGCTCAGACATAGCGGAGGTGCTGACATGCAGCCCCGCACACCTCCAGGATCTCATCCTCGCCTGTCCAGCTGGACACATCCCCGGAGCAGCAGGGAGGTGCCGGGGTGTGGGCAGCTGGAGGAGCCCCTGGATGAGCAACGGCACCGGCAAACAGCCCTGCAGCAGACAACGTAATCCATTAAAGTCCAATCTGAGCCCTCCCCGAGAACAAACCAGTAACCACATCTATAGCCTACAGATGTTCAATTACAGAGGGAGGTGTTCGCCTGCTTCAGAGATTACAATAAAAAAAAAAAAAATTGCTACATGAAGGAACTGGTGGAAAATCATCTAACAGCACCGAACCCGTGCACCGATCCATCAGGCATGGGATAAAAATAAACAGCATGCAAACAGGCCCCAGGGCTGGCGGGAGGAGCAGGACCCCAGCCTGGCACGCTGCGCCAACACGGGTGACTGCCCGCCCTGCAGAAGCATCGTGGGTCCCTGAGATGAAGGGCTGGTGTGTGCCAGCGGGGCCATGCCATCGCTGCGTGAACGAGCACTCACCAGAAACCTGGAGCAGTGCGTCTTCCTGGGGGTGCTGGAGAAAACCAACAGTGAGTGCGGCCCTCGTAAAGCTTCCAAGCTTTGTGATGGAGTGAGACATCAGCCTGCATCACAGAGCCTGCTCCTCAGGGTTCTTCTGGCTGGCAATGCAACCACTGCAAGAAGGGGCTAGGTCAGAAAGAAGGCAGGGGCTCAGTCTAATCCTCCTCAATAAGCAATGTATTAATATGGGTAGAAAATGTACTTCATTATGTACTTCAATAAAGGCAAGTGTAGGGTTCTGGACCTGGACCTGGGGAGAAATAACCCCCTGCACCAGGACAGGTTGGGGCTGACCTGCTGGAGAGCAGCTTTGAGGAGAAAACCCTGGGAGTCCTGGTGAACAACAGGATGGCCATGAGCCAGCAATGTGCCCTTGTGGCCAAGAAGGCCAATGGCATCCTGGGGGGCATCAGGAAGAGTGTGACCAGC
>JAOXNO010000052.1:31002569-31040468 GCA_028565335.1 Limnodromus scolopaceus | reverse complement strand
AGCTTTCAGGATGCTTCTTTATTAAGAACAGGATGGAGCAAGGAGCCAGTTTGTGGATGGAGACAGAGCAGCTGCCTGCCAAGCTGGTATGAAAAGTCCCGGAGCAACGGATCACCCTCAGTGAGGAGCTCCATGCTGTGGGATCTGCAGGCTGTATGAGTGGGCCTCCAGGAAACTCTTGCAAAATCTCCCAGCGGTGTGCTGACTGCTGACTTGCAGTGTCTCCCGGCACATTCCCCAGGCTGACACTGTCAGCACCCTTAGCTGGGCTGCCCAGCTTCTGTGGAGAGAAGAAAGGAGGGTTTAGATTGGAAAGGCATCCCTGTGGCTTCCCTGGCTCCCCCCATGAGGGAGACTGATGCAGAACAGCACCAGTAGACACTGAACAGACACTTTGGATTTCCCCTCAGCCTTTGTCAGGAGTCTCTTCTAAACTGCCTGCCTGCTAAGGGCCGGTTCGGGTATGCAGCTTTTCTCCTGCTAAATCTCCTTCATTGCCCAACTTTATTAGTTCATGAAATGAAGCTGAACATCCCTTAGGAAAAGACTGTAAACCCTGCCTGACTCACTAACTTCCTCTGCTGTAAACTGGGGTTGCATGACCTAGCGAGCATGTGGCTTGATGGACCATTTCAATACTAAAGAGATAAATGCCTGGTAAGATAACGGAGAGTTTTTTGCTGCGGTGGAGAAAGAGTTGCATGTGAGACCACGTTTATACCTGATGTGAGGCTGAGGCTTCTCTGAGACCCTGTTTGTGACCCCAGTCTTGCAACACGTAGAGGATTTAAAGACCTTACTTTGCTGTCTGAGCAGAGATGCAGCAGTAGCTTGGCCACGCTCTCCTGGTGGTGCAATCCGCGTGAGGACAGATGGCTCAAGCAGTCCAGTGACCAAGAGAAATTAATTCTTCCTACAAGCTCAACTTAAACCCAAACATGGCAAAATTCAGAAATCTCAAACCATTGAATAGGCAAAGCCACATACACATCTGATTAATTCACAGATCGTTAATAAAATTAGAAGGGCATTCACCCTGGAGGTGTTCAAGGCCAGATTGGATGGCACTTTGAGCAATGTGGTCTAGTGAGAGGTGTCCCTGCCCATCGCAAGGGGTTGGAACTGGATGATCTTTAAGGTCCCTTCTAACCCAAACCATCCTGTGATTCTACGATCTACGTGACTCACCAACAGCCACACGAGTGAGCGGTGGGCAGTGAGGACATTACAGAAATGGCAGAGAAGGTCTCAGGAGGAGCACAACGTGCACTTTGGCAAGGTGGATGGCAGGATCACTGCGTTGAAGCTAGTGGCTTTTATTAAACTGTTTGGACAACAGGAATGTAAGTGAACATCTTTTGGTGTTAGTTCTGCTCCCAAGGCATTTGAAAGAATAATAGCACTGATCTTGGAGGGATTTCAAGAAGCTGAAATTAGAATGAATGCTGTTTTTAATTTGGACTAACGAGCTTAAAGAGCAAAATGAAAGACTCCAAGCAATTTTGCAGAGTCAAGACACTTAACACTAAGCTGAGACACATCAGAGCCTGATCTTTGCAAACGTTTTCCATCTTATACACAGAAACAGCAAACAAGACCGAGTGTCTGATTCAGATTAAATGGTTAATTATTACTGCTATTGTTGAACTCTGACAGTGTAGCAAATCAGTGATGTACGAGAGAGAAATAAAGCCAGCCTTGCTCTGAACAGCCGGCAATGCAAGGGAGAATACAGAGAGCACCAGAGACTCACAGCATTGCAAGCATATTTATTAGTGTCATCTCACTTCTCCTGAGATTGACAGAAGATGGGGATCTTTAGCATGGACCTGACTGGAACGAGATGATAGCCTGAGGGCCGAGCACTGGATGAGTGTTAATAAAAAAAAATAATGCAAGAAATGCCCAGATTTATTGGGATGGTCACCTGCTCCACAAAACTCACTCCAAAGCTGTCTGTGGTAGATAAACCCCGAGGGATTTGTTGGACGGTGACATTGTCTCATTCTGAGCAGTCACGCTGGTATTAAGTTAAAATTAAAATACCTACTGCCTTGCAACAACAGACTTCAAGGTTTGTTTGGAGAGCATCTGGCCATATTATCTAAAAAAAATGTGCAATTACAATTGCGGCAAGGTCTCTGCAGTGAGGTGCAAAAAAGAAAATAAATGTTCCCAGCTGTGTCAGAAAGTCTGCTTATGAGGAAGCTTTGCACCAGCTCCCTATTTCTTGGGAACCAGGTCTTTGCAGCTGCTGCTTGAACTCCCTCACACAATGGGGGACAAAAAAGAGGGCCATGAGGATTGGGTACAACGCTTCCCATACTGGGGACCTCAGGTGGCTGAGCAGTAGTTACAGGATTCATCTTCCTTTGCAGAATCAGCTTCTTGTCCAGACGGATGTTGCTGTGCGGTGGCTGAGCAGTTTTCTGGTGTCATTATGTGGCACACGCAGTGACAGGGCACGGCGACACACGGGCACGGTCCCCCTTGGGTGGCAAGAACAAACCTGTGGGGCTGCGTCCCTGAACTCAGCAGGCATGAACGCCTGCAGGAAGCTGCCAGCCGTGTGAAACCAACCTGTGTGGCCAACCAACCTCACCTGGAAGAAGCTTTTCCTCTTCTTCTCCTCCTGCTATCGCACACGCTGCTGTTCCTCTTGTTCTGTGGCTGCCCGCTCTTGATTTTGCATGAGCAAAGTCCTGCTCCATCTCTCACACGCACGTGAAAATCACACGTGCACACAGGTGAAAGCGGCCAGTCCTTCCTCCACCCTGCATGCTCTCTGACCATCACGAACTCTGCTTACATGGTGACACTGTCAGTGGGCCTCCTACTGGGGGATCATCCCCTTGCACGATGGTTCCATACTGTTCCAGTTGATGCAGTCCAGGGGGAAATTTAACTCTTCTTTCCATGGAACCTGGGCTAAGTTTGGCAGGAACATCCAACACTTCCAACCAGGGCTCGCTAGTGCCTCTTACCACCTTTCAATGGAGATTCCTAGTTTAATTTGTTGCAAAGAAAATCTTGTGCCTCATTAACATGAACCTCAGTGTTTCAGGTGGCAACCAACATGCAGGGCAATTTCCAGTTTGCCAGGACAGTGGTGCTGGTGTGAGATGCACTTCCAGGTGTTGGAGGGAGTTCAGAGGACTCCCTTCTCACATCCAAAAAGGCTGTGCTGGTCTAGGCTCCTTGGGACACCACACGTTGACCAGCCCATGCCTGGCCTGCTTGAGAACCACTGCCTAGATCAGCAGGTGCCCTCCTCTGAGCTGCCCCCTCAGACCTTGTCTCTTGGTCCATCTGTTGCCCCTAACGACTTGCCACGATGCACTGATCCCCAGTAAGTCCCTGTCTTAAACTGTGCACCCTGAAACTGCAACCCTTGCAGTGCTGGGATGGAGAGAGGCAGAGTCCCTGACGTTGAGAAGATTTCTTCTGATCCTGCTGAGAGAAGCCACAGCTCCCTTGGCTAAAACAAGAGACCCACCAGGGCTCAGCACTGCTCCCAGGTCTTGCACAGCACAGGCAAGGAGCAAGGCCCTCCCTTCCAGCCTGCCCCAGTCTTTGTCCCTACACCCGGCCACTGTCCCTCTCTGACCCATGGGATCCCCCAGCTGACCTCTTTGACAGGATGGGGAGGAGGCACATCCTGATTTCTTATGATATAACAAGGATTAAAGTATGGCTGAAAATTACTTGCTTTCTTCCAAGCTCCATCCTCACCCCTGCTAGAGCTTTCTCCCTCATCCTTCCCAAAAACAGTGACCCTGTTTCTCTCTTCCAAACACTTATCAGTAACCAGAAAGTGCCCGGGCACAAGCGGAGCAGAGGAAGGGATGTGCGGGGAGACACAGGCAGCAGCCTGCACTTCCCACCTCAGGGGGTGGCAGTGAGATCGGGCTGCAGCTCGGAGCGGGGTCCGTGCCTGCTTCAGCACGGGATGCAGAAGCATCTCCCTCTGCTCCGCCATCCCTCTTCTCCTCACTCTCAAGCCCTCCTCCAGCCAGGAGCACGCACAGTGTGCTGCAACCTCCCTCCTGCTCGCATCCCGCCGGGAGAGGACATCCAGGTGGGGATGGGAAGCCGGGTGGGATCTGCCGGGCTCTCAGGGCCAGCAGGGCGGGGAGGCTTGAAACAATCCAATTTAGCAGGCGCTGCTCACAGGGACATGAATAATGGGAAGTTGATGCTAAACTGGAGCCATAATTTTCATACCAGTGCAAACAGATCCAAATTGTGATAAAAGGTTTTCATCTGTGGAGGCTTGGAGAGGCCCCTGTGCTCTGATTTACTGCACCTCTTAATGTCGCATCTGACAGCACTTTGCAAACAAAATGTTCTGGCCATAAACTAGCGGGAGAGTGAGTTAGTGGGGCTGGGGGAGGGGTGATGAAAGGAGAGGGTGGGAGAGGGGAGAAAGGGATGCCGTTATCGCCTTGTTGCTCGGACATCGCTGCAGCGTTCGCCCATTTACCCGCGAGGGCAGCAGAAGAGCCTGTCGGAAGAGACCAAGGGAAGAGGAAAAGTCAAGACGAGAGGGAAGGCAGAGATTTGTGAAGCTCAGTGGAAATCACCCAGCTCCTCCTGCCAATCTCCACAGGACCTGCACATCCAAATGCGAATGTGGACTCTCCCCACCCCTGAGGGGCAGCCCAGGGGTACTAGTGCCACCTCCTGCTCTCCTGAGTCAACTGACACCCCGGAGCAGGGGATCTGGTTGCTTCAGCTGTGAGGATTCATAGCTCGGCAGGGATAAGCATCAGCCAGGGCTGCTTCACCTGCCCTCCTCTGCCACCTCCTCTGTGCCTACAGTTGTCCCATCCTACGCTCCTGCCACCTTCCCCGTCTTCTGCCAGGGAGTCTGACCCCAAGCTGAGACCAGAGAACCCCACCTCTCCAGGGAAAAGACCTCCAGACCAAGAGAGAGCAAGCAAGAAAGATCAGAGAGTCCACCAGGAGAGGTGGATGGTATGCCTCTTGCCTGAGAAGAGCTGTCTTCTGCCATGATCTCCCCTTTCAGCCCCAGACGTGGCCAGCTGAGAAGCCTGATGCTGGGAGAAAGCTGATCTCAGCAAGTGTGAGACGCACCAGGTCCTGGGCTGAAGTCTGGCAGGGGTGCTGGCTTAATTGGGAATACGGATAACGAAGCAGGAGCTGCAGGCTGATGGATCACAGCCCCCAGGCGTCTGAGCACGCAGGCTGCTACGTTTTGCACCAGTGGAAGCTTTCTCAGCCTGCTTGGCTCCATTCCCAGATATAATGAGCTGCAGTAATTGAGCCCGGAGGTCAAAAATGTGCGGCTCACTGTTGCCAGAGTGTAGAGGGCACTGTCTTCCGCGCAGGAAAGGCTTGGTGAAGATGATGTCTTGTCTCCATGGATATTTGGATGTTGAGCAGCATGGATGGTGCTGAAATAACCAAGAAACCTTCTGGGAACTGTAGTGACAGGCAAACTGGCCAAGCTGAGAGTCGATGTGGAGGGTGGTGTTCAGCTCTGGCCACAATGCTGTCTGGGCGAGTGCCACATTGGAGCAGTTCCAGGAGGACCCAGTTTCCAGCCTGTGGCTACAGGAGCTGTGTCACCTGGCTGGCAGGCAGCCTGGGTGGCAGGGAGGGCAGGCAGCCCACGCGTACTGGTTCTGTGTCCCCTTTTCTCCCTGTCAGCTCAAGGGTGAGATGGGATCTCTTCCAGCTTTTGTTGTGTGCAACGCTGTGCTAGAGCTCTGCTGGTCACGCTCAGCTTCCCTAGTCAGCAGAGAAGAGTAGGCGACGGTTTATCCAACCTACCTGAGAACAAGGGATTTATACACTCAGCAAGACTGAGTAGGTGTCCATTGGAGCCAATTCCATGCTAAAATTCAATCAGATGAGTCCCTTGATCCTGGATCATGTCTTTTTTTTCTCCCCAAGCCTTGTGACCAGGTTCAGGATGACTTGTTAGGCTCTTCCTTGATCTCTCCATCACCTTTCCCTTTCTCTCTGGCAGAGAGAACCTCCTGCCTTGTGCACATCATCACTTTTTAAAAACATCTAAATATTTTCAGTTCATAGTTAGTTCAGAGCCAAGGTTTCTGAGGGGGTCCCATGGCTCAAACCCCTGAGATACCAGAAAACCTGCACCACTGTGTTACATCCTCACTTAGCAAGTAACCTATCCAGCACAGCTCTGACTAAGCACTGACACATTTGTCATCTGAGCTGCCTCTTGTCCCCTGGGAAAAGTAAATGACATTATTGTAACCCAGGCGGTTAATATCAGGCCCTCCCGCCTCCTGTCCCCCGCATGTGCAATGACCACTTCAGCGCTGAAGGCAGATGAGCATGTTCTTAATGACATTCCCAGCAGCGCATCCTCGCTCCAGAGAGGACTAATCCCTGTAGCCATTCATAATGTGGCTGAAAGCAAGCAGGCTGGGATTTACTTCCCCATCTTTATGTGCCAGGCCCTGCTCGTGCTGAAGAAGCATCAAGCGCAGTGGGGAAGGAAAACTGAGTGAAAATATCCTGGGGCGAGCAGCCTGCCTTGGTCCCTCTGCCTGGGGCATGTCCCTCTGTCCCTCGTGGTGCAGAATAATCAGTGCCAGCAAAACGCTTCTCCATGTCAGACCTTGTCTTGCAGCATGGCCATGCTCACAGAAGCTGTGCCCCTCCATGCCCATGTCTTCCCTCTCTTTCTCAATTTTGAGGCAGGATGTCTCCTACTCTTCTTCGGATTTTCTCTCATCTCCACCAGTGGGCTGAGGTGATCCCAAGCCCCTCATGATTCCAAGCTCCTACCATCAGCCCAAGCTCTCAGATTTTCTTATATGTAGTGCTGGAAGTATCTGACCTGGCTGGAGATCTTGTATGGGTCTTGGAAGCTCTTTATAAAACGAAAAATTTCTTTTTTAGGGATATAACTACTGTTGTCTTACTGAGTTTGACCGTGAGTTTTGATGTTTGTTGTCATCAACTGAAGGTTGCTGTTGTTGCAGCCCTTTTGTCAGTCTCCATGTGGTCTCCACTTGGTCTCTCTCAACATGCATTGCCCTGGAGTGAGACATTGGATTTTCCGTGATGTTGGGAATGGTCCTGGAGAAAATCCATAACATGAAGGAAGGCCAGACAATTCTGGTAGGGGCAAAAGGACACCAAAGTCTGGGTTCTGTAGCAGAGACGTGCACAGCCATGACCAAGACCTAGGCACAGCCACAACCATAGTGACTTGGAAACCAGACCCAGGGTGAAACACGTAGGCTTCCTCTGCAGAGACTGGGGGCAAGTGGCACTGCAAATGGGCACCACAGAGAACACTGCCCAACCCTGGACAAGTGGAAGAGATCACAACATCAAGCCCTGACGCATGCCTGGGTATAAAGCTCACCAGACTTCATGTACTCTATTGCCTGCACCCAAACCTGTTCTTTTATTTGATCCAGGCAGTGAAGGAAGGATGGACCCATATGCTGAGATTTTTTATCTTTGTTTTCACCAGTTTGTCTCTGGCAAGGAACTCTGGGAGGGACACAGGAGTCCTCAAAGGTACCTGCTCTGGGTTTAGGTGGACCTCTACCTGGTACCTTCTGGCTGATGCAACACTGTGTGGTTGAGCTGGCAGCTAGACCACCCTGGAAAGCAAGAGATCTCTGAGGTATGGTTTTCTCCAAGAACCTGGTATTCATAAGGCCAGACATTTTATCATTTGCTGGGGCAAGGAAAGGCACATGCTGTGCCTTCAAAGCCAGGTCCATCAGAGGGTGGACCAGAGTTGGTGGTGCTAGTAGACACGCTAGTACCTCTCACACTGAGCTCACATCCTCCTCACCTAGGGACTGGGCTGCTTTGGCTGTTGTCAAAGCAACAGCAGCTGTTCTGTTCTTTCTCCTGGAAATAAAGTTTTGCTCTGAACCTCAACGACAGTTAAACGTACTCCCAGGCCAGGTGCTTTCATGATATCTCCTTCTCGTGGCACTGCACAAAACAGCCAGCACATGTGGTGGCATAAAACATGTTTTGAATTGCCCCCAGTGAGTAACCTCGTGGCAGAGATCAGCAGGCCAGTAAAAACAACCCCATTCACCAGTTAATTCCCCCTATAAACCACACCGCAATAATGCAGGGCAGATCATACTTTATTGCCAGCTGTGGCCCCCACCTGCACACTGTTTGAAACTGTGGGAAGACAGAGGGCTATGGGTTCAGTTCCTTAGAGTCATGTCTAAGCGCTGAGCTTCATTTCACAGAATCATAGAATCATAGAATTGTTTGGGTTGGAAGGGACCTTAAAGATCATCGAGTTCCAACCCCCCTGCCCTGGCCAGGGACACCTCCCACTAGAGCAGGTTGCTCAAAGCCCCATCCAGCCTGACCTTGAACACTTCCAAGGATGGGGCATCCACAAGTTCCCTGGGCAACCTGTTCCACTGCTGAGGGTTTGGCAAGTGCTGGTTGTGGGGAATTGTTTGTGTACAGGTCACTGCTGACAGATAGAGTGGAAGGTCCTCATCACACTAGCACCCTACAGCATCACTAGAGACAGCAGTTAAATGTCCTGTCCTCCCACCACCAGCTGCAAGGAGCTTTTGCTCCTTAAGTTCTACCCCGGGTGCTCAACATCTGTCAGGTGACAAGGTGCCTATTGTCTCATGACACTGGTGCCTATTAGGGCATCTGGCCCTGTGCAAATAGCCTTTGTGAATACCTTTATACTGTAAAATTTATAACAGACATGGACATGGACACCTCCCCAGAAATAACCCCAAAATCCTGAAGCCCCAGGTGGGAAAAGCAGCCAGTCTTGCAATGTTTTTGGGGTCCTGCTTACCAAACCCATGTATGCATAGCAGAGGTCTGGGGTGATGGGGTCTCCTCTCCCCCCAATCTGCTGTTGGTGTTCCCTGGGGATGGTGCACCAAGCAGCTTGGAGCAGCGCGGGGAGCTGCCAACCCTCACAGCCAGCAGCTCTGCTGCGAGAAAAAGGGGCAAATGTCCACAGGGAGAAAAGCAGGCACTAGATTGATTTTGGGGTAAAGCGTTGGTTCAAGCAGGTTAAATGGGAACAGCTGCCTCCTCTCGGGGTCCTGCTCTGTTCTTTCCTAGTGCTTCTGCCACCCCCACCAGCCGCCATGCCCCTGGGGTTCTGGTAAAACTGCTGCCCCAGACCTAAACCCCACACTGCTGGGCAGCTCTAAGAAAGATGGCAAAGAGGCAGCCTCTATTTCTGCCAACGGGAGAGCTCAGCACTGGCCAGCCCAGCGGCTCGATAGGACAAATCCCCCCACGTGTGGTTGCTCTGCATCCAAAGAAATTCCTAATCCACCTGCTCCTTGGAGCTGCTGGCCTGAGAGGGCTTAACGCTCCCGGCACAGAGAGCCCTTGGAGCCCTGCCATCCGCCTCCCATAGTCTGGTGCCATTGCAGCACCGAGTCCTTCCTGAGCAGCACAATAGCTCTCTACAATAGCTCTTCCTCTGCCCCTCTGAGGACAGGGCTGCAATCTTTCTAATGAGTTTGCTCAAAATGAATTTTCCAGGTTTTTTACCACAATTGCTCACCCCTACCCCCCCGCCTCCTTCCCTCTTTCCAGCTGCCTGACTCCAGCACTCCCCAGCTCACCCAGCACCGAGGCTGTTTCTCTCTTCAGTCACAGTTTAATTATATGAACTGCTTTTTTCACCCCCCCCTCTCCTTTTGGTTGCTATTTGGTGTGTGAATTCAATGTTCATAATGTACCCTGGGAACCCCAGCTCTGCGTGTGCTCCGCTGGGTCCCAGCACTGCTGATTAGAAAGAGATCCTTTATCCGTGCCGGAGAGGCTGGCGTGTCAAAGCAGCCCAAACTTTACCATTCACATCTCCCCCTTTCTGAAACGCCTGTGGGTCCCCGCCACACTCGGAGTCTCTTTGAAAATCCTTACAATTCAAATAGCCAGACTGATGCTTTCATCGCCGGGGTCATGGCTCCTACCAAGAGTTATTAGTGTGCCTTTCTCTATTCTTTAAAGCTCTTTCATATAAGGTTCTGTCTGTTTGTGTTTAGAAAGGATTGTGTATAGATTCGCCACTGGTGCAGCCCTTTCTGTGTGGAGCTTTCTCTGGGCTGGGGCTGACGGTGCCCTTTGCTTCTCCCCCTGGCCGGGGGCATCGCTGCCCGCTGCGGGCATCCTCCCCGAGGGGCTGTGCTTCTCTGGTGACTGTCCTCTGCCAGGGGCTCTGTGAGCAGCACTGATTTTGCACAGTGCCACACGTCCATGAGGATGTGTCGGGGCTCCTCCCAGAGATATCAGGCCAAATGGGCACTGATACCAGCAGCTAACAAGGCACAGGCTCTGCAGCCTGACCTCTGTGCTGGAGGTGGTTCCATCCCCGTTTAACTATTGGGGTTTCCTGCCTTTGAGACTTGCGAGCGCAGCTGCATTCTCCTGTCCACAACAGCCTGTCCCCCAAGGGGCTGAGCATCGCTGTGCCATCACTGCTTTTCCCACCCTCCCCAGAGTCCCCCTGCTTGTGACAGCCATATCCTGCTCAGAAACCAGCTCCTGCTCTTTGTTCCCTCCTCATTTTTGTGGTCAGAAGCAGATTCCCTCTCTCTCCACTTCTCAGCCAACAACCAGTTTTCCCCAGGAGGAGGGATCTGGCAGCCCTTGGGATCCTGCAGCAGGAACGAAGCATCTGGTGGATCCAGAGAAGCAGTGGTCAAGTCCTGTCTCCAGTGGGACCATCCAGCTTTGCTGCTCTTCTCCGTGACCTTCTTCTTTCCTTTCCCAGTCTCGATTGCTACCATTGCAGCCTCCTCTTCGGGCTGTTGCCTGGCCCCATCTGCAGCCTCCAGACAAAATTCTGCCACATCCCCAGGCAGGGATCCCTTTCATTGCAGATGTCTGAGAGCGTGAGCAAGTGGTTGGTTCATGGCCCAAAGCACGCAGGCTTATCTCCTGGATAAGGCAATTGTGTGATCCTGTCCAAGGGTGGCCACCAGGGACCTCATCTAACCCATTTACAGATCTAACCCTCTTCTGATCCCTCCTAAATCCACATCCTTAGGCATGCCTTGTGGCCATGAGTCCCTCCAGCTAAGCTTTTGCTGTACATATGAAACTGTTTCCTTTTATCAGTTTTAATTAGGTTGCCTTCTGGTTTAATGGTCTGGCACTTTCTTTTTCACTTTGAGAAGAGGTGAGCAGGCAGACAGGCTCTTCATGACGTAATACTTGCACTGGACAGGTACCCTGCTCCACTTCCCTGTCGCTTCCCCAGTCACCCCAGCCCTTTCCAGTTCCCTGCACGCCAAGCCCTTGAAGTGCAGCACTTCCATCACCCTGACGTTGGCTGCTTCCTAGCATGGTTACTTCCATGTAACATGACAAAAAGGAATACCTGGCTATTTCTTACAATTTGCCTAGAAGAAAGCAAACGTGAGCTTTCCCTGAGCCTGTGATCAGCTACAGCAATCAGGGACCATGTGTGTGACAGCTTTTGCCCAACCTCCAACATGAAGACAGATCCATAGCATCTACCATCCCATTTCTTCTGCATCCTGGCATGGCCTGTGGGTCCCTGATCAAAGAGGATGTGAGTGGAGGAGGATGCCCATGGTGAGCCATGGTCATGGCACATGAATTCACAGTCATGCTCACCTCCTGTCTCAGATGCATGCTCCTTCTCTTGCTGGTGCATATATTTACACTCTCAGGTCATTCTCCTCCTGCTTCTACAGGCCTGACTTGCCTTAATTATTCGTGTCATATGCAAAGTCACTGTTGCCCTTTTTCCCCATCGTATTAGCTAAGGCTTCATGCCACAGCTGCTACACTGTGCCACTAGACAAAGTCTTTCAGATCTTCCCTAGCAAGCAAGAAAACATTTAGCCTTGGGGAGGTAAGGCAGTGCCTCTGGAATGAGGGACACGTGGGATGGGAGTGGGTGAGAGCAGGACATCTATTAGCTAAAAGCCCTGCAGGGAAATCAATTCACTGATGCTGAGTTCACCTCTGCAGGTGCTGCTGATATTGTGCTATGATTCCTGGAAAAAGATACTGGCCTGCGTGATGCTGGGGGGGTGGGGGGGGGGGGTGAGCGTGCAGAGAAAGGAGTGTGCTTGGACGCCTGGGCAGAGTTCATCTCACCTGGCTTCAGATGTCTGTAGCGTACGTCTCACCAACTGGGCCACTCATTTCTGCTTCATTTGCACTCACTGCAGAGAAAAATAAACTTCTAGACAAGATACATCTGATCTACTCTATCAATCACCCACCCCAACCCTGTTGTAAGAGGAGCCCAGGGTGATTAACTCGGGTGAAGATGCCCACCTCTGGTCAGATTAGACTGACCTTGTGCCTAGTTTCATCTTTCCAGGAAGCATTTTGCAAGGAGGCCCAGAGACAAAAGAAGAGGCTGTACAGACTCCGTGTCTGAGGAAGGTGGGAGCTCTGATGCCTAAATGGAGAGGAAGCAAACAGCTGAAGCATATGAAAAAAGTTCTAGGAGGGCTGGAAGGAGTTCAAGCTCTGTCTGGAGGCTTTCTAGGAGACACAGAGAGATGCCCTACAGCTACAAAGAGGTCAAAGCCAATTGTCTGAAAGTAGAAGCTTGGCTGAGGGCTCAGATGTTCAGGCATAGTTTCAAGTGCAGCCTCCAACCGCCCAACCGTGGCTGGCAAAGGGGGTTGAGGAGCTGACCCCCAACATGTCTCACTGGAACGACAAGGCTTCATGAAAATGGAAAGAAGCCAGCATGCCCTGGCCTCCCTGGCACTTGCTAAGAGATGAGGGGCCCAGAGAACTGCCTTGTGCAGAACCCTGGGGGCGGGCAGACCACAGGCAACCATCCGGTACATCCCGGTGAAGGCATGACAAGCCCTGCTCCTCCTCCTGCCCTCTCTGCATCCCACAGGAACACAAAGTCAGGCTTCTCACTTCCCTTCCCACTGCTGCTACCCTCCCCTTGCAGCAGTGGCTTGGGTCCATGCTGCAGTTCAAATGGACAGGCAGGGAGATGAACCAGGCAGGGGCAAGGAGGGAGATGAACCAGGTTGGGGGTTGAACCAGGCAGGGGAAGGCAGGGAGGTGAACCAGGCAGCGGGATGGACCAGACAAGGGGATGAACCAGACGGGGGAATGAACTAGGCAGGGAGATGAACCAGAAGGGAAGATGAACTAGGCAGGGGCAGGCTGGGGGATGAACCAGGCAGGGGGATGAACCAGGCAGGGGGATGAACCGGACAGGGGGATGATTCTAGGCTGAGCAGCAAAGCCCTGCTGATGCTGCAGAAGTTCCCCTGGAACAATTTATCCAAAACTGGCACCAATCCTTGCACGCTACCTGGGACCAGATGACAGTTTGCATTGGCTGGGACCCCACAGATGTCCAGGCAAGGAGGTTCAGCAGAACTTCACCCTGTGTTAGCTGGGGAGCTGAGGAGCATGGCACTTTGGCACAGCCAGGTCCCAGCAAGGAGTTCAGGCTAGCAAGCTGTGAGCCACAGCCAGGATGGAGGACAAAGTCAATGCAGAAGAGTAGGTCCGTGGTGAGACTGTAGGACGTGCTGCAGAGCTCCGGCCTGGTGATGCGGAGGAGAGGCTGACTTCCATGGGGCTGCACACATGAATGTGTCTCACGTACAGCATGGAGCAGGGGCTGCTCATTTGATTAATGGCCCTTTTGGACAGTTAGAGAAATTGTTGGACTCGGCCAGCGAAACAAAAGAGATTGGCAATCATGTGAAAAATAAGGACAAGAGTTCAGTGAAATCCTGGCACTGTGAAATGAATGTTATTAATTCAAAGCGAGCCAGGCCAGAGTGTCACAAACATCAAGGCCAGGCATCGCCCCGCTGGGGAATTGGGCAGGCTCCGAGCACAGAGAGCAGAGACCGGTAACGTGGGCAGCTGCCCCCACCGTCTTCCCACTGATCTGGGGTGGGTGCTTGGCCATGGCGAGCATCAGCTTCCCTGGGAAGCGCGTGGGAGCCGCGACCGGCGGCTCGTGGGTAACGATGATGAGAGGGGACGTGTGAGAAGCGCCGAGGGCAGGGACACGGAGCAGGGGGACGCTGGGCCAGGGCGGCGGAGGGAGGCAGAGCATGGGGCGAAGCAGGGAAGGAGCGGTGAGATGGGGGAGAGCTAGGAACAACCCCAGATTTCATCATGGCTAATTCATGGAATCACGGAATTGTCAGAGTTGGAAGGGACCTCTAGAGATCATCTAGTCCAACTCCCCTGCTAAAGCAGGGATGCCCAGAGCACATCACTCAGGAGCATCCAGGCGGGGCTTGAAAATCTCCAGAGAAGGGGACTCCACACCCTCCCTGGGCAGCCTCTTCCAGGGCTCTGCCACACTCACAGGAAAGATGTTCTTCCTCAGATTTGAGTGGAACTTCCCATGTTCCAGCTTGTGCTCGTTGCCCCTTGTCCTATCACTGGAAACCACTGAAGAGTCTGACTCCATCCTCCTTCAACCCACCCTTTAGGTACTTGTAAACATAGATAAGGTCTCCCCTCAGCCTTCTCTTCTCCAGGCTGAAGAGCCCTAGCTCTTTGAGCCTTTTCTCATCAGGGGGATGCTCCAACCCCTCCATCATCTTTGTTGCCCTACGCTGGACTCTCTCCAGCAGTTCCCTGTCTCGCTTGAACTGGGAAGCCCAGAACTGGATGCAGTATTCCAGTTGTGACCTCACCAGTGCAGAGTAGAGAAGGAGCACCTGGCTGGCAGGTGACCACCCTTGCCGTGAGCAAACTGTCCCCCCTCCAGCACCGGTGACACTTCGGCAGGGACACGTGCGGGCAGCAGGGTCAGGCTGGGAGCCAAGAGCTCCAGCAGCAGTATTAGCTGATGCTATGTTTGTCAGCTCAGAGCAGGTCCAGGTTCCTGTCTGGTCACAAAATGATTCAGTTTCACAAGAACTGAAAGAAAAGCCCAAAGCAAAAAAACCATCCAGGGACAAATAGTGGTTGTCAGCATTTTGAAAATGAAAAGGAAGCCAGAGAGAGCCATTTCCCAGAGTGCCTGACAGACTCCTTCTCTGGGGTTTGCAGGAGCAGCAGGCCTGAGGGAGCACGGGAAGCTCCCGAGTGGGGTGGTATGGTCCCTGCTGGGCTTCTATGGGACCTCCCAAAATGCCTCTTGGGATATTAAAATCCCCTGCAGCAGCTAGACATTTCCCAGCTTTGCTCATAAGGTTGTGCAAACTCTTCACAGGGCAGACGCCACTGCAGACCTGCACAGACCTGATCTCCATCCATGCATGGCTGATTACAAGCCAAGGGACCTCCTCAGCTGATGTCCCGTTGCTGACAGGTCCTCTGCAAGAACCAGGGCAGGACCCAGTGAGCTGCATGGTGTGATGTCTCAAGTCCACCTGGGGATGGCTTACATCCCACCAGTGAGGGCACGGCCGCTGGTGTCCTGTCCAAGGGAAGCTGGGTTTGCAGCCTGTGACGTAAAGCAAAGAACAGGTCTGAAGGGAAAAGAAACACTCTGGCCTCCAAATTATGGGGGAGCTGAGGCAGAAAGGCACCTTTTGGTGTCCCTCTAAAAGCACGTGTCTTTTTGAATGTCTTTTGGACTTGAGATTGTCAGCTTCCGCAGGAAGATGGGCAAATTGCTTGGCCTGGGGAGTTTCTGGTGGCTCCGGAGGCTTTGGAAAGTGGAGTAAGAGTATGAGGTCAATTTGCAGAAACGTGCCAACCTGGGTTTAACACATCACAGCTCCACACAATGTCCTTCACCGCTCGTGACCCTGAGTGCTTGTCACCCTGAATGGCTCAATCCTGTCATCTCAGAGGCTGGCTCTCCCGTGGGGGGGCTATGCCTTCAACGCAAACATTTCTGCAGCTGCTGACAGATAATATTTTAAAAATCAGGTGTTTAGATTGATGAGATAAATACACCCAAAGCATTTCCAAGTAAGAAACTCCAAAGACATTTATGCCACTGCTGAGACCTGGGACCACCCCAGCAAAACCAAGATATATGGGAATTGTGTGGAGCACATCCGGCAAAGGAGTCAAAGTGATTTTGAAGTTCTGGGCTGATGGGAAGGAGCAGAGAAAAGTGAGTCTGGAGCATCTTAGGCAAATCATAGGCAACTCTACAGATACAGGGTTTCTGTGTTGGCATAAGCTTAAGTGATTTGGAGGACTTTATGTTCAGAGTTTGACAGATTGTCATGTGGAGACTTTATCTAAAATAGCTCATGGAAGCACATTTGTGCTAATTGCAATCACAAGACCTGAAGCGAGGATTGTAGGCACTCCTCTGTTGTTCTTGCCAGTGACCACACTTTGCAATTCTTTAAGTGGACTGTGGGTTCTAGCAAACTCTGCCAAAGCAGAATGAGCAAAAACCTCTGGAGCTTGTGAGAGCATGCTGGCAGCCTCCTGGGATGGAGGAGCAGGTAGTGGCGTGGAGCCAGAGGAGCCCTTTGCACTGTCCCTCATGGAGGCACGGCTCCTGCCTCCTGGCAGGATTGCTATTTCCAGCCATTGGGCTGCAAGGCTCCTCAGCTGCTCTTCATGAGCCAGGGGACTTAAATGTCACAGATAGGCTTAGACAGTCATCCCAGAGGAGTTTTCTTTCCAAAATTTGTATTCAGGACCTGAACTGAGAAATCTGTTCTCTCTCCTGGGAGTTGGTTACTGCCATGGGAACCTTCCTATGAATCAGGGTGCTGAGTCAAATGGGTCTACTGTTGAAAGAGCTTGCTCTTGTTGAGAAGGAGGCCCCTTTCTCCCCCAGGCCCCCGTATCCGGCCATTTTTCCCTGCTGTCCTTGAAACTTCAGTGAAACTGTTCCCTTTGGACAGGCAGCAAATAGCTGCAATATCAAGCTGTAAGGCTATATGTTTTGGTTGATCATAATTCATTAGTGAAAACCAGAGAGACACAAGGCACACGGAAAAAGTTATGTGAGCAGGCAGCTGCCTGTTGCCACTTGACTGGGGTTAGCATCACAGTCAAGCTACTGGTTTTATAATAACCTCATCGGGGATTTTCGACCGGAGGAGCGCCTTGCTGGCTCACAAATACTGGCACACGATGCCAGCAACACTCCTTGCACAGATGAAGCTGTCCCAGGGAAGCAGCCATTTATATCTACCACAGGAAAGCCAAACTGAGCAAGCCAACCCATCCAGACCACAGAAAGTACAGCTCTGCCCATGAATTGCTTCCGCTGGAGGGGCTTGGTGTGACCCCAGACCATCCCCTCTCCCAGCAGCACTCCTGCCCACAGGTGCCTGCAGGGTTCACCTGAGCAATGTCAAGCTGCAGCATTGTCTTCTAACATTCAGGAGAAGCACCTTTAGTTTGACAACACCCTGCTCCTGGTGCTTGCTTGTAGACCAGGCGATTGCACCAGCTGGGAAGATCCCCCGAGAACCAGGGCTGTGCACAGATGTGCTTGGGTGGGAGGACAGGACCTGCTGACACCAGCTGCTCATTCAGCTGCATGAAAGCCCTGGTTGCTATTTAGAGGTGTCAACGAGGAGCATGAAGGAGTCAGCAGGAGAAGGCTGGAGACTGCAAACCTGAACGGCCAGTTTTTGAAAGCTGAGAAATGGGAAGTGACAAAAACTGGTCTCCTTTCGCCCAGGGAGGAGATGTTCTTGGTGCTAACGGTCCACTCAGCATTTCTCGAAGCTTCAGCTCAGTGCTGGAGGCCCTGCCCTGGAGCTGATGCCACTGCAGCACAGGCAGAATCAGAGAATCCCTTTTTCCCTCCCAGCAGATTTGCTTCTGCAGCCAGTGAGGCACAGCACGTGTGTGTGTGGCCGGAGATCCAGGCATTGCTCGCAGGGAAAGGCAGAACTAGACTGATGACTGCAACAGGTTACGTGCTGCTCCAACATGTTTTACCAACCAGGTTGCAAAGAGTTTTGTGTCTTTAGCCCGGAGCACATGGTTTAGCCCCACACATGGCTGCAAACTCTAGACACAACCAAGTTACCTGCAGAAACTCCAGAGATGACCAAGAGGCTGTCTGGGATCTGGACACAGAGGCTGAAATTCCAATCCCTGTCCTGGCCCTCCAGTCACCCGTACTGGTACATACTGGTACATACCATGCCTCCACCTTCTGCATGTAAATGTTATAGGGGCAAGGAGGAGGAGAAATGGAAGAGGATCCATGTGGGGAGTGGGACACCAGCCTAGGAATGGAGATGAGCTCCTGGAGCTGCTCCCCACCAACAGCCTCCACTTTGGAGCTCTCTGTGATCCCAGGCTTCAGGGTCCAGGGTCTGGTCCAGTTAAAAGGTATTTTCAGGCTTTTATTAGGAAAAGCTGGCAAATTATCAGTGTCTGAAGAGCACATATTAGTAATAGGTGTCTAAAATTCAGGCTCTGGGGAAGCTCCATAAACTCCTTTGACTCTTTCATTCCCTAATTCAAAGATGGGCAATGTTTCTGGCACTTCAGGCTGTTTTGGGAACTAACCAAAAATTCCTGGGCTACACCTCATTTGTATATAATCTGCGTCTGAGATAAAAGTGGGCTGGCAAGAGGACACAGTTGTTTATACACCGGAGCTGGTAAGCACAGATCTTTGCAAACACAGAGAGACTTTCTGTGCAGGGTGAAGGGGCTGTCAGGGTGGAAATGCAGCTTCCTGAACCTCTGAAAACAAATGTTTGCTCTCCATTTTCCCCTTGGGTCTGCACAGTGTGGAAAGAGGGTCAGGCAAAGGCGTCCATTCTTTGGTCACATTCCCATAGGAAGCATCTGCTACTAAACATATGTTGCTGAAAAAAACCCCATGTATACAAGCACAGTCTTTTAGTTTGTTTCTGGTTCACAGGAACTTCTGTCAATTCAGGACAGGGTTCTCTGAAGCTGGGAGATGACCTTTCGGTTGTACTGTGCATAGCAATCTCAGAGTCAAACCTGCTGGGACCTAGGTACAGGGTCAGTGGAACCTCTGCATGGATCCACCGGTTCAAGGTCAGGAGCAAGCTCAGACCAGCCCTAGCAGAGCTGGTGTCTATCCCAGCTGTGCCAGCTTTCCAGGAAAATAGAATAAGACAGTGCAGGGAGAAGGGTGAGGGAGAGGGGGGAATAGGGTGCAGACATGGGGAAGGACAGGGGACTTTCTGAGGGTCTCCAGTCTGGAGTGCATCTTCTGGGTAAAGGGCTCATTGTTGCTGCTGCTGCAGACATTTGATGCCCTTATTCAACACTGGGACCTATGAAGAGATGAGAACACAGCTGCAAAGCTCCGGCAGGAGCCTACAGGACATGATTTTGCACGCTGGTGTCCATGGCATGGTGTCTCATGCTGTCAGGTAACTTGTGTTTGGGAAAAGACCCGGGCCTCATTCCTGTGCTTGTGTGGGGACACTCAGTCTGGGCAGAGTGGTGGTGTGAGAGCCACCTCCAGTCATGTGAGGTCCTTCAGAGGCAAGGTCATGCCATGCCACACGGGGCACCCCAGTTCTCTCCTCACTCACCACCCATCACCATCACTACAGGCCCTCATACCAAACCCAAATAACTCCTCAGAAGTGATTTCCATCCTTTCCCGGGTGACCATTCTGGTGGCTCCAGCCCTGCTCCTCTCTTGCAAAGTGACCACCACCACCTCTGTACCTCACTACAGCACCCACTTGCATTTCAGGGGACCCTTTCCTAGCAAAGAATTTGGGAATTTGAAATCATTTTGCTTGTCCTGAATGAACAGAGGGCCCAGCTTAGAGAAGAGTGGTTTCTAGTTTTTGCTAATAGAAAGGAAAAAATTCCCTTTTCTTAAGCAAAGAAAATCAAAAGCTGGGTCAGGAAATAAGGAAAGTGCAACATTCAGACATGGTAATTCCAGGGGGGCCAGTGCCCACAAGTCTTTTCCCACCTCTTCAGGGGAAATCTTTGAGCCCCACAGCAAGGCACAGCACAAGCCTTCTGGGGCAGTGATGGCATCTCAGAAGGGCAGAAGGATGGGGAGGAAACAGGGCATGGTGTAGATCCTCCTGTGTGGACCTCCAGGGTCTGGGACCCTCTCTCCTTGCCCCTGGCAGCACACCTGCACAACCCAAGAAGCTCTCCTTCCTAAACAGTGAAAAGGCTCTGAGCCAACCCCTCCCTGCTCCTCTTGTGAGGCTTTTCCACAGCCACCCTGATCTTCTGATGGCTTCAGCAGTTTTTCCAATTTCTACTCAAAATATATTCATGAATAGTTTATCCCATTTGCTCTTCTGCCAACACTGGCCTATAGTTTAAATAACAAGCTGCCGTGCTGATGTTTACCCTTCCCTCCCTCTCTTTCTCCCAAAAATATTTACAGAGAGCTATCCTATGTCTTTCAGTCATTATTTTTTCTGAGTTAAACATTATAGGGCAGTCCCATGGCTTATACATGAGTTGAGCCAAGAGAAGTCTCCTGCAGGGCCAGCAGCTCCGGTGAGTGTGCGCACGAAGCAGCCTGAGGTGCACAGGGAAGAAAGCATCCCACAAGCGCAGTAGCTCGGCAACCTCATGAGATGCCAACACAAAGGGGCAGAACAGTGTTACCCACTTTTAAAGAGAAGAACCCTATAGACACATTCCTGCACCAGGTTCCAGCAGGTGGGAGGACTGGAGGGAGGCTTAGGCCAGGAGTCTCAGCAGGAAAGGAGGGTAATTTTGTGGTTGTTCTGTGTCATGCGCTGCACAAGTTGCCTTGGTTCCTCCTTCCTTGGGTTCCTTGTCTCAGTATACTGCAAACAGCCTCTCCTTTCCAGGCTCTGCAGGTTGGACACGTGGCTTTCCTCAGAAGGGATCCATCTGGGTGCTCTCCTTGAAGTTATCAACACTTTCTCTCTCCTGTAATTCTCCTGTAATTCTCTTCTTCTTTTTTTTTTTTTTTTTTTTTTTTTATTTCTTCTCCCTGGGTATTGAAATCGGATGTAGAGATGATGTGGATCCTTCCAGCCTTGCTCTGGTGTCATCTGACGACTGATCCTATCCAACATGCCAAGCTTGTTGTACCAAGCCTTCTGGTGCCCTCTGAAACCTCTAGCACAGAAACACGTCTGCAGATATGTGATCTTTGCACAAAACAGCACTGACTGGCACCATCACCCCCTGGGGACACGTGCTGACCTGGGCTCTGAACTGCCCAGCTCCCCTGTATGGAGACCCTGCTGCACGGTAAGTGGTGGGGAACCACCCCTGGACAAGAGGCTCCAACATGAGAATGTTTAGATCTTTGCTTGTGGTGGGTTTGTGGGCATCACGGTTCCCTTGCCGAGGCTGCATTTCCAATGCTTTTCTTCTTCCAGACCACGCTGAGTGCTCATGCCCACGGGAGTTTTTCATTGGGCTGAAGAGCTGGCTGACCAGAAAGAGGTAAAAAAACAGGATCTGGAGAAAAGACGACTTCAGACCTGATCTGAGCAATAGGCCAGGCTTTAGAATAGATTTTAAAGGAAATTGTAATTAAAAGCGTGGAAATAAATAGAAAACGGGATTAAATACCACATGGATTTACCAAAGGTATACTGTGGCAGGTTGCCTTGATAGCTTTCTTTAAGAAGGTATCTGCTTTCCCAGACAAAAGAATTGAAGTAGATCTCATCTCCCTGAACCTCAGTAAAGCAGTTGATGTAATGCACATGAGAAATTATTAATTAAACCGGTGGAGATGGGGATTAATGGAGAAATGATAAGGAACAGGGGTAAGATGGGAAATGGCTGGAGGGGAGGCAGCAATGGATAGTGTTAAAACACCAAGCACTAAGCTGCAGGCAGGCTACTAATGGAGTTTCTCAAATATCCATTTGGGGTCTGATTTTGCTTAATATTTCCACTAATGATCTTTGCACAAAAGGTAGGAGAGTGCTGATAAAACCTGCTGATGATTCAAAGGGGGAAGCCAATGCATGGCAGCAGTGGAATATCAAACAGAAGCGATTGGGTGACCTTAAAGTCTGTAGTGAGAGACCTGGAAGGAAATTCAATAGTACAAATGTGAGGTCAGGTACTTAGGAACCCATGCAGGAAGTTCAGCTGTAGCTGAAAGTAAATGAAAAGCACAAGGAGCTGGCTGGGGGAGTCAGTCACCGAAGGGCCATAAACTGCCAATTTTGTTCAGCGGTGAAAAAGGCATGTGTGAGCCGCACTGCAATATTTCCTGGAGAGAGAAACCCATCAGTGCTGCCGACGGCGTGTTAGTGAAGCCTCATCAGGAACAGTCTTTCCAGTCCTGCTCACTCTGGGACTCCCAGTGTGGCCCCCCTGCTCCACGTTCGGAAGGATTTGGCCTGCCCACCCACCAGGATGGCTCAAAGGGCAACCTTCTCCCCAAAAACACTCCAGGGAGGATGATGGAGGAGAATCCTTTGTGCTAACGAGTAACATTGGCACAAAGGAAAATAGGTTTGAACACGGCACGAGTCCTCAGGGGCAGTTCTGGAGCAACCTGCTGGCAGCAGGGGGGGGATGAAAAGTCACAGCAAAGTGTATTGAACAGTTTGTGCAATGGGCAACATACCGTGGTGTAAACGCAGGAAGGGATCTGGAACTTCATGGCTCTGCTGACCCCCAGGAGGTCTCCAGCCCTGGGACCATGCAGAGCTGCTGTGACTCATGCTCCAGGTTTGCAGGAACGACTGGTTTGCATGAAACAGCTGGTATGAGGCTGTTGACCTCACGTATAACTGCACTTTTCCCTGCCTGCTGCCAGAGGTTTGGCATCAAACCAGGTGAAAAAGACATCTACGGAAATATGTCACCTGCCACGCACTTGGCTTCTTCACCAAACCTGACAAGATGAGCCACTTTGTGACATGGTGGCCCCAGTCTCGGTATTGGCAGTGGCCAAATCTCCTCCGTGGCCACTCATTGAGAGCAGGCATGTCTTGGCTTCTACTGATGGGTGATAAAACACTGGTGGACACATGCAGGTGTGAAGCCTGGCCATCACCCATCCCTGCCGAAAACCCCACTTTGCTGTGGCAAGCCCCAGCCTCCCTTCACGATGTCATTTCTTTTGGCCCCCCCCAAAGTGCACGGGGCTCTGCAGCCGGCAAGAGCGGCCCATGCTGCCGCTGACAGGACGCGTTCCCTCCCATGACGTGACCTGAAGAGGCTGATGTGGCACTTCTCCATCTGACCTGACAGCTCAGGAAATTCAGCCGGGCTGGCAGGACTCACACGCCACTCGCCGAGCGCAGCGGGTCCCGGCGCCGGCGCCAGCTGTTTCTGCTTCCACTTCATCACTCCTCTTGGACCAGCTCTTCAACACTGGCAGCAGCAGCAGCTCCTTGACTCCAGACCTCGCACGGACGTCAGCTCTTGGAGGAAGCCTGTGCATCTGTGTCAGGCCGGTGACAGGGATTGCCAGGCATCCCGCGGTGACATGGCACTTCTCAGCACAGCGAAGCGGCTGCCGGGGCAGGATACGAGCCTGGCTGCCAGATGCCTGGAGAGGGATCTCTGCTGGGAGAGGGTTGCAGGTGCCCACAGATCTTGGGGTGCCTGAGTCCACAAAGTCCAGCCCAGAGGGGATGGGGAGCCCCATGGCAGGTTAGAGGAATGACCCCTTTCCCAGGGGAGAAGATGCCTGCTGCCCCAAGCTGAACTCCTGGAGAAAAGCCACAAAGCAGCTCTCATCCCCCCACTCCCAGAGTGGTCTCTCACCCCTCCTCTGAAGCATATTTGCTGCATGTTTTTGGGCTGAAAACACAGCCCCTCTCCTGTACTTGTGAGCAGAGGATGAACCCAAATTATCATCACCCTTGGTCGAAGAGAAGCACCGTGGACTGCCTGGGCTCTGTTCACGGAAGCAGCCAGAGCAGGCAGCTGGCAGAGAAAAGTGTTTTCAAAACTGCCTGGGCGTCCAGCTTGGTCCTGAGAAGTGCACATCAGCTGGAAGAGGAGCTCCAGATAACCTGCTGAGACTTATCCAGTCTAGGCTGTCCCCATCAGCTTCCAGCTCCCAGCTCAGCCGTGGCGCACACCACCCTGTAGCACGGGGCTGTCTTAGCCAGTCCACACACTGTGGGGTGCAGCGTCCCCACACAGCCTTGCACCCCTCGAATGGGGACCTCCCACCAGCTTGCCCTGGAAGCCTCCACCTCCGTTTCCTGTGCTGCTTGCACTGGGGACAGGTTGGGAATGGCTGTGGGTTGAGGGATGCTTCTGGCATTTCTTTGTCTCAAGGGCACGCAGCATCTTCCCACTCCCACAGCCCTTCCCTGGCATCCACCACCCTGCATCCCCCACGGGGTGACCCAGCCACTGCTGCAGGTGCTGTGCTCTCTCCTGACACATCAGTGATTTCTCCACGTTATTGCTGTTACAACAGAATCCAGAAACCCGATTTGAGATCTTCGAAGCCTGGCTGGGAAGTCAGTCCCACACGATGTCGGCTTCCTTGCTTGCTGTATATCCCCAAGTACATGAGAAGAAGCAGTCACACAGCGGCTAAGCAACTCTCTGCCACCTTGACATGCCTGCAAGTGCTAGAGAAGCAGGTTTGCAGCTTGGAGTGAAAAGATATGCCCTGAGAGCACTCAAGAGCTGGGAACGAGTCCTTTGTAGCTTTTAGAGCCCATCCTGCAGAGGGGGGAATGCTTTTCCACGGTGTTAAATATTGATTCGTGGGTTAGGAGGTGCAGAAAGGATGTCTAGCTGCCTATGCCAGGGTAGGAAAGGGCTGCTTGGCGTGAGGCATGGCTGGTGACGCAGGTACCTGCCAGCACCCAGGTGGACTGATGTGACACCTGCTTGTCATCACTGTGTGCTCACTCCCGCAGACGGGGACGTTTGTTCCTTGGGGTCAAGTGAACCGTGAGTCAGCCCAGAGCGGCGTTTCCCTGTTCCTTTTGTCCTCCCGCCTTCCACTCTGCGTCTGCCGGCAGAAGTACAAGTCTTTGCCTGGTTAGATGGCTGCTTTTCTCCTCTCTATAATTAGATCTTCTCATTGTCTGTTTGGTGTTTGTGCGACCATCTCTGAGGTTGGCTTCTGCTGTCAGGCAACCACAGGGCATTCCAGTCCAAGTGCTGCTGATTTCTGCTTTTATCCGTCCAAAAAAAAAAAAAAAAAAAAAGAAAAAAAAGAATGAATGCACTGACATGCCAGTCCTGGCCCCGGTCCACGCCGCAGCCAGACGCCTGAGGCTCAGCCCTGCTCTGGAGGAGCACTGGGAGGGGAGGAAGCCAAGCTGCCCTCGTGTTGCCCAAACCACCTCTGCTGCTGGTTGTGGGAATTAGAGATGCTGTGCGTTGCGTGGGGCTGTGCAAGGGAGAGGGTCCTTGCCCTCAGGCTCTCGATGCCTGTCCTCATCCCTCTCCCTTTTTTTTTTTTCCCCGGGGATGCTCTGGGAAGGGGCACCGGTGTCTCTTCAGCTTGGATGGCAGATTTGCAAGCGCATTGATGGCCAGTAATGAAATTACGATGGCTCACGTGGCGGGCAGGCTCCCACCTGGCTTCTGATCAGGATCCTGGATGCTGTGGGGTGCACAGTGCTGTCACCGGCACGGGGCAGGGCACTGCAGGCAGCCCCCGGCAGCAATCAGCAGGCAGGGAGGCACGGGGCTCCCGGCCTGCCAGCCCTACGCAGTCTTGGCTCCCTTTTAGGCAGGGTCTGCGTTTTACAGCTGCTAGCAATTTAGATGAAAAATCTCATCACTGCAGTCAAAATACGTTGGCTAAATACCACGCAACTTTGAGTAAAAGGGGAAAAAGAAAAAAAAAAAACCCAAATATTTTTTAAGCAACGCTTTGGTCAACAGATAGAAAACCTGGAGAGCCTGGAGAGAGAGAGGATTGGGAGCTGGAGAGATGGGGATTTTTAGTGCTCTGGAGCCAGGAGTTCTCCCGGGGGTGGCTGAGCCAGCAGAGGAGTGAAGAGAAGAGCTGGTGGGTGGCAAGGTGGCTCAAACCCAGGGAGCAGTCCCAGTGGGGAAGGCAGGGACCCTCCACACTGGGGGAATGGACACTGCAAATGCGAGGGGCTGTCCCGCACGTCAAAGTTTGCAGCATGGGGAAGCGCGGCTGCATCGCAAGGAGAGACCTAAAGCCATCCTGAGCAAACAACAGGGCGAAGGAGCCCCAGCTGCTGCCGGCCAGACTCCATTTTGTTCATTTCTAGCAATCTGGGAACACAATTTGTGCTTTGACAGCTCCAGTTCATGATAATATTTTTTTTCACCTAACTTGATTTTGCTTTCAAATGAACTGACACAGAAGTTCATTGTTCTTATGAGACTTGAACCATCTTAGAGAGGCAACACTGGGGCAAGACTTCAGCTTTGGGGCAGGTTGAGGGTGTGCGAAGGAATTTAGCCACAAAGCTGGTGAAAGTCTGGCAGACCTGAGGTGCTCTGAGCAAAACATTCCTTGCTCAACAAATCAGCATTTCATAGTGTGTCCCGAAAAGTGATGGTTTTTGGCTGGATTATTTCGGAGACACTTTAACAGCACAGCATGCAGTGCCCGTGCAGTGACACAGAGCTGCTGCACCCATGGGATGATACCATGGGTGCCCACAAGACATCATGGGCAGAGCTGGTACCTCCCAACACAGCATCCTGCAGGAGGTGGGGTGGTGGAGCCCCGTAGCCGCTTCCCCTCTCCTGACCCGGTCACTCCTACAGCCCCAAGTGCCTCCAGCACAGAGGAGGGGTCCCATCATCTTGCTTGGAACACACAATGCTTAATGGCTCTCTCAAACAGTTTGGGGTTTTATCTTTTACGGTGGTTTTGCCCAAATCAAAAAATGGAATAAAATGTGTCTATTCCTATCTTATTTTATTTTAATAGGATTAACTATTCTGGTGCTATCAAAATGTCTGTTTCAACATTTCCAGGCTGAGGAATTTCTCTCTTTGTTCAAAATGACATTTAGGAACAAATTTAATTTAAGTGTTCTTTCTACTTCTGTTTGAAAAAGTCCAAATTGCGATGACGTATTTTGGCTTTGTTGACACCGAACAGTTGGACTGATCCAAAAGAAATGTTTCCAGAACTTCATTTCCAGAAAAAATTCAGACTTTGATGGGCCTGTTTCATTTGCAAATGACAGGGGAAGAAAATAAAAAAAGTCACATCCTCAGCATTTCCTGTGAAAATACAGCCTCTTTCCTTCCCCCAGTGGTCTCTGAGGCCGCATGGGGCAGTCACAAGATGCTGCCTCCATGGGGTAACCAGCTGCTTCCCAGGTAGGGGTGCATTTGCAGCTGGGGGTGTTGGTGCAGAGCCCCGTGAGGGTGGTGGGGATGCAGGTGCAGGCAGCACTAGGGCAGAGTGAGAGGTTGGGGTACTCCCAGGACACCCGACCCCCCCAGCAGTGGGACCTCCCAGTCTGATCCAAGTTGCTTTTCAGCAGAAGCCACCCCCGGCAGATGCCACCCATCCTTCTCCCAGCTGCCTTTTTGGGAAAACCTGGTTCCCACAAACTTGGTCACCAGTGGATCAGTCATTACCATGTTTCAAGTGGTGGGGAGCTTTCAGCCCCCCCTGCTAGCCTAGCCCCTGGAGCATTTCAGAGGCATTTGCAGCCACTGGGATCTGGTGCCATCCAGGACACTTCAACCAGTGATGGATTAAGCCTAGTATATTTACTGTTGCAGGTCAGTCTCAGCACTTTTCTCCTGCTCTTTAAGTGATGTTTGCTTATCAGCTTACTCCATTTATCATGGGTTAGCTGGTGTGCGCCAGCTACTCCGGGTCTTGCCTGCAGAGTACAGTTGATTAGGAGAGATTTCTTCTCAACATCTAGGGCTTGCCTTACCAGCTCAGAGAGAGATGGTCCTTTGCTGGGCTGTAATTAATAAACCAGCAAGCTATGGACTTGTGCCCCCCGGCTCCCCTGCCTGCTGGCGAGAGATGTGAGGAGGAAAGGTGTTATTTTTGGGGGAGAGTCTGACATCCTCCCTCAACAAGGGGGCAGCTGCCAGCCAGTCACCTAACAAGAAGCACCACAAAGAGGAGGCGGCAAAACTGCTGGGAGATCTGCTGGGGTGGGATGTGACTGTTGTGGAGACAGGGAGGACAGTGACTGCCTTCAACCTGCTGGAGACAGGGAGGAAAGGCAGAGTGAACTGACGCTGCCAAAGAGGTTAAGGGGAATAAGATGGTTTTTACAAATATACCAGGGGAGTCCTAACTACTGGAGAGAAAGTAGGAGCCATTAATAAATTAGGAAGATTAAATTAATGATGACTCTCAAACGGCTGAACCGCCGCACAGCCTTCTAAAATCTGCCTTTAACCAAAAAAAAAAAAAAAAGAAAGAAAGAAAGAAAGAAAGAAAAGCTAAAGAGCATCTACAGACAATAAGAAAACAAAGGAAACCTTGTCAAATTGTCAAATATAATTCTTGAGCAAAGGCAGGGTGAACCTGTACCGGCTCAGCAGGGCTGGGGGCATGCAGCAGGGGACGGGGTGGGACTGAGCTTATGAAATAAAGCAGGGACTCGACAATAGAGTTGTTTAAGTTACAGAGAAGCAGGAAATTACCAGAGGATTTGGAAAAAGGAAGTACACCAGCCTTCATGAAAAGGCAGTGATCCCAGCAGCGATAACTTTACGGCTCCATCTTCAACCCAACAATAGAAGCGATAGCCAGGGAGACTTCTGGAAAACAACAAAATTGCGACAGTCCCCAGTGGGACCGCAAGGGTTGAGGGGGACCAGGCACACGACCCACAGTGGTTTTGCCCCCATGACTTACCCCTGGCACTCCTGCCCTCTCCCCACCCTGTCTTTTGTGCCAGCGATCAAAGGGCTCGTCCTAAAATGCACCCCTGGTAATTGGAGAGATGTGTTTTTCTGCTTTCAGGCTCCCTCCCTGATGAACCTCTGGGTATCTCAGCAGCACCCACAGTCCTCCTGCTTTGTGTGGAGCCACACTGGGCTTCTGGTGCTGGAAATGCATCCACAGCTCTTGTGGACAGTCAGAGGAAGGTTCTAATCAGTCAGAGGTAGAAACAGCAATGGTGGGTGCATCTGTTCAATGACTCTGGGACGGAAACATTGAATTCTAGGTCATCTGGACAGAATGTCTTATATCACAGGAACGGGAGAAGAGCCCCTAGAGCCCTGACCCAGAGGAGGACAGGTGCCTGCTCTCTGACCTGCAGTCTTGGTCTCTGCAGGACGAGGCAAGCCTCACTGGAGCAGTCACACATTCTCATTGTCATGAGATCTTTCTCCACAGGTATGAGACGCATCGCTGGGTTTAGCTTAGAGCAAAGATTTTGGCCCAAAATTTGCAGAGAGAAGACTCTACAACACTGAACACTTACAAAAGCAGAGTCCTGGATTTGCCCAGAAGAAGCTCTCCAGTGGCCAGTGCTTGGCTGGGAATGGAGCAGATGCCAGGGTGCCAGAGAGGGGATGCACCAGCATGGAGCCCTGAAAGATCACAGCCATGCCCTGTGCCTCCTCTCCTTGCCTTCCTGCTGCTGCCTTTGGAAGCTCTTTTCTGCAACACTGGTCAAGGAACAAGTGATTAGAAGGGTCTGACGACAGCCCATCAGATCGGAGGGTCTTGGGCTTGGAGCAGGTTTGCAAAGGAGGGTCCTACAGGCAGAGGGGGTGGCCAGAAGCAAAAGGTGCCCTAAGGTGTCCCTGCAAGGTGTCCCTAAGCATCCTCAAGGAGCCCACAGGGACAGCCCAGGGAAGCAGGGTGCCCCGGTGCAGCAGTTGTGCCACCACACTGGGGCTTCCAGGCATCGTGCTGGCCCCTGCCTACAGCTTGTGTGCCTGGGCACAGCTGGAGACACTGCTGTCCCGAGGAGATACAGACACAATGGAGAGACACAAGGAAAATGATGAAGGGGCTGAAGGATGGGATTTAGGAGGCAGATTAAATGAACTAAATCTGTCTAGCTTTGCCGATCAATCATGCAGGCAGGAGCCGGATAACTGTGTCGGAGTGCCTGAAGGGTGCAAACACTGAGGGAGAAGGAAATTACTTAGGGGACTTCAGGGTGTCAGAAGGGGAAGAGGAATGCCAAGAGCCGCTGACTCAGCTCTTCCTGCTGTTCGTGATGGATCTTCAGGGCCAGGGGATGGGACTGGCCCCCAACCAAACCATGGCTGGGCTGTAAGGGAAGCTTCTGGCCCATGGCTGGCAGGTCAAGGTCTGCAGAAATTGTATGTGGGATGAGGGGAGGGTGATGGAGCAAGGAGAACATGGTGGAATAACGGGGCTGTGCAAGGAGAGCAGCAGGGTGAGGAAGGTGGGATGGGACTGATAAGAAACTACAAATATTGCATTTTCTATTGCATTGGTGTTGTTACAGGCCTTGACTTTGGCAACGTGGCTCCATGGGATGCTGCCATCATGCCTGGATGGAGTTTGTCCGAGTCAGCCGTCTAACTGGAGATCTCTGTGTCGGGAGAGCCTGGGAGAGCCCAGCACAGGGCAGGGTGGTCCTCTGTGGAGCAGTCCCTGGCCATACCCTCTTCAAACGCCACGGGGATGGAGTTCACCCAAGTCTTCGTCAACACGGAGAGAGCTCAGCCCATTCGGTGCTGGGGTGGGATGGTTTTGGGTGCCCTGCCAGCAGAGGAGAGTTGTCACTCCTCCCCAGTGCCAGACACAAGGCACACCTCCCAGCGCTGTGGATCAGACCTGCTGCCCTCCATGCCACCTTCCCCAGCTGCAGAGCAGGCAGCAGCGCTGCCTCCCCCCATCAGCCCAGCCTGCTGGTTTATTAGGGCCTCTGGCGCAGCTCTGCCTCGTTTGGGCTCTTTATCTGTTTTCATTTTCTATGCACACCTCTGGGGCACTGTACAGATATAAAATAATCAAAATGACAGTCCCCAGATAAAGGCCACTTTTGTTAGGAACACACCAAGTTCTCATGTAAAAGCATACAAATGGCAGTTTATTTTCTATCTCAGCACCTTTCGGGTCTTACAAGCACTGAATACCTTGTGAGTCCAAAGAAAAAGTATCCTGGTCAGCTCTTTCACACTCGTGAAACATGGTGCAGTGCATAAAGTTCAGAGCCAGGAGTGAATAACAGCGACTTTCATTAACTGTCAAGTGAAACCAGAGGCAGGCTGAAGTGCTAATTCCAGTTGGGACCCGTTCAATAGCAAATTAACCTGCCAGTGATCTCCCAGTAGGCTACTGAACAGAGCAGAAGGAATAATTTGAAACTAGGTTTGTAGAGGTAGGTAATATCTTTTTTATTAGATCAGCAGATAATTTGTAGCCAGATACTTATTCAATGAGCCTCTGTGTGCGTGAGTGGCCTCTCCTTCATCCCCTTCACACCCCAACAAACGACGAAGACCTTTTCAGATGCTCGCACGTAGGCAAAGCCCGAGCGGGAGGTCCGTGATGGACCTCGCACGTCGGGGAGATGGGTACCCGTGATGGGAAGGACGTGAGAGCACTTGCGGTGCCGAGGCTGAAGCTGGTTTCTGCAAAACCTTCGCTGGCTGCGCCCATGGGAGGGGAGGGAGCGCAAGGCAGAGGGAAGGATGTCGCGGGGATGTCTGTGAGGGGTTTTTGCCTTTGCCCCTCCATCTCTGGCACGGAGGGACAGGGCTGGCCTGCAATGAGTGGCGCCGGAGGAGCATTACGTCACCGGCACAGAGACGCGTTGGCTGCGCAGCGCCCGAGGAGGAGGATGCTGTCTCCTGGCAACCCCCGCGCCTGTCACATACATCAGCATCAGCGGCGGATGCAATGCAGGACCGCTCGCCTCTTGCAGCACCCCTCTGCCGAGAGGGGAGCTCGCCGCCGTACGGCCAGGGTCCTGTGGCTTTGCTGGGCACTAATGAGGTCCCCCATCTAATGTGGCTTCCCAGCTGCAACTCAGCTCCCCACCGCCCCTTGGAATGGGCTTTTCTGATGCTGTGGGCAGGAGTAAAGGCAGCTCTGGGGCTGGGCAGTGACAAGGCCTTCCAGCCAACAACAGGAGCAAGCGCAGTGTTGGGAAATCAGACTCTAGATAGAATGGCTCACTCCCAAAATTGGGCATTGTGCTGGATCCGGATGGAGAAATACTGTGATGCTCCAGCTAATGGGTCAAGACACCCATCCTTGCCATCCACACGCACCAGTGAGGGGGCTACTGGGGTATGCAGGGTCTTTCCTGCAACACTAGCTTCAATTTTGTCCATGCTGGGGGGCAGGGACGAAGATGCAGAGAGCTGCCAGCTGCAGCCAGCACTGGGTCCTGCGAGCTCCCTCTTCCCCCAGGGTCAGGGGAGGGCAGCAACTGAGCAGATACCATCTCCATGCAGAGCTGCCCTCTGTCTGGGCCCATTGATTGCTCTGAGTGCCTGGGGCACGGCAGCCACTGACAGCCCATTTCATGTATCTGAGTCCTCCAGCGCTTCAGACTTTCACTGTCTGGCTGCCAAAGAGAGGGAGATGAAGCAAAATATCCGTGCCTTTGCTGGGTGATGCAGGGTATGTCTTCATCCATCCCCTGTCTTTAGCCAAAGGTGCCTTCCAGAGCATCCCTCCCTGCTGTGCCCCGTTCTTCAAAGCTTGAGGTCCACCAGCAGCTTTGCCCTCCATTTAGTCTCCACAGTCTCTGGCCATGCAACTCCATCCCACACCTCAGTCATACCCTCGCTCCGATCTCCCCCATGTGCAGTTGGTGACTGCAGGGTTGTGCAGGCAGAGGCGCCCCGGCAGGAGCAGCACAGACGCTGGGATAAGAGGCAATAAAGGTTGTGAATCGGCCTGGGGCTGTCGGCCAAGACCTCTTCCGTCAGCTGGCAAGCTGCCCTCAGTCTCACAGATGAGTCCTACAGCACGAGCCTATTCAGGGACTTCTACTACTAGCCTGGAAGGGCAATGGGGCTGAGGCACAAGACGAGTGTTTTCCCTGCTGGAGGATGCGTGCTGGGATGGACTGGAGGAGGAGCAGAGGGATGGGAAAGTGGGAGCAGGACACAAGCATCCAAGGGGATCTGCTACCTCTCAAAGGCGATGTTGACTCCTGAGCTGCTTTAAGCCAGGGGCTTAATTTGCAACCGATTCAGCAGCGTCCACACCAGTGGGGGGGACTGGAGGCACTCAGCATCCCTGTGCTGCTCCTGGAAGCTGGGAAAATCCCCCATGGAGAAGGAGCAATGGAGAAGGAGAGGGAGCGCTCGGAGAACCAGTGGCTGAGCAGCCACCAGCTCCTGGAAAAGAGCCACGATGGCCCCACACTTCCTGACCACTCCACGCTCAGGGGCTCCCATAGCAGCAGGGGAGATGAGAGAGGAGGGAGGAAGGCTGCGCGGAGGGGAGACGGAGAAAGAGGAGGAGAGGGAGAGCGGGGGAGGGTGGGAGAGGGAGCGCCTGATGAAGAATACAGGAATGGGAGGCAGACAGAAAAACTAATCGAGGATGATTGAGGGAGAGAAGGAGGACGAGTGAAAGATTGAGACAGAGTGATAAAGAATATGTCAGACGGACAGGAAAACTAATAAAGAATAATAACCGCCCCTGGCCGAATGCAGCACACGCACCTGCCCGTGGCTGTGTGTGTGAGCCCAGGCAGCGTGTGCCCCCCCGCCCCGTGCCCAGGGAGGACACGGAGGGACGTATTCTGTGGCTGGCCACATGCATGCTGCCCCCACCCCCGGGACATATGGTCACATGCAGAGCATCTCTGCCAGCGCAGGCTTGCCCGCACACAAAGCCCTGTTGGTAGCCCCACAGAGTGCTCTCAGCTGCGCGGGGAGGAGGATGGCAAGTGTGTGCAAACCCATGATAGCCACAGCCCGCACACTGATGTTGGTCACTACCCCCCTGGTATGTGCTGTGTGCAGTGTGCCGTGTACCCCCACGGTACCCAAGCTGCTGTGGGGGCCACCTTCATCCCAGGGTGGGGGAAGGATGAGGAAGGTTTGTGGTGCCTGGGCTACTGGGCAAGACCCAGCACTGAGGGTGCAGGACCCCGGAAAAACTGTCCTACCTCGTTCAACAGTTTTTCCTTCAGTGGATCTACACACGCCACCCGGGCTCTGCCCGTCTTCGCAGCAGGTTCATACATTGGCTGGTCCTGACGTTGCTTCCGTTTCTTTTACAGCTTGAGGTGCTGAGGGAGCATGGGCATGCCCCTTTTCTGCTCCTCCGTCTTCACAGCCAGCCTCCCTGTGCTTCCCTCCACCCCAGCCCTTGCTCAGACACCCTTCCTGCCCCAAAGAGGCTACAGGTGAGTGGAAGAGAGCTGCTCTGGCTACCCCTCCCTATGCACAGTGCCAGGCTATGGAGGGTTGTCCCAAAAAGGGCCGCATGCCATGTTTGCTGGTGGGGCAGGCACAACCTCCCACTCCTTTGCCATCTCCACTGAGCCTTGGAGGCTGCTGGGTCAAACGAGAGCTGACAGGGAAGTGGAGGATTGCTCGATCCGACCCCCACCACCACCAACAACCTCTGGCCCTGGAAGACTCCCAGAGAGTGTCCAGCTCCTGACAAGGCAGGAGTTGATTAACTGAGCCCAGCTCCGGAGGGTGTGGGAGCTCTGTCGTCTCTTGTTTTGGCTTGGGGAGGTGGGATGATGATTTCAAACTGGCTGAGAAAAGTCTGGTGCCACAGGATGGGAACAAGGAAGGGCAAACCTCAGGCTCTGGCTGGTGACTCATTCCAGATCACGAGGTCTGGGGACAGGCTGACCAGGACCTCTCTCCAGGCACAAGGCAGGCTCGGGGGCCCTCAGGGGCTGGGTGCTGGGCATCCCTGGAGGAAGAGGTTGGGAGGACCAACACAAAGGATGAAGACAGACAGGAGGGAGAAAGTCGAATGAGACAGCCCACAATTTCAGCGTGAGAACTGTGGTATTTGATGTTTCCTGGTAGCTCCCAGGCAGGGCGAGGATCCCATGGAACAAGTGCTCGGCTTTGCCGGGAGAGGGGGAAACCAGCTCCCAGGGGGCTCAGCTGAGGCTGATTTTATTTCGCGTGCATGACCCATTTGGGATCTCACCGTGTCCCAAAGGCTGTTTGACAGGACATATCTGCGAAGGGTTCAAGCGTTGCCTCCAGGGCACTGCCTCGCTCAGCCCTTGCTGGTGGCTGTGCTGTTGGAGCATACGCCAGCATCACACGGGGCTGGGGGCAGAGCCCTGGAACAGCAAGTAGGATTTTATCATCTCTTCATCTCCTGCAAATTTGAGTCATGAGCATAATTCAGCAGCTTTCAGGCTACAGAGAGCTATGCACGGCAGGAGGAAAGAGCCTCTCCTTTGTTTTTTGTTCTTTGGAAATGGCCAGTCCTTCCTCACCCGCCTTACCCCCAGCAAGGTATTTTGGGGTCCAGGCGGTGTCGTCAGCATTTCGGATGAGCTTGCCCAGATGGTGAGGGAGCCGTGCCGTGGCAGACCTACTTTGGCAGCCGGAGAGGCCCCAGGAAAGATGCCATCCTTTCCAGCAAGCTTGAAATGGGCTGGGATGGGCAGAGCTTATCCCAGGAAAGGAATGCCGTGCCCTCGCAGCCCTGCCTGGGGGTGGCTGCTGGGCTGCGAGATAAATAAGGCAGGGGGTGCGGTGCCGCCGGGCCTCCCACACACCAGTGATGGGTCTGCTTGCAGTGAGCAAGCGTGGCGCGTGGGAGCTGCTCAATCTGTGCACCGAGCGTGCACGGAGGAGACTGACCTACCAGGGCTGGGGGAGAAGGTCCCCTGCAGAACCAGAGACAGCAGAAACGCTGGCCAGGACCAGGAGCAGAGCAGTAAGTGGGATGGGATGGAGAGCATGGGGAAAGGCTTTAGTTGGAGGTACCATAAGGTAGGGAAGACTCCATCCCTCCTGACACCTTCCCACTCTCCTCACTGCGTCTGCCTCCTGCCTCGTTGTTTCCCCTGGTCATCCCTCCTCTTCAGGTCCAGCTGTACCCAGCACCATCCCCACTGTCCTGCCCAACCTTGGCACAGTTACAGCCCATCACCACTAGCACACAGTCCTTTCCTTCCTTCAGGACTTTCCTGCTGGCCCCAATTTTTGTTGCAGCAAGGCAGTAGGCATGCAGGGGCAGGTGGAAGTGGTTCCTCAGAGTGGAGCACACAGGATGCACCACCAGGGTAACTCATTTAGTGTGGGGGCAAGGCGAGATGGCCTTTATTAGTCATTTCCTAATGCCAGACACCCTCCATTTGCAAATCTCCATTGTGCTTGGGTAGAAAGAACTGAATTTTGGGGGTTTCCCCAGCTTCATGAGTTGTTTAGGTTTGAGTCCCACTGGGTGAAGGACGCACCGCTGGGCGGTGATATCGCTGTGTGGGCAACAAATTGTAATTGGGCACAGCAGCCTGCCCCAACAGTTTCTCCACATCAGATCCATGTATTCACAGGGAAACTGAGGCCTGACCCCCTGACTCCAGAGGTGTTGCCCAAAGGCCACACAAAGTCCTGAGAGAACCCTTCATCTGTTGGACCAGCAATGAAGGACTGCCCCAGATTGGTGTGGTCTTTGGAAAAGCCAAAAGTCTTTGAAGTCACTCACTCCCTGTTACCTTTCTGAGTCTGGAAAGAAGCCTGTGCAGCCCTTTCCTCAGGTCTGGAATTATTTCATAGGGCTGAGAGACACAGCAGCAAGACATCCATGAATTTCCCCTGCTGACTGCGAAGAGGCTCAAAGCTCATCTCTGATGGATGCAGAGATGATGCTGCAGCTCACCTCCATGATCTGGCCATGCAGCTGCCCACAGACACCTTCTCCTGTGTGGCGGAAGACCCAGGAGAAGTTTCTGCAGCAGCATCCTTCCATCCTTTCCAAGCTGCATTGGCTGTCACCACACCACCAGGACACCACCCTGCCCTCAATAGCTTCGTGTGACAGCCACTATCAACTTCGCCTAATTGCAGCCCCCCTCCAGCTGACAGCTCTCTTTGTGCCATCTCCAAGGGCTTGTCTCACCTGTAGGGTTACCACCCCTGACGCCCAGGTTCAGTCTACACGTGCAGCATCCTGCTCCCAGGCAGGACGGCTGGTGGGGAAGGTGTCTGCTTGGGGTTGTGGTTGCGTGGGTTGATAATCTGCCCACAGCGTGATTTATAACAGCATGTTATAAATCACATCAGTGTGGCAACGCCAGAGAAGCAAACATCTCTGCTCCGTGTTTGCATGGGGCTGAGCGTAGTGGTTTACCAGGGGAGCCTCGGTGTTATTACAACACCAGCTAATCAACAGTAGGGTGCTGATGGTCCTCTGGACCCTTCCCGTGCTGCCCAGAAAGACACAGAAAGCAGAGCACCACGGGGCTCCAGAGCACCCCAGCTCCCTGCAGCACTGGAGCCATGGCACGGTAGCTGCACAGAGAGAACTGAGGAAGGGTTTGGTGTCCACCCTAACGTTGCAAACAGGGTCAAATCTGGTAACTTCACAATTTCACAAGCGAAAGTGGGACTCAACTGGGTTCTGCAACAGAAGCTGGCTGTCTGTAATGAGATCAGGGTGGAGAGACAGGGCTCAGGGCGCTGAGATATCTGATGCATCGCATCCATTAATTTGGAGAAGCCCAGGATGGTGAGTTTCAGAAAGCTGCCTTTCCTGAGGAGTATGGGTGCTGAGACAGCTGGTGATTGGCACCCCGCTGGGGGCTGATGGACAGGCGGGGAGGGAAAGGCGAGCCTGGGGAGGAAGTGCGAGCGTGCTTCCCTCTCTGCTGGAACAGAGCGTGGCTCCCATTTGCGCTAATCCCATTAGGTCTGTTCGCAGTAAGCCCCTGAGAGCACTCCCTTGTCGAGAGAGTCTCTGCTTTTGTGTGGGCCAGGCTCAGCTCCACGGCTGCCACGAGCAGATGGGGAAGAAGAGCACAGTCCAACCAACCTGGGGTTGCTCAGCCTGGAGAAGAGGAGGCTCCAGGGAGACCTCATTGCAGCCTTTCAATATCTGAAGGGAGCTACAGGAGAGCTGGGGAGGGACTCTTTGTCAAGAAGTGTAGTGAAAGGACAAGGGGCAATGGTTTTAAATTGGAAGAGGGGAGATTTAGGTTAGATACTAGAAAGAAATTCTTTACAGTGAGGGTGGTGAGGCACTGG
>JAOXNO010000052.1:30982639-30997598 GCA_028565335.1 Limnodromus scolopaceus | reverse complement strand
CCAGCCCTCCCTCCCCATGGCACGTATCCCCAGCACCCATCCTTCCCACCCCTTGGGGACTCCTTCTGCACTCACCACCCCCCTTGCACCATGCTTGCACTGAGAACATCGCCAGGTGCTCCAGAAGACAAGACGGCAACTCCAGCCACAGGGCTTCCAGCTTCAGGGTCCCTCTGGTGACCCCAAGCAGAAGGCAGGGAGCCCGCCCGTCGGCAAGGGGCCAAGGGAAGAGCTGGTCTTGGACAAGCACCCCTCGGATGTGGCCACGTCGGTCTCCCGGGGGGGGGGTCCCCAAGAGGGGCACTGGACACTGCCGCTGCCTGAGCCGAGGGGAGGCGTGAGCAGCCGAGTTGGCAGTGGAGTCAAAGATCCTGGCCAGCGCGGCCAAATTGCACATTCTGCCCAGTTTGGCCCTGAAACTACAGAGCTACAATAAAAACAAGTTCAGGAGCATGACCTGCTCAGGCAGCCAGGCCAGGGGAACGTGGGCCCCACTGGGCGGCCACCACGGGCAAGGGTAGAGCAGGGATGCCTGGGCGGGCGGGCGGACGGACGGACATCCACCGGGAGCATCGCACCTGCCTTGAGGAACCCCCGGCCGATTGGCGGGGAGCAGCAGCAGGAAGCCAGGAGGAGGATCCTGCCTCCTCCGGGTGGCACCCCGAGGTGCAGGGGCTGTGGGCAATGCGGTGTGGCGTGGTGCCACCTGGGGAAGGCGAGGAGGAGGGCTGGGGCAGGAGGGAGCGGGTGCGAGCAGGCGCCTTCTGCCGCCTTTCCCTTGTCACCCGGGCTCAGCTTGCGCCACGTCCCCTCAGGTCAACCGGAGACACACCAGGGAGCTGGCTGCGTCTTGCCACCACCGTCGAAGCAAAGGGAGAGGAGCTGCTCAGAGAGAGGGATGCTGGAGAGGGGGAGGAGGCTGGGTGGGGGACCCCGGCGTGCTGCACCCCAAACAGGCACTACAGCTATGGCAGGGCAGTCTCTGACCCACAGTGGCTGGGGTGTCCTGTCCCTGCGGTGTCCCCGTGACGGTTGAGCCCGGCAGAGCCATCCACGAGCCCCGTGGTGATGGGCCGTGTGGACCGAAGATGAAGCGCGAGGGAAAGCGTCCTGCAGTTACCACTGGCCTCGCTCCCTAAGGAAGATCCCAGAGATGAAGACGATCGATGCGCGCGCGAGTACGGGAAGAACAACGGTGCAGCACAGCCCCTCCCCGCGTCCTGGCAGGGGAGGACTGGGAAGGGCTACCCAGGAATGAGGCGTGAGTCCCCTGGACCCCTCCTGCCAGGGGTGCACGTGGAGCCCCCCAAAACAGGACCATACCCCAGCTCCCGAGAGAGCCGAGAGGCTCAGGAAAGCGCTCAGGCATCCCCCTCTGGGGATCCCCTTGAGGGGCGAGGGGGTCCTCTCCCCACCACATGGGCAGCGTTGCCTTGCATGGGTACCCTGCAAGGGAGTCGAAGATGCCAGAGCGGTGGGAACCTTCCGGGGAGACCGGTTGACCTTTGACAATGGAAGAGAAAGCTGGATCCCGTGAGAGTGGCCCTGTGGCCTAAGGGCAGCGGGAGTCCAGTGGGCAGGGGCTCGGTGGCCCCCGGTGTGACCCTGAGACAAAGCTCCTCCTCACAAAGGCAATGGTGGCTTACAGGCGGACAGGATGGAGGTCGAAGGCATGGCACAGCCGGCCTCATGGGCATCCCCTGCCCCAGAGGAGGCACAAGGCGATGGGCTGAGATGCCACAGCCGATGACGACCTCCCTGCCAGCAGAGTCAGAATGAGGGCTTCTCCGGACCCAGCCGGTCCCTTCACTGGGGGGCTTCCCCATCCCTCCTCCACCCGCCGGGCGCACGCAGGGCCACCACCAGGGACACCCCCTCCCCGTCACCCTGCAAAGCAGACCCCGCCTATGGCACCGGGCAGTCCCTAGGGACCCTGCAGCTTGTGGGCACAGTGACAACGTTCAGAAAGAGATCCAGGCTGAAAAATAGCAAAGTCCCTACAGTCCGGCTAGGATGCTGCCCCTCTCCTCCAGCTCCCCAGCTGCTGTTTCAGGGACTGGTCACATCTCTATTTACAATATAGAACATGAGTGTGGGCCGGAGGCTGCGCTCCCGCGGGCTCTTCCACGCAACAAACCATTCAAAGCTGGAATTTGCTCCCTGTGGTTTGTTTCTTTTCTTTTTTTTTTTTTTCCTCTTTTTTTGTGTATTTTTTTTGTTTTTGTTTTTGTTTAAACGTCTTTTGTTTCAAGGACAATAAAAAGTTTCGATCAGGCAGGACTTGAACGTCATTCCTAAGATTCGTATTTACAGGAGTCTACAGCAAAGAGACAGGCAGCTTGCTCCCCGTGCACGGGGACACCCCTCATCCTATGCCCCAGGAACTCCACCAGCTCTGCGTGGACCTTTGGTACGTAAGCCCTTCTCCCCAGCCGTGCCCTCCGCACCAGGAGCCTGCCCAGCCCTCCCCGGCGACACAGCAGTTCGGAGACATGCACCCGCAAGTGCTCAGAAATAGGGTTTCGGATGCTTTCATCCTTCCCACCCACCCCCGGCCCCGGGAAACAACGGGTTAAAAAGGTGCTCCTCTCGCCCCTGCCTTGCCCTGCCCTGCTGTCCACCGAGCCCACTGCCTGGACAACCGGCCGCTGGAGCGATAAAGCATTGAAGTTTAAAATGTTCCTCTGGACACTGGCCTCAGAAGCGCGTCTGCTCCCTGCCCCTCGCACCCAGCCTCACAGGTATATCTCCCTCTTGGTGGTCTGGGACGAGGGGGTGGTGGCTGGCTGGAAGTCCGAGGTCTGGGTGAGAGGAATTTCCTCCATGGGAGAGTCCTTGCAGGGCTCATGGCTACTATTGGAGAAGGCACTGTACGTGGGGAGCAGGCGAAGGTTGGCCATTTTGGTGCTGCGCTCTTCTGAGAGTCTGGGGCTGCCATTCCCGACTTGCTCTTGACTCCCTCTGTCTTGGTAAGGCACAAAAGTGGAGAGTTTGAGGGCATTCTTGGGCCTGCGGCTGGGGGAGGACTGGCCGGGCATCCAGCAGGTATCGGAGTGGCCGAACTCTGTGCACTCCCGGGTACAGGTCCCAGTCATGGCTACATCGGGCAGAGGCCGGAGATCTGCGGAGAAGCAAGCGAGAGCATCGTTACGCGCACCCAGGCACCACCGGCTCGGGATGTGAGGATGGAGCACAGGGAGGAGCAGCAGAGCCTGGACATCTCCATCCTACCCGCACCCTCCCACAATGGGAGGGGACAGCCAGACCCATGGCCACCCCGGGAGACGGACCCACGGCCACTCGGGGAGCCAAGGCAGAGCTAGGAAGGGAACCTAAGGCTCCTGGCAGCTGATGGCCTCCCGTCCAAGCTCACAGCCCCAGCTCCCTCTGGACAAGCATCCCCCCTGCAGCAGGTGCGTGCAGAGAAACGGGAGGCAGAGCTCACTAAGCCCACCCCCTTTGGAGACAAGCCTCGCACAGGAGGGGCTCCACAGCCTGGATTTGCACAGCACGAGACAGGCTACCACTGGACTCATCACCCCACAGCTGTGGGTATCACCTGGAGCCTGCTGGGCTCCAGGATCTCCTTTGATCCAGCACCTTTTGACATCACTGACAGCTTCACCGTGCAGAGACAGGGAACTGCTCTAAACACGGTCAGGCTCTTCACTGCCCTGAGGTACAACCAGATTTCCTGAGCACCATCCTTGGCCAGCCCTGCCCTACTCACCATCAGGCATGCCAGGCCACCTGCAAGCCTCCCCAGGCAACCATCAGCAGGAGCCCCAAGCCCAGCCAGAAGTCCTCAGACATCGGGTGGTCTCCTGCAGAGCCTGAAATCTCCTGCGGAGCCTGAAATTCCCAAGCACAGTGAAGCACACCCATGTTTAACCCCAGAGAGGCTGGACATATCTGATACTCGTGAGTCCCTGCCCCAGGAGCACCTGAGCCTCTCTGTGCACCAAACATCTTCCCTTGAGAGAGCCAGGTATCTGAGGGCATCAATAGCTCTGTGATCCTGGCATAGCCTGGAAACTCTGACCATCAGTTACACTAGTCTGGTGTCCTCACATACTGACCACCTCTACCCTAGGCACTACAAGACCTTCTTAGGCTTTGGCCATGTGTCCTTTACACATGGAGTACTTGTCAAAAGTCTTTAGAGGCCAAAAATTAACATTTCCATGCAGAGGTGTGTGTCCCTCTGAGAGCCACCCCAGACACAAGCCATTCCTTTCCGTCTACCCCAACCTGGGGCACAACATAGCCCCCCGCCACCACCTGAGACACGTCACTACCCTCTACCACAAGCACCTGCTGCCAGATCAAGCCTGGTGCTGATGCTGGGATGAAAGGGGGGACTGCTCATGACCTTGAGACTGCTCTGACTTGCAGATGTCCCTTCTGGTTCACAGAAGTCCTCTCCATCTCTCCACCCAGGAGCTCACTCCACTGCATTGCTGACAAACAGCCCTGCAGACTGACGGAGGGAGATACTAAGGAGCTCTGGGAACCTGAGACACACGGGGCTTCCACCAGCTCAGGGCAAGCCCGTTCCCTTCAGGTACACTCTGGTGCATCTAAATCCCTCCTCTCAAAAAGGGACAGACCCCTTGGCACTCCCTCAGCCCTGGGAAAAAGCAAACCAGACACATTCACACCGTGCTGGGGGCTCTGCCCTCATCTGCACGTCCCACCTGCCACCAGTACCGAACTCTCAGGCACAGGTGTCCCCGAGTCACCCTGGCACAGCTTTCACACACAAGCAACCCCAGGATGCAAGGAAGGTCTCTGCAGGAGAAGGTTCCATACGATGCCGGGAATGGTTGACAAGGGTCATAAGTGACAGGTGAAGAGACGGGCATGGAAGAAGGGGCAAAGTGAGTAGTCAACCACTGCATGAGCATATCTTGCCCTAAAACGACACAGTGACTGTATCACAAATTCTCAGCTCCTTTTGGGGGTTCAGGCACCCCAGTTTTTCCCCTCTGGTTCCTGCGGAGGCTCTGGCACCCCCACCATGCTGATCCCCGTGTTGGGAGCCGCCTCTCGTGTCCCATCCCCTGGCGCACACGTAAGCTGTGATATCCTGGCAAAAGCCATAAGGACATACCTCAGCGCAGACCCCCTTCACAGCCTGCTCCGCTCAGGGGACTCTAATGAGGAGCAGAAAAAGGACGAGAGGGTCACATCATTGCACAGTCCCCAGCTTCCACACCCACCCTTAGGATCCTCCTGGACCCTTCAGCCTCTGGCCAGCCCTCCCCGTGTCATTGCACCAAGCCCCACAGCATCCCTCTGGTACCCCAGGAGTCCCTTGGCTTCTCCTGGCCCTGCTCCAGCCTCCTTGAGGCTGCTTGGCCACCGCTGCCGATCTCTCACTAGTTTCTCCAGCCTTATCTTAACCTCCCTGGAGCCCACTGGCCCTTGTAGGACTCACACGGGAACCTGAGGCAAAGCTTGAAGCCACCTGGCTTGTGGCACCCTGAGCCCCCATGTGCGAAAGGACTGGGGCTGCGTGTCACATGGCAACGTGCACACACACACACACAGACACAGCCCGGCTGGATGCGCGCTGACGTGCTCATGCACCACAGACGGGCACACTCAGATGGACTCGTGTGCGAGGGGACAGCCATGCTCACACTGCAGGGTGCAAAAGCAGGAGCCCAAGCATCACAAGGGGGACAAGATCCTCGCACGGGCCAGTGTGAGGGCACAGCTTGCCAGCAGAGGGTTTTGGGGTTATTCTCAGGGCTGGCCACAGACCAACTCTCCTATTTCCTGAGCGTGGTGAAGGAAAGTTGCCTCATTTCTTTCTCCTAGCTACAGGTAGAAAGCAAGATACAAAACCAGAGGCAAGATAGCCCAGTTTTCACCTCTGCTCTGTGCAAGTGAAAGCAGAGACTGGAGCTTGTGTCCTAGATGATCCACCAGGTCTTCTTCTCAGGGCAACAGGATGCCCTGGTGGCCACCAGCTTGGTCTTTTTGAGGTCGTGTTAAGTTGTCTTTCATTTCTGTCTCTCACTTTCACGATGTCTCTCTCTCATCTACTTCCCTGCCAGAAAAATGGGAGGGGTCATCATCATTTCCACTTCCAGTAATGCCTTGGTGCCACACACTCCCAGGGTGGGGAGTGGACAAGTGCCACCTCTTTTTCTTCTGGCAGAAGGTGCTTTACGGAGGGTACTGGCAGGACCAAAATAAAAGTTACCTCTCCAGTGAACAAAGCTATGGAGATTTCCTCGTGCCAATGGCAGCTTAGAAATCGCAGGATCAAGCAGGAACGCTGTGTTCAGAGCCTTTTATTCTGCTTTTCCCATTGTTTGCTTCTGGCACTAAAGTCTTTTTCCAGCGTTGTCCCTTAGCTTGCAGTGAGATGTTGGCATCGGAACTCTGCCGCTAAAGGAGCGTATTATGTGCCATGAGCACAACCCGCTCCGCTTTAAGAGCCCGGGAACGGGGCAGGGAGCAATTCCTGAATAGCCGTGATTTCAAGCAAACACGACCCTACAGCCTAATTCTCAGCACATGCTGGTGGTTCAGAGACTTCAATGTGCCACCACAGACAAGCAGAAGTCTTTCTCTGGGAATAAACATTGGTGGAAATTTTACCCACAAAATGCTGATTCTGGATGCCCTGGAGTGCGATGAAGAGGCAGAGCCCAAACCTCACCTTGGGGTCAAGGTGCCCAACTCACCTTAAGAAATGTACTTGGGATTTCAGATCCCTCCTCCATCCCAGGTTTTGTGACCCTGAACCCCAAGAAAGTTCCCAGGTGATGAAGGGGATGGCCATGCCCTCTGCTCCAGCACCTCCTTCCTCCACGACATCCTGGCCATGCAAAGTAAAAGCTATGTGTGTGCATCAGCCGTGTTTTCCTGAGCTTTGGCCTCTTGCTGTTCTCCTTCGGTGGGTTGGCCCATCCTGTTATCGGCATTTCCATGCCACAGGGCTGTATATCACCGCCAGGAGGGTTGTGTTGTTTTTGGGGCATTCACAGTCCTCACAGTCTTCTGGCTCCCCGCTTTCTACAGCTTTGCATTTCTCTGGCACCCTCTTGTTAGCTGCCTCCGGGCTGCTCTGCCTCAGCACATTGCAGAGGAATGAATCCAGGGCAGTAAAAGTCGCATCCCTTTGAACTTTTCAGATGAAAAGGGGGCACGGTTGGGGCTTTACAGCAAGACAAACCCTGGGCCCTCCTTCTGGGCTGGAGGAGGGGAAGTTCTCTGGAGCCGCAGCTCTGTTCTGGATGCTGGTGTGGCTGTTCTCGTCTCCTGACATCCAGGGCACCTCTGCTCTTTGTGAAGGAGACTGTGCCAGGCTGTCTCCTCTGGGAAGAGGCACATATTGGTGCTGCTACTAATTATTTCTCTCTCTATATCCCTATGCAGGGCAGGAACACATCCTGTTGCAGCCACTTGCAAGGGCTCTTCTAATAGTATTATTGCTCTTAGTGGGGGATTTCAATAGTGCACTTAAGTACTATTAGACAGGAGACAAAAGCTGGCAGCCTCATTCAGCAGGCACTTCCATCTCCTGCAGTAGATGTGCAGAGGTTCACTCGCCTACTGCAAGCCAGGTAGCTTCAAGCAGAGGCTGAGAGCCAGCCTCAACACGTTTATTTATTTTTTTTGGCCACCATCTGCAATGTCTGCAGCCTGGTTTGGTTCTCCCCATCTTCCCTTTGCGATAGACATCAGCACCGTACGCGTGGTGTGTGGCGCTGGGCGAGCAGGGGTGATGCAGCACAGGGGGGCAAAAACCTTGTGGGTGAGGGGACGTGGTGGAGCAGCTCTGGGAGGGAAGACAGCGGGACGGTGGGGACGTGACACAGCAGAGCACGGCAGAGGATGCAGAGAAGCTCGGAAGGGAGGAGGAGGAGGGAAGCGCAGCATGCTAGGAGGGTCTGGAGAGGTTTGGCGGTACAGAGAAACGGGGAATATGAGAGTGTGGGGAGAGCAGCTTGAAGGCAAAGCAGGATGTTTTCCTGAAGCGATAGATCAGAAAGACTTATCTTCCCTACCTGGTGGCACAGAGAACATCGGCCACTAATTTCAACCAGCTACCCTTGTTCAGAGCCCAAAAACACTATCTCTTCCAGCCTTGGTCAGGGGTTGGAAGGGTGGAAGACGTCCCACGCTGCAAAATGAGGGCTGAGGTACAAGGTGCTTCTTTCAAAATGGCTGTCTTTCAGCCAGGGAAGGATGCAGTGTTTCCAGTACAGGCAGCTTTACCACCTCTATCGCCATGGTGTGGACACCTGGCAACACCTCTTCTCCCACACCCGGCCCTCAGGGCTCTGAAGACCACTCCTGGAACATCTCTTATGGCAGCGACCACCCATGACACCACATCCCACCATCACTGTCCTCCTTGCCTGCCCCTACAGCATCCCTGCAATGGCAACAGCCTCTCCGGTGCCTCTCTTTCCAACGACCCCTCTCCTACAGCCCTGCTCCTGAGAGCAGGCACCATTCCCCTACTCCACCATAGCTTACCGGGGCTGTTCTCCCTCACCATTACTCCTTCCAGGTACCACTCCCTGGAGGGCTCACACCTACAGGTACCGTTGTCTACAGCGCTGTTCCCGACAGGCACCATTCCCTTACCGCGGTGCTGCCAACAGGTACCATTCTCCCGTGACGCTCTTCTCTACAGGTACCACTCCCCTACAGCGTGACTACCTACAGGTATCGCTCCCCTACAGCGCTCTTCCCTACAGGTACTGTCCCCCGTGGCGTGGTTACCGAAGGTACCACTCTCCCGTGGCGTTGCTCTCTACAGGTGCCATTCCCCCGCAGCGCCGTTCTGGGGAAGCACCGTTTCCCCCCACAGCGCTGCTGCCTACAGGTACTGGTCCCCCACGGTGCCATGTCCTCCAGGTGCCATGTTCTGTGCTGCAGCTCCCTCCAGGTGTTGCCTCCCCCCGCTGCTGTCTTCCCTCCAGGCACCGCTGCTCTAATGGTGCCATTTCCTCCAGGTACCATGTTTTACATGCGCTGTTCCTTCCAGATACCACTCCCCTGTGGTGCTGCTTCCTCCAGGCGCCACTGCTTCGTGGTCTGCTCCCTCCTCACTACACCCAAACGGTGCAGCTATTCGGATAGTGTGCCCCAACATCCCATTTTCTTATACCAGCAACCCCATTGCCATTCTTCTCTACTCTACTCTTCATGTCTTTGCCACCTGGCAGTGCTGGGATGAGCCCCTTGTACTATCCCACCCCTCAACTCACCCCTCTCAGTGCCTTCCCCCCAGCCACAGCAGCATGCCCGACGTAGTAGCCTCGAGGAGTCCCCCCACATCGGCAGCAAGAGATGCGCAACAGCTCGTCCCCAGTTGGCTTGCTTTGATGGAAAGGAGCTTGGCGGCTCCTTCCCAGCACATCTTCCCCTTGAAGGGGCTTTTAGGAGAGAGGAGCTGTGCTGTAGGTGGCTGTGGAGCCGTGATCTCTTTTGCAAAGCCCAGGCATAAGGTCCCCCTTCAAGGTCCCACAGCCATTGCGTTATCCCCAGCAGGGAAAGCCCACCCTCCAGACACAGGGGACCAGAGCAGGCAAGCCCGCCTTCTGCAGCTCCTCAGCCCATCTCCTTTCTGGCCCCTGATTCCCACATCACGTATGGACGTGACCAGAGCCCTCTACCTCCAGAGCAGCACAAGCACAACACCAATTTCACTTTCCAGGCCTTGGGGAAGGCTGCTGGACTGCTGCCCATTTCCACAGCAATGCTCCAGAGATCAATGAGTACAGAAATATCGGACGCTGAAAGCACAAGCGGAGAGCTCCCCGCAGTTCACGTTAGTTCCCTATTTTTCCTAGGCTGAGCTAACATCATCCCTACAACACCCAGGCAGACGGTTTGCAGGACCACTCCTAGCACTACAACACCCAGACAGACAGCTTCGGGGACCAATTCTAGCACTACAACACCCAGACAGATGGCTTTCCAAACTTAACACCGTCACTACAGCACGCAGACAGATGGCTTCTGGTATCTGAGACCGACCTGACGCTGCCCATAAAGGTGGTTACTGCAGTTCAACGCCACACCTACAGCTCTCAGGGCAATAGCCAGCAACATCCGCTCTTACAATAAATACTGAGAAAGATCTTCAGACTGATGCCAGCGCACAGATGGATCTCTCCTAGGCACCAGAGTCAAAAGACATAACATGCACAGCCATTTCCCCCAGACCCTGCAGCACTGAGCATCTCCCCCCTCATGCTAAACAATAGTATCTAAACACCAGTAGAGACAGCTTGCTCCAAAGTTAATGGCCCGTCAGCCCCTAGATGCAGGCACGGATGAAACCATGGCCCCTGGAGTATATTACGATGGCACACACTCACTGCAGCACCGAAGCAAACGACTTCCCAGATCCTGCCGAGGGTATCGCGGCAGAACTGCCACGTAACTAATGTGGACAGATGCACCCACCAGCCTCAGCCTCGCCGGCACAGGTAGGGCTAAACCACTTTGTCGGCAGCGAGGGCCTGAGCCCAGGCTCCCAGAGGACATGTTCTTCCCTTGCTCGCCGTAGCCGGAGCTTGAGGAACCACCTCCCTCCTGCCGCTGCGCCTGCAAGCTGCAGGCGGCTGGGTGCCAGTGGCTGGCTGGGAAGCACAGGCATCCCATCGCCACAGCGACGGGAGGCAATCCTGTGCCGGAGCACCCAGACGGATGGCTCTGGACACTGTTCCTGCAGGGACTGGGCAGGGCTCACGGGGCTCAGTGACAGACGACAGCACTCCCAAAAGTACCATCTGCCCTCCCAGCTTTGCTGAAATCCCTGTGATACCCAGCGAAACAAATTCGATCCCTCTATAACAGATTTTGTGCTTGTGGTGCCACTTCAATGATCTCCTACCCTGGCACAGTGGGGCTTCAACCTTCGCTGGACTATAAAAAGCAGAATTATTACATTAAATTACTGAATAATTATGTTAAGAACTACCGTAATAGGATTACAGGGTTCAAAGGTCAGGAAATGCCAAAATTAGGATTGTCCATGCTGTCTTAATTCTCTTCAGGAAAGTCTGCTTCTTGATGCGGACCAGAATTATGCTCTGGTGGAAAATATTTTCCCTGGGGTCTCTTTGTGCCTCAGGGGGACAGGACAGAACCACCTGGGAGATATACCAGGCTTTTCAGGAAAAATAGGCTTTCCCAGTGAGACTCCACCGCACAGGCTGCAGAAATTGGGGAAGGTACAATGAAAGGGTCAAGAGATCACAGAAAATTACCTCTCTAAAGCATTGGGCTGGAGGGAGGGGGATTGCTTTACTATTGAGAAAACAATTAGGAATTTCCTTTCTTGCCTCCTTCTGGAAGTGGAATAACTGGACAGGTCTCACTGCCACTTTTTAAAATATTTGTTAAGTGGCATATGTCCACTATGAAAAATTGTGTCCTTGCAGTTCAGGTTTGCCAAAAATTCAAGCAACTGAAAACAAAGTCAGGTAATGAGCATTACTGGGCAATCCTCTTCACCCAAGTTTTATACTTGTTGTATAAAACACAGCAACAAGTCTAGCTCCAAAATGAAATCCTGCTTCCCGCAATACCCAAACACTGTTCCTTGGCCAACCAAGAACTTCTCATGACACCTACAGACAACATACATTCAACAAATAACCCCCAGAAAGGATGAGAAGCCACACTGCAATAATCAAACTGAAGCGTGCAATAACCAAACCATCCTCCCAGTTGCATGATTTGCTCCTGCAATACCCAGCCCAGGTGAGGAACAACTCCTGTAGCACCTTCAGAAGCACAGGAAGGTCTTGACAAAAAGTTGTGGGCAGCCGAGCAGCTGCCTTTCTTCCTCCCCCTGCCCAAGGGGGAGGGGCAGGTGGGAGCACAGGGCTCTTCTGGCTTTTGAGTCCTCTCTCCAAAGGGCTAATGATGGTTATGTAAATTAGCAGAGGAACACCACCTGCTATCCCCAGGGGCTGTCAGCTCATGCATGCCTTGTATGCGCATTCCTGCTGCCCAAATACCTACACAATTGCTCCTTCCACATTCCCACCTTGCCTTTGCCTCGAGTGCATAGGATTCCTCCCGGCCCCTCCCGGTGGGGGTCCCAGCCTGGGTCGGTGGGGGTCCCAGCCTAGGTCTGTGGGGCTGACCTGTCCCCCTGTCCAGCTCGTGGCTGCCCAGGGACACATGGATGCATATCCCAGAGCCTCCTGCCATGCCCCAGGTACTGGTGTGCTGCCAGTCGATGGGAGGGGGTGACCAGGCCACCAAGGGTAGGAGCAGTGCCACCCTGCGGGTGAGAGCTTTGGGTGCCCACCAACCTAACTACAGGGCGTCTACAGCTGAGGTGCCCTTGCCCAGCCTTCTGGTGCAATGCATTTTCCAGCTGGAGTCTGCTGCGCCTGGCGGAACGGCAGGAGAGCTGAGGTTGTGGCCCTCAGGTCCTTTTATCCCATCTCCCTCCTCCCCTCTCAGAGCACCACTGAGGCAGAATCATAGAATTGTTTAGGTTGGAAGGGATCTTTAAGATCATCGAGTCCAACCATCAACCTAATGCTGACAAAACCACCACTAACCCATGTCCCTCAGCACCACACCTGCCCAGCTTTTAAATACCTCCAGGGATGGTGACTCCACCACTGTCCTGGGCAGCCTCTTTAAATGTTTGATAACCCTTTCAGTGAAGAAATTTTTCATAAAATCCATCCTAAACTTCCACTGGTGCAACTTGAGGCCATTTTCTCTTGTCCTATCACTTGTTAATTGGGAGAAGAGACCGACCTCCACCTTGATACAACCTCCTTTCATGTAGTTCATGGCTTCTGGAGGGGACTAGAGACCTGTCCCCTGGCTCCAGCAGGAGGATAGTGCTCTGCACTCCTGCCATTGCTCCGGAGGCTGGTGACACTCGTCTGCTTGCACTGGAAGCCTTGGGACAGCAGCAAGGACATGTGCAGCAACTCACATGCCCCAGGCCACCCCACATCTGCCAGGCACAGGATGTGTTAAAGCAGCAAATGCTTCTTACAGGAGGAACTTGAGCTTTACCTTGTTCCCAAGCCTGGGAAAGGCAGGGGTCTGATCCTACATGACCCAGCCCCTCTGCTCAGGCACAGAGCTCAGGGAGAACACATGGAAAAGTCCCCTCCAGCCCACATCCCACACACACTTCCAGAGGAATTGCAGCACCCCATCCTTGGAGCTGGCCTCCACACCTTCCTTCTGCTGCAGCCCACCGCTCCAGCCTCCCTCCAAGGGTTAATCTTCTGTAGAGCTTCTCAAAGCTAATTAGAAAGAGCCTGGGCAAGTGTGGTGGCAGACACTGCTGCACTTATCTCCCCACTTCCGGGGCTCTGCCCTTATCATTTAATTAAAGCTGCAGCCGTGCTTCCCTTCCTGGCAGCAGCTAATCAGGGAGGGCACTGGAGCTTGAGGCAGCCTTTTCCAGTTCGCCAGGGAAGAAGAGGGAGAAGGGCAGGGAACACACCCCAGGAAGGACAATAGAAGGGAGAAGAAGATAAATAAGAGTCCTTTTGTGCTGGCAGCCTGGGGACAGGGAGGGCAGCAAGGGACCGAGACCCAGCCCCAGTGCTAGTCTGCCAGTGGTGCTGTGTTGCGTGGGGATGCAGGGTCCTCTCAGCTCTGGATGGACCACTGCGATGTCAGCCTAAGAGTGAACCAAGGAAGGTACCTCCACTACAGGCTAGCTCTATTTCTCAGCAGGAACGGGACCCTGGAACTCCCACACTTACCCAGAGCAGCTCTCCCAGCAAGGCACGCTGAGATGCCTTCTGACACTAAAGCCCATGCATGCCACATGCCCCAACGGCAGAGCAAGCCACATTCAATCCTCCTTCAGGTGAGGAATGACCCCATGCCATGCAGTACCTAGCATCCCAAAGAAACCTGGGGACCCCCAGAGTATTGGGGAAGGGGCATGTCCAGGAGGGATGCCATCAAGCAACAGGAGAGATGTCCATCAAGCACCAAGAGAGATGTCCATCAAGCAACAAGAGAGATGGCCATCAAGCAACAGGAGATACGGCCATCAAGCTACAGCAACTGCAGCGAGCTCCTGCACTAAGTCTCTGAGGGAGAGCAAGGATGCATAAACCCCAAGAAATGCTGCTGTTTGGAGGCCACACAATGGTGTGTGGGCGCAGCTACACAGGGATATGTGCTGGCATATATTCAAAGAGAGACAGCCATTTTGGGGCAAACAACCCCCAGCCGATGCTGACAGCTTCCGTGCCAAATTCCACACATCTCTTCCAAAGCATGGTTAAGCTAATGGTTCTTGAATAGAAATTCTTATAACCAGTTTGCTAGCCAGGCTGAGACAGCATGTCTTGTTCTCAAAAAACAGCTGGAACACCTCTGCTAAAACTTAAGAAAAAAAAGAAAAAGAAACCAACCTGAGGGAAACCCAGCATGGAAAATTTAAGTTTTAGTGTTGGAAATCTGCTGAAGTGACAAGCAATCGAGAATAAGTCTGTATAATACAAAATGTCAAACAGCCTAAGGCTGCGCAGTCTATATAATGACCTTCATTGCAGGTTCCAAAAGCTGCTCTGGAGGCTCAGCCTGGTTGACATGTACATGTGTGCTTGGCGTGCTCCGAGTGGGAGGAATGGAGCAATTGTTTCAATATTATGCCCACACTATCAGAATCATAGAATGGTTTGGTTTGGAAGGGACCTTAAGGATCATCCAGTCCCACACCCTGCCCTGGGCAGGGACGTTTCCCACCACAACACGTTGCCCCAAGCCCCCTCCAACCTGGCCTTGAACCCCTCCAGGGATGGGGCAGTCACAGCTTCTCTGGACAACCTGGGCCAGGCTCTCACCGCCCTCACACCAAAGTTCTTCCCCATATCTCATCTTAATCTCCCCTCTTCCAGTGTCAAACCCTTCCCCCTCGTCCTATGGCTCCCCTCCCTGATCAAGAGTCCCTCCCCATCTCTCCTGGAGCCCC
>JAOXNO010000052.1:30941103-30982539 GCA_028565335.1 Limnodromus scolopaceus | reverse complement strand
GAGGGACTGGAAGGGGCTCTAAGGTCTCCCCGGAGCCTTCTCTTCTCCAGGCTGAACCCCCCCAACTCTCTCAGCCCGTCCTCACAGCAGAGGGGCTCCAGCCCTTGGATCATCTCTGTGGCCTCCTCTGGCCCTGTTCAAACAGGTCGATGTCCTTCATGTGCTGAGGACTCCAGAGCTGGACGCAGTGCTCCACTATATAGTCCTTCCACTGCACCTGAAAAAGGTCATCCTCTTCCACCATTGCTCACCTGCTAGTTCCTCAATCCTCCTACTGTCCTGATCATGTAAGCAAGCATTAACGCATGATATTTTAATTATTTTTTTTTTAATTAATTTTCAGCAAGACCAGTTTTCTCACCTCACCTACAGGCTTGTGTCAGAGCAGGGACTCACGTGCACAGCCTCGGAGTGTCTTGCAAGGTGCACCAGTTCATGTGCACAGGGACTTGGGAATATTGGTCTGGTTTTATGAGCGCTCTCTGTGTTTGCTCCTTGGTGGCTGCCTTTCATTGCACACTTGTATTAAAGCTCTTGTGTCAAGGAGAATGGAACTGGCATACGCATGTCTGCCTTTGAACAAAACCATTGTTAAGCCCCATCAACAATTTAATAATCTTTCACTCGCAGGACAATGGATCGGGGGAAATTATTCTTGCAGGGGGGCCGGTAGCCACACAGAAAAGCGTTGTTCGAGGCCTTTGAAGTCACATAGGTGTTTAACTGACAAAAGAAATCACAACTTTATGAAAAGGGCTTGCCTCAACAAGGGGATCGGGAAACAAAGGAAAATCAAGACCAGTCGGAGAGAAGCAGAGCAGGGGAGAAGGAAGAGCCCTTGGAAGAGAGTCAAGCCAAACCCCAAGGAAACTGGGAGAGGAAATGACAGTATGGATTTGCATGCATATGTTTTGTTTTCTTCCCACAGATCTTTCCTGGACTGTTTAAGAGTAAAGTGAGCACATTCACTTGTCATTTCAGCTTTTTTTACAGTCTGTTCTGATTGTAGAAACATGTTAGTTGCCCAAACCATAATGCAGACACCGAGGAGGAAGAAGCCAGATCCTTGCCAGAACTTGAGGCAGATATTTGAAGGATCAGGGGACGGGCACTAAATGCATGGCTGATGGTCTTGGGCTGCCCCGAGGAGGAAATGTCTGTCTGATGATGGAGAATGCACACATGGACCCAGATACCACACCCGGCCACAGAGAACCAAACGCACACGAAATCCAACGTACGGAGGTTCTGTGAGCGTTAGACCTGGGGCATGGTCACGAAAATTTGGAGGAACGATCCAACGCTAAGTGAGGGTGTCTGACTGCTGATTGCTCGAAGATGAAGAGCAGCCCACACAGGAGACCCTGAACCTCTGAACTACCCAGCCCATTTCTCTGCAGTGAAGAGACATTGCCATAAACCCAGCTGAAAATGTGCATTATTGACGCCTCAAACACCCACAGACTCGGAGGCTGAAAATCCGCAGTGGAAGCTAAACGGGGAAAGATTTCTTGGCTGGCACACGGCAGAAGCAGCATATGCACTGGTCAAATCCTCCTGTGGTGCAGCCAAAACACATGTCAAGAAATCAACCCAGGTGGTTAACATTTAGGAATTGAACCACTTGCCATCTTGCTGGCCTCGTTCCCCACTGAGACGTTGAAAGGATCTGAAGCGTCAATGGCCACGGCCGGAGAGAAGTCACCTCCCCATGTGAAAATAGGAGGTATCGATGCCAATGCAGCTTGCTAAAGGTGCAGCTCTGAACAAACAGGAGAATATCGGTGTGCTGGATGCAAATGGGGAGGTTTGGGAACGGGGCAGACTGGTTATGGTTTGTTTGGGAAGACCCAGGAGAAAAAAAAACAACACCCAGATCCTGATGAATACTGCTCTGCCCTATGTTTGTTGTTAGGATGGCAGAAAGGGGCTCCTGTGGGAGAGTGGAAAAAAGAAGGATAATCGCTTCCGATAGGGAATACCAACCTCCAGCTACCCCTGGGTGCTGCAGTTTACAGACTGCTGGAGGTTAGATGCAATAAAGTTTGCACCACCCGAGGGAGACCTGCCAGAAGCAGTCCTAAAGGCGCAGAATGAATAAAACACACTTTAAAGAACGAGCAAGGATTAAACCTGCTGCCTAACACTCCGGCAGGACAACAGGGATACATCACCGCCTTGCATTAGAAGCAGATTGGCAAAGGGGATTTGCCAGCTCTGTCACCCCCAAAGCACAGCACAAGGGAACAGAAGGATGATCACGAGAAGATTTTGATTTCACGGTCCAAAAGAGATGTATGAAAGCTTCCAGAATCAGTCCAAGGGCATAATTTTTACAGATTATTTTTCGAAAGGGAGAAGACGGTAATAGTAGTTCTGCTCCTTGTGCATAGTCCATAGCAATAGAAAATATGTGTGTAGCATTGAGTAAAGCAGCAGTGTACCTGCTTGAAAAAGGTCCAGGACAGGACAGGTAGAGAGCTCAAAAGGATCTGTGATTTGAGACGTCTAGGATCAGCAATTGACCCTCTGAAGGAAACCATTAATCATCATTAAGGAGGTTTATGTCCCGAGGGACCAAGAGGCACAATAACACGAGCCCTGTGTCCTACGATGCGGGTTAGCAAAGAGAGAAAACAGGGCTTGGAGAATGAAAAATAAAGTGCATGTGGGCAGCAGGGTTTATCTGCAGCAGGGAACTGCCTGAACACAGGGGGAGTTCGGGATCCAGCTGCTGAGGGAAACTGATAGGGTGAACAATACCCTCGAAGCAGCATTGTTTTCAGGAAAGGCAAGATATTTGCCTTCTCTCACTGATTTATCTGCATCTCTGTGGGTGCCCCTTCCTGTGTGGCTAATAAACAGCAAGATGCTAGACACAGAATACACAATTTCTTTTCCTTTTATTCATTTTCTTTCTCGATATAATAAGTCTTGTTTTTGTCAAGATCCCTGTTGTCTGGGTAATTTAATCTAGAAATCCTCAAGGAACAGAGATCTCTATATCCCTCAAAGTTTAATATCTTGGTTTTAGTTGGCATATTTTCAAGCAATAACTTATACAGCTGAAGAAAAAAAAAAGATTACTTTTGTCTAATTGGCATTATACTAATTACCAGCAGAATACATCAAGCAAATATCACATCTACTCACTCTCTGGCATTTTACATTCCCTACTCCATCTTCTCTTTCCTCGGCAGCTATAAAACAACACAACATGCTGTTCTGACACATCCCTGAACACAGATCGTATCCTAACCCTCTCCTCCTTTCTCTCGCTGCCTCCTTGTTTTTTCACTTCCAAGCCAAGGTCGTTTTAAAGCAGACACAGATATAATTGATTGAGAACTTTTGGCTTTATGAACTTGTGCCTGTGCACCCCAGCATCCTGCTCTTCTCTCCCGGATCCCTTCTCCAGCCTCTCCCAATGTTTCTTGTACAGAGGGTTTATGGTCATCCACGTAAGAACGTTTTTACCCGTCACATCTGAATAAGTATATGACAACAGAGAGACCAAAACAGGGACACACATTCTCTCACACATGGGCCATCTGAGCTGATTTATTCCTGACTCACAGCATTTTTGCCAGTTTGCCCTTAATGATTTTAAAAGTGAAATAGGTTAAACCTGATACTGCAGGCCTTACACTGGAGTAGGAGCAAAAACGGTAAGGACAAGGGTAAAAATGTAAATCTAAACATCTCCAAGGTCCACCAAGAGCACTGTCCTCATCATCCAGTTGATTCTGAGGGTAGCCTGCTTTCGCCCAGCGCAGAGCACCTCTCTGACAGACAGAGCCCTGGCACAGTTTGGGGGTGAACACTGTGGGGGAACACTTCCCAACGGGCAGGAAGGATGAAGCAACCCTGACTGAAGGAATTTAGCCCAGTGGAGATGAGCTGTTCTGGGGCAGTTGGCCTCAAAGCCTAAGGACAAGCTCTGGCTCTTTGTATTTAGTGATACAGCAGTGAAAAGAGCACCTTTGTAGGAGTCAGTATCCACCAGATCCTGGGCAGTCCCATTCTTCCATCAGTGAGGTGGAACCCTCTTTTCCCATGAAAAGCTGAAGCCCATCATTATCTGGGAAGCCCAGTGCCCAGTGCAAAGGCAGAGGCCCTTCTCCATCACTCCGTGGTCTCCAACAGCAACAAACATGGACAGCTTGTCACTGTGTGCCTCTGAGATCTGTCTAGATGTGCCTGACTGGGAAAATGGAGCCCACCAACTACAAAGCGTATAAGGTTCCCCCATTTCTGCCTGTCAAAAACTTGTTATCCTGCTGAGACCAACTAGAGGGCTGAATTGTTGGAAAGGGAGCCCAGGTCCAACCACTCTGCCCAGGGAAGAAGGAGCTGAACACCATGTGGCTTCTCTATACCACTGTTGTGTTGGCATTGGACTGCATGGTTGCATCAGCTCACATGAAATGAGCCCTGGTTCCTGCAGGGGAACCTCAGTTCTCTGAAAGGAAAGGCAAATGCAGGGGCTGATACGGTTAGATAACCTCTGAGTCAAAGCAGCCTATCCTTGGTATCTCTCTCCAGATGCCATGACTAATGCTAGATTTATGGAGTGTCCTCTCTGCAAGTAAAGCAAAGAGCTAGCGTTACAACCACTTAATGGAGGTGACTTCAAATCAGGATGGATGAGAGCTTTTGGGAAGGAGACAGGAGGAGAGATTCATTGATAGCGAGAGCACAAAGGATAAAATCCTGGGGAAGAGAGAACAACTGAGACAGACATTTGACCTGTCTCAATGGCAAAGCCCACATTGATTTCACTGAGGACAGGAATGAATCCCTTATCTGCTCTCTCATGCCTACAAGAGGGATTTTCCACCTGAGGGATCTACACCTGACCGATCCTTCAAACTTAGGCACATGCTATTTTTATGAGAAAGAAAATGTGCAGCATGAAGTCCTCAAGAAGCTCAAACAGTAGACTTCATAAGCTTCTCTAGCATTAAGTTTAAATCCCACACTAATGCAGGTCCTTTTACATGGGAATAGGTACTGCCAAGCAGGAAGGTTTATAGAGACATTCAGGAGCATTCAGAGGCAGATAAAGGGGAAATAACTGAGTTAGATCACACAGGAGCTGGAAATGGCATGTCAAATTACTTCAAAAGGAGCTTTCTAAGGAAGCAGGTCTTTGAAAACAACAAATAGTCTGGGGCTGCTGAGGGATCCTAGTTGTCTGTTGCTTTTACACTTGGTTGCTTTTTCTGTTTTAGACGGATTCTAAACCAGAACGCCAACCTCATCCGGCTGCTCACTGCCCCTCTCTGCAAAATCCCTTGCACTTTCTGCAAGTTCAGCTCTTTGTGGAGCCATGGAGTAGTCAGGTTAGGAAAATTGCTCTGACTGAAGAGTAATATGGCCAAAAAAAAAAAAAAAAAAGTGATCCAGCAAAACTTCAGCCTTATCAGCTCCCCGATCCAGTCCACCATGCAGCCAGACAAACAGCTGTGTTGGCACAACAGAGCACGTGGCATGGGGACAGGGATGAGCAAACCAAGGCAGAGAGGAGGAGAGCTGCCTACCTTGGCACTCTTGCTAACAAAACCCACAGGGTGCTGGCTGTGCTTAGCAGGTTCATCAACAGAAGTGCTCATAACTCAGCTACTGGCTCTGCCCCATGGATGTCACACGTACCATCTGCAATTGCTCCAGAGCACCTGTCCAAAGGCAGGACACTGGGTCTGAAGCCACATTCAAATGGATTTTTTAACATGTTATAGAAAACACAAAAGAAGAGTTTGAAGGAGCTTCATCCAATCCCTCATTCTGAGGAAATGTCCTCTCTGGGGAGCAACATGGTACAAACGAAGAAGGGACCCACCCTCTTGTTCCTCTTGAGGATCTAATTAGTGAACTTGAGTTGAACCCATGAATAGTTTGAGGATGACGTAAACTACTCTTTGGAAAATAGACTTTCTACCGTAGAAGGAGTGTTCAGACTTGGTCCAGATAAGAATAGCCGTATATGACCATTTGCATGACCATTTGCATGGGCATTTGCAACCATTGCCAGGCAAAAGCAAAAAGCAAAAAAAAACTAAGTCCCGTGTGGACTGAGTGGCAGTAACCTATATCTCACCCTGCAGCCACCTTGTGAAGGTGAAAAGTTCCCTGTTTTAACGCCCCTGTCTTAATGTCAGGAGTGCGTGTGAGAGCTGTGACCCAGCCCCAGGCCTGCTGAGATTAAATGGGGGTGCAAAGTGTTCCTGCCCTGGGCTGGAGGAGGTACTTGACATTGCTTGGTCTCCCTGGTCTGGGAGACTAGGAAATTCTCCTCTCCCTGGGACAGTAGAATTCATATTCCCTGTATAAGCTCATTTATAGTTCTTAGATAAAAATTATATGCTTCCTCCTGTTCGCGATTGGTTCCTGTAAGTAAAGTCCCGAAGTTTGCTGTGGAGCTGACCAAGGCTAGTGAACAAGGAAGAGTTGTTTCAAAAACCAACATGAGTTTGAGGCTAGTTCTCAGCATATTCTCTAAGTCTCTCTTCTCTGCAGTGCTGTCCAGTAAAGCGGCAAATTCAGAGCAGGGTCACCTCCCTGAGATGCATGCACACAAAAGCGCAGGGGAAGGATTGTGTTGGGTGGGGCTTCCGAATGGGAAAAACCCCAAAGATTAAGAAAAATGACAAGGTTTTCTCCATCCAGTAGGTCCAGAGCAGGAAGAATGTGAAGGACATAAAGGAAGGGAGCTGACATTCACTAATTTCCATCATCTTGCCACAGACAGCAAGAGGGAATGGAAAATGTTATGGCTCAGCCCAGGATCGCAAGGAATAGCAGAAAACTCAAAAAACTCAAACTCAAATGCAGGAGGTACACATCCAGCCATAGGGACCTACATATACTACAAGACAAGGCACCTTCCTACTGAAATATGAAGCTTTTTATCTCTTGGGTATTGACTCAGAATGACTGCCCTGCCTAGATTTTTCATAATCACATAATGCAACTATAAGTCAGGGACAGAAAGGGTGAAAAAAAGTCATCAGAATCCAACAGAGAAATTTGGGTCCTTCAAATAACTCCTTTAGAGATGCTCAGGATCTGCCAAGGATCTTTGGAGAACTCGAGGACAATCTTACATGTGCACTACCACATAATCCTGTGAGACAATAAAGACACTGTCAAATAAATTATTAAAGCTATTTTGGACAACCTCTGAAGCGGGTAGCATTCTTCTTAGAAGGTCTTGAGAGGATTAAAGTCATTCTTTGTAGCTGGTAGCAATGTACTTGTTACTCAGTCTGGGGAAGCAAAAACAGCTGTACCCTGTTTACCCTGGGATCCTGGGTACAATTAAGGAAGGTGACCTGGTTGACACGGCAAACACAACAGCTCTGACCTGAATGGCTCTTTTGTAAGAGAGTTTACCCAGACACGGGTGCTGGAAAATATGGAAAAGAAGAAATAGGGCGAGAACAAGTTTGAAATTACAGCTCAGACAGAAATGGCGTGTTGAAACCAAGATGGTGTAATCCATGGCCGTTTGCAATCTGTCGGATGTTGTCTCTCGTGATAAGAATCTTTTCCCACATTCTCTCTTCAGTAGCAATTAGGAAAATCAGAAGCTGTCTTTGGGGGTGAACAAACATTAAGTGAAGAAACTAGAGAAGCCTGTGATTTCTTATGAAGAAATGAAGATGCCTGTAGAGCTGAAGATCACTGAGAAACCCAGACATAATTTGTAGAAGCAGATGAGATGCAGAAGATGGTCACAGAGAGTATGCATATCCTTAACAAGAGCAGGACTTGGAAACCACTAGTCACAACAAAACATCTGCAAAAAGCAATCCCAGCCCTGATGTCAATAGTCAGTGTGAAAAATGAAAGGGCTGAAGATCAGTTAAAAAAATCCCACAATATCTCAGTGAGAGAGGAGTCCAAGCACCAGTCAGACCCAATGGTCCTCAGCTGGTCAGACGCGTGACCTGCTGGTTCTCAGTCAGGAAAGAGGAGACCAGTGCAGCGCCAGTCAGAGACCATCTTCCTTTATTCCACACACAGCGGCATTTACCCTCTCTTACGCCACACCTTCAGGTTTCTCCCACAAGGTGTGAGACCTTTCAGGAAAAGAAGAGGTCTGTGTACCAGACATCCTCTCTGGGCTCACCAGCGTTTGACCAGGAACGGCACAGAGTTAGCTCGAATCCCACATCCCAGACAGCAGCCCAGTCAAAAGCATTCCTCAGCGCTCGACAACAAAGCAAAAATGCTGCAGGGTACATTTAAAAAAAAAAAAAAAATAATCCCCAGACTGAACATGTGCCTGGAACACTTTCTGCAAGACAAAAGGGACATTTAAAGATAATGCAAAAAAAGAAGAATAGGTTTTAAGATTTAGAGACTTCACTCTGCCAGAGGAGGAGACAGAATGTAATTTTTTTCGTCCCATCTGCTGGCTGGAAGAAACTGAACAACAATAGCAGTGAGAACCTTAAAAAGAAGCTCATGACCAGACTGACATGAAGAAGAGACCAAGAGGTAGTGGCTGCCCAGTGCTGCAAATCCATTCCAGCACCATGAGAAGAGACCGTTGGCTTGGAAGTCCTCTCCTGAGCCACCTGCTTTCTCAAGGTGCTGTGATATTGCAGAGAGCACATACAGCAAAGTCCTAGTCAGAAGCAGCTCTGGGTCATGCGGTGGACACACATGCCTGTCGTGAGACTATGAAGCGAAAGACTAGCAGTCACATTATCTCTGTGCCTGGTGCTGATATGGATGCCACCGACTGCTGCTGGACAGCTGCGGGCTATCATCTGGACACATCCACACCACTAAAAGGTTGTTGGCAAACCAGCAATCACGCAGAGAAAAAGGATAAGAAGGAACGTCAGACTTGAACTATAATCAGAAGTGTGGCAAAGGGGAGCAGGAGGAAAAAAATCTCCCCAGGCTGCCTTTGCAAGGGTTGCCAAAAAGCAGCACTTACATCCAAGATGTGCCAGATGTTGCTGCTGCCCAGGAATGGGGCTGCAGGTCTGTGGTGGCGTCATGAGCAGATGGCAATGGCTGGGAGGAGCCCAAGGAAGGGTGGGAGGAAAGGAAGCGAGACCCAGCTGCCAAAACGTCTTGCCTTAGCACCATAAGGGACTTTACTCGGTTTCTGAGTGAATCAAAGAGAACTTTAAATGTTGATTTGCCTGCATGTGATCTACAAGCACGCATGAAGCGCGGTGTCTTCTAAGATCGTAAGATTCAATGGAAAGAAATGGGAGCTCAAGCAGCGTAAGCAGAATTTAAGTGTAGGCTTGTGAAATGGGGGGCAGAGAGGATCTACCCCTGGAAAGGGCTCTCCAGGGGTCTTGCACACTTGCCACCACTTGCGGTTTGCTATCAAAATGGGATCTTTGCAAAGGAGTGCTCCCCCTCAGCAGTGGTGAGACGCAGAAATCACAGGGTGAAATTTTATGGCCTGTGTCACGCAGGGGTTACACAAGCTGTTCCTTCTGGCTTTACAATGCATCAATCTACCAGCCTTTCTCGAAACAAAGAAAAATATGAACAGAAAGGGTTTTATTAAGTCCAGCAGCCAACCCCTGGAAATGGTATCTCAATTCATTTGGTCAAGCTGTGCTGAGGTGTGCAGAGGAGACAGGAGACCATGAGAAAAAGGCTGGTCTTGCCAGAAAAGCCTACGGCAGTGAACCAGGCGAGCGGGTTTTACGTCTAGGTCTGCCACAAGGTCCCAAAGTCACGCTGCTCACGCCTCGTACGTCAGCAGCTGCCCAGAGATGGCTGATGCCGCCTTGGCTTCACCATCCAAGAGCAGCTAGAGACCTGCCTCGTGGTTCAGGAGTACTGGGATCCTACGGCGGCTCGCGCTTCCCGAAAAGAGCAGACCGAGGAGCTGCCAGTTCATCCACGGGGTCACCCAAAGCTAGCAGGCATCTCGGAAATGCAGATGATAATTTTCTAGTTCATTCCCCACCCATGGTGGAATTTCTTCCCTGGAAGGGGAGCTGTGAGGATAAACTCATTAACATCTGTGAAGTACAGATACAACTGCACTAAGTGCATTGTGAAAGCTCATGAGATGATTGTTAATTACATATTCAGTGCGGGGTTGTAATGGCATGCATTAAAAATGGCATGGGGTCCTTTATTTAAATAACAGGGATAAAACAGATCAAATATTTGCCCCTGTTCTGTGGGCTGAAGAACACAATTCAGAAATGTTTAATCCAATACATTGTCATCTCAGGTACCTTTGTGTCCCACAGGGATGGAGTAAAACGGCCTTCATGTAACGTTTTCTACATTGTACTTATTTGGTCCTGTAATCTTACTAAATTCTCTTCATCGTCAATGGAGAGAGACTGGCACTTTCATAATCCAAGCTCTGCGTGTGTTATGGCAGGGCAGATCCTCTGCAGAGCAGAATCACTCCCGGGCTCCTTCCAACTAAAGCAAATCTGTGATACAGGGGGAGCAGATGTCGTTAGCGAAAGCAACGGGTGGCCAAGTGGGAGACTAAGCTCAGTTCCCAGCTCAGTGTACCCCACAGAAGTGGATAACAGCATGGCAAAATGTTGGGGAGGAAACAGTGGGCAGCTAGGTAAAATACCAGGGATGACAAATGCCTGGGATGACTGAGGAGCTGGCACATCAGTGCCAAGATACTGGAGGAGTCTTCATCAGAATCATCGTAACTCCTCCTGAAAAGGACCTGGCTCAGCCCCTGCAATACAGCGTTTTACTGCAGTCTGCACTCTAAAAGGTGTCCAAAAAAGGAGGACACTGATATGTGTGTTAATCAAGTGAAGAACCATCTACAAAGAAAAGGCATGGATCTGTCTTCCAGTTGAAAAGCTATAAATAGCCTTGCATACTTGCTTATCAGATTGGTTCGGCTGCAGGGATAATCTCCTGGAGAAAGCAATGGAAGCCCTGTTATGTTGGATATTTATAACTAGATGAAAGCCTAGAAAATGCACAGTCGTGTCAGTCTTGCGCTCGTGCCGCGAGATAGGGTGTGTGGGATCCAATTAGTCTCTTCAGCTTAATATAAGGTCAAGAATGGCTTAGTCTTCCCAGCTTCACGAAGAAACAAAATCTGATCTCTTTGAGGGGCTGGTGCTGCTTGAGCAGCTGAGGAAGCCAAGACAAGGGCATGGTGAGACAGTCCCCCAAAAGGTCATGACAGTCCCACATTACTGGAGACCCTTTGCAGGAAGCAAGACATGACCCTTTTCTGGACAAAGAGGAACAGAGAGGTCTTGTTTGCCCCACAGAGAGGTCTTGTTTGCCCCACAGAGAGGTCTGATGTGCCACATCTCAGGCAGGGGGACCATGGGGAACACAACACTGATGAACTGATCTAACACAGCCAGTAACTTGTCATGTCCAGATCACCTGGCCCGGCGTCAGGGTCCCCTGATAGTCTGCATAACAGATCACCACCCTGACCCCAGCCCCTCAAGGCCATTGAACCGCCTTTGTCAGATTATCTGCAGAGCATGAGGACCGACTAGAGCTAATGCCTGTAGATTCTCCAGAGCCTTGGCCTGCCATGGCCTCTGCGCTGAACTGGGTTTATCCAGGTCAGGACAGCTGCTGGAGGCCTGATTCCCAACCACTGCCACGTGAAGGGAGCCGAGGCAGGACAGGCTGGGGAACGACGAGCAGAAGAGGGTTACGGTTGTCCCCTGGGAACCTCTGCACATGTCTGTATCACACATGGTTTTGTTTGTGGACAGGTCTGTGGTGATTTCTGTCCCCCTGGGCTGTGAACATACCCAGGGTCTCTTGTGCAAAGGGAGGGAGATGCCTGATTTATAGGAGAGGTTGGGTTTTGTGATGCTGTGGGCAGGGAGTCAAACCCAGGTGCTCTGTCCCTGTGAGAACCACTGGTCCGGGCAGTTTCTCCTAGACTTCCTCGGGTCTGCTCATCCCCATTGGGCAGACAACAAACATCTCAAGGACAACAGGATCCAACAGGCCCTCCATCTCCTGCTGCAGATCCTTCAGGTCCTCTTCCCTCTCTCTCCTCTTTCTAATTTTAGCCCTGCTCCTCTCTCATCGTCTCTGGGTTGCCTGTCACCTTCAGGGGCTCAAAATTTCCTTTTCCAGCCCCATCATCACCACTGCCCTCCTGTATCCTTCAGTACAGCCCTGTAGCATCTCCTTGCCCACATGCCCTTCAAGCATCTCTTGCAGGCACAAGCTGGTAGTCAAGGGCACTTGGGAAGTCCAGTCCTGTGCCAGGACTCCAGGAACCTCTCTATACTGCTCTTCCCAGTTGACTGGCTGGTACTTCTGGGAAGAAAGTGATCTGCACAACACTCCTAGACAGGAGGGTGCCTTGTATTGCAAGAGCAAGAAATGGATTTGGGCACCCTGCCAGACCTGCTACCACCACACCTTGCTTCAATGATCATAGCGTAGCAAACTCCAGTGTTACTCCAGGAACTAATCTGGGAAGAAGGGAGAAATGTTCCACTAGACAAGACCACAAATTACCCTGGCCTCTGTGTGTTCCTTAATAAGGAGACCCAGCAGGTTTGCAGCTCCCTAGACCAGCTGAACACGATCTCAGCCATTTTCACACCACATACGGCCCTGTTCCAAAGTTAAAAATGCTCCCAGAAGTAGGAGAAGACTTCATGAGAACCCTCTGCACCTCCTCTTTTTCCCTCCCAGAAGTTTCTTTGAAGCATGCTCCAATGCAACCTCCCCTCAGCACAAGAGCACAGAAGGCAGCAGGTACAGGAAAGTAGATGTTATGTGCACAGCCAGAGCCAAGTCCGAGGAAGCAACTTAAGCTGACCAGAGAAGATAGCTTGGGGGGTGGGCTCATTGGGGGTAGTCAGGCAGGCAGCACAGAGGCAGCACAAGGAGCAGAACTGGGGTTGAAGCTGCGCCAGGGTGGTGGAAAGCCAGCTCTCCCGCAGTGAGATTGCGGACACCTCTGGTGGGGTTCTCAGGTAAAGGTGGACCCGAGCAAGAGGTGACCTGAAGGGCCCAATGAAGGCAGGACACATCGCTCTAGGGTTTGCCACCACCACACTCTCTGATCCTCCACTCCACGTATCTCCTCACCCCAGTCTGTGCTACTAAACCTGCTCTCCCCTTCTGCTCCCCGGGAAACTCCCATGGCTCCAACACCCACCATAAGCATGGAGAGTTGCATCATGCTTCAACCACCCCTACACCTCTACCTTGCCACAAAGGCAAGCACCCATGGGACCACCTGACTGCAGCACCAAGCTCACCATCAGCTGGGCTACAACCCCTTCCATGTGCCACCTGTGTTGCTATCTTGGACCATCCTGTCGGGCCCCATGTCTACATCATGCCAAACCCATCTTCTTCCTCGGCTCTTCCCACTCCCACATCTGCTGGCTTTCCCCAAACCTCCTCCCCGTCATCCATCCCTCCCCTCCCCACTGTGTTCTTGCTGCTCTCTTGCTTTGAGTCTCAGCTCTTCTCCAGCCTCCCAGCCCCACTAGACTTGACCGTGGCAAGCCTGTCCCAACCGATCTCCTTGCCCCATCTCACCCACACCAGGGGAGGTTCAGCATTGAGGATGAAGAGCCTCAGGTGCAGGGCACTGGGTGGGGGGACCAGGCACGCCCGCTGCGAGCACATACCGTTCTCAGGGTGCTCCATCTCCCCGATGCTGCCATCGGGCGTGGTGCGTTCGTAGTGGTCCTCAGGTAGGGCTAGTGGCCCGATGCGGGGCCCCGATGATGATTTGCTGCTTGGGGTCTCTGATTCCTCCAGCCCGCTGTCGTAGTAGCTGTGCTGGGAGGGATCCTGCAGGTCCTGAGCCTGGCTGGCTGCAGAGAATGTCACTCGGCGATGAGGTAACTGGGAGAGAAGAGAATAGAAAAGCTATTGCATCACCCACCCAGCAGATGAAGGCAAAGGGGGGGTCATCAAACTTGACCCCTAAATATAGGCATAGGGTTCCTGCCCACCGTCCCGACACCAGCAGGGTCCATCATCAGCCCCTTACAGCCAGACCAACAGACACAGCACCCGGCTCCACCCCAGCCAAGAGCACTCCATCAAACACCACCCCACGCAAGAAGCACACCTTGCACAGTCCCTGCGCACCCCTGACCCACCAGCTCCCTCCACACCTCATGCCCCAGCCTCCTTTTCCACCCAGAGACAACCCTGGGCAGATGCCCTCTCCCATGACAGGCAGACTCCAGAAAGATCTTCCATCAGCACATCATCCTGAATCATTGCCCACCCCACCCTTCATCTGGGGTCTCCATTTTGCACTCAGGCCTTGCATGCACCCTTAGCGGTCTCAGAGACCCACATGGCTAAGCCCACCTCTCCCAAGAGCCTCTCTAATGGGATCACTGCCTAGCACAGAGCTACGGTGACATCATCCCTCACCTTCCAGCCTCTGGCCTGAATCCATCTCTCATCCTAAGAGGTCCTCCCTCAAAGGTCACCATCACTTCTTTTGTCTGCTTGTTAAACATTTCAAAGACCCTACTTCACACTTTCTCTCCCCAGCTTTGCCTCATGCTTGGGAGGAGCTCACTGCAAACAGCCATTAAGCTACATCATTATCCTCCCTCAAATCCTTCCATAAAATCCTTCTTTGTTGTGATTACCGAGGAGTGGAAAGGGTAGTACGAGTTCACAGGGCAAGAGCAGGATGATGAGTGCAGCAAACAAAACACAAACACCAGAGAGAGAAAAAGATACAAAATCACCCGTAAAAGTAGGAAGGAGCCCAAGAAAGGAGCTATTTAATGGCGATCTGAAGGTGATCAGGAGGGAGAGAAACCAACACACCATTTTGGCTGAATATTTTTTTTTTTGCTGATGTCTTTACTACAACTGAGTGGCAATCAGGCATCCCACACAGCTAGCACCAACGAGGAAGGGGAAGGAATCGAGACTAACAGGGGGAAGGAACACACAGGGAGCATTTAGATGAGCTAGCTGCTTTTAGGTTGGTTGGACCTGATTAAATTCACCCCAGGTGCTTAGAGACCTGATTTAAGTAACTTCAGAGCTGTTAGGGCTTTTTTTTTTTTTTTTTTTGTTAAAAGAATTTGGAGAGAATCAGGGAGCTTCCAGAAGACTGGAAGTGAGCTAAAATAGCACCTGTCTATAAAGATGAGAAAAAAGAAGAGCTGAAGAATTATAAAACAGTTAGCTTAATTTCAGTTCCTGGAAAAATACTGAAACAGATAAAAGAACTCTTTGTAAGTACCTACAAGATAACAAGGAAATGAGTAACAGCCACTGTAGGTTTGTCACAAACAAACATGTCAAGCCATTGAACTCCTTCCTTTGAAAAGACATCAGGCCTTGTGGATGGAGGAGGAGCAGTAAATGTTATATCTTGACTTTAGGAAGTTTTTTGACGCTATTTTAGATGATATTCTCATAAGTAATGCAAGAAAACAGCATAGGTGCAGCATAGTACTTCTCTGCTTAGGTAATAAAGTGCAATTCACCGCAGGGTGGATGGAAAGCATTTAGAAAGTTGTATTCAGAAAGTAATTACTGAAGACAGGCCTTTTAGCTGGGACGATGTATCAAATGAAATTCTACGGGTTGTGTCCCAAGTCCATGGCTGGCCTGTATTTTCATTAACTGCTTGGATGACAGATGTGGAATATATCTGTCACATTTGCACACTTGGGAAAAAATAATCACCGCTCAAGCAGCAGGCTGGCTGAAGGATTGGGGGTTACGACGGATCATGGGTTGACTATCTATCAACGGTATCAATCTCTCACCCAAAAAATGCATCTAAATTGGGATGCGTAAACAGGCGCTTTGTCTTGAAGTCACACAGGGATCTCTTTGCTCTGTTGGGCTCAAGTAGGACTTCAGAGGCAGAGCTGTGTCCAGGCAAGGGCAGCAGCCTTCAAGCTCATCAAAGCCTTCTGCAAAGAGAAAGCTGCTGCTGTTGACCATGGACAGACAGGAAGGAATGGCCTTCACCTGCAGTGGGGAAAACTGGGGTTGGTCACTTGGAAAAAAATACGATGGTAGGTTTAGCCAAGTGCGATAGAGTGCCCAAGCAGATGGTGCAATCTTTGTCGTGAAGGGATAGGTAAGCACCTCTCAGGAGGTCTTCATGGGCAGCTCTGGAGGAGCTGCGGTCAAGGCAGTCCTGCCTTCATCAGAGCTACATGCTGGCCTCCAGAGGACACCTCCCAGCCACTTTGTAGGCTGTGCAGCTGTGTAAAGCCAGCGAAAGCCTTCTTCACCGCACAGACGTCACTGTCCACCATGCCAGGCAACGTTGTCCCACAGCTTCCTCCTGCACCCCAGCTGCCTGCCTGAAACTTCTTTCCTCAGTCACCATGGCTCATCCCCAGCTCGAAGCTTCTGCTTTCACTCTGTGCTTGTAAAACCCCAGACAAACAGCTAGGGCTCCTCGGGGTGCCGGCAATAATACAAACAAACAGCCTCAGAAACCCAGTCCATGACAGCTCCTATCCCTCCCCTGAGTGGTCTCCTTCCAAATAGCATCACTTTTACCTAAAAACACCTCTTTTACATGTCAGATCCTGCCTGGTAACCCTTGAAAGGGCTCTTCTCCTCACTGCAGGGCAAATGCAACCCTCACGCAACCCCACTCCCCACCAACCCTGCATGGCAGCATGCACTGATGGGGGTTAGTGCCCCCCTCGTACTCCGTGCAGTCCCCACCACGCTGTGACTTCAAAAATAATAGTAGCTTGTATCTGGCTGAAGCTGTCCACCCGGGGAGCCTTTCTCTGGAGTCAAGGAAAGACACTGAATCCATTTGTCTGGCACTGACTTGCAGAAATTGGGTTTTGTTTGACCTTTCTCTGCTAGGTTAAAGAGCCTTTCAGCACGCAATGTTTTCTACATAAGAAGTTGCTTGTACAGTGCAGTCAAGGCACGCCTCAACCTTCTTTTTGAGAAGCAAAGCCAGGTTCTTTAAGTCTCAACCTGCAAGCCAAGAAAGCACTTTTGTTGCCCTCATCTTTACTTGCCCTGGTGTTTCCCCACTCCTCACCCTGCAGGACTGCTGGTGCCGTCTCACCAGGGCTTTCCTCAGAGCCTTGCTACTTCTACGTCTCCATTTTTTTTTCATCTGAGGACTGTATTAGCCCTTTGGTGGGAGCACCGCGAGGGCTCACGTTGAGCTACTCATGCAGTGTGACCCTTAAATCCATTTTAAAGTCAGTGCTTTCCAGGATATAAACCAGCATTCCCTACTTCTCAATGTACAGCTTTGCATTTGGCTGCGTTAAAATGCACTTTGTTTAAATAGACCTAGTTTACCAAGCAATCTGGATTGCTCTGCATGACTGCTCTATCCTCATCATGATCTCCCACTCCACCAATCTCCGTGTCAGCTGCAAATTTTATCAGCGGTGATTTTATATTTACTTCCAGATCGTTGATTACAACGTTGAATGGCAGCAGGCACAGTACTGCTGCCGAAGAGCTCCTCCAGGAGAACCTTGTTCCACAAGGACTCCCAACCAACGCCTGCTTTTCTTCACTAAGCTGTTGATAAACCAGATCTTCATCTATCTAACAATGCTTTGCTTATAATGAGTAGTGTTAATTCAAAATAATATTAGTAATAACATAACGCATTATCAGCTTGGCGTCCTCATCAAACTCCAAGTTGATCAGCTGTGTGTAATCTTAAACCAACATAAAACCAGCTCTGCTGCTTCAGACCCACAGCTATGCCCAGGGCAGGTCCTGTTCCTCACCGTGGCCATGAGCAGATGCCTAAGGAAAAGTTTAAGAGCTGGACCTGTCACGTAATGACACTGCCCAGTATCCTCTCCCTTCAAACTGCGTTGACTGACGTCAATGCTATTTCCATCATTGAGTTTCCTGCCTCAGCTATTAATCCAGTTGTTCCCTGGGGCTGGCGAGAAGAGTGTGCGCTGCACACAGCATCCCCATCACTGTTCCAGCTGCCTCACTGCATCCCTGCCCTCCCACTCCTCCTGCCCCATCCTGGGGTCCCCAGCTCCAGCAACACCCCCAGGTCAGAAAGCTCCTACATCAGAACTCTGAAGACTCTTTGGCACAAATTATTTCATTCAATTATTTCAAATATCACTATTTCAAGGAGGTGATATTTTGAATGTCTTTGCTGGTTATCAACGCATTGGCAGGTACTGCATCCTACGTTGTTATGTCGCAGTCCAAATTACCAGAACTATTTGTTGAATACTTTTGCATTTTTCTACATAATTAACAATTTTGCAATCTCCATTTGGAAATGACAATTACTGGATTCCACCTCTTCCTAGCACATTTTTTAAAGTACTCCTTATTGCATTTAGCTTGTCAAAATTGATTTCCCCCAAATGTTTTTGGCTTTCCTTGTCAATTTTCTACACTCCATAACTACTCATTTCTACTAATTGCTATACGCTCCCTCCCTTTTCCCTTTCCTTCCCCCCCTCCAGTATTTATTGTTTTTCTGTTTCTAACTGCTGTCTCCACTTTGCCGCTGCACTAGAAATGGGATTTGGGGCAAAGCCGTCTATTTTCTTAGCTGAGGAATTGTGGCTCTGGAAAAAAACCTCCTTTCAAGGTTTTTCCCAGTGCTCACTCTTATATTCCTGATGGGGAGACCTGCCTGTGCCAGCCTGTACATCTGAGGAGCAAACCCAGTCCCCGTCCCCCACTTCCCACAGGGAGCACCGGCAGCTGCCTCCAGCAACGGCGGATGCTCTGATGAAGACATTCATCCCCTGGTAAATCCTGTGGGTTTCTGTTGTGCCGCAGCTCAGGTTAGTTTGTTTTTGTTTTTTTTCCTGAGCTAGGAATCATTTGCAGCTCATACATTTAATGACCCCCATCCTCTGTCAAGTGCTCTCACGCCTGTTTTTTTGAGCCTACACCTGCTTTTGGCCTCCGTGGCATCCTGCAGCAATGAGCTCCCTGCCCATGTGCTACGCCGAGCAGCACTTCCCTTTGGTTTTTACATCTGCTGCCTGGTAATTTTTCCTTGAACCTCTCCTACCTGCGGGGTTATGAGAAAACATGAGTAATTGCTCCTCGCTCTACCCCTTTCCAATTTCACAGGTCCGTGCTGCATCCCGCTCTGCTGGGTTCTCCGCGAGCTGCAGCAGGCGAGTACGTGCAGCCTGTCCTCCCGCAGACGCCGGGCAGGTCGGGCCAGCTCTGCTGCCCTTCTCAGTGCCTGTTCCACCTCTGCCACCGCCTTCCCACAACGGGGAAGCCAGGGTCACACCCAAGGTTCCAGTTTTTGGGGCTTATTTGACAGTAGCAGGGACTTGTCTTGATGAGTAATTTTCTCGGGCTCTCCCCGACAGACTTCCCCAGCCTGGCCCTGGCTGCACACCCCAAAACCACCCAACACCAGGCCCTACCAAGGGGCTTCTCTGTCCTGATGCCCTCTACCATGTGGGCCCCCACCCTGGGGGGGACTAAGGAGACACCCCCTCCCTCCTCAGCCCCACTCCCTCCTGCCTCTTTCCTTCATTAAAAACACCTTCAAGTTCTCACCAGGACCTGCACCAGACTATTTCTCCTTGTTAAACCCAGGGAAAACAAACTCAGCCAAAATGAGAGCAGTGCTACGAGGGAACAGGGTTGCGGGATGTCGCACCGGCTCCCCCCAAACGCACAGCATCACCCCCTGAACGGGCAGCATGGACCAAGAGGCAGGAGATGAGGTCCCATCTGACAGACCAGAAATAGCTCTGTTCACAAAGGGACCAGAAATAGCTCTGTTCACAAAGGAAACCTGAAAATCTGCCCCAGGCACCCTTTCCCTGCCGACAGGAATGGTGTGGTGCAACAGCCCCCATGGAGGCAAGCCGCCCTGCTCCCCCCGCCCGGAGCTGCCGATTAACGCTGGAGCAGTGGAAATATCAAAATTGTTAACTACCTCGCTGCCGATTCGAAAGCAGGATCCGCGGCTAATGGGCTCATCTGGCAGCCTCCGATTGCTCCTGCGCCTCCCCACATGCCAGGAGCCTCAACGGCCTTTCAGCCAGCTGCCAAAGGAGCTTGCTTCCCCAACAGCCGCCACAATGCAGCAACTCACAGGGCTGAAAGCGAAAGGCAATGTCAGACCCAATGCCCAGAATATAAAAATAAGTGACAAGGGAGCCATTGTAGCACATGAGTTAGTCAACTTCAGATTAATTCATGAACCCCCTCTCTTTTACAAACCAACCTGGAGCTATGCAGCATCCCCGGTTACTGGGGGAAAAAAAAAAAAAAAAGCTAAGCCCAGGGACCATGCCCCAAGCTACACAGATCCAACTTTTCATGTATGGAGGCTTTGCTGCATGTGAGAATTATTTTATTTGCTAGTGTCATGTCTGGAGAGGAGCAGGGCTCCAGCACAAGGCAGCACGGGTTTCGGAGCAGGAGGCTGAGTGGAATATTGTGCCTGTGGAAACCAGGGCAAGCCTCAAGGAAAGCTGGACCTGAATCGCCAAGAACTGTCCAGGGCAACACTCTGGCTCTGGGAAACAGGACACAAGCCCAGCTCGGGCCACAAGCAGTCGACCATTTTACAGCTCGTCTGAGCAACAGCATGTGCTGCTGCTGGTGTTTTAGGGTGAGGAGGGAGTCAGAGCAGATAGCTCTTCCCATCCTTTCCCGTGCTACCCCAGTAGCACACTGTCCAGCCGCTGCACTGACTTTCAGAGAAGAAAACCCCCAAGAGCATCCCCCACTTGTCCTGCACCCACCCTCACGCCTGGGGCTGCCGTACCTGCACCTGATGTGAAGAGGTTGGAATGCTACGTGGCACCAGGCAGAGCAGCACGATAAGGGAGAGAGGGAGTTTGAATACAAGCAGCAAAAGTAAATGCTACCCTGGCTTGGTGTCAGCCTTCTGGCACCTATGGTAACGCCCTGTTCCTCTGCTTCTCCCTCCTGTGTCCTTCTGGCCCCCTTCATGGTCTGGGGACCCTGTCTGTCCCAGAGGTTCCTCCCTGCCCTGCCACAGCACCTCCAGGTCCAGATTTTCAGAGGCACAAGGGCTCACTCTCACTTTGTACAGTGGAACAAATCATGCCAGAGCTGCAGTTCCCCAGCAGGACTTGACTGTTCCCTTTTAGCAGAAAGTGAAGGAACTGAGGAAAAAGCTGGTGCAGGGCAAGGCAATAGGTCCCAGGGGCTCTGCCTGCTTTGGACAAGGGAGAGATGGAGCAACTGGGCATGACAACTGCCTGCCTGGAGCTCCAGCCAGCGCAAACAAGGGAGGGAGATAGATGGACCCAGCTCTAGGCAAAGGTGTGGTCTGTGCACACCTATAAGACCCCTCCTGCATTCAAAAAAAACCTTTCAGGCCTCCCCGAATCCGAACATGGTGTCTCCAAATGAGCACTGAGAATTTCAAGGCCCAGTTTTCTGATCTATCAGTCTGACAATTTGCTGGGGTCACCTACATCACAACCACAGCGGTTGCACAAAGCACATTAGCGACGGGGCTGACAGTCCTGGTCCATCTGATGGTCATGAGGTCTTGTTTGACAGCTGTGCTCTGCTCACAAAGCCCTGTGTCCATCCCCATCCCCGTGTCCAAAGTGAGAGTTGTCCCCAACAACCTTTTATCTCTTTCATTGTTGACAAATGAAGCTACAGAAGGAATCCACAACTGGAGGAAAGACACACAGGGACCCGTGCGAATCACAGCACCCAAACCCAGGCATTGTCTGAAGAGCTGCTCTCCTAAGTGGCTGTTCGCATGGCTTCCATTACTGACAATTAGCAAGTGCTGACCTTGCAGTCAGAAGAGAGGTGCTACGAGTCCTGCAGAAATAATGATAGCAGAAAAGCCATCCTAAAATGGACATCGCATCCCAAGGCGCTATTTAATGAATAAATCTGGGTAAAATGTGGGCTGACTCCACATAGGTGCCCTGAAGCCTCCTGAAATTTGCATGATGCTCAAAGAAGCCGCCAAAGCCCGGTGCCAACCTGCCTGGTCAGATCGAATTTATCTAACTCATAGCAAGATCTAACACAATTAGAAACCCATTTAGACAGCCTCGGGACAGAGATTGCCTAACCTCTCAGCCTATCAGAGCTCTGAGCCCTTCAAGGATGTGTAATTTGGCTTTTCTTTGGCTGAAATGAAGACTGGAAAGGAAAATATGGAAATAAATCATCTGAAGGGTGAATCATAAAATCTAAAGGGGTCATAATCTTTATGGAATAATGTCTAAATTGGACTGACCGTGGTGTCCTGAAATGTCTATCACCTTCAAGCTGATAATAGAGCCATTCTGTAGATAGTTGGTACAGAGTGGAAATTGCTCGGGACACAGAAGGAGGTCTCATAATCACATTAAAACCATCTGAAGATTCCGGGGAGAAAAAGGTTCTAGGACTGGGAGTAACACTTGAATAAAGCCCTCGAGGAATCCAACAGCTGCAGAGTGGGAAAATAATGCTGGGAAAATAATGAGCTAATCTGGCTCCCAGTTGCACCCAGTGGAGCTGACACATAGTATTGAAAGCCCTGGGGAGAGCAGGGGCTTCCAAGCCATAGACTCGTAGATAACCAGGAAGACTTTGAATGGAAAAAGATGCCAATTTGTTGGAATCAGATCATTTTTCAAGTGAGTTTCTTGTTTCAAAGATGGGGCAGGGGGGGTATCTTTGATGACGTGCAGAAATGAAAAAATGATGCTCTTGCAAAGGTAACTTTCACTTCAGAATTCAAGCCAAGTATTAATTATGAAGTTACATTCAAAAAGGTCAGTCAGAATCGTGCCTTTAGAAATTATTAGGAAAAATATCTATATTTATACTTCTATATCTGTTGATTGACTTGAGCCAAAATAGGAAAAAAAAAAAAAACAGTCAGTTCTTGCTGATTTCTTTTCAAATTGAAAATTTTCCTCTGATAGCAACCTTGTTTTCTAACCACCTCTATATCTATCCGCAAAGGGCAGAAGCTTTTCCTGCTCGGTGAAGGAATTGTGTCTATTGCACACCAATACAGTGTAGACATCGGCAGAGCCCTCGCTTTAGTGGTCTGCAACCAACCTGCGCCTAATGATGAATGATGATACTGGGCAAGACAAGCCCTCATTTGGAAAGATCAAACAGGTAAGACAAGTAGTATTGTAAGGCTTGTTAAGGCCACTTATCTCACCTGCACTGGTCTGGCATTACCACTCACGCAGGTACGGGACTCCCCGGTGTGGATGAGCTGAGGACAGCTGGCTTTCACCCTGTCCTCAAATCCTGGGGGAGATGTCAAGTCCTCGGGACAGACATTGCAGATCATGGCTCAAGAAAAATTTCCTAAACATTAAAGAAGGTTTCTCAGCTCTCTTCTCTGGGCAAGAGACATCATGATAGCCCTTAATAAACTGTGATCTACTTGAAATCCTTGGAAAAAACCAGCCCAAGCTCCTCCAGACACTCCCAGGGCCTTGAATCACAACACCCTAAAAGGTCTTGCCCAGCCTGAATAATAATGAAGGGCTCTTCAAACATCTGAAATACTGATTTTGCTTTCTACTGGGCTTGAGTGCTTTTGATGAAGAAGCAGAAAGATTAACAGATTAGTGTAAGAGGAACATCAGACATCACATTAGCAAGACATTTAGAGCACGATCTCAGTCCCAGTCCGGAGCTCAGACAAGAAGTTCCCCCCACAGCAGGGATGGGATTTCTGTCAGAGCCTCCCTGGCAGCAGCTTTGCAGCTGCTCAAGAGCATTGGGGAGTTTGGAGCATGTGAAAACCAGGCCACGTGGGAGCTAAATAGCTCCAGGCTTTCAGGTTGCTCAGGCCTTTAGAGATGTCTCGGAGGAGCTGAATCAGGGCACTCTGCTCCCACAGCTTCGCTGAGGAGTAGGAGCAGTTCCAAAGGAGAGGTGGTGATTTGCTGCCCTCCCCAAATGATGGCTCTAAAGACAGCTTTGATGAAACTTGCCAAGATCAGTGGCTGCCCGGCCATGCCCTGTTTAGATAATAGATCAGGAGGGGGGTATTTTGCAAGCGAAGAGGTGCTCAGAGGGATGTTTACCTCCCGGGGCAGGGGCCTCTTCAGGGATCTTTGGGCAGGATCCACAGGGCATGGCTGCGAATGCCAAAAATGCTGTAAATGATGAGACAATGTACGAGCTTTCTCCTGCCCTCCTAGCAGGTGACAAACCTACTCTCCCACCCACTCTTTCCTGTGAGCATCTGAAGGAGTGAGGCAGTAAACAGCTTACACCATAGGAAGACATCAATGCAAAACAACTAGGAGATGTTTTTAGGGGATCTTAGCGAGTTGTTTTCCTTGTCTGACCTCCTTTTCCTCTTGTGCTCTCAACCACAGGGTTGAGTCGGGAACCCCGCTAGGAAAAGAAACCTATATTACTGGTGGGATATTGAAAGCAGGTCCTCAAAGGTGTGGACTGAGACCTGCAAAAAAGTTCAGAAATTCAGAGAGAAAACAAGATCTACACGGGACCTACTGGGGGGAGGCTGAGTGGGTCTGAGTCACAGGTCACCCTGGCTCCCAGAGGTGAAACCAAGACTAAGCTTCATCGCGGTTGGACTGATGGATGCGGCAGTTAGTGGTAGAGGTGACAAGAAGAGGGGAACCAAGGTGGTCTGTGTCCCTGCAGCCAGGCTCCTCCTCACCAATGTTCAATCCTTCTCTGTCTTAGCCAAGCAGACTGTGGGCTTCCTGGGGCACTGAAGGAGCAGGGGACTGTGGGAAGAGTCCCCTTTGGAGTAATCTCCATTGACCATCTTGGTTTCTCCCAAGAGCAGAGCTTGGGTTGAGCAACTGCATCTGACAGGGCAGTATGTAGGAGCACAGCTCTCCCATGGACATGGGCTGTGCCCAGGGTTTCGTGGGCAGGTGCTCTCACAAGACAGGTTTGTGTGGGAATGGAGGGCAGAGGGGGAGGAAGGTGCTTTGGGTTTGGCACAGGGCTCGGCTCCATGGGCATCTTTCAAAAGAACATGCCGGCAAAAGAGAGATTTGGCAGGGTACCAGGGGGGCTGAGGTTCCAAGACCCCATGAAGGGGAGCTCCTGCTCTTTGCAACCCACCCCAGCACAGCCCCACCTGAGTCAGCCTGTGCCCAGCTGCACGGCCCTTGGACACAATTGACACCAGGGGTCCCGGGTGGACACCAGCTCCAGGGACACAAGCGCACAGCATCCTCCTCTTCACTGCTGCCCCACACCCTCCCCACCTTGAGCTGACATAGTTCCCAGGGACAGAGATGCTCTGAGCTCCTGCGCTCCATGCATCCTTTAGTCCTTGCTCTCCCTCGCAACACTCCACCCCATCCTGGCCTACATCATGTACCGTCTCATTACCCCAGCCTCCTCTCCACCCCATCCCAGAACATCCCAGCTCTGTCCTCACCTGGGGGCACCCCACCCTCCACCCGCTTCGTCCTTCATCTATGGCTGAACTGTGTCCAGTTCTGGGCCCCCCCAGTTCAAGAAGGACAGGGAACTACTGGAAAGAATCCAGTGGGGGCTACAAAGATGATCAAGGGACTGGAGCATCTCTCTGGTGAGGAAAGGCTGAGGGACCTGGGGTTGTTTAGCCTGGAGAAGAGAAGAACGAGAAGGAATCTCATCGATGCTGAGCAATAGCTAAAGGACAGGTGGCAAGAGGATGGGACTAGATTCTTCTCAGTGGTGCCCGGGGACACGACAAGGGGCAACGGGCACAAACTGGGACATGGAAAATTCCATCTCAACATGAGGAAAAACTTCTTTCCTGTGAGGGTGGCAGAGCCCTGGAACAGGCTGCCCAGAGAGGGTGTGGGGTCTGCTTCTCGGGACCCATTCAAACCTCACCTGGATGTGCTCCTGTGCAACCTGCTCTGGGTGGACTTGCTCTGAACTAGATGATCTCCAGAGGTCCCTTCCAACCCCTGCCACTCTGTGATTCTCCTCTCTGGGCATGGGGGGGGCCACAAAGTGCCCTGGGACATTCCCCGTCGCAGGGGTGGGTTTTGCCCCAGGATTTCGGTGACGGTTGAAGCAGGCTGCAGGGCTGGCCCCCGCTCCAGGCTGGCCTGAGCGCAGGGAACAGCACTGCAGCTGAGAGCCCGGCCGAGTGGGCAGAGCAGTGCTGGGAATATCAATCAGCGCGGCTTGGACGGGGCGGCTGCCCACACAGCCAGCGCTTTCATCGCGCAGGGGATGCACAGCTCGGCTGTCGGAGCCAGCCAGGGACTCAGCCCTGCGCCGCGGGGGGCTCAGCATCCCTCTGTAGCGGGGCCAGCAGACAGTCGGTCAGGAGAGACTGGTGGGGAGGGGAAAGCAACAAGGAAGGGGGAGGTCCCAGCCTGAGCAGAGCAGGGAAGAGATCAGGCGAGAGGGATGAAGAGAAGCAGATAGAATTGTGAAAGAAAAGAGGGAAGAGTAGGGCGAAAATCAAGAAGTCCCCCAGAACCAAGATGGGGAAGCCTGTGTTCATCACAGACCAACACTGGCTCCAAGGGCATCAGGCAGGGGAAAGCCTGGGGGTCGGAGAAGCAAGAAGAAGAGAGGGCAGGGAGGAATGAGCAGCATCTGGCTCAGTAGGGTGGGAAGAGGGGAAATGGCCAGAGATGAGAGCCACCCAGGCTGCCCAGCCCAATGTGAGGAGCCCCAAGCAGGTAGCACAGGCTGGGCGAGCCTTCAAGGGAGCAAAGGATGAGGTCCCAAGCGCTGGTGGGGCCAGGGACTGTCAGGCAGGAGAGACCGAATGCTCTCCTTGATGGGCTAGGGAAGTAAGGTCCATTGCCTCCTTGCAGACACACTGGTTACAGAGGAGTCATCACCTTCCCAAGGCTGCACACTATGAACACCCCACCGTCACATCCCACCATGTACAGGCTGTGTACACCCCACTGTCACCGCTCCACACAGCACGGCTTGCACATAACACTGTGCCCCCTTTTACTGTGGCAGTAGCTGCGTAGCCCCCCCATGCCTCCCCCCGCAGCACACACCCCTCTGCCACCTCCTCGGGGGACAAGGGTTGTACCCTTCTCTGTGCCACCTCCTCCCAGAGGAGGCACAGGCTGCATCCCCCCCGCATCACCAACCCCTGCTGCACAGCCTGCACAGGTCCCCCTGCCACAGAGACCCCCGTGCCACCCCTCCGTGGAGCGCAGGCTGTGAGCACCCCGCTGCCACCTCCCACGCACGGAGCACGGGCTGAGCACACCCCGCTGTCACCTCCCCCTGCAGCACAGCCTGCGCACACCCACGCCATCCCTGGCTGCACAGACTGTACCACGGGGTTGTTCATCTCCCCTGGCTGAAGCTCATCATTTCTGAGGTGCCAAATGCCCCACAGGGCAGCTCTCCCCACCACAAACCCAAGTACCCCAGCACAGACCTGCCAGGAGCCACCACACAATCCTGCCTGGCTGTTGGGGTTCTCAGCATCCTCACCAGCTCCCCACAAGCCAGCATGGAGTACGCCCCACTCCTCGCCCCCTCTTGTGCTCCCCCAGCTCCCACCGGCGCCCCATTGATGCTCACAAGCCACTGGGAATTCCCAGTTGTTTTTGCAGAGCCCAGTCACCCTTCCCAGCACAGCCGGGGCTCAGCCCCCCGGCCCTCGCTGCCACGCTCCTGCACTCAGTCTCTGCACCCCAGAGCCACCTCCGAACCAAGCGCAGTCGATCCCGGGAGCAGGATCTGGTTTGCAGTGCCTGGGAACTGCTCCCAGCACAGTGTCTTTCTGAAACTGGGGGAAAAACAGGGCAGGTCCCCCATGAACCCTCAGCTCCATCTGCAGCTCGTTTCTGGATCCGTTTATCAGCTCATTCCACGTGAACGACCTTGAGAAAAATCCACTGACCCAGGACAGTAGGAGACGCTCCCAGACATCTGCCAACACCTAAACCTGCAATTTATGGAGAGTCTAAGCTAAATTCTAAAACAAGAAAATTTCATTCTGTCCATTACGGTTACAATATTACTCCTCCCCCCCTCCCCCCGCAGAGAGTAATTAATGCTGTGCCGTGCTCCCAAGCCTGCAGGCAGGTGCGGGCACCTCTGCTGAGCTCGCAGTAGCTCGCTGAAGTTAACATCGCTCCAGCCAGCTTCTCAGATGGTAGGGGGCTGTAAGAACCCGAGGCAGTCTTGTGTAGCCGGGAAAAGATCTGGAGTTGCCCCCTCCCTTTCCCCCCCACCTCCAGCCCTTGTATAAAAAAGCCCCAAAGGATGGAGCCCGGGAGACGGATAAAAGAAAAAAGAGAGAGACGCTCCCCACGCCAGCATCTGAGAGGTGGTGTTCTTGCCCTGGGTTCATCAAAGAGCTGCTGAGGACAAGGAAAGAAGGGAAACTTCTCTCAGAAAGTTCCCAAAGGGAAGCAGATAGGGAGACTGAGCCAAGCCCCCAGACTGCCCTGCCCAGCCCCGCAGGGACTAGTTATTTAGGTGGTTGCTGGTGTCTCCTTTCCTCCTCTGCAGCCATCGCATCTCCCCGCAGGTCCCAGCCCTGCCTGCCTAGGAGGCCCAGACACTTCCTGGACGGTTCAAGATAAAACCTTATGCTGTTAGCAAAACAAACTAGGAGGCTGTGAGAGCCAAGGCTGGCACAGGGATGAAACCACCGAAGCCAGAACCACTGGTTTCCCCAGATGATCTAATCTCTCCCAGCGCCAGGGCTCCTCTCTCTCCAGCAGCCTGGTGTGGCCGGTTGGAGTCCCTGGGGAAGAGGTGAAGCTGGTATGACAGGCACAGGGATGTCTGCCCCAGTTTGAAAGAAAAACTATGAGAAAGAAGAAGGGGTGGATGGGAAGGGGGTCCCTGAGATGTGATGCTTGGCTGGAGGGAGGGGGATGTAGGATGGCCCCATCCAGGGCCTGGAGAAGGGGTGCTGCACTGCTCCTGCCTACCAGGATCCATCCTCTCTCCAGCCCTCTGGAGATAAGAGCCTGAGGAAGCCCCACGGCAGCAGCATCATTGCCCCCAGCCTGCCTGCCAGGAGGGGCAGAGCCAGATTTATGGGTCGCGTGGCCGCCTGTCTCCATCGCCCTCCCGCAGCCCCACTGCCGCCTGCGAGCATGCCTGGGAGGGCCTCTCCTCTGCTGCAAGGGTACCCATCACATCCAGGGTTGGGGGGAGCACCTTTACTTTGGGTGCTTTCCCCCCCCCCAGCGCTGCTGACGCACCGAGGCTCCATCTGCAACCATGTGCGTCCTCATTCCAGCACTGCGGCGGGCGAGAGGCAGGCGTCTTCCAGCCCTCGCCGGCAGGATTTGGGTCATGCTAGCCAGGCACCGTGTGGCGGGGACCTGCTCCTCCATGCACTTGGCTTTGGGACATGGGTTGGACTCAGAAGGGCATGGGGATGAACGAGGAGAAGCAATGCATGGGGGTATTGGGGTGGAAGAAAGGTGAGATGGCTGCCTCGTGACACACATGTACCTCTGTGTGTGTATGTACATGCATGTGCTGTGAACTATGTCCTGCAGAAAACTGTCTCCTTAGAGGACCAGGCCCTCTGGAGATGGGAGATGTCAGTCTGGGGAGGAGGGAGTCAATACCATGAGGCCTCTGGACTCTGGGGCACGGTGGAAGACTTGTGGAGATGGCGAGCCCACGTGAGCATCACTTCTGGGCACTGCGGAGCTTGAGTGCTCCGGTGGCTGGGGACATGGAAAATATGCCTGGGAAATTGCTGGAAGCGAGAGCATCTTCAGGGGGCAGCAGGGAAAATAAGGCACAACTGGTCAAAAATAGAAAACTTTATTGAAGTCAAATCCAACAGGGCAGCTGAGCTCAGCCCCACGGCAGGAGCCCAGCCTGCCGCTCACCAGGGTACAAAGAAAGGAGCAGGGGTCTCCACAGGGCACAGAGGGTACAGCACAGTGGGGGAGTGGGTGGTCCTCACCCACGGGGCCCCAGGAAGAAGGCAAAGCCACTCGTCCCCCCTCTTCCTCCCTAGCTATTTAAGGATAGACCGGACAGGCGCCAAAGCAGAAACGTGGTGCAAGGTAACTGGCCAGATAGCCTGAGGAAAGAGGGTTCTGCAAGCTCTGGGCTCATCCCACGACCTCCTGGGAGAGCTCCAAGCTCCAGTGCACACCAGCGAGCATCCCTTCCCGGTCCGCAGCCAAGACCTACCTCCGCCCTGCCCCGCACGCAGCAGAAAACCCCGGTTAGACCAAGAGCAGTGACCCGACCGCAGCACGCAGCAGAGACCCCAGTGCCCCGTTCCTCCAGCCCCCAGCACGAGACCCAGCCCCGGCACACGGCCAGACCCGGAGGAAGCGCCCCGGCCACCCGGATCCGCTCTCCTCCTCCTCCTCTGCGGCTGCAGCGCGGCTCCCGCAGAGCCGTAGCTCCGGGCCCCCATACTCATGCTAAGGGTTTCTCACCGCGCTGGCTATGGCAGAGGGCCCAAGCCTGGGGGAAGCCCAAGCCTAAGCCTGGGAAAAAGGCAGAGCTTTGCTCCTCCACCCAGCCCCACCTGCCTGGGCAGCCACAGCGGGTGCAAAACTCCCTTTTTGGGCAGCTTTGCGCAGGGATGGTGAAAGGTTCAGCCGCACCAGCAGAGTCGGGCTGGCAACAGCAAGGCTAGTGCCTTCCTTGCTGCTCCCCGGCCAGGAGCAGGGCTGGGGACCCAGAGCTGTGGCAGGAGCAGGACCGGTCTCTCCTCCCCACCAGTCAGCCCAAGCGGAGGGATGGGTGGGAGGGTGGACGTTGCCCTCCTCTGTGCTCTTAGAGCCAGTGCCCAAAGGGGACACGCGCGGGTGGGATTCCCTCCCCAGAGATCCACATGCAGAGGCACATGCACGCAGCGCCCTTCACATCACCGTCACCCAGGCAGCGCCGCCAGGACCCAGCCCCGGGCGCTCTGACAAGGGCTCCGACAGTCTTTAGCCTTCCCCCCGCCTTCCCTGCCACCACCCCTGTTCCCTCCCTGCCCCACAACCAGGCTTCGTGGCTCGGCTCCGGGGTAGTCCTCTGCCAGCCCCCCAAGGGCCACGCATGCGGGGCTGGTGGCCAGTCCACGCTCACTCCCACACCTCTGTCCAGATGGCTCCCCGGTTCAGGGGGGGGGCCGCTGCCGGCCTCAGGATGAGCTCTCCTACCTGCTTGTTGGTGTATTTCTGGGGATTGGTGCGGTAGCTGTAGTCCGAGTACTGCTCGGAGCCTGTTGAGTTGTTGTCCCCGGTGCCAACAAAGGTGTTGGTGGCCGGCAGGTCCTGCACCACTTGGTGCTTCTTGGAGGCAGAGGGCGACTGAGGCTGCAGCTGGATGGAGGGCAGCGGCGAGTTGGAGCGGTAGTGGCGACCCAGGTCTGGGCTGCCTGGTGGATAGTTGAGGGGCAGGTGGATGCGGGGGCTGTCGCTGACAGAGTCGTTCATGAGGTTGAACTTGAGTGATTTCTGCAGCCCCGTCTCCTCCTCATCCTCCGTGGGCTTGGGCGGCTTCGGGGACTTGCTCTTCTTCACCTTGCTCTTGCTCTTACCGCTCTTGCTGGCCTGCTTGGGCGCATACAGGTCCTTGGTCTCCTTCTTGCCTGCCTGGTAGCCACTCTTGGCCTCCCGCTGCCGGCAGTAGCGCACCAGGACAACCAGCACGATGACCAGAGTGACGGCCACGATGCCAGCGATGACTCCGAAGAGGATGTTGCTTCGCTGCTTGCTGCGCTCGTATTCAGGGTCTCCGGCGATGTCTATGTCGAGCGGTGTGTCCAGGCTGTGCCCCACCAGCGTGTCCAGCAGCGTGCGGTTGGCCAGCGTCTCGTTGACATAGAAGTGCACCAGTGCCGTGCCGTGCCGTGAGGGCTTGCCCTTGTCGTTGACGCGCACTACCAAGCGGTGCAGGCCATGGTGCTTGCGCAGGATCTCCTTCTCCAAGGTGATGTCTCCACTGTGAGGGGAGATCTGGAAGAGCTCAAAGGGGTTGCCTCCGGTGATGCTGTAGGTCAGCTCTGCGTTGACGCCAGAGTCAATGTCCTCCGCCTTGACCTTGCTCACCTGCTGGCCAGGGCTGGTGTGGGGCAGGATGTGTTTGTAGGTGGCATTGGAGGGCGAAGTGATGAAGGGGGCATTATCATTCTCATCCAAGACGTTGATGGTCACCCCCACATAGGCAGACCTGGGAGGATCCCCACCATCCACTGCCTTGAGTCGGAAAGTGTACGTGCTCTGCTGCTCCCGGTCAAAAGAGATGCTGGAGAGGATGGTGCCAGTGCCATTCTGGATGACAAAATCTCCGTTGTCTTGCTCCACCGAGAGCTGGATGCGGGCATTTTCTCCTTTGTCAGCATCGATCACCGTCACCATGCCCACAGGGCTGAGGGGCGGCATGTTCTCCATCACTGAGAAGTTGTAGCCGCTCAACATGAACTTGGGGTCGTTGTCATTCCTGTCCATGACGTTGATGGCCACAGACGCTGTGCCCTTGAGGCTGGGGCTGCCCTTGTCTGCCGCCACCACCAAGAACTCATAGCGCTCCCTTTGCTCTCGGTCCAGCACTGCCTTCACCCGGATCTCCCCAGAGTCGGGATCGATGGTGAAGGAGCCCTTGGAAGAGGGGTCCGTCACCAGGGAGTAAACCAGCTTGGCGTTTGAGCCACTGTCAGCATCAGTGGCACTCACCTCCATCACCAGGTCATCAGGCTCGTTGTTCTCGGGGAAGGCCACCTCAGTGAAACTCTGGCTGAAGACGGGCGCGTTGTCATTCACATCCATCACCTGCACCTTCAAAGAGTTGGTGCTAGAGAGGGGTGGGTTCCCCGAGTCCACTGCCACAATCTCAATGGTGTACTCCTTCACCGACTCATAGTCCAGTGGTGTGGTGGTCTGTAGGAAGTATTTCTTCTTGCTGTCACTCCCTGTTTCACTAGCTTGCCGCAGCTGGAATGGGACATCACCAGCCACCACACAGGTCACCACAGCATTTTCACCCTCATCTCGGTCGGACACCTGCACCAGAGCTACTGCTGTCTCTACTGGCACGTCCTCCGAGATGTTTGCCATGCCATCCTGGTGGGTGACAAGCCCAATGCCCCGTATCTCTATGGAGGGTGCGTTGTCATTCATGTCCTTGATGGTGACCACCACCTGGGTGCGGGCGCTCTTGGGGTTAGCCCCCTTGTCCTTGGCCATGACGGAGAACTTGAGGATGCTGACGTCCTCACGGTCGATGGGCCCCTGCACAGTGATGAGCCCGGTGGTGCGGTCCAGGCGCAGCAGCCGGCGCACCATGTCCGAGGCTTGATGGAAGGAGTAGTCAATTTCGGCGTTGGCACCTTGGTCCGAGTCGTTGGCTTTCACCTGTGGGATGGAGGGAGAAACGGTGAGCAGAAGGGCAAGGCGGTGTGAGCCCCTCTGCAAACTGCCACGCCGCCTGCCGCAGCCTCCTCTGGGGACAGCTCAGGGGGAAAAACCAGGATTTCCTCTTCTGGGGCCAAGGACTATGGGGCAAAGAGCCTGGGACCGGCAGAGCAGCTGGGAGCGGCCCTCCGGCAGGGAGGCTTCTCCTTGCTCTTCCAGTGAAACCGGCTGGGCCGGTCAGCCGTGCTCCCCTCCTGGCCAGCTGCAGCACGCAGGGAATCCTCTGGGAACCCTTGCCAACCCTTGCCGCCACAACCCAGGCAGCAGCGTGGAGGGACGGCTCTGGCTGCACCCGCTCCGCAAAAACCCTCCCCAAAGAGGGGCTCGAGCAGCTGCCTGGCCAAGGTGAGGATGAGGAGGAGGGAAGGGAGGATGCGCAGAGCTGCAGCAGCCCCATTCCAGCGTTCAGGGATGCAGCCAAGTGGGGACTGAGGCTGCCTAAACTCTGCACGGCATCAGCCGTCCCTGCCCGCTCGTCAGGAGCTCTGCGTTCGCATAAACCTGCCTCTACGCCTATTATTTGCTTTCTAAAGAAGATGAGGTTTGTCTAACATTTGCCTCCCTAATCGGCTCTCCGAGCTGCCTCTTCTCTGCACCATTTGCTGCTCCGCCGTTATCTTGCTCAGCAGATTTGGATGGAGAACGAAAGTTGTTAAATGTAAATTCCACCTTTTACCTCCACTCACAAAAAAAGGCGGAAGTCATTTTCCCCCTGAAAGATAAAAGCTGAGCAATGGCAGCAGCGGCAGCGTCTCAGCCCATTCTCCTCCCGGCCGCGCGGCTCCCTTATCTGCTTCCAACTTCCATTCTCTTAACAGTGAAAAATGAATTCTTAAAAAATACACATCAGAATTAGCCAGCAGATGAGAGCTGGCCGCGCTCCGCTTATTAAGATGGCAGCTGCAGATAAACAGATGTCGGCTACTATCATCTCAATGCCCCCTCCAAGCCAAATCCACCGAGATCCATCCCCTCGGGCTCCCTGCGCCAATTTGTGATGCTGCCTGAGACGGGGCAGAGCCACCGGACCCTGCAGACAGCAGAGCACCCCCAGAGTCACGGGCAGCGCCCCCCCACCCCCCAGGGATGGGCAGCAGGGATGCTGCCTGCCCATCTCCTGCGAGAGCTGGGGTTTCCATGGAGTGGCCAAGGGAATGCAACTTATGAAAGGGTCTATGTCTTGTCTGCGGGCGGCATTGAGACCGGTCTGGCACGAAGCCAGGCTCCCCATGGACCTCGGGTCCCAGCCCTCCCTGTAACCCTCCCAATAACCCGGAGTCTTGCTCCCGCACACCCGCCGGCACTGCTGCTGCCCCTCAGTCAGGTCCTGCAGCCCCTGCTCTGGCTGCACCTTCCTGCCCGGCCTCTCCAACCTCTTTTTAGCAGATGTGACACCCCAGGGACCTGCCCACCCACTGGCCCTGGGTGACACTTTGGGCTCCTACGGCTTGCAACCCTTCTAGGCTGTCTCCTCCCCCGAAGCGCGGTGGCAGCAAGTGGCCATATAAATGGTCCCCAATCTGTCTCTGCTGCAGTCAGGCAGGAAAGAAGCCCCCGCACTCACCTGGAGGACAGAGTGTCCCATGGGGCTGTTTTCAGAGAGCTCTGCCTCATACAGGGCCTTCTCAAACTTGGGTGCGTTGTCATTCATGTCCAGGATGGTGATGCGAAGCAGGGCACTGCTCGCCCGCGGCGGGTTGCCTCCATCCTGCACCTTGATGGTCAGGTCGTAGGAGTCCCACTGCTCCCGGTCCAGGTTCCCCATGACAATCAGCTGCGGCTGCTTCTCATCCTGATCCTCTGCCACCTGCAGCCCAAAGAGCTCCTGGGCCTCAGGACCAGCCATCAGCTCATAGGAGGCAACACCATTGGGACCCGAGTCCCGGTCCATAGCCAGGGGTATGGGGAAGAGCGTCCCGATGTTGGTGTTTTCGGGGATGGACAAGGTGAGAACGGGTGAGGCAAAGTTGGGGGTGTTGTCATTGATATCGAGCACCTCTATCTGTCCCTCGAGCAGACGCGGGCTGCTGTTCAAGATCAGGTCAGTGATGGACACTTCAAACTCCAGGTAGCAGGGCTCTCCGGGCAGGAGGTGCTGGCAGTCACGCAAGCTCTCCCGGTCGATGGAGGTCTCTGTGGTGTAAATGTCCCCAGTCTTGCCATCCACACGTAGGTACGGGGCCCCCACTTCCAGCTTGTAGAGATGTCCCACGTCTGGCAAGCCGTAGTCGGAGGCCAGGCTCCCTATGAGGGTGTTGGGGGGTTGTTCCTCCTGCACTTTGTAGACCACCCGTGTCCCAGAGACCAGGGCAGGGAGCTGGAAGAGGAGCCACAGGCCCAGGCAGGATGCCAGCGGTTTCATCCTGCGCTGCAGGGGAGCTGGAGGGAGACACAGACACCGGAGGTTAGGCAGCTCCGGGCCCCTGGGACTGCTCCACCCCATCCCTCTTCCCTGGTGCATCCCTTTCGGTGCATCCCCTGTGCCACGTGGGACTTCACGTGGTCCCAAAGCAGCCCCCCAGAAGGAAGGGACTTCAAGGGTTCGCCTGGCAGAGCTGGCCCCAGCCTTGGTCTCCTGGCAGCCTCCACAAGCAACTGCCCGGGAAGACCGGTCCCGACTTGTAAAAGTTCCTGCAACGCCCTGCTCGAGTGAGCAACCCAGTCATTGAAACCTCAGCCCTGGCTTCCTGTCACTTGCAGGAAGCCACTCCTGCCACTGTCCACCCTCTTCGTCACCACGCAAACGGTAATTAGACCCAAGGAGGCACACTAGCAGGGTGGACTGCATGCAGCCCGCTGCCAGCAACCCGATGGGAGCCGGCCAGGCTCAGAGACAGCTTCTCACCACGGAAACACAGGAGCATTGTGTGCCACGCACTACAGGGGCACTGCCTGCCACGCACAGCGAGGACACAGAGGCACTGCGTGCGTCTGCCAGCCCTGCAGAAACAGGAGCACCAAAAGGAGGGCAGGGGCTCTGCGAGGATGTGGGGCCACCACCCATCCAGCACTGCAGGGACATGGGGCACTGCAGGGACATGGGGCACTGCAGGGATGCAGAGCTGCCACCCACCAGGCACTGCAGGGACACAGAGCACTGCAGGGATGCAGGAATACCATCCATCTATCCACCACTACAGGGACATGGGGCACTGCAGGGATGCAGGGATGCCACCCACCAGGCACTGCAGGGACACAGGGCACTGCCAGGACACAGAGCTACCTCCCGTCCATCACTGCAGGGACACAGGGCACTGCCACAGCAGGGACAGAGCAGCACTGCCCTCCCTGCAGTGCTGACAGGGCAGCACTGCCAGCCTCACACTGCCAGATGTGAAGGCACCACCCATCCAGCACTGCAGGGATGCAGGAGCCCCAAGCATTCTCCATCCTGCACTGCACACAGAGCACTGCAGGGATGCAGGACCCTGAGCATCCTCATCCTCAATCCTGCACTGCACGTGGGGCACTGCAGGGATGCAGGACCCTGAGCATCCTCCATCCTGCACTGCACGCGGGGCGCTGCCATCCACCTGTGCCCCTCGCAGACCAAGGGGGCACTGCCCACCCCTGTGTTAGAGGGACTCAGACTCGCTGCCCACCCCGCACAGCAGCCCAGACGTACCCCAGCGGGCAGACCCCATGCCTTTCCGGCACTGCACAGCCCCTGCACGCTGCGAAGGGAGGCACAGCATCTCCCCTCTGCCGCGCAGTCACTAGGCAACCCCACACCCTGCGCCAGCAAACACCGTTCCCTTCCCTCGCTGCAGACACACTGTTCCTTCCCATTCCCTCCCACTCTGAGCTGGGACACTGCACGCAGGCACTGGGTGCCCGCCAGTGTCCACCCCACCCGCTGCAGAGGCAGTGACAGAAGTACTGCCCCCCTGCATTGCAGAGACACACACTGCACACGCTGCACCACAGGCACCCCGTCACTGGAAACCTCCTCCCAGTGTGCACACACCGCAGAGGTGCATCTCCAGCCCCGTAGCGACCGTCCCCTTCTGCGCCCTGTCACCAAGCCCCTGCCTGGTGCTGTGCTTGGCCACCAGCTTTTCCATTGCCTGCCTTCCGTTCTGGGAACACACCTTCCTCCTCCAGCATCCAAGAGCACCCACGCAGCTTCTGCTGAGCCGTGAGTGTGCAGGGGAGCAGCCCAGCTCACCCGCACCCTGGAAGCCCGGTGGCCGGATACCCTAAAATCAACAGGCAGAAGCATCTGTCACGGCCCCGCAGCAGCAACAACCTTCTCTCATCACTCCCATCGCTCCCTCCCTCCGTACTGGAGGTGAGCGCTCCTCCACCATCCACGTTGCCACACAGCGAGTGCCTAATTCCTGGTTCCCCTGCCATTGTACAGGTCCTCAACAAGTGGAGCATCCTGAACTGTCCATCCTTGGCACTTCCCACAAGCCAGCAGCTCCCAGTCCCACCACCCCTCCCACTTCCCCACAGACGAGTGCCTTATTGGTGGCATGGAGAGAGAAGCTCTCCCTCCACAGGTGAAAATACATCTCTGTTTCTGGAGATGGAACTATGGTCCTGAAGCCTGGCTTGACTCTGCTCCCTTGCCCTGCAAGCATCCTTCATGCGGAGAAGAGGGATTTCCACCTTGCTGAGGACATGCATAACTGTCCAGACCAGCGCTGTGGGAAGACACCTCTGAGATGTATGTCCTCAGGAGGAAGGGAAGAGGAAAACAAGACTTCCTCCTTCCTCCATCGCTGCACAGGGCTGAGGATGGAGGAGGTAAGAGGCTGAGCAGAACCACAGCGTGTCTCTGCATCAACACAGGTGAAACCCAGCAACGCGTGAACACGCACACGCGTGTGTCTGTGTATCCGCCTGTGCACCTGCCCAGAACACGACTGTATGTCTGTAGGAAGAACCATACGTCTGCACACGTGTCCTAGCAAGGCAGCGTGTGACGTGTGTGCATGCACTGTGAGGAGCACACCTGTGCCTGCACCAGGGGCATGACTTTGCCTTCCTGCCCTGAGCACACTTGTGTGTACACCCAGACACGCGTGTGCCTGCGTGGGCACTATCTTACCTCAAACCAGGACACCTTGTCGCCACCACCTGTGCATGTGTGTGATGTCACCCCACATGGGGGTACTTGCGTGTGCTGGGACACGCGTGTGCCTGCCTACAGCATGCGTGTCCACTCACACCAGACCCTTCCCACACATCCACCCGCTTTCACAGGGTGCCTGAACCTGCCACCTGAACTGAGCTTCACCACCCTGTTCCCTGGCGATCCCTTTGGCCATGGCCGAGCGGCAAGGACAGGGAGAAGGGGAAGACCTGGGAAGGTGCTTCCAGAGGATGGCCCAGCCGGGAGAGGCACCCGTGCCCGCCGCCAGCCTGTTTGCACAAGCCTGTTTGCACTAGGCTGGGCCATGACGGCCGATGACGTAGTGCCGTCCTGACTAAGCCTTGACGTGAGGTGGAAGATTGCAGGTAAAGGTGAAAGTCCCAATACTGGGGCGATGCCTCACATGGCCCTGAGTCAGGAGGGAGCTGGAAACGTCAGGAGAAGGAGGAAGGGAGTCACCCAAGGGTGGCCAGCACCCATGATTTCTCCTCCAGTAAAGGGGCTGGAGCCTGAACCCAAGCCCCGTTCCCGCAGGTGAAGGAAACTCCCAAAGGAGGGAGGCTGGAGGAAGAGAGGGGTTGGGAAGGCGAGTGGGACCATCGCCCCACAAGGGATTGCCGGCGGGCGCGAGGGGCCCCGGGTTCACTGGGGTAAGGAATCCTGTTTGGTGCCTCGGGGTGCGAATGACACAGCGCAGACGTGAGAGCCCAGAGCTGGGCGTGAAGAGGAGGAGGAGGAGGAGGAGGCGGAAGCCTCCACCACCAGGGAAAAGCAGGAGACAGAGGCTTCCCAGGGGCCAGTCCAAGGCATCGGGCTATTTTCCCATGGGATCTAAGGACCATCCCACACTTTCTTCTCCAGTGCCAGGCACCTTTTTCCGACCTACTGGCAGAGCACAGAGTACTTAAAAATAAAAACCCCTCCCAAAACAACTATTCCTCCGCACACACAATTCTCCCTACGGGGAGAGTGTGAGAGAGACTGAACCACATGAGAGAGGCGTTAGTCACGCTGCTTAATGCATGACTGGGAAGCCCTCGGAGGACAGTGGCATGCAAAATCCTACAGAATTCAGCCACCCCATCCCCCCCCACCAAAAAAAAAAAAAAATAAATAAAACAAACCACCAAACAACACCCTAATGAGAGAGGTTATAAAGCGCTGAGAATTTAAGCAACTGCTTGAACAAGCTTTTGCTCCCTGTGATTCCCACAGCCCCTTGGCCCCGTTCCACAGAAGGCAGCACCGCCCCGGGAACGGGCACCAAAGTCCACCCTCTTATTGCTCCCAACGGCTGATTGCGTGGCTCGGAGCCATGCTTACAAGTCTATCCAAACCCTGCACTGACCATACAAGTGCTAATCCCCCCCTCCTCCCCCCAGCCTCTACAACCCCCTCTCCCAAGCTCTGCTCTGATGCTCAGAGCTGGAGCAACATCCCAGCAAGCAGCAAATGCTAATCACGGCTCCACTCCGTGCGAGGGGCTGAGACCAAGGACCGTATCACCCCAAAACCGGCCACCGGTGTTCAGTCCCGCATCAAGGGTATGGATGGGGCTGAATCCTGGGCATTTTGTGGCATGTCCCACCGTTTCCTTTGGCTCTGGCTGCCACTGCGGCTGCTCGGCGTTTATGCAGGCAGGGCCCAAGCTCCCCGAGCCGGAGCACCCCACGAGGAGGAACCCCACTCACTTGTGAACAGCCTTACCCCAAAATCATCCCTTAGGAGCTGCATGGTGACGAAAAGAGGGTGAAGCCTGGGGTCCTCCCTCCTCCTGCCTCCTTCCCCACATCCTTTCACACTCCGGCAGCCAGCAAGGCAGAGACCTGTCAGAGCCTCCCCAGGGTGGCAGCCCCCATCCTCCCACCCCGGGGGTCCCCCCCTAGCCCCTCTGAGATCCTGCGGGCTCCTGTCCTCCCCCTGTGACCACCCCACTCGTCATCCCGGCCTGGAGGAAGGTAAAAATGTTGCGGGCCTGAAACATCCAGCCAGGGCCGCAGGGAGCCAGCAGCAGTGACAGCCGCTCTCCTTCGAGACCGCAGCCCGGAGGACCTGGGGGGAGCCTTGGGGAAGGGGAATAGGGGACTCCCTACCTCGCAGGGTGCCGGGGAGAGCGGCGGCTCCGGGCCCCCACCCGCCCCCGCCGGCTGGGAGGGAGGATGGAGGCCGGGCTCCGCTCCCCGGCCCCCGGCGGGGCTGCCCGGGCTGGGGCTCCCGCAGCACACGCCACCGCCGGCTCCGGCCACCGGAGCTCCCCGGCGAGCCCCGGGGGGATGAATGGGGCGCCTTCCGCCTCCCCGCACACCCACACCGCACACATACACCGCACACACATGCACGCACCCACGCAGCCACCCGCGGAAAACACACGGGAGCCGCTCCCCCGGCACCGGCTTCACCCTCGCGTCCAGGCAGGGAAACGGGGATTTTCTAAGGCACAGGCACGCACACCCCGCTGCCACACGCACACACACCCCCCTCTGTAACACACACCAACACACACCCCCGCTCCCCGCACACACACGCACCTCGCTCCTCGGCACGCACGCCGTTCCCGTAACCCACAGCCCAGCGGCACAGGCAGGGACACCCCCGCCACGGACACGTAGGAGTATTACACCTGCCAGACCCCTTCTCCCCGCTCCTCTCACGCACACACACACAAACACACACGCACACAGCCCTGCTCCGGGCACCCAGCGCTCGCCCCGGCTCCCAGAACACCCGCAACTTCTCCCGCTCCCACGCACCAACGCACCCCGAGCCGCGCTCGCACCTCGGCCGCACACACCCAGGGGTGGATGGGGGGACAGGACACCCACCCACAGCCACCCCCTGATGGGGAAAAATAAAAAACACCCTCGCCCCGACACAGCCGCGCACCCACCGCCACCCCACGCCGCCCACCTTGCCCCGCTCCGCGCTCCGCACAACAAGTGGCAGCGCCGGGCGGGAGCGGTAACCGGGAGCCGCCCGCTGCCCGCCGAGCTCCGCCGACGGTGAGTGCCCGGAACCGGCCACAGAATTTTTTAATTCTCTGTTTTCAAAATACAAAAATGCATTTTTAAG
>JAOXNO010000052.1:30923992-30939557 GCA_028565335.1 Limnodromus scolopaceus | reverse complement strand
CCCACCACCACAACCAAGCAGCACCTTCCTTCTCGGCGGGTTGCAGTGCAGATTTCTCGCCAGGATGCTGGAGAGTCCTTTCTGCTTCGCCGCAGCAGCGTGAGGATGGGAGCGTTGCTTCCCGCTGAGCTACGCCAACCTGTTGCGCAGCTCCCTCCGCCGCACACATGCTCGGCTCGGCTGACATGACTGCACCATCTAGAGGCTGCGCTGGCCTGCTCGGAGCGGCCCTGGCTCCAGCTCACCCCAAATCCCCCGGCTTTTCCCCCCACAAGAAGGGAGCTTAGCCCCTGGCGGGGCTTCTTCCTGCCGGGCAGGAGAAAGGGTCTGGAGAGTCATCCCCTCCGGGTGGAAAACCCTGCTCTCCCCCGAGGTATTTTCTGTGAGCAGAGCCATGTCTCCTCCTGCGGAGATGTCGGCTTCTCCATGTCTCTGTGTGTTGGTTGGTTGTATATATTTTTTTTTTTTTCTGGGTGTCAATTCTCATGAAGCCAATTTAGCGGGAGATGTGAAGTGAGAAGCCGGGGAAGGTCAAAGCCCACCGTGGAAGGGCAGGGAAAGGACCTGTGGGGTTTGTCAGGGTTTACCCTGCTGATACAGCCTGAGCCGGGGATCTGGACAGAAAGAGGGAGTGAAACTCTCTGGGGACAATGTGAGATTTAATTAATCAGTTGCCGGCAGCCCTCCTTGGAGGGACGGAGAGCAGTAGCGAAGGGGAGAGCTGAGGAAGTGACCCTGCGGATCCGAGGCTGGCTGTGGAGCGGTGAAGGCAAACTTAAAGAGATGGCTGGGGACCAAAGGTTTCCATTTCACAAGCGGCACAGGTGGTCGATAGGCAGGCTGCGCGGGGAGCCGCTGTGTGTGCGGGCACTTTACTAGATGCCACCTATTTGTGGGGGACCGGTGCCTGCCACCAGGCAAATTTCTGAGAGGCAGGTCCAGGCTTTGAGACCGCGATGGGAAAAAGTGTTCCAGCTTGGGGAGCCATCTCTCCCCAGCCCAGAGGAGCTGCCTGGCAGAGCAATTAATCTGTCTCTACTTTCCTCCTCTGCCCACTGGGCTCCTCCCAGAGTGCTCCTTGCCCTCTGACAGCAGGGAAAGCCTGATGCTGGCATTGCCATTCCCTGTCCTCCCTTTGTTTGGGTGTTACAGTGTGAGTCACCAGTCCTCACCTTGCCTCCCTCATTTCCCAAAAAGCAGACCCAGTCTGAGCAACGGGAAGCCACCAAACTCCTGCTTTGGCCACTGAGATATTTCGTGAGACCCTCCAGATCCTTCCCACCCACCTGCCTCCCGGTGCTGGCAGTGCCACCGACCCTGGAGATGCTGCTGGAGGCGCTGGTTTGCCCGGTGCGGCGGGTACCCCGTGCCGGGATGCTCCAGCGTCACGCAGAGACAGCTGCTTCGTGGTGCTGGTGGGGCCTTGTCAGAAGAACAAAGCCTGCGAGGGAAGAGCATCCAGCTAAATCTCTGGGAAAGCGAGAAGAAAGGGAAACACGGAGAGCAAATGAACCTTACAAGAGAATAAATACCCCCTCCCCAACACACACACGCAGCAACCTGGCTGCCGTCTGCTGCAAGGAGTTCAAAGGCTCTTCTGTTCTCTCTCTCATCAGCTCTGGGCTCCACAGGAGAAGCAGCAGTGCGGATTTGGGCAGCAAATGCTAATAACACAGATGTTCTGACAATTTGCTTGTTTCTACAATTAAAAACAAAAAGATCCTCAAAACCCAAATGCGAGGAAATGAGCACATTAAAGAACTTCTCCTCCGCATGCCTACCGCGTAATGAAGGGCTGCAGGTTTGCGGGGGAAGGGGCTGGGTGGTTTCAGCCGGAGCCGGAGCCGGAGTGGGATGCTGCGGGAGAGGAGCAGCCCTCGGACCACGCCGGGCTGGCGAGCCCAGCCGGGAGATGCACTGGCCACGGACTGTGGGCATCCGACCCCCACGTTGGGATCGATGGAGGGGCCGAACGGCTGGGATGGTCACTGCCCATCTCGCCCATGGGATGCTCACCGCCGAATTACTGAGAGATTGTTTTTATTACTGTTTTAACTCTTTTTTTAACCTTGTTTTTCTCTCGGCTGCACTTTCACTCACTCATTAATTTTGGTATTTTTCTCACGGTATATAACCCCTGTCACGGCTGCCATGGCAACAGGAGGGAATGTGCTCAGCGCTAAAATATCCTCTCAAAAATAACAAAAATAAGACAACAGAGGCAGCTTCTGTGGGCTGCTGCAAATGCAGATCTGGCCCGGCTTTGTGGTGACGGAGGATGAAAGATCCTGTAAGCCGGGGAAGCCCCTGAACTCTCATCCTCCCACGGCGCTCAGCCCACCTCCCATCTCGGGGCCACACAGGCTCCACCATTGCCACGCTGGGAACTCCTCCTGGGATGGACTGTTGGGGCTGAGGACCACAGACCTCCTCGTCCAACCTCCAAAACTCATCCCTTTCCCTGAGGACCACCTTCCCCAAAATATCACTGCAAAAGAGGAAGAAACATGGGTACGAGCTAGGAGAACGTACTGCTCAGGGGGGTTTGCTGGTCTCAGGTGGGTTTTGGATCCACACGTGGATCCCTGGGCAGAGAACCAAATGGTGACGTGAGGTCCCCAAAAGCCGGAGCTGCAGCCAGTGCGGTGGCACGGCTGGTGGGGCTTCTCACACAAACCTGTTGTCTTTTTCTGACAGGATTACGGGTCTGGTTGAGAAAGGCAATTGTGTTGATATAGTACACTCGGATCTCTCCGAGGCATTTGACTTACTTCCACCTGACATTTTGATTAAAACTTGCATTATAAGGAATTAACAGGGCACATATTAGATGGATTAAAAATGCTTCCCTGGCAGATCTCAGAGGTAGTTGCTAATGGGTAGATATCAGTAAGTAGTGCTATTTCTACCTACCTCCCCCCGGGGACCCGTTCTTCGTCCACTGCTATTAAACATTTTTATCAATGATGTAGATGAAGATATGAAATCTTTGCTGGTGAAGCTTGAAAATGACACCGAGAGCGATGAGAGAGAAAGGAACGAGGACGATTTCATGCAGAATCACCTGGTTAAATGGTCAGGGTGCATTTGAATACAGATAAACGCAGGAATATATCTGGAAATGAAGCTTGCATGCAAAGCCTGCGGGCTAGATCTTGGAAAGCAATGACTCTAGGCATGCCCATACCGGGTGGAGATATGAACACTGGCTTTTAACCAGCGACCAAGGGAGCTCATGTGAAGCCCTCCCAGGAGTACCTGCCTCATCCAGCGATGCAGATTTGTCCGTGGAAGAGGAATTAGTGGTACCCCAAAATGAACTTGGTGTGCTTTGCTGTGGGTGTCTGAAAGGGGAGCACTGGTAAATAGCTCACTGCTGAAGCACTGCTTCTGGCACCCACACTCGGAGGGGGGAAGGGAAATACCAGGAGAGCTTGAAGGAGCACCACAGACCCAACCACGGGCTGGAAAGGCAGGCCTTATTATGCGATACTCATTAAAAACTATGTTGTCAGGTGGTCTGAGGACCGGGACTATGTCCTTCCACATGGAAAAGATAGTGGGGAACCATTAAATCCCACAGAAAGGTATGAGAGAAGGGGGGCTGGAGCTGGAAAGAGGCAGATTCAGCCTTGAGTTGAAAGCCAGTGTCCTAATGGTGAAAGAATTTGAAGGTTGGAAGGGCTTTTCTCAGGGAAATGATGGGCTTACAGCATTGTTCAAGCTTTTGCAAAGAGTTTAGATCTCTTTTTTAAAAAAGAAACCATTTAATCCATCTCCTGGAAGCAACTCTGAGGCTGATGTGAGAATGGGCTGGGGTGAGTGACCTCCCCTGGCCAAAGGGGCCAAATTGTCCACCTCATCCCTTCCCTTCGCAGGCCGTTGGGAACAGATTGTCTGCAGTGCCCTGCAATTATTCGAGCAATGATTAATCAATCTCTTGCTTCAGGGTTCAGGCGGACTTTTGCAGAGAACAGGAAGGTTTCTCTAATCTCCACCCATCCTCTGCAGCACCAGACATTTCTTGAAGTAGAAGCAGCAGAGCACCAAAAATGAAACCCTGCTGGCAAACTGAGCTTTGGTGTTCAGAACCTGAGCTGATTTTGGGATTCAGACTTGAGAGGACTCTCAGATTATCAGAAGACTGTGGGGATGCTCAGCTTCCCTGGGGCAAGGAACCACCCCCAACAGAGCAGCTCCTGCTGTTCCCAGAACCATGCCCATGCCAGGGACTTGGGCTGTGGTGGCCTCCCTCCTGTCCCCTGCCTCTGGCACTCTCTTTATTCCCCTACAGACTCCAATTCTTGCTCATGGGGCTTAGCACGGGGGCTCCTGGGTAAGAAGTAGTGAGCTGTGCTATGCATGAGGTGTGGGGAATCCTCTTCCCTCCTTTGCTGCCTTCCCACTGCTAGACCCCTGGACCTGGCAGGGTGCAGGTCTAGGAGAAGGCATCCTGAGCCATTCCCTGGCCACGACACTGGTGGATTCATGTCCTGCTGGCACAGGAGCTGCTGAGGGTCTGGCAGAGCTGGCCCAAAGGGAGGAGAAGCTGGAGAGGAGCAGGAAGAGGGAAGTTCTCTGGAAGCACAGCTTTTCAAGGCATCAGCTGAATCTACCACATCCCTGATGCTTTCTAAGCTGGCCTTACCTCCTCTGGGGGATCTGCTATTCATACCTCCTCTGCAAGGAGAATTACACCCATTTCCTGCTTTTGTTAAGGTCCAATGGTCTCCTGCTTGTAAACCCACCTCCAGCCAGCCTCCAGCTGCTGCTGGGAGATGGTCCAGCCCTGGAGACAGTCTCTGCAAGCAGGCACCGGTGAAAAGAGGTCTCTACATCCCCCAAACAGGAGTTGTTTGCTGTTGGGGCAGCTGTGACCTCTCCCTTCAAGATCCTGCCTTTTGCTTGCAGTCGAAGGGAGACAGGAGGAAACTTGGGGAGAAGAAGACCAGATCAGACCTGCCCTGCCCAGCTTGACTTACATGGGGGACGGGAGACACAACAGCAGGAAACTCGGCTCACGCTCTGACTTGCCCACAGGGCTGGGCAGGAGAGGAGCTGCTCTGCCTACAGAGAAGGAGAGAGGTTAGGCTCCCCTCATCCCCTCTCCTGTCAGGGCAGAAACATTTTGGGGATCTCTGGCCAGCCGTGCTGTCACACATGCTTCTGTAGGGCTCAGGGTTGCATCAGGGGCAGTCATCACTGCAGGAAGGGTGCTGGATACCAACCATGGGGCAGGGACCATGGCAGGGACAGAAAAACCATGTGCATGGACACCAGAAGATAGAGAGCTCAGGATCAACATGGAGTTGGCAGGAGATGGCAGGTACTGACTGAGAGGTGCACAAGGCAAGGTTAGTGGATGGAGACAGCAAAGGAGAAGGGAGGTGGAGGACGGGGACCCCAAGATGCCATGAGCATCAACAGAGTAGAAACAAGTTCACTGTGAATGTGGAGGGCATGGGGAGGTGGAGGACGGGGACCCCGAGGTGCCATAAGCATCAGGAGGGTAGAAACACTGTGGATGCAGAGGGCAGGAACAGGCAACCCTGGCACTGGGACCTCATGGATGGGGGAGACCAGGGCTGGGAATGGAGAAGCACTGATGCTATGCGGGCAGTATCTGGTGGGAGGCTGGTGAGCTGCGCGCTGGGGCTGGCACGTGGCCTCCCTGCACCACCAGGCAGGAGCAGAGGCAGAGGCTTCAGGCCAGCAAGGGGCTGGGGTGGGGGATGACAGCAATGGCGGACCTGCATGGCCTTTGCAGTCTCTGGGGGTGGTGATTGGAGACTTGTGTTTGCTGCCCCTTTATCTCATCTCTTTGTTTGCTCTGCAATATCCCAGAGCCAACACTCTCCAGGGCAAAATCCAGAGACATTTGAGTGAGACTCCAAGGGAATGCAGTGCTAAACAAGTGACAAACAACCTGGGCTCTGCTGAAAAAGTCTAATTGAGACCCTCTCACGGGGGACATGGTTCCCAGCGATGGGAACCGTACGCAGCAGGACTGGCCACAATGGGCCTGATCCAGTCCTCAGCACAAGAAGAACATGGACCTGTTGGAACAGGTCCAGAGGAGGCCCTAAGATGCTGCAAGGGCTGGAGCCCCTCTGCTGTAAGGACAGGCTGAGAGTGTTGGAGGGGTTCAGCCCGGAGAAGAGAAGGCTCCAGGGAGACCTTAGAGCCCCTTCCAGGGGAGGAAAGCCATAGGACGAGGGGGAAGGGTTTGACACTGAAAGAGGGGAGATGTAGATGAGATCTGGTGAAGAAATTCTTTACTGTAAGGGTGGTAAGACCCTGGCCCAGGTTGCCCAGAGAAGCTGTGGCTGCCCCATCCCTGGAGGGGTTCAAGGCCAGGTTGGAGGGGGCTTTGAGCAGCCTGGTCTGGTGGGAGGTGTCCCTGCTCATGGTAGGGAGGTTGGAACTTGATGTTCTTTAAGGTCCCTTCCAACCTGAACCATTCTATGATGTTGTGATTCTATGATACTTCCTTCCCCAAAGCCCAGGAGACCCCCTGGCCCATGCAGCAGCGTGTCAGATGGTTTGTTTGGTGCCATGCAGGTGAGTGGGGTCCCCAAAAGCAGGAAGGCCAGGGAGGCAGAGGAGAGGTGGCAGGGCTGTGTGGGCAGAGTGGAAAGAGAGCTTTGGGGCAGGTTCATAAGGAGCTATGAGCAAGATGTGTCCCGGGAGACTAGACTTTGCCCATCCTGGTAAACAAATAGCATCGATTGCTCCAAACCAATAACTGACTCAGTCATCCGTTTCTTTTGCTAACAGACACAACCTGCAGGGCCCTGAACTTTTGTATATTTATTTTAGGACAAAAGCATTAAAGGGAAAATATCAAACAACAAATAATCTACATGCACACTGGCTTCCCAGGCATTCTCTTCTCCCTAGGGCATGCTGGTAGGTACAGCCTGTGCTGGTGAGTCCCAGAACGCAAAAACATGTCTGCCTGTCCCCAGGATTGTCTCTAGTCCCTCAACATCCACCATTCATTCAGCATTTCAAAGCAGAGCAACCCAGTCTGGGTGGTTTCTTCCAGGAGGTGAGGTTGTCTTCAGACTTGTTTGCTGCACGGGGACTTGCATTTATTTTTCCCTCCCAGATGGGCCCCGTGGGTCCTGGGGACTTGAGGATTTATGCAGCACCTTATTGCACAGGGTGCCCTTTGAAACATCTACAACACCTCCACGTGATCCTCTAAAACGTTCCTTTGTTGGTTGCCTTCCATGCCACACAATTGCCAGCATGCAGCCAGTTAGAAATGGGTGAGAAGAGCCCTGTGTTGGTGGTCTTTGTCTGAGGGTATGAAGTTTCAGATGATTCCTTTGGCCTCAGGCCTGATGAGGTCACCAATATGCCCAGCTTGAGGTAGCCCCAGTGCTCACCAACCTGGTGCAGTGCTGGTCCAGTGCTCACCAACAGCCCAGTCACTGTCCCACCAGGAGCTCCAGCTTCAGCAGCGATCACTCATGCTTGCAAACAGCCTTATTCCATCTCCAGAGGAAACTCTTCAAAGCCACCCAAGCACTTTGATTTGGGAAAAGTTTTCATTCCTGTGAAGATAAGAAAAGCTCCCTTGGCAAAGTGCAAGGGCCCCCAAGAGGCACCACAGCCCATGCGCATGTGAGCCTGGCAAGCCAGGGGATGAGAGAGCAAGGCAGGCAAACAAGTCCACAGCCACCGCCTGCAGTGTGCATCACTGGTGGCTTGCCACAGGATAGAAGCTGGCCCTGCAGTGCTGGAACTGGACTCTGCCCTCTGCCAGGGCCAGTGATGATGTGAAGTGACCCAGAGATAGGCTGTCTCAGCCCCTGGGAAATAGGGTGGCCACCTCCAGGCTCTCAGGGCTGGGCTTGCAATGAGGGGGAGGTGTCTCCCTGCCAGGGTCTGGGAGGAGGTCTGGTGTGGCCTCTTGCAGGAATGATGGTGTGATGACCCAGGTGCTGCACCCAGCTCTGCTGCCCAGGGGCTTGTTTTAGAAATGGGTGGAGTGTGTCTGGATTTCAGAGCTGTAAAATGACAAAGTGCAAGAAGGACAGATTGACGGGATGGGCTGAGAGTGAGGTGTGAAAAGCCAGGTGGGAACTAGACAGGGTAGGGACCAGGCTGTCAGGGAAGTCTGTCTGCCTCTAGGGAATGATGGGGAGAGTCATCACCATGAGGGTACATTCTTCCTGCTACCCCTCCTGCGATCAGGGCCTTGCCCTCACCCTCCAGCCTTGTCCTGGCCTGGAGCAATCAAAGCTTTAGTCACAAAGATCCCCTTTGCTGCAGGGTATAGGGGCCAAGAAAAAAAAAGCAATATTGGTGTCTAGGTCTTCTCTACAGCAAGAAGTAAAACTAATGTCCTTAAGCAACTCAGAAGGGAGGTTTGGATAATGAGATCCCAGCCAGCCAGCTGAGGTTCCTGCCAAAACCACCATGACCCAGCCAACAGGGAGCAAGGAAAGCCTTTTCAACATCAAGACATCCCAAGCCTGAGTATGGAGATGGCTCTGTGAGTTGGAGGGATGTCACAGGGAGCTGCAGCCTTTGGTAAGGGCTGGAGGAAGGTGAATTCGGCGCTGCATGGCAAGAAACCGTGGTCTCTTCCATCCAGCAAATTCAATGGCGCTGTGCGTGTGACGTGAAAGCAAGACAAGTGGAGCCAAGCGTGGGAAGTGCCACTGGGGTTAGAGGGGGCTGAGTGAGCCAGATACACGTCTTCAAGCAAAGGGGTAGACCAGCAGAGAGAGAAAAAACACTGGAGAGCATTGGCCTGGCTCGCAGCGAGACATTTTGAGTGAACCTGATCACATTACGTTTTGCTCACAGAATTAAATCTCTTGGCCTGATTACAGCAGTGTCCCTCGGACCTGGAGCGGGCTGAGGAGCCGCACACAAAGGGCGTTGTGAAGTGGTGCCAGGAGTGGGTCGGCCCCTCATAAGTGGTGAGGAAGGTGAAGGGGGCAGCATGCCGGTGTCAGCGGGTCACCACGGTGTTACCGGGGTGCTCCACGGTGGGAGGTGGCAGCACGGGGAGGGAGGATGCAAGGCACAGCCCGATATTTCACAGGCTGGTGAAATGCAAGTGGGAAGGGGACCCTGTGCTCCCCACCTTGCTCCCTTGCTCTGTGGAGGGGCTGCCCTGTGGGTTCAGAGCCCATCAGGCTCAAGCAGGGCTGGTCCCGAGTGAAAGCTCAGCTGCTGGCCCTTGTGCAAAACCCAAACCATTTCAGTGTGGCCGCACAGACAGTTGTGCTGGTGCAACTACAGGAGGGCACAGGAGATACAGGGAGGACAAGGCAACTGCAACACCATCACTCGACCACGTCAGCCCCACGGGAACACCAGCACCAGATCCCTTGGTGATGTGCGTGGTGCTCATCACCTTCTGGTCCATCCTGGGGGTGCCTGAGAGTGGAAGTGCCTCATCGAGCATCAGGCAGCTCCTGAGCTGCCTTCAGCAGTGGTTTTAGCTGGGCTGAAGGGGCAGTTCCCCAGCTGGGCAATGTGTTCCTCTGCCCTGCCCTTCTTTTGCTCTTTGTGACTCCACGCCTGCAGTGTTAGTGTCCTGTGAGACAACAGACAGGCCCTGCTCAAAGGGGGTGCAGTTAAACTGGGGAAACTGTTGAGTTTGAACATTACATTGGTGGAGCAAGAGAGGGCAGGGTTAGGAGAGAGTGAACTGGAGAGATGCTGGGAGTGATGGAAGGAGCACAGGAGAGCCTGGGAGACCTGTCCTACTTTTTCAACAGTTAAGAGCAGGGAGTGTGGGGGGGTCCCCACTGATTTCTTGTCCTCAGGCCCCTTGGCATATGCTGCGGGAAGCTGCAGTGGGGATTTGCAGACCAGCGTCCCTCCAGACCAGCCTGCGGTCTCTGCGGTGCCCCGTGCAAATGCTCTAGAGAAAGGTGCACGAACGCCCCGGGGCACAAGGCAGGCAGAGGAGGCCCTTGAGGGAGGTGCTTGCTCTTCTTTCTGCCAAGAAAAGCCCAGGGCAGAAACATTCATCTGTGCCAGCTCCCTGCCTGTACGCCCACCTCGTAACAACGGGGGGGCTCAGGGGAGGCTGGTTTGGGGGCACAGTTCAGCTCCAAAGGACTGGAGCAGGCAAAGAGGTACTCTTTGAGCATCAGGACCTCTGCTGATGGGTCCAGAGGGCCCAAGGTTCCTTGCAGTGGACTTTGTCACAAAAGGTATTACAGAAAAGTCTCAAATGCTCTTTTGGGTGGGTTTTTTTTTCAGTCTGAGTCAGGTATTTAAAAGCCCATGGACTTTTCCATGCCCCTCCACCTATTTAGGAAAGTGGGAGGGGAGGAAGTGACAAAACCCATCCCATAATATATTTTTGTTTTGCAATCCTATTGTTAGCACCGAAAAAAATATCAGCCAAAACAGCATCAGTGGAAGGCAGCACGCCCAATCCCTGCTGGTGAAACCAGCCCGCTCGGAGACACCCTGGCTGGCTGCAGGGGACTGGTGGCTGTTTGGTCATTTGGGTGTTTGGTTTATGTTCCTTATATTTCAGCCCAATTTTCTAAGAAAATGAGACAACTTTAGCTCTCGCCTGATTCCACCAACGAGGGTGAGCTCTGCAGAATTTCCCTTCCTTGGTTTGTTCCCAGAATCAGTGGCTGGATATGGGGAGGTGCAAAAAGTGCCCCAAAGGAGGAAAAGACATAACATGAGCAAATGGCAACCTCCTGCATGGCTGCCAGCATCTTCCCAGCACTGCGGTACCCCTGAGCCTCAGTGCTGAGAGCAGGGACCAGTTCCCAGTCAGGGGCCGGATCCTGATGTGCATACACATGGAAAGACGGGGGATGGAGCTGCTCACAGCTCCCACGGTGTCTTCCTTGTCTGTGCACAAACAGCAGGTTCCCTTCCGGGCTTGAAAGTGCTCCTTCCTCCCAGCAAACGCAGAGCATCCATGCTGGGCGCAGCGTCTTGAGGGGAATGAAGAGGGAAGGAAAAGCCTGGTTTGTCCTGGCTCTGACCTGGTGCCAAAAGCTTGACAGAGTCTAAACCCCTCTGTCTGATAAGGGTCCTGCTGGCCCCGAAGCCCTGCTGTCTGCTCACAGCTTTGGTGGCAGCTCTGCCTGCTGCCAGCCCCTCCATCCTGGCCCCAACCTGTGTCTCCTGTTGCATGGACACCACTTGTGTGACCACAAGGGGACCAGACCTAGGAATAACCTGCCCTAGAAAAGAGGAGCTGCTCGGGTGATGCGCACTCGTTTGAAGTGGCTGGATACGGCAGCTCAGGAACCCCGTCTCCACGAGATTTCTAATTACGCTTCTGCATAATTGTTTCAACCATTTCCTCACGCTGAAGCAAAGCTTATTGGTTTGTAATCCCTAGCACACCCCGGGGCCTTCTTTAAAATGTAGGCCCAGCATTTACTGCCCCCGGTGCAATAGTTGGAGGATATGAATTTGTGTGTTATTGCTAAGAGCTTAGTCACTTGCTTTTTAGCTCTTTGAGGACTCCAGATGTGTCATCCGGGCTCAGGGATTTGTTACCTTTTGTGTGTTCCAGGACCGTGGCTTCGAATCCTCCATCTCTGCCTTTTCCTTCCCCACCTGAGGAGGATGAGTTTGGGAACATGACTCTCCGCTTCTGCATGAGGATTTCATTTCAGGGGATGCCCCCATCTTTGGCCAGCTGATCCCTCAGCTTCACCACATTTCCTCCATGCCCCCATCCCCAGCAGGCTCCCCTGTGCGTGTGTTGCGCTGTCGGTGTGTGCTTTCAGCCACCTCTGCCTCCCAATTTCCACCCCACATTTTACCCGCTGCATTTTTCTCTTTCTTTCTGTTAGCTGTCTGGAGGTTAATACCTATTTTCTCAACAGCATTTGGCTCAAACAATCTCACGCATCTGCCAATAAGAGCAATATGAACCTTCCCTGTTTCTCTTCCCAGCTCTCCCCAAAGCACTGCTCGGCCGGCTCCAGCCTGAGTCCCGTCACATTGCACACTGCCACGTTCAGATCTCTGCCTTTCCAGGCTTGAGCCTCCTTCGTCTCCATCCACTCCTCCTAGGAGACGTGTCGCAGTGAAAACTGCCCTTCCTTCCATCCCAGGCACTGCAGCTTTAATCATCTGCCTCCCTTGGAGGGAGCCACAGCAACACTCTGAGGCAGGATTGGAGCAGGGGCCAAGGTTAAACCCAGCTCCAGGGGAGGACAGCCCAAATGGGAACCTCCATGGGAAGGAGAAGGGCATGCCACCCTGCTCAGGGAGAGGGCTTGGGCTCATCCTGGTGCTGCGGCAAAGAGTAAGCTTTGGGGATGCATAAACAGCATGTCCTGGGTGGTCTTCCAGCTAAGGTGGCACCGTGAGGCTTGGGAAGTGGGTGCACAGAGGTGCACAAAGGTGGAAGGTGGTATCACCCAGCATGGACACTACTGGAGCAGCGAGCTGACATCCCAACAGAAACAACTCCTGCAGTTGCTGTTTGCTCCCACCTCCACCTGTAGCTTCCTCTCATTTCAGCCTGCCGGCCTCCTGCTCCACATGCCCCCCTTCAGAGACCATGCCCTGTGCCCAGGGGACTGCTCCCAGCAGGATTTTGCAATCTTTGCCATTTCACAGAATCACAGAATGGTCGGGGTTGGAAGGGATCTCTGGAGATCATCCAGTCCAACTCCCCTGCCAGAGCACATCCACCTACAGCAGGTTGCACAGGAAAGCATCCAGGCAGGTTTGGACTATCTCCAGAGAAGGAGACTCTACCACCTCTCTTCCTGGGCTCTGCCACCCTCACAGGAAAGAAGTTCCTCCCCATGTTTAGATGGAACTTCTAAATCAAGTTTGTGCCTCTTACCTCCATAAGCCTTTGCAGAAGGACAGGAAGTGCTGAGCTTCAGGATGGTCTGCCAGCAGGCAGGAACCTGTGCAGGACGGAGGGTTCCCAGGAAGGGAGACTGACTGTGTTCAGCACTGTTTGCTTGCAGAGCACCAGCGTCTTCAGCCAGACGAGAGGGACATTGCAGACCACCAGTGTCTCACTGTGATTTCTGCTGATGAGCACCTGAGGGTCTGGACCCACCTGCACAGTCCAGGTCAGTGATGAGCTGTTGAACATACGAGCTGCTCTCGCCCTCCCAGACTGACAGAAATTAGGAAAGCATCCCTGGCAGCCCGCCCTGGGGTCACACCTGGAGAGACACAATATGTGATGGAGTAATAGAAAACTGGGAACGTGTCCTCACAAAAGTCCCAATGACACTTGGGATTGTGGTGCTGAGAAGCCACCTGCATGCTTAGGACCACTGGGAGGACGGACAAGTGGCTTCTTGCCACAAGCCCCAAATCCTGGTGCTGTTGTCCACATTGGGATGAAGAAAGGCTATCGTGTGTTAGACCTGCTGCGGCTCCTGAGAAAACAGATGGGAGCAATTTTGGGTTCCGAGCAGCAGCAGACCTGATGAAGCAGCAACACCAAGGGGAGATGTGCACCACTGACACCAGTAACAGCTTTCTGCTGCTCCAGAGATGCTTCACTCTGCTTGATCTGGGGATCCAGGGCCCCTCTGGCCTCCTCTCCACAGCACCCTGCTGTCCAGCTGCAAACTCAGCCTGTGCCACACTGATCTGCCAGGCAGGATGAGGCATCAGGCTAGAGCAGCTTCCCAGGGCTCCCAGGTTTGGCACCCCAATGGCCTCTCCCAGGTCCCCACTGCCCCTGGCCACCAGCTGCTGTGGGAACTGGCAGCTCCATCCCCAGCCCTTGCCCCAGCCACCTCCACCCCTTTGCACCTGTGAGCTGGATAGCACTGCTGGTAGATGCTTGTGTGGGCTGAGCCATCTACCCAGGGTAGAGCTCCCAGTGCTCTCCTCCATCAGCAAAGCCTCTTGAGTGGCTTCAAAGTTGCCATTTTCCCCAGAGAAGCCCTGAGCTCTCTGGCCAAGACACAGCCTTCCTTCGGTTGTGCGTCTAGCATCTCCAGACAGGGATCTCTTCTAAGAGACAAGGCCACCACAGGGTGTCTGCAGAGGTCCCAGGGCAGGACGCACATGGCCATGCCGTGGTGCTGCCCAGGCAGAGAAGAATAGCAGCAGCAGCAGCAGCAGGCCTGCGCACAGTTATGCAGTAATATCCAAATCTGCTTACTGTCTGCCGCTGTGATTGAAGGAGTTTCTGTAATAATGTATTAGCTAAAGCTTCCAGATTATCCCAAAAACATCAGCTTTAACAAAGGGGTAATGCCTCTTTAATCCCCGCATGATCCCGGTTCCCGGTCTCTGCAGGACATTAATTCACGGCTAATACACAGACTCCAGGCGGGCTGCTAATGTGGGATGCAGCCGAGGCCGGGGCCAGCCAGCCCCACGCTGCTCCTGCCTCGCCCAGGCCACCGCTTTGTTCTCCCCTGCTCCCTGGGATCCCTGAGATCTTCAGCCTGGCCCCCAGTTTCTGAGCAGGGCTCCCGGCTTTGGATAGCTGAGGCAGGACTCGGGGCAATAGAGGATGCTCCCCCCTCTTCCTTGGGCTCCTGGTGCTGGGTGTTGGATGCTTGTTCCTCACCCCCACGTCCCTGGAGGAGGACAAGCCGGTGTAATTGGCTGCGGCTGGTTTTGTTGCACTTGGCAAACAGCTTCCTGGAGGCCTGCTGGCTGGAAATGGCATGGCCAGGGCTGAGGGGTCTGCTGGGTGAGCATGGAAAGCTGCATCCCTTGCAAGCACAAAGACATCAGAGAGGCCTTCAACCTAGCCTCATCCCTTGTGCCAGAGAAGCCATTGTCTCTCTGCTCCCGAGAGCTGGTTTTCGGAAAAGGACAGCGCAGGCTGTTGGAGGACAACAGCCTCCAGCGGGCCCAGTGAAGGCAGGGCTGCAGGTCCAAAACCCAGGGTGTGTGGAGACCAGCCAGGAAACAAGAGAGTACAGGAGCTGGATGGACAGACCTAACAACAGATGGGGACCACGCGACGCCCATCCCCTTCAGCAGGACCTCAAGAGTCAGTCTGCCCCACTGACAGGCTGCAAAACACTATGGAAATTGCTGTTCTCATCCTGGAGTGCTGCAGCTGCAGCTGCTGAGCCTCCACTCCCACCCCGTTACCAGTCCAGCCATGTACAGAATGAAGACAGTTCAAGGAGAGGTCCCTTTTGAAACAGCTTCTCAGCCTTCTCCTTCTGCACCCCTTTATTGTTCTTCTCCAGGCCCAACTCCATGAGCAGAAGATAGGGCTATAATTGAAACCGATGGTTGTGATGGTCAGATGTGTTCTACTTTATCAGAGAAGATATTTTGCCCTGCAAAACTGTGGTCATCTGGTGGGAACATCTGGCTGATTTCAGTCAACCCTTCAGAAAGTCTTTTTTTCCTGCATGGCACAGAAAGCAATCCTCCTCCACCATGATCTACTAGGGATGTGCATCAGGTGCCAGCTCTCCTGAAAACATTTGGTGGTGGGAGGGCAAGAGAGGAACCACAGGATTTTGTAGGTTTTTTTTATAGAATCAATAGAATCATCTGGGCTGGAAGAGACCTTCAAAGGTCATCTAGTCCGACCCCCCGCAGTCAGCAGGGACACCCCCAACTAGACCAGGTTGCCCAGGGCCTCGTC
>JAOXNO010000052.1:30878880-30898496 GCA_028565335.1 Limnodromus scolopaceus | reverse complement strand
CTGAACACCCCCAGCTCCCTCAGCCTCTCCTCACAAGACTTGTGCTCCAGACCCCTCACCAGCTCCGTTGCCCTTCTTTGGATTCTCTCCAGCCCCTCAATGTCTTTTCTGTTATGAGGGGCCCAAAACTGGACACAACACTCAAGGTGTCCCAACACAGCTTCCCCCAGCCTTGGAAGATGAGTGGGTGCTAGAGGCGGTGGAGCCCTGCCTGCACCCCTGCCCGCGGCGGCCAGAAGTGGGAATCATCCCGGCATAGCTCATGGGCCAGCCCTGCTGGAGCCAGACGGGCTGAGAAGCGCCCGGGGCTGGTCCTGCCCTGGGTGGACCCATGTCGCCGCAGCTGGTCCAGCCCCTGCAGCCTGTCTGCAGGGAACAAGGGCCCCTTTCTGGTGGATGAATGGGATCAGTGTGTGCGGCCCCCCGGCAAGACCCCGCAGTCCCAGACCGGCCGCTGCTGGGCAGCAGGGCCGGGGTCAGGGGTACCCCGCGGGCACGGCGCGGCAGGGCAGCTATTCAGGGAAAGAGCAAGGCCCTCCCAGTGCTCAAGGTCGCCTTTGTGCCGTGCATCCCAGAGCAGGGGCTCCCCTGGGGTCGGCGGTGACACCAAACGGAGGAATGATGGCACTGGGCCAGTGCCAGGGCTCTTTATCCCCAGTCTCTCCCCCCTGCAGCTGGTGGTGTCCCACCCCTTGTCCCCTGTGGGGCCAGCTCTGTGGAGTGGCAAGATGCTCTTGCTCCGTCCCCTGGCACTGGCCACCAGGACTCCAGCCCAGAGAGGTGGCACTGGCAGCTGTGGAGCTGCTGTTTCGGGAGGGCAGGTTGGAGCCCATCCCTCAGGCACTGGCCATGGATGACTGCGGGGATGTGCTGGCCAGGTGGCACTCAAGGCTAGCTTATCTGATGATGTTTTCATCTATTGACAAATCTATTATTGATGACACGCTTCCCTGGACTTGGCAGAGCTCTGTCCATGCTCCAATCATATCCATCAAATAAATCTCCGCCCGGCTTTGCCATCGCTGCTGAATTAATTATCCCCAGATTGTTTTTTCATAAATATTTGACAAGCACTAACAATGCAAGGCGTGAAGCCCCCTGGTAATTCTGTGGCTCCAAATTACCCTTAAAAGGTAGCTGTCACGTCCAGCAGTGCAGAGCTAGGGCTGCTTGGGGGGAGGTGTAAAGGCTGGGGCAGGACCTTGATTGAGGACTGGCTGCTCCCCCCACCCCCCACCTCCCCCCCGGGGTTTTGGGATTCCACACAATGAGGTGTAAATGGGGCACAGCACTGAGACCCATCTAACTCACTATCAAAGGCAGCCTGAAGCAACAAGGACAGCAAACTGGTCCCAAAGGGATGGATGTGCATTGCATGGGACAAGGATCCTTCCTGCAAGGGTGGGGTGCTGCTGTGGTGCTGTGGCTTTGTGTATCACCCCCTCTGTGATAGCACAGCCCTGGGATCTTCAGATGTTCATCAGCAGAAAGTCTTGGCACAACGATTGCTTGGTGGCTTTGAGCTGTGATTAGGCATGGGGGGGTGCCCATCAAATGGGTAACTTGGTACAGGGTGATCTGTGGGGCATTGTGCCTCTGGCCCCCAAGCTTTTCTTCACAAACCATCCCTCCCCTTCCCGGAGGCCCCACAAGCTGTCTTCAGGGCATGGAGATAACCACCTTCATGCCGGGCCACTCTGGGGCTCAGCCTTGGGAGTGGGCTTCAGGCATCCATCCTGCTTGCTGCAGGTTTTGGGGATGGGCACCTGGGAGTGGGACACAACCCTGTGCCAGAAGGCTGGTGCTTTGCCAGAGGAGGTCCAGGCTGTGGAACCCTGCATGTGCCCACCATGCTCACCAACCCCAGCCATGCTTCAGCAGTGGTGCTGAGGTTCTGGGAGGGAGTGGGTACCCAAAAGCAGTCCCACAAATCACTGGTGGCCAGAAGGCTGGCAGAACCGAAACAAACCCAGAGCAATAACTGGAGGCACTACAAGTCTGGCTAAAATTAAATTTAGGAGCGAACCTGGAAGCTTCCCAGAAAAGCTCGCGAAGCAGTCTGCAGTCAGAAGGGAAATCTTTGCTGGAGCAGAACCCACCACGAAGCAGCCTGAGCAGCCGGTCTGCAGATCTCCCTGCTGGGCCAGACCGAGGACGCGACCAGCAGCCAGGATGCTGTTGGCTCAGCAGTGCAGGACAGCAGATACCAAAAGAGTCATTGGAGACTTCCGAGTAGTTCACAGAAGTGAGTAAGCATGAGGACTTCAGGAGCTAAAGTGAAAAATGATCCCATTGTGTTGCAGATTGGTCCAGGAGTGCTTGTCAGGCTCAGAGCAGAGGCTGGATCACTCTTCTTGGAAGGACAAGGCCACCCCAACACAAGGTCATCCTTCCTTCTCTCTCTTGCTCTCCTCACAGCCCAAATGCAGACGTGGACCTACCCCTGCCAGAAGCTGTTCACACCTGGCAGAAGCCCTGGAATCTGCTTTGGGGCAGGAATGAGCTGAGAAGGACACAGGTCAGAGCAAATGTCTGCAGGGTAACGCTGCCTTCTCTGGCAGGAGGAAGACCTCCCGGCAGACCCACAGACAATGCAAGGACTCCCAGGATAAACTGGCAATGGACCAAAGTATGGATGCTGAGCTAGGATGGGACTGGCAATTTAAAATGAGAGAAAGGAGACTAAAAGCCCCCAAGAGATGCTGGGACCGGCACTCAGGCTGGAATCTTCTTTGTAGAGACGTGCTGGGAGGGGACTAAGACACGTGCTGGGGATGGGAGCATGAAGCCTGCACATAGAGAATGGGGCTGGCATAGGGAAGGGTGACTCTAAGCTGGTTCTAGGAGTTATCAAACAATTAAAGATGTGATAAATTTAGTCTGTGGAACAGGAAATTGGCAATAATGCAGAAATGAAAGGAAGCAGTTGAGCTAACTGCTGGGCACTCTACAAAATTGGCTATAAAAAAGAAGGACTGCCATAAATATAAGGGCAGCCGGGAGAGGACATTGCTGGTAATAAAACCCCTGCTCCCCATGCGGGAAACGGGGAGACACAGAGCTGAAGCTATGAAGATATCAACTGTGGCTGTGCTCGTTCAGGATGTAGAGCTGAACAGCAATAATGGAAGGCCAGAAGCAAAGCGTGTGCTGCGTTAGCTCACCCCTGCTCTGAATTGATGGCGTTAGATGAAAATGCTTCAAAAACTAAAAAAAAATAATAAAATAAAAACCTACCCCACCATTCTCAGGGTGCTGACCAGAGTCTTGGCCTGAGCTCCCATGGAAAGAGGCCCTGAGGAAAGGTACCCAATCCACAGGCTGGGAAAGTGTCGCTCTGGTATTTGGACAGGCGTCAGGATAAAGGGTGAGCTAATTGCCTCGGATTGCACTGCATCAAATGAGCACATAATAAATGCCAGGATTGGGGTCAGGCAAGTGCAGCCCATGGAAATTGCCTTTGAAGCCGGAGCCCCAGCGAAGAGCCGACTGCAGGGAAGGTCCCGGCAGCAAACACGGTGCTCTGCCACCGCCGGAGCCATTCTCCTCCTGCGCAAGCAGCAGCAACAACAGTTTCATGACAAAACCGAGCTAATGAATTGTTAAGATTGACTGGAGCTATTTTCAGCGGATCCAGGACAAAACATTCAGCAAAATTCCAGCTATAGGAGGTAAAAAAAAAACCACCCAGCTGCTCTGCGCTCAAGAGGCAGGAAACAGACTCTCGTGGGACATGAGCACATGTAGGGTCCCTTGGGCTGGTGTCCATGACCCCTGCTTTCCTTCTGTCTTTGTATGGAGACGGCTGGGGGGGAATTTGTTCTGCTCTGCTGCTGCCAAGCGCTGAACCTGTGGGCATCTGGCTTTTCTGGGCCACCAACAGCCCACTCCTTGGGGCTGGTGGCCATCAGCAGGACACAGCTAAGCATTCTCCGCAGCTCCACGTTTGCTGATGGCTGGGAGCTTGACCTTGATCAAGCTCTGTGCCGTGCAGGAAATTCATAGTGAAGGACACAGCCTTGGTCACCATGGATGTCCTTGTGCCTTTCATTAAGGCATGGTGACTTCTTCTGAGGAGGTGTCTCAAGCGAAAAACCTGGTCCGGGGAAGTACTTTGCAATGCCCACCTTAGAGAGGTGGTCTCTCTCACCACAGCCACCTGGAACTATTGGGCTGTCCTACAGCCCCCCCAACTCCTAAACAGGGGTGGTGGGGACCCAAATGGGGCATGTGCATGGCAGACAAGGATTCTGGGGGTTCTCTGGGAAACCTCAGGGAGCTTAGGGGTCTCCAGCGGCTCTGGGCAGCTGCTGTAGCGGACCTGCTCAGGACCCTGCATAGTGCCCTCCTCTCAGGGCTCTCTCTGAGCCTGCTTTTGGCCCACTCCTGGCTCATCCCCTGGACAGTGGCACAGGTGCCAGCCCGCACCCACAGCCTGGCCATCCTGCTGTCCTGCAGCCATCCTTCAGCTCTTTCCTGCCCTGCAGAACCCAGGCAGTGGGCCCGCCCACCTCCATGACCAAGAGAGCTTCTAAACTTCCATGCCAGGCTTTGTTCCAATAGAAATTAGGTTGGTTTCATGCACAGATACCTCAGGGAGAGGCAGAACAGAGGAAATATTGTTTTATAAAGCCCCCTCCCCACCACATCTGCTGTAGCCCTGTACCTACATCTCAAACAATGTCAATTCTGCACCAAGGCAACCCTCTCCTTAACTCCCTGATGTCTACTTGCCCCTCCAAGCAGCCCCACTGCGCTACAGGTTCCCCCAGCATGAGCCATCCTGCCCCATCCCTTCCCTATACCCTGCCCCAGTCTGGGTGCTTAGCAGAGACCATGGGCTGCTGCAGGCTGGATGGTTGCTGAGGGGTTGACATGACCCTGGCAGTGCCCGGACCTCCCACAACAACTCCACAGCCACCTTGCACCGTGCCTTGCCCTATGTGCCTGCATGAAACACCAGGATGAGCATGGAGGGGGGTACGGACTGTGGGGCAGAGCCCTCAGCACCTGGGGAGCAGCAGCACGCAAGCTTCTGATGGCTGCAGGGCTCATGGCGGGTGTTGATTTGGGCACCTCTGCAGTCCTCAGCACTCCCACACAGCCTGGGGAGAGCCCCAGCCATGGCAGAGTGATGTGGTCCTACAGGAGACACGTAGCACAGGCTATGTGCCTTTGTGGAAAATTGGTCCATGACTAAAAATACTCTCACCTTTCAGTGCAGACTCAGGCAGCGACGCAACAGGCTTGTCATGTGGCAGCAGCCGGAGCCGGGAAGGGAATTTGCATCAAGTGCTCACCATAGCGCGGTCCGCAGGGGAGCAGTGGGCACGTGCGAGCTGCTCTGCAGAGGTTCCCCGGGTGCAGGGGGGCGGCTGAGGCTATCGGAGCTCCAGCAGAAAGTCTGCGGCGAAGAAAAGGGGATGGATGAGTCACCCCATCTGCAGAGAGCCGGAGCTCACACTCACCCCATCTCCCACCACTAATTAATGCCAACACTAAATACAAACACATCCAAGTTACTCACTAACGGGACGTGGACGGGTTGAAATGCAGAGCCTTCACCAGCACTTGCTTTAAAAATGAAACAAACTCCCACGTGGAAACCTCCAGCTCCACTTGAAGCTGCTAATTTATTCCCCTTCCTGCTGCTCAGCCTCCAGACGTACCCCAGCAGGAGTGATGAGACCCAGCAGCCGGCTCCAGAGCTGCCTGTGCCCACCTTTCACTGCTCTGTGCACCGTGAAAGGAGCAGCTCTGATGCTAGAAGATGATGGCAAGAAGGGGCAGGGAAAGAGCTGAAGGCCTGGGATGGGATGCAGGGCAGGATGCAGCTCTAAGCCACAGGGTTAGCTGATGGAGAGGTACCTGGAGAAGGTCTGTGGTTGAAAGGTCTCTGGCTAAACCATGCAGGACTTGGGTGGCAGGTGGGGCCACGCTGCGCCTCTGTGGCCTTTTCCTGGCTCATGAACCCAGCCGTGGCACCCCCGGGGGTTTCTATGGAGCGCTGGTCTCTGCTCCCACAGCAGGCGGCCGACTGGCCGTGTTTCATTAATGCTCAGTGCTTAATGCAGCCGGTCGCTGTGACCCCTGCGGCCCGCAAGCGATGGGAGTCAATATCTTCTCACAAGGCAGTGTATAATCTGTGTGATAGCACGTGCGCTGTGGACTTACTGGAAAGACCATCCTGCTCTGCCAGGGTCAGCCTGGGACAGGGCAGCACAGACCATTTGCCCCCACTGGTCTCAAGGGGCTGGGTATCAGCATTGGCTGGTGGTAAGCCATCATTTGCAGGGAGCATTCATTATAAATTTAAATAATGAGGCTGAATCCCCACTTTGAACTTGAATGGGGTCTGTGGAGCCCCCAGACCAGCATCCTGGGATGTGTGCAGGTGGCCGGCCACTGTGTGCCACCCTGCTGCCCTGGTGTACACAAGTGTGCAAGGTATGCCTGTGGACGGCTGCTCCTGCTCCCAGACGGGGCCCTCCCTGCCATCTCCAGGCCAAGCTCTGCCTCATGCAGAAGCAAAGAAGGAAAAAACTGCACTGCAGCACCGACCCCACTGGCCCAAACGGAACCACACCCGTGCCATGGGGCATTGAAGCCCAACAATCCCCCCCGCTGTAACTCCTTGCCACGGGGAAGCCCCTCTTGCTGCCTCGGCCACCAAGGGCTCGAGAGAGATCCTGGTACCACCATCACTGCTGCTGCTCTGAGTGCATGGGCAAGGACAGGATGCCCCAGCATCCCCTCTGTCCTGGGATCCAGCAAAGCCTCTGCAGCGCTGGGGGCCCATGGAGATGCCAGGGAGCAGTGGGTGATGTGCCTGCTTTGCTGGCAGCCCCCACACACCCCTCTATCAGCTGGGCCCGGCTGCCTGGGCACCTATGGGTAATCCATCTGCTGAACATGCTACAGGCCATTAGCTTTAACTAGAGGGAGTTGTGGGTAGAATCATTAAAGGAAAAGTTCACAACGCAATTAATAAAGCACCTCATTAGGCCTCCTTCCTATACGAGCATGCAGCTCCCGCTACCGGCTCTTGCAGGTCTGGTGCTCTTGCTCCCCGTAAGGAGACATTCATTTTCTTCTCAGGAGGCAGCTGATGGCTGAAGATGGCACCAACAGGGTGCTGCTCCAGGACCGTGACTGTGGCTGCATGGCAGTGATCCCACCACTGTCCTGCCCAAGTGCCCCACAGCCCCAGGCTCCTGCAGGACAGCTCTCCATGTCCAGGTCAAACAGAGAGGGTAAGCACGATGCAAACCCACCACTGTGTGGTGAGGATGCAGAAGGCATCTGCCCTGATGCCAGCACCAGGACCAGTGGTAGCCCCTGCCCATCACCTGCCCTGCTTTGCCCATGTGGTCCCACTTGCTGCGTGGTTACCAAGCAGCATCTTCAGGGCTGTTGGCACCTTGATCTTGCACTCCTGGGCCTTCATTACAACTAAAACCAGACTTTTTACCCCCTCTGCCTCTCTTTGTGCTCCTCCACATGTTCATGAGAGCCCTGATGCCAGGCAGCACTGGTGCAACACGGCAAGGAGGTTCACCATCCTTCAGGGGCCATAGGAAGTCCTAAAGGAAGCCAAGGGCTGCACCTGGGGATTTGCCACCCAGATCTTCCTACAGTAGCGCTATGGGGTCTCCTGTGTGGGTCCCTGCCTCCTCAGAGAGTTTGCAAGGGTGAGTCCAGGGGCCAGGCTGTCTCCTGTCTGTGCTTGACCGGAGATGGTGGTCATGTGCAAGGCTTTGTTTGCCACCCTAGGCCACCACCAGGCACGAGGACTACTTTCAGAGACTGATTTTGCATCTCCTCTCGAGGCTGCCTCTCACAGCTACACAAGGTACTTTTGCTTTACTCTCCCAGCACCCACTGGAAGCTGCTGCATGCCCTGGGTGCCTGGGACCCACTCCCAGAAGTGTCTGCACAGCAGCCTGGGGGGACACTTCTTGGATGCGCCATGGAAAGGAAAGCACCAGGAGGTGTTGTCATTACTGACTGCTCTTTTTGCTGCCAGCGGCTGTTTCACATCGCTGGCTCTTTTTAGGTTTCCTTCATCCTATCCTCACCCTTGAAAATCTCCAATGTCTTGTCACTCATTGGCATGGAGGGCACCCACCAGACCTGTCTCTGCTCAGAAGCTGGCGGGGGGGGCCATGCTACGTGCCAGCAGCCAAATGCCGTAGAATCATAGAATCATAGAATGGTTCAGATTGTAAGGGACCTTTGGGGATCATCAATTTCCAACCCCACTGCGATGGGCAGGGACACCTCCCACCACACCAGGTTGCTCAAAGCCCCATCCAACCTGGCTTTGAACCACTCCAGGGATGGGGCAGCTGCAGCTTCTCTGGGCAACCTGGGCCAGGCTCTCACCACCCTCACAGCAAAGGAGTTCTTCCTAATATTTCATCTAAATTTCCCCTCTTTCAATTTAAATGCTTTCCCCCTTGTCTTATGGCTCCCTGATCAACAGCCCCTCTCCACCTCTCCTGTAGGCCCCCTTTAGGTGCCACCCATGGCACAGAGGTGTGTACAGCAACATCAGGTCCCAGCAGAGATCCAGTGTCAGGGCAAGGCTGGTGTCGTGGTCTGAGGGCTTCAGAAGCAACCACTGGCTATGCAACCAGGCAAGAGGAGGGTGGACATCCTGGAAAACAGTGGCAACCCTGGACAGCAGAGCATCTCCGTGGGACCCAGGGCTCCTGTCTGGAGTCAGTGCTGCCCATCCTTGCAGGCAGGCAGTGCTTCAAGGCAAGAAGTAAATTGGACTCCTTTGGAGCCGGGAAACATCCTGGGCAAGAGGGAAGCAGGCATGGAGGTGACCTTTTCTTGGACAGGGATGGAGAAGTGAAAAAGAAAGCTGCTCTGTGGTTGGTGATGGATCCCCGTGGGAAAGAGAAGAAGTAAATACCAATTATTTGCATCTCTCTCTACCTGCAGGCTTAGCAAGGGGCTTGTCCAGAGGGGAGAGAGGTAGGGAAGAGGGGAGGAAGGACCCAATAGGCAGACATAGAGACTGATGCCATATCAGAGAAGGGATCACTGAGGATGGCAGTAGGGGCAGGGAACACTTCTAACCACTCACAGGAGCCCTGGAGAAGGCAAGGGAGAGCCTCTGGGTGTGAATCCTTCCCTTTGAGGTATATTGTTTTGGGACCAGCCATCACCCTCCTGTTCCATGAGATGCTGGAGTGTGTGGGCAGGGCTCAGAGGAGATGGCAGCAGATTTCACATCTAGATCAGGCTCCTTCTCTGCTTAATCTCAGCCAGTACAAGTGGCTTAACCCATCAGACCAGTTCCAAATCCTCCTCTCTTCCTCCTGATCCCACCTAAGCCCCGAGTTTTCCCCCTTGATAATCTCCAATTCACTGGGATCATGGGATTGCTCTGCCAAGTGCACAAATCCAGACGCTTTGCTGCTGCGCAGGGACCCAAGTGGGAATGGATGCAGATGGTGAATATTAACCATGTCTTCCTGCTTTCCACCACTGTCCTGGTCCTACCGCTCCCCTTCCATGAACCCTGCAGCCCAGCAGAGAGCCCAGCAAAGCAGACATGGCGCTACAGGGGGAGAGATGCCCAAATCCCGTAAAACCCTCACAGGGCCCAGACATCCCCCTGGGGACTAGGATGGGATGCAGAGCCTCCTGGGCAGAGCTGGTCCTCATTGATATGTGTTTAGGCGATGGGGTACACATGGACACAGGCTGTGTGTGGGCTCCAGGACACCCCCAGCCATGGGGTGCCCTGTCTGTGGGGTGGGAAACAGGGCCAGGCAGCTCCACCAAGCCCCAGACCCAACACCAAGGGCAGGGCATGCTCTGCGCTGCCAGCCACATCCTTCAGGGGTTGTGTAACACCCTGTCTTCATGGCATCTTGCTTCTGAGATGGCTTCACCCATGCAGCTCTGGGTACCAGAGGGGTAGAAAAGGAGCTGGAAGCACCTCAGGCTGCAGCAAGACATACCCTATGGAACACGCCATTTGCAGTGGGGTGCCCTAATCCCAACCAACACACAAATCCTACTTCATCCCCTTCTTTGCTCCCGTCCCAGAGCTTACAGGACGGGACATGTCTTTGCACAAAAGCAGGTGACAGGCTGGCAAGTCCCTGTCTAGCTCAAAGCACATCTGAGTCAGGTCTTCCCTCTCTGGACATTTTGTCCAAAGGGAAAATCCAGACATCGGGGGTCAGGCTCCTTCCCTCGGTCTCCACAGGCCACGCTGGGAGCCAGCAGTGTCCCAACACCCATCACGAGTGGGCAGTGCCCAGCCACAGCAGCGGCACACATTCCCACACCACCCCTTCTTGTAGGGAAGCGTACTTGCTGTTACAACTCTCCCCAGTTTTCCTCTGTAAAATCTCCTCTAAGCTGTGAAATCCCTGCCTGCCAGGAATTAGTCTTAGCATTGCTATCTTGCAGCCATTTTGAAGACGTTTCCTTCACATCCTTGTATTTGCCTTTTTTCTTTTTCTTTTTTTTTTCAGTCTGGATTCCCTATAATGTTTTTCACCCCCAGGAGTGAGCTCTGTGTGCTTTTTATCTTTGGAAATATGGGCAAAGTGCCCCATAGCATCGCATTTACGGAGGAATGGAGGAATAAGCGATTGCTGTTGGAGCACAGTGGGCTTGGCTCTGATTTCACGTAGGGGTTTCCTTCATCACTCCTACAATAGCCTTATGTCTAATGATATTTGTCTAATTAGAAACATGCCCAATTGTTTTACACAGTAGGAAAATGGGCTGCTTGGCAATGCTGATGTATATCACAGGGATGAGGGGTATGCAGAGCCCTGAAATAGATGAGATTTAGATGAGAGAGAAAGATTATATTCAGGTGCTCTGTTCTGTCAGAGAGCCTTTGATTTGGTGGATTGTGTAGCATGAAAGGCCAGGCTTGTTACAGCCTTTGTGTGACTAAGAGTAAGATATTAAAGTTTGATGCACTGCTCTGGGAGACGCTACGTGATGGATCGAGAAGACTTGCTAGGCATCGTAGGAGCTCTGTAGGGCCTTTAGGATCTTTGGGGGCTGTTTGTTATATATTTCCTTGCCTAATGGTTTGCGCGTGAGCAGAGTGCTAAGGTCGGAGTCCGGATTGCTTATGTGACCTTGGCATATGATTTTCATACGCAGGAACATTTGGTTCTGCGCAGTGAGCGGCTCCTCATGAATTGCATGCAGTGACCCTGGGTGTCGGTGAGCAACCTCAGTTATTTCATTTCTTACACTTTAGAAAGAGTTATGGCTCATATTACCAGGATGTTTTCTCTGCACAGAATCCTACAGCGGAGGGTGGGAAGGCTCCTTGGAGGTCCCTGGTCCTCTCTTGGGACTATATCCAACACGTGCTCAGGCCGTTGTTACACATAGCTGAGCCTTGAAAGCCTCCAAGGACAGAGACACCTCCAAATCTCCCAGTGAACCATTGTGTCTGGGTAGGGACATGCAGCAGGGTTTGGGCTTGGGGTGGGTTTGCAGCAGCTCATCTCATGCAGGAGCCCCCTGCCCATTTGGCACATCTCCCCTTCTTTTCCCCACAGACGGGACAGATGGAACAGGGCTGTGGCCAGCTGTGACAGGACCCCACTGTTACACATCCAAGCCCTTGGTCCTGCAGAGTCATGCAGGGCTGTGAGCAGGGCACTGGTCCCCATGGAGAAACCAGCAAGCCCATGATGTCGAAACATCAGCAGCAGATTTCCTGAATGATGAACCCTGGACAACTGCAAGTTGAGAACAGAGAGGGGTCTTCATGCAAACCCTGGGGGCTCAGAGCCTACTGGGCAGCATGTCCTTCCCAGAGCTGACTTGTGGCATCCCTGGAGCATCTGGGGGGTGTTGTTGCAGGTACATGTTTGCATTTGATTGTCAGTGCACAGGGCCAAGCCTCTTCTCCAGCCCCTCACCAGTGCAGGGCAGAGGGAATGGGTGTAGTGAAGCTGTTTTTGCTGGTGTGCCCACTCTCAGTATCACACCTGCATGGGGGAGTCTTTCTGACACCAAGCACTGTGGCAGGTCCATCCCAAGGATGCTCCAAGGACTGCAGCCTCCAGACCTAAAGTCAGTCAGGCTGCAGGGAGGAAGCGATCAGTCCCATGGACAGCTCAGCTGTGACATATTTCCTAGGACTAAGTCTTCCATTCTTGCTTTAACCTTTTCTGGTGACTTGTGGTGGCTGTGTTAAACAATGATATGCCTGCAACATGACAGTGATTTGTTTAAAGAGCCCACACTTGTCCTTGTTAGTGCTCACTCGGTGCTCTGACAGTCCTGTCAAAAGCTTCTGCACATTTTTCAGCTCTCTTCCTCATTTGCTCCTGTCACCATTGGGAAACATTCAGATAACAACGGCCCTGGTGGCATTTGAGCAGCTCAGGGGCCTTGGCTCTGTTGCATCGTCCCTGCTTGGCACACCAGGTGGTCACTGGTCAGCCCAGGGATGCATGGCTACACCCTCAGCCCAGCACAGACCACATGGCTGCCCCCCTGCCCTGGCCTGGCCCCATGCAGCAGCATCACCAATGAGCCCGTGGGTACCAAAGGGCTGCCCAAGTGCTCTGGACCAGAGCACGACACTGGCCCTGTGCTCTAGTGGCACCTCGCAGCTGAGACTTCGAGTGGCTGCATCCTGGGGATGGTCTGGACAGGGAGAAGGCACTCGTTCCTGTCCAACAGTAGACATTCTGTGGAGATTGTAGTTTGGGCATTTCTGGACAGAAAAGAAGGTTTTCCAGTTAAAAAAGAAGGGCAAGGAGCTCAGGTGCCTCCTGCCCTCTCACCAGAAGGTGACTGTGCAGAAGGGGGATGCTGCTGTCACCAGCTCTGGCTGCCAGGCTTCAGACTGAAGGTAACTAGTGTAGGCAGAGCATTAGGCATGCAGAGACTGGTCCTCTCTGGGGACGTGGCTGGGAACGAGGTGCCTTTCAGAGCATTTAAGAGCTAATGCTTCAGTGTCCAGGGAACTCCCACATGGATGAACTTCAGGGCTGAGCAGGGCATCAGAGAGAGTAGGTAGACTTATGCTGAGGTTTGGCTAAATTGTAGTGAGCTTGAAGGTTGTTTGACAGGGCTGGGAGCACCAAGCAGCAGACTCGGTATGCAAAGGGAGCAGCCTTCTCCGAGAGCAGAGCCCTGCCTGAGAGTCTCTGGCCCGGACCATGCAGTTAATGTTGGGCAATTCAAGCGGTTCCTGTGCTGTATCAACTGCAGATACCCCAGATGAGGGAACAGACTTATGGAGTGGGGGTGGAAATTAAACTCAAAGACCCGTAACTATCATCTGCAACCCTGCACTGGGCTGAGTAGCCCTTCCCAACCCATGCAATCTCCTCCCCTCGGGTACAGGCAACATGTGGCTTCTCCATCTCAGCCTCCTCACACACAGACATCCTCTGGACCCTTCCTGGGGGGTTTCCTGGGCAGTCTGCTCTCCCTGTGCACCAATAAGGGTGCATGGGTGCCATCTCCACTGTCTTGCCCAGGACCCGGCCATCCCACCCTGCACCTTCTGTGATGCCTGCCCACCCCAGCACATCAGCTACTGGCCTGGATCCACCGAGCCGCAGGGAGATGACAAGCCCAGAGAAACCCATTTCCCAGAGATAATGTTATATTTTCAGAGTGCATGTAGACAAATACGGCCAAATGTTCCCCTCCCTGAAGCCATCAAAGCACCAATGACTCCGTAATATTTAATGGCTTGTTTTGCTCCCTAAATGATACAATGAAAAGGATTATTAATGTTAATAGCATTCTTATCATATTTTAATAGCATCATGTATAACCGAAATGTCATCTCAGCACATATTTCTCTTGCTCTCACCCAGGGCGCGGAGTAATCATACTCCAGAGATGCGGCGAAGGAAGAGACATTGGGCAACAGAGTGGAAAGGGGGGCTGGGGCCCGAGGGTCAGCTGGACTTGGCCAGCTGGAGAGAAAGGAAGCAAAACCACATGAAGAAATGGTCCCCTGCAGGAAGGGGAAGGAGGGGAAACCGAAGGGCCGTGAGGGGTGATGGAACGGGGAAGGGTGCTCGAGATGGGCAGGGGAAGGATGCAGAAGGCAGCTCCAACCAGAAATCCTAGATGTTGAAGGGGTCACTCGTATGGACCCTGACCCCTTGCAGCCACCAGGTCCAGTTGATCTGTCAGGCCAGGAAAGGGCTGGACACCCCAGACAAGGAAGGTCAAGACATCATTCCCCAGGAACAGGGCAGGATTCCCTCGGATTCCCCAGGACCTACCAAATGTGCTCCTACTGCCACTTCTTTTCTTGACACATTGGACTCCATCAAGAGCAAGTGTCAGCAATAGACTCCAATTTTCAGCGTATCATTTCACAGTCCAGTGAGTGTTTTCCTTTCCCCCCCCCATCCAATCCATCTAATAGATTAGTTTAACTAGGCTGAAAACCCACATTTTTCATGTGGGGTTTGGTTTCTCTTGCATTCAGCCCTCATCTCCTTGCCAGGCAGGGACTGTGGTGGGTGGAAACTGAATGCACAAGGGCCCCTTCGGGTAGAGCCAAGCTCAAGGACAATATCATTTCATGTTCCCAATCCCCAACACAAATCATTGCATTTCCACAAGGGAATTGCAAAAAGAATCATAGAATCACAGAACGGTTAGAGTTGGAAGGGACCTTGAAGATCATCCAGTGCCACCCTCTGCCCTGGGCAGGGACACCTCCCACTAGATCACGCTGATTGAAGCCCCGTCCAAACTGGCCTTGAACCCCTCTAGGATTGGGATGGCCACAGCTTCTCTGGGCAACCTGGAACAAGGTCTCACCACCCTCACAGAAAAGAATTTCTTCTTCATATCTAATCTAAATCTCCCCTCTTTCAGTTTGAAACCATTACCCCTTGTTCTATCGCTCCACTTCCTGATCAAGAGTCCCTCCCCATCTCTCCTGGAGCCCCTTGAGGGACTGGAAGGGGCTCTAAGGTCTCTCTGGAGCCTTCTCTTCTCCAGGCTGAACAACCCCAACTCTTGCAGCCTGTCCTCACAGCAGAGGGGCTCCAGCCCTCTGATCATCCTTGTGGCCCTCCGCTGGACCCATTCCAACAAGTCCATGTCCTTCATGTGTTGAGGACTCCAGAGCTGGAAGGACCCAGAAAGGTTCAAGGAGCAGCCATGAGTCACTAAAGCTCTGCACCTGTAAGATCTTCATGCCTGTGAAAGTTTGCACTATGATACGTATAGGTAAGGGTCTTCCTCGTTGTCCTACGGCCATCTGTTGTGCATAGCCCAACCTCTGCGCTTGTCCATGTGCACCATCCTGCCTTCATGGACACCTGTGGCTCTCACACTTACTCCTCAGCCTCTCCTGCAGACACGCAGGCACTGCTCGTGTACAACCCTGTGTGCATCTCCCCTCAGGACCTGGGAACCTCCCCCCTAGACATATGAGCACGCATGCACACATGTGAACAGACACCCCTCCCCAAGCCAGCCTGCTTTTGTGCTATGAGATGAAAGGGGGCAGCTCGACTCTGACCTGCTCATATTTCACTAAAATGTTATTTTAACACTTAAAAGGGTAGAAAATACCATCGGCGGCTCTTCATTTATCAGATCGATGCGCGGGGAACAGGGCACGCATGCTCTCCACATTAATGAGCCCAGGGGCCAGCTGCAGCTTCCCGGCATCGCCCTGGCACTCGGGCTGCAAAGGTGCGGGGAAGCAGGGAGGGGGTGCTGGCACCCCAGGGCATAGACACACACACCTATTTTCCCCTCTACAGAAGGCTGTGGGTGCCCAATGACTCCCATGGTGGTTGGGGGACCTGAGCAGGGAAGGGAGGGTAAACCCGCTAGGAGGACAATGATGGTGGAGATTTGATGGAGGCCTCCAGCCTCCAGCCCACAGCAAATGCACCAGGAATGAGGAACAACAAGCACATCTTGGATTTCCCCTCCTGCTCCCAAGGTCACAGCTGATTGCTGGAGCCAGGGATTCATACAGTGCTACTACCTGCCTGGGGTAGGTAGGTGCTGGCTTTCCTTCCCAGCTGGGAAGGGTCCCACCAGCCAGCCTCTCCAGGGACAGCACCATGGGACTGCAGCTCCATTTATCTCCCAGTTGGATTTATCTTCTGGTGCAATCCTGCAGTCGCTTGACCTCTATCAGGGCTGGTGAGACCTCAAGCTTAGTCACTTTCTGCACCAGAGAGCTGATTTCAGGAAAGGGGCCCCTTTGCTACTGCTTACCTGTTGCCCTACTCCATGTGTCACCATGTCCCTGTGTCCTGCACAGATGCATGTGGAGGAAGGACGTATGCAGGGCTTGTCTTCCCACAGGACATGGTGATGTGATGACTCCACTGTTCAGATGAATCCAGAAAGCTGCCATATGGACACTGTCCTATAGACAATGACACTGCAAGGCAGCCATCTCCTCCACAGTCCCAAGGACGGAGACGTTGGTACAGGGACGGTCATCCTACCCAGCAAAGCCACAGTCACTGCAGGAACTTTGCCCACCTTGTAGCAATAAAATCTGCATCTCCACAGGGAAGTCTTTGCTTGTGAACTTGGTGGTACCTCTGTGCTGGCAAGGAGCTCTAACTGTCCTCAAAGCTGAGGACAAAGGACAATTATAAAGATCAGGCAGTGTCGGGGGAACTACAGGGACCAGTGCTAGGTTTGCTTGTTTAACACCTTCGTTAATAATCTTGGCAGAGAGTAAACAGAAGAACCAACTGTGAGGGATTCGCAGGTACTTTCCAGTGTGAAAGTAATATTTTGCTGGGGTTGAATTTTTCATAGCCCTCAGGGTACTTGCAAAAATGGCTTTGAGTCCTAAAGGTCTCACAATTTTAGGACAACGATTTTACTCATTACTTTCTCTTCTCTGACTTAGAACACATCACCAGAAGGCTTCCTGAAGGGCCCTCCAGGGCTGTGGGCACACGCAAAGGTCAGGCCTCCCCTGCACAGGAGGAACAACTCCTGTTGATGACAGGCTCCTTGCACAAAGAGCTGCTCTGCAGACACCCAGGTGGGCACATCCGCTCTGAGCTCAACCTGGCTGAAACCAGAACAGCACCAGGGATGGGATTATCCCTGTATTTGCAGTGCCCTGGACCATCAAGACCAGAGCTGATATTTGCTGTGAAACTACAAGAGGTGCCGTGTCCTGTCTGCTCTCATACAGTGAGTCATAAAATAAAGCAAAACCTTCTTACATGAGGTGTCCCACCACGCTTTCAGTGGCTGTTGGGTCTCGAAGCATCCCGTGATGGAGCAAAGGAAAAATCACCCCATGAACTGCCTGTTCACGCAACGTGCGCTACGACTAGTGCCATATGAAATGTGTTCTCCCAATTTAGCTGAAAAAACAATCAGAAAAAAAAAATCAGGATTTTTGCAGAAAGCTAGAGAAAATTATTTTTAAATGGAAACAAGAGCAATATTACCAAGCGGTATTCATTGAAATGAGTAAGACGCGCAGCTCTCCTAAATAGCACATTCCTGAAATTTGCAGATGAAACTAAATTGGAGAAGAGATCAAAATACCGAAGAGGATAGAGGGCACACCGAGCGGGTCCCGCTGAGAGTGCAGGCAGTCGGAGGCAGAATGCGATCCACTTGGAAAAACACAGCCAGGCCATTTAGGAGAAAATGATCCGAATCACGGTCTGTCGCTGGGAGGGAGAGCCCTGTGGTGCAGAGAGGCTGAGCAAGACTTATCGCCGCTAGTGAGGGGGGTCTCGCCACACCACTCTTTTCTTTTCTCACCATCCATCCTACTTTTTCAGAGGATCAGAGCCTGGCTGGAAAAATCCTTCTGCTGTTCGCAGAGTGTTTTAAGGCAGGCTGGCTCCCTGTGAGCTCTGGGGACGCCCCAGGAGAGGGTGACAACTGCTTGCGGGAAGGTAAGCTAGGATGAGTGCCTAACCAGGAGCTTTATTAAGCACACACAGCCCCAAATACAGCCTCTGTCCCAGTGCCCTGGGCCCCCAGCACTGTGCCAGGGCTCTGGGTGCTCATCAGCAGCCCCAGTCACCCCATCGTTGCGTGCACACACCGCACACATCCCTGCCATGCTGATCCCAGTCTCAGAACAGCGTATCCCACTGCTGGACCATCTGCCCACAGGCTACCGCTCAGTCTTGGTGTCCCTCAAGAGGCTCTGGATGGCTCTTCCGCCCGCTCGGGCAGGGATTTCCCACAGCAAACCGCCACACTGGCCAGTAACGGGGGCTGAACGTGGTGGAGACCTGGACCAGCGATGGGAGCTCTCCTCGAACAGCGGCTCTGACATGAGCCGTGTTACGGCTGTATCACTCACGCAGTGGGCATATGGCAAGCCATTCACTAAATAAAAAAATTAAATTACCCAAGACTATAAAACAGTCAATTTAGAGAGATATCCTGACTGTAATAGGGCAATAACATTTCATTTACTGCTACAAGAGCAATCTTATACAGCAAGGGAGGTTTCGGGGGGGCAGGGGGAGGGATGGCAGAGGGCACCCCAAATCTGTGTGTGTTCAGGAGGGGGGTGATGCTGCCACAGCCAGGGGGTGTCCCAGGGCTGCCAGCTGGCAGCTCGATGGCTCCCATTGCTGAGCAAGGGCTGCTGTGGCAGTCCCCCATCTCGGCCTCGCTGCTCTCAGGTTGCACGCTCACTGCGGGCGCTCCGGTCTCCGCGACGTGGAGCATTAATGTCACATTACCCTAATGGGCAGTTTTCTCATTTCCAGGTTCCACATCCTCATTTTCCAGGCGCAGATAAGATGTTTGTGCCACAGACGGCGTCGCCTATCAGCATGAAATGCTGTTGCTCTTCCCTCTCCCCATCCAAGTATAGAAAACAGAAGAATACTTTGTAATCTGGTTATATGTACCCAGCACATCTTACGTCTCCCACTTTTTTTTGTAGCTGCTGTTTCTACTTATGGAAATTGGTCAAAATGTGGCTTGGATGGGAGGCCTGGGGTTGTTTGCACCCCATTATTTCTCCAGGAGAATCATTCCTCTGGGGTCCTGCCAGACAGCATCCTTGCAGAAGCCACCTTCCTGGTGATGGAGCCACCTTCCTGGTGATGTGGAGGTAGCAAACACCAGGCTTGAGCACTTAGCGATGAACCCCCTGGAGGGACAGACCAAAAAGCTGTTTAAAAAGAGACATGGAGGAGGAGGATGTGCTCGTCCCTCAGGCATCAAAACAAGCCAGGCAGGACAGAGAGGGAGCAGAGAGGAGCTTAGGCCACCCTTTGATCCTACAAAGTATTCAGCAGCCTTAACCTTCTCTCTTCAGCCCTTTTTTCCTTCAAACCAGATCCACTCAGCAGTTCAGCTCGCAGCCCCATTGCAGGGCTGCTGGAACCATGCACCAGGGCCATGGGTGATCTGGGAAAGGTGTGGTAACAGCAGGCAGGGGAGCAGCCCACCCTGGATGCAAACCCTGGAGCACCCTTGCTGTTTGCGTGCCACCCCGTCACCATCTCTCCCCATGCTGGTCAGACCTGCTCACCCTGCCTCCATTCATGAGCCCAGCAGAGCAGGGTTAACTGCTCACTGTGTGTCGTTCTTGGCCCCATGGGCTGCTCCTCTGCCTTCACAACCAAGGACGTGAGCCAAGGACGTGA
>JAOXNO010000052.1:30852579-30874135 GCA_028565335.1 Limnodromus scolopaceus | reverse complement strand
GGTTGGGTTGATGGTTGGACTAGATGATCTTTAAGGTCCCTTCCAACCTAGACAATTCTATGATTCTATGATTCTATCCACTGCCAGGTGGGACACGGTGGCCACTCAACTCTGCCACATCAAGGGTTGGAGCAGTCTCCAAGGTGCCCTGTCCCACATTCCCTCAAGATTCATAACCTCCCTATGGAGCAAAGCCGTCCCCGCGGGGTGACAAGGGCAATCAGCCCCGCTTTCAGTGGTGAGTCCTGCACAGAAATGCTGTCAGTGATCTCAGCCCAGGCTCTGCATCCTGTTCCCTGCCCACCCTTTATCTCCAGCGAGCATCTATTGCTGCACTCCGCAGACCAAGTGCCTTTGAGTGGAAGAGCTCTGATGTTTATTCATCCAGGGCAGACCCCAGATACCAATGGACTGATAACAAACACAACAGGGCTGCTTGAAAAAGCAGATAGGATCTCAAAGATTGCTGCACACACAAGGCATTAGCCGCTATGTAATTCACCGCCTTCATGAATATGCAGCTCCATTGTGCAGTGATGGCTGGCTGGGACAACGGGACATATTTTAATGCTGATCTCAACCCAGCCCTTGTCTGGAAAAACCCAGCCTGGGGGATAACCACAGAGTTGCACATCCATCCCACGGAATAATTAACCCTGAGACCCACGTGCCCTTCATCACTGCAGAAGATGGGCCTTGTCCCCTGCTGCTTGTCGGGGAGCGGTGCTGGAAGGGTGTCACAGGCATTGGGGGTCCTGAAGTGGCAACCGGTGTTAACCACTGTACCAGGATCCAGCAGGAAGGGAATGGGGCAAACTCTCACAAAGCTGGTCTTTTTTAGCAAGACTTCACTGGACTTCGCTGTGTATGGCCTGAATTTCTCCATGCCTGAGCGTTGACTCAGGAGGGGTTTGCAGGGCAGGGGGAAACACCCCTGAAATGTGGGTGAAGATTAGGATACAGCAGGTGCTGGAAGGGGGAGAGGACCAAATTAAGCCCTGCTCAGGGACCAGCCCCAGGGGCAGCAGCAGGTGACAATGTCCCCTTGCACACCTCCGATGAGCCACCTCCTGCCCTGCCACGTTGGAGGTACCTGCACCAACATCGGTGTCCAGGGCATCCCATCCCACAGCCCAGGTCGGTGGCACTGGGGACACTGTTGGGTGGACATCTCTGCCGTGAAACCCTGCTGCCCACATGGCCCCAAGCGCCATGAGCCCTGCCAGAGGCACCCGCCTCACCACTCCGCTGCTCGCCGGTGATTTGCACCACCGCGCCTGCTGGCTGGGAGCTGGGAATGAAGTATTTGTGAAATTAATTAAGACAACAGAGGCCCAAAGAAAGGGAAAGTTAATTAGTCACGGCAATCAGTTAGATTTGATCCAAAAGAACAAACAAAGAGTTAGAAGCGTGTCACTGGCAGGCTGCTTCTCTGGAAAAGGGATTACGCGGAGATTTCCACCAAAGGGAATGGCTTTGTGCTGCTGCTCCTTATGTAATTGGGGATTTAGAAGTGGCACAAAGAGTCATTACCACAAAATTTCTTTGTCAGAGAAAAAAGTTGACATTTATGAAGCACAGGAGGGAGAAGCAAAACAAGACGAATCAATAGGCGCGCACGTGGGAAGGGGGCTTCCCTCTGCGATGGGGCCAGGCGCTGGCAGGGTGGTGGGGGGGGCTGACACGGGCATCCTGGCATGGAGAAGGAGGGGGAGGAGGAGGAGGAAGAACAGTGGCGGGCAGATGGAGCAAGCCGTGCTGGCACCAAAAGGAAACCACAGTGTGAAAGCTGGCGGCGGAGGTGTGAAAATGGGTGGGAGATGGCAAAGCCATGCTCAGTGTGGGGACAAGGGGGAGGCAGCAGGGGTGTCACCCAGAGACACTGGGCACTGGGGGAGCAGGGAAATAGGGTGACTGTGCCCAGGAGAGCTGGCAGCAGCAAATCCCAGGTTTTCTGCTTGAGCTCCCTCTGTTATCTCCGCTTTCTCCTCCACAGTTAACAACTTTAATTATTTACTCTGACTCCGGCAGCTTCATTTCCCTCTGAATGGGCTCAAAGTTGCCTGCTTGTTGCTAAGGGCTCCCCTGGATGTGCTGCACTGGAGCTGAGAGCAGCCTCCGGCTCCCCAAGGAGGCTCCAGGCACAGCATCCCGCTGCTGCGGTGGCACCTCTGCCCAGAAAGGGGCAGAAGAAGATTTTAGGCTCCCGGGACTCCCATCAGGAAGGCCCCTGCAGCTGGAATGGGTGCCCACAGGGGTGTCACAGACGCAGGGTGTCCCCAGGCACAGACACGCAGATGCTGAGCTGCTTTGCAGCCGTGCTTCAGCATCCCCTGCCATGCCCAGGCACGTGTCCAGGCACCTGTGACACTCCATGCTCTGGCTGCTGCGCTGCATGGCCATGGGCACACATCCATAGCTGCTGGTCCCCGAAACCATTGCATCTCTCAGAACATCCCACTGGTCCCCCAAACTATTGCATCCACCAGAACACCCCACCGGTCCCCAAAACCACTGCACCCCACAGAACCTCCCGCCGCTCCTCAAAACCATTGCAAACCTTTCCAGCCCAGCAGAGCCCTGAAAGTCTTTCAGCAGGAGGAGCACAGTGCTGCTGCACTGGAGACAGCAGGCTCAGAGGTATTGTCCCCTGGTGAGGAGATGACAGCTGAGTAGCCCCAAATTTAGCAGCATCACAGCCTTTTGGGGAGGGCTGGCTCATTGCTGGAAAGCCATCCCACCCACCCATGACTCAGGGGCTGCCAGCACTGCCCCTGGGATGAAGACAAGGCCCCCAGAGCTGGGGGTGCCCACGGGGGCTGTGCCCTACCCCAGGGGTGCACCCTGTAGGTGCTGTCAGCTGGGGACATGCTGTCTGTCACCTCTCGGGGCCCAGAACCAGCACTGGGGCTTGGGAGCTTGAGCCATTCCCATTGCAGGCGCGGAGCTGTCGCTGCCTGCCAGCATTGATTTTACATCAGGAAGGCTCTGTCTGGAAATAAATAAATAAATCAACCCCCACACCGAGGCTTAGCTGTGCTCTTTTCACTCCTCTGGTGGTTTGGGTGTTGTTGAGAGACCTGGTGAGCACAGAGCAGCACCCGAGCCAATGGTGGGGATACGTCTGGTCTCCCCACAGTGATGGTGGGCATGGTGGGCACAGGACAGGTGGGGGCACCCCTGGACACCCACAGGTTGGCTGGGAGAAGATCTAGCGCGCTGGTTCCCAGGGCACCCTGTCTTGCTGGTTTTGTGGAGCAGGCTCTTTTCCAGGGATGTACAACGGGCACATGTTGGGGCTGGCACCACGCAGATGGTGGACGGGGGCCCATCACTCACTGCTGGCTCGGTGGCCTTGTAGCTATTTATCATTAAAATACTGATTTAGATATCACCTTCAATGAGGCAGGGGAGCAAGACAGGGTGAAATCACACCACATTCTCTGACAACCCCTCTGGAGAGGTTGAAAAGTCAGATCACAGCACAGTCCCTGTTTAAAAACCACCAGCCATGCAGCACCTCCCGCTCACCTGGGGCCCTATGTCCTCAGGACACCTCATCTCATCCACCCAGAAGAACACCTCCATCATGTCCATGGAGACCGGTGCTCAAAACCCCTGTTCTGCAGGAAAAAATAATCTGCCAGGTCCCTTCCCAAGCTCCCAACACTTTACTTCGGGCTCTGGCAAAATTTCCGGAAGTCATTAGGGAAGCTGCTCATTAGTTTCTGAGTCAAAAGGCTTTTGACGCTGGCTCTGGAAGAGCAGAGGGTGTGCTGCACACTCTCTTCAAGTCCCTCTCGCAAATGCACTCAGCTTCTGTGCTTTGATACGTGCTCCCGTCTAGACGGCACCAAAATCAAAGACCTGGAGGTTTGTGGACGTGGTGGAAGCTCGGTTACTCACAGCCGCTGTCCTTGCTGAGCCATGGTTGGCCACCACTGCGTCCTCACGTTTGCTGCCAGCTCTGGGGGGATGGTCCTGAACGCTCAGCAATGCTGGGAGAAGGCACAGTTGGAGACTTCTGCAATGCTCTGCTGATCTGGAGACACCCAGCCTGGGCTTGCGGGCAGCTCTGGGGCCCGACCGCATACTGCACTAGGGCCAGGAGAATGCTGGCAGGGTCTATTCAAGGCCAGGCTGGACGGGGCTTTGAACAACCTGGTCTCGTGGGAGGTGTCCCTGTCCATGGCAGGGGAGTTGGAGCTAGATGATCTCTAAGGTCCCTTCCAACCCAAACCATTCTATGATTCTATTTGTGCCTTGGCCAGCAATGCCCACCCCAGATATGTGACCATGCCTCCCAGCACGGTAAAACTCAGAGGGGCAACCCTGAGCCACCTGGCAGCCTGGCCACTCCTGGGTTTAGGCTTTTGCACAATGTATTTTGGGAGACAATGGCTGGTTTTTAATTAGTTGTGTTAAAAATAATAGAAAAAAAAGGAAGGAAAGAAATCCCCAGCAATAAGTAAGGCAGCTCTTCCCACAGGGCAGCCCAGCCTGGAGCTGGAGCTGGTTTGGGGGCACTGGGCGAGGAGGGTGACAAGTAGAGGGATGTCTCGCCAGCTGTTCATGTGTGTGCTGGTGTCAGTGGCTTCACTGCATCCCCGGGGAGCCCGGCGTGCCCGCTGCTGCCGGCTGCCGGCGTGAAAAGCTGGCTGAAGGCTGGGGAGCGAGGACGGATCCTGTCAGTGGATCGCGGGAACATGATGGCCTGTCAAATCTGCTCCTCGCTCATTTGCTTAGTGACCGTGACCAACGACGGCAGCCGAACACAGGCCCGGCTATCACCCCCTTTGGAAAAGACTTGTTTTGTTTGCAGTCATCTGGCTCATGAAAAATGCAGCCGCCCGTTGCCTTGTACATGGAATTGGTTTTAGCTCTGTGTTCTCGGGTTTGGTGCCAGGAGAGGGGACAGATCTATCCTCAGCCGGCTCCGTGCGAGGGCACAAGGGGGGTTAGGTCCCCCAAGACGAGTCCCCTGCCCCATTGCCCACCCTCATGCCCCTCCACCCTGCCCCATCTCTGCCAGTGCTGCCAGGAGAGACACGTGCCTCATACGTGTGCCTCATCCCATTTCCAGCCTCCCCCCGGGCAGGGGTGCAATGCTGATGGAGGAACCCTCATAAATAACAGAAAAGGCACAGGAAGCACTTTCCGGAGCTGCACCAGCCTTGTCACACAGGGACACGTGTGCACACACGGTGCCACCCCAAGCTGCCTGCCAACCTGCCCTCCTCCGCCCCTGCACCCCAGCGTTTTGGGAAAAGGATGGCTCCTGGAGGGATGCTGAAGCCCCCAGCATGGTTTTCAGGCAGTGCTCATGGCACGGGGTGGCACTGGCTGGAGGAGCCGGGGACAGAGGTAAATAGCTGCAGCTATTTAGGGGATGCTGACCCAAATGCCAATTGGGACCTGCTGGCAGCTAAATCCCCCTTGTCTGAGGAGCCTCAAAGAGCTGCGAAGCCCCCGGGCAGAGCTGGAGCAAGCCTGTGTGCTGGTTTGGTCCAGATCTGGTGCACACATGGGTGTACCACACCAGTGAACAGCTTTTCTGGAGCCTCTGGAGTGAGGGCTGGGGAAACAGGAGCCCCAGCATGGTCTCAGGTGAGTGGCTGCGAGTGCACAGATGGGGTGGGTGCCCTGTCCTCCCATGATGGCACAGTGTGTCCCTGGTCCTTCTCCTGGAGACATGGTGCTGGGGTTGGTGCCAGATATGCCAGATTGGGTGCAAAACCAGGTAACTCTCCTAGATCAGTACATGCCAGGGCTGGGAGCTGTGTGCATTGGCAGGACAGGCTGAGCTTCACACTGATGGAACCACATGGCATCATCCAGGCCAATTCCAGACCTCAGTCGGGGCTCAGCACTGGGGTCCACCAAGGCACAAGTGCTTTGGGATGGGGTCAGATGGAGAAAGCAGTGACTTGCTCGGTGGTTGGAGCAGAGGGGACAGTGGTGCAGTGTGCGTTAGTCCCTATTCCCAGGTGCCCTGGGACTGTGTAGCCCTTGGTGTTGACCCATGGGGCAGACAAGCCAGTGTTATGGTCTCCAGGGCAAGGAGAGGCTGTGCCTGCTCCTGCTCAGCTCACCTGGGGCAGGGGCAGCAGATCCCATCTGAATGGACAGACACAAGTGCCCATTGCCAGCACCTCTGGGCGTCAATAAAACATCAGGCTCAGGAGAAGCAGCTACTGCCAGCTACAGCATCACCTAGTCACTTCCAAATGTCAGGCTGAGAGAGTTGGGGGGGTTCAGCCTGGAGAAGAGAAGGTTCCGGGGAGACCTTAGAGCCCCTTCCAGTCTCTCAGGGGGCTCCAGGAAAGCTGGGAAGGGACTCTTGGTCAGGGAGGGGAGCCATAGGACAAGGGGAAATGGTTTTAAACTGAAAGAGGGGACATTGAGGTGAGATGTGGGGAAGAAATTCTTTGCTGTGAGGGTGGTGAGAGCCTGGCCCAGGTTGGCCAGAGAAGCTGTGGCTGCCCCATCCCTGGAGGGGTTACAGACCAGGTTGGATGAGGTTTGGAGCAACCTGGTCTAGTGGGAGGTGTTCCTGCCCATGGCAGGGGTTGGAACTGGATGGTCTTTAAGGTCGCTTCCAACTCTAACCATTCTATGATCCTATGATTCTAAATGGCCTGTGGGGAACAGCTGTGCAGGCACAACACTCAGACACCAGATTCAGGAGGTGGCACCAGCTGCCAGGTCCCTCTCCCTTGTTTTTGGGGTGATCCTACCTTCCAGACACCATCAGTGCTGCAGGACAGACCCACATCATCCCACGGCTGAAAGGCCTTGAGGTTGATCAAGCCTCCTGGGACCAGCCTTCCCAGAACTCACGGGTGCAGGCAGAAACACCATTCCCCCAGGGCATGGACAATGTTATGGGACCACAGCCAGCCCACACCCAGTCCCAGCTGGGTGGATGAAGGTGGGTGCACCAGGAGCTGAACAGCCCACTCCTTAAACGCTTCTTGAACCGTAGGGGAAGGACAGAGTGAGAGTACTTAGAATCTGGTGTCCTGCAAGCATCTCACACTTGCTGGTATCCAAAGGGACCGCAGATTCATAAATCAATACCCTCAATAAAAAACAAAGTTTCATGCAGCATAAGGAAGCCTGTATCAGGCTGATCTTGGCAGATAAAGAGGAATTGATCTCCGAGCTAAAAAGCAGTGGTTGCTTAGGTGCGAGCGACCACGGCGTGGCTCAAATCAAGCCCCCCCCCCCCCGATGCTGAACATGCCTGCGGCATCGAGCGGACCAGTTCCACAAAGCTGAAAACAATTATGAGCTGAATCAGCTGGAAGAGCACATTTAATCTGAAAAATTTGAATCATAATTCTGAGCTGTGAAGAATACTTTACCAGCTACCCGAGGAGACAATCCCTCAATCAGGAGAGTAGAGGCCTGTTAAGAAAAGCGGGCGGTGTTAGACAAAAGTGAAACCAGCTGTAGAGAATGAAAGCAGCGATACACAGCAATCGGGGGAACGGGAAGCTGATCATTCCCAACCTTGCGAAGTGACAAAACAACCATGGGAGACAATGGGGAAGCAGCATTTGCACACCTGTGGCATCCCGCACATCCAGCATCAGCCACAGGGCTGGGGGGGTGTCATCTGGGGGGAGGGACATCCCCTGGGTGACACAAGGAGGCACTTTCTGCTGGTGGGGGGTGATGGGGGTGGAGGATGCGGAACGGGGAGGTTAGAAAGAGCCGGCTGTGGAGCTCTGCGTCCTGCCGTGCCGCTGCTCCGGGAGCAGATGGGCAGTGGGGAGGTTTCAGGTGAGTGGGGGCAGGCTGACGTTGTGCTGGTGTTTGAAAAGGTCGGCCTGACACCCATCCCAGGCCGTGCCACGGAGAGGCTTGTACAGGGCTTGATTACAGAGGAGGCAGAGGAAGGTGGCAGAACCAGCGCCAGTCAACATGGGTTTGTGGTAAAGGCTTGACGGGATCATCCTGGGGGTATGAGACAAGTTTTGATGGCCAAAGAGAACAGTGCAGACCTCTGAGGTTACTCTTCCTTGCTTATGAGCCAGCACCCATCCTTCCTCCATCCATCCAAACCCAAACCCCCCCAGCTTGAGACACAAGCCCAGCTCCTCTCTCCCCGAAGGGGCCAGAGGGGCTTTGAGGAGAGTCCTCAGGCCATTGCAGCCATGTAGGAGATGCTGAAATTCCTGATCTGAAGAGCTGATCCTGCCAGGGTCCACAGCCTGCTCTCAAGTAGGGATGGCTACCGCAACCCTAGCCAGATCAGCATGGAGACCCATGGATAAAAACCCTGTGCTGCGGGCTGGAAGAGTGAGAACGGCAATGGGTTTGGGCACAGGATGCCTGGGAAGACAGGTCAAACAATCGGATGGAGAAGAAAGTTTGGGGTCCCAGGCTCAGTGACCGCACTGGGCTGCAGCATACCAGGCTCAGCCCTGATCCCTGTGGGGCAGGCAGGCGGAGAGCACCCAAGGTGGGCCAGGTGATCTCCAAGTTGAAAGTGGCTCCTAAATTGCTCAGCTAATGCTGATCTATCACCACCTGGAACCACAGCACATCCCGCTCATGGCATCACTGAGCTACTTCCAGCTCATCCCCATCTCTGCCACCAGGAGGGTCGGTCCCCTGCCCACTGTGGGGATGGGCTTCCCCACCGGTGTCCTGCCTTCCTCCTGCTCCTCCGGAGGCAGCTGGATTTCATCCTTGCAAATGGTTTTAATAAATGCACAGAGGGGCTGCTGGAATTGACTGTGGCTGGATCGTGTCTCAAGGTCTGCTCTCCCTTCACAGGCAAGGGGTTGCACGCAGACCTTCTGGATAGAGCCTCCCCGGCCTCATTATCCGGACGGATGGAGCAGGGAGGGGAGGAGGAGGCAAGAGCAGTGCATGAATCAGAGCACTGAGACCTCGGAGGAACCTTATTTTATTCTGTGAGAGGCTGGGTCCGCGGGGCCGTGGCCTTGGGTGGATATTAAGGATGCAGGAGGGAGGTTGCAAGCTGGGCGGGTGTTGACAAGCACACATGGTAGCTCCTTCAGGAACGCGTTTTGGGAGAACCTGCACGTTGGTCCACGGTGGCCGTGCTGCAGGTCTCCCACCTCGCACGTGACAGAAAGGGCGATGGCATCGGAGCACCGCGGGCTTTTGCAGGGGCTGAAAAATTCATGAGAGACTCTAATGTGTTAGCCCAGCTGGCAGAGAAGGGATGGTGGAGCATTTGGCACAGGGAGCGCCTGTGCGCCGGCAAACACCATCCCACTCTGCTCGCCGTGGGTGCCGAGGGGGACACAGCTACGACACCGCGATGAGCACGTGCATCGGGAGAGGCACTGGCAAAAACTCGCCGGAGAGGCGGGCACCATGTGCAAAGCCAGCCCCGGTGCTCACCGACGAGGCTGGTGGCTCGCTGGCACCTCGGCACACGGCGAGCAGCGTGGCTGCAGCACGGGGATGGGAGGGCGCATCCCAGAGCTCTGGTCCTTGGTGTGTTTTTCCCTCCTTTCCCCTCATTTCTGTTCATAAAGGTCTGAGCTTAAGTAATGAGTTGGTTTTTTGTTTTTTTTTTTTCCTTCTGCAGGAAGATACACAAGTGTGCCAATGTAAATTGCTCCATTTGGAGGGCTAATTGCACTAAAAGGCAGCCTGATCTGTGGTTTTTCTCTATTTTACATTAGCAGCTGAGCTGTCAGATCTGAAATGGAAACTCATTTTTAAGGCTTTGCATTTACAGTGGCTTCAACAATGAAAAATGTTCCCTGACAGTAATAGAAGGCAAACCTCATTAGAGAAACTTAAACCAAAGCGGCACAGTGCTAAAGCCCTCAGGCTGCTTCCAAGCATCTTAAGAGGGAACAAGAGCATTTTTCACATGACTCTCTCTGCCCGTGGAGTGCTCTGGCTCTTCTTGACTATTGCTGTGCCCGCAGGAGCCGTACATCTGACATGCACAGCGTTTCAACGGAGATGGCAAATGGCTTTTTCTCAGGGGCGCGGGCTGCCGAGGCGTTTCAGGGGTGTGGAGAACGCAGCTTGCTTGAAACGGCTGCCTTGTCCACCCCTGTGCTGGCATTTTGGCTGTGATGGTCACATCACCCCAGGGGCTGTGACGGTGGCCCCTGCAACAGGCATTGTGGCACCTAGAAACACATCCTGGGGCTCTTGTTAACCATCCATGAGCTGGCCGTTTCAGGCGTGCTGACCACCAGCACCAACAGGAACTAATGCTGGGAAGGGTGGTCAGCCCTCCCCACACCCAACGCCTTCCCTTTGCCCCATGGGACCTTCCCCAGCCACCATCCAAGCCCAGGGTGGTGGTGACCAATGGAGGATCTGCAGCCCCTCGCTGCCCTTGATCATGCACAGGGGCTTTCTGAGCCTCTGCCCCCCCAGCCTAAGAAATTACCCCCATCAGCAGATATTAAAAGCCCGTACATTGCAAATTCAAGATAAGAATGGTTCGGCGGGATGTCTCTGCCAGCTTTGCCAGGGCCTATTTGCGTCCGCATTAATATCCAGCCAGTGATTTGCATGGTCATGAGCTATTTTTAACCTGGGAGCTCAGCTCATTCAGCAGAGAGCTCAGCCTGCTCTGGGGTCAGGGATCAGACCATGCCGTGCCACTGCCGGGGATGCAGAGGGTTTAAAGAGGAGGAGGAGGCTCCTTGTGACCACAAAGCTGCCAGGACGGCATCGGGAGCAATGGGAAACGCAGTGCGGATGCAGAGGTCCCAAACCACAGCCCACAAGGGGCTCAGCAAGGATGGAAACTCTGACCCCCAGCGTCTTCATGCTGCCTCCTGCTCTGCCTTCACCTCCCACAGGCTCAAGCCTGACTCTGCCCAATACTTCAACCCTGGTTCAGCTGCCCCATATTTTCTGGGCATCCAAGATAAGAAGCAGCTGGAATGTCATGGCAAGGTGGCACGGGGTCCCCAGGGCACAGAAAACCATCCAGCCTGACTGTGCCACATTTCCCTGAGCACCAGCCCCAGCTAAAGCCCCAGCGACCACACTGAGATCCAGGACAAGGGAGTTTTCTGGCTTTTCTGGTAAAAGGCTCTGGCTTTGCAGCCCCAGGGACACCCCAGGCAGAGCTCCTGCCTGGAGAAGGAGCTGCTCTCTTCTTTTTCAGGGCACAAATCCATTTGGGGAGCCTGGCAGCTAAAGAAAGGGCTAATCTCTAAGAAAAAGGGGAAAGAGAGGGTGTGCACATGTTTTCCCTGCTGGCATCCTTCCTTACCATCATCCTTCCTTACCGACATCCTTCCCTGCCAGCATCCTTCCCTGCTCATCCCTCCCTTTGGGCTTTCTTAGGACTTTTTTTAGAGGAATCCCTTCATCATCCCAGCTTCTGTAGATCCCCTTCCTAAGGCATCACCTGAGCTTTCCTGCAGCATCAGCAGTGGGTCAGCCCCTCACCATGTCCCATCTGCCCGCTTCCCCGCCAGCCCCTGTGCGTGGGAGACCACTTCTGCCAGACACAGCACGCTCAGCCTGAAATCCCCTTTCCCTTCGTTGTGGCCTAAAGGTGACATGTTTGGGGAAAATGTGAGCAAAATCCATGCAGCCATTTTCCAGTTAAGTGAGGCTAAAAGCAAGACTCCCTGTCCCGGGGCTGGCGTCACGCTCCTGGGGCTGAGCACCCATGGATGCTCCCCTGGGTGCTCTTATGGGGCAATGCATTTGGCATGGAGCAGCCTTGCAGCAACAGTGCTCAGAAATTTATTTTCCCCATAGCTGTTTTCCCTAGGAAAAAAAACACATTTTAATTTGCACTGCAAATTTCCTACAACAGTTTCTCTCTGCGTTTTCTGAGGATTTTTACTGGAAACAATTTTGACCAGCCAAAATATTTCACTTATTTGGTTTCCAAAAATCTCCGGCTCTTTCAATTGCTTGATAAAAACCCTGACAAATGTAATCAGTCACAGTCATTCCCTGCAGAAATGTTTTCATTTGACCAAAAAAGAAGAAGAGAAAAGAACAAATATTCATAGCAAAAGACTCTTGGCTTCTGCATCGCGCTGCCTCTCCAGCCCAGACCAGAGGAGACTGTGCTTTGATATGGGCATCCCTCTCAGGGCATCACAGCCCCGGGGACCTGAGTTGAACATGCTGTGTGGCAGCTCTGGAGCCCTGGTGGGGTCTTTGTCCCAGAAGCAGTGAACGTGGTTGGAGGGCACTGCATCAGAGCAAGTGAAGTTGATGGAAGGTTGAGGTGCCCCGACATCCCGTGGGGAACACATCCTGCTCCTGCTCCAGGGTCCCCGTGCTGCTGGGACCTGGCACGGCCACTGCATGCTTGCCGCACCCAGGGAAAGCTTGGCTTTCTGTCAGGCCTTAAAATAAGCCCACTTGGCACCTTGGGGAAAAAAGAGGTGATTTCAGTGACAGCGCTGCCTAAACATCTCTCCCCATGCTGGCTGCTCATGGCCTTTGCAAGGCTGTTTCTGCTCAAGATTTCACACCAAAGGAAGTGTTTGCTGAGGGCATCCACAATGCTTTATACCTCTCTTGTCCCCAGACACAGCTTGAGCTAAAAAGGAACCGCAAAACCACAGCCCACGGGCTGCAGCCATCGGAGGTCGCCTGGCCTGGGGGACCCTGCACTGTGCTTGGTGGCCACCACTGTGGCATCTCCTGGAGTGCTGAGGGTGGGAGGTCTCCCTCCTGCCCTCACGGAGAAGTGGTGGGAGATGAAAGCTGAGATCTGGCCATCACAGCCACCCCTCCCCTGCTCGTCCTGGCCACGGCAGGGTTAAGCACACCCCACACATCGTGCTGTGCCACCGCATCTGCGCTCCCAGGATAGTCTGTTCTCTCCTCCACGCTGCCGGGGAGAGCAGGGAGACGTCTGCCTTCCCTCCCACTCCCTTATTACTCACTGGAGCCGATCTGGACTCCAGATGGGCCGGAACCGGTTTTCCTCACAGGAGGTTTGGGGGAAGGTGGCGCGGGACCAGGAGCCTGGTCCAGCCCCCATGGGACTGGTCAGCCCTGGGAACTCCCAGACCAGCTCCCTTGGCTCCATCCTCAGCTGCCAGGAGCTGGGGTGCTCCCCAGTCCCCAGAGTTTCTGGAGGGCAGTAGCAGAGGGTGGAGGAGCAGAAGAACTGCTCAGGGAGAGGGGGGCACAGGGCTGTGCTCCCCACACCGTACCCACACATTTGGGGCTGGGCTCAGAGCAGGGCTCCAGGAGCAAGGTTGGGTGCAGCCACCTCTTGCATTTGTGGCTTTATTCAAATGGAGAATTTATCCAGGAAGGCATCTCCTTTGGGTACCCAGCTCTCCCTGCTCTTACAAAAAGCACTCGGGCTCTCCTTTAGATGGCAGGTGCTGTACCCCAGAGAGGTCTCCAATCTCTCAGCATCTCAGGTCCCTTTCCTTTCCATCTTTCTTGCTCATGCCCCTCCTGCCATGACCATCCTCTGCTTCCCTGTGTCTACCCCACCAGCATCCTCACCACCACCCACCAGTGGCTTTCCAGGCTGAGCACTTACCCTCTGTCTGAGCACCCTCATGCCAGGAGGGACAGCAGGAGCTAAGAGGCACTGAAGTCCTGCCCAGGTCTGCCAGTGCTATGCCCATGGCAGGGAATGCTCAGCCAGCTATGCCAGAGCAAACCAATGGTTCCCCAAAACCTGGGAGCCTGCAATCTCTGCTGTGCATGGAGGGTGTTTGCAGTCAAAGCCCAGTTGCCAAGCTCAGCCAAGATAGGAGCTGAGGTTTTCTCCGTTGCAGATCCCCAACATGGCCTCTTTTTTTGGGCATTTCCACCCAGTGTGGCATATTTAATAGACACTTAAGGAGGCAGACTGGGCTCATCCCTCCCATAGTCCCCTCCATCCCTGCAGCAGACAGCTCTGAGCTTCCAGAGCATCCCAGAAGGGACTTCACAAGGAGGCCAGCCAAGATCATAGAATCATAGAATCATAGAATTTTTATGGCTGGAAGAGACCTTTAAGATCATCAAGTCTGACCATTAGAATCATAGAATGGTTTGGGTTGGAAGGGACCTTAAAGACCACCCAGTGCCACCCCCTGCCCTGGGCAGGGACACCTCCCACCACACCAGATTGCTCAAAGCCCCATCCAACCTGGCCTTGAACCTCTCCAGGGATGGGGCAGCCACAGCTTCTCTGGGCAATGTGGGCCAGGGTCTCCCCACCCTCACAGGAAAGAATTTCTTCCCAATATCTCATCTCAATCTCCCCTCTTTCAGTGTCAAACCCTTTCCCCTCCTCCTATGGCTCCCCTCCCTGATCAAGAATCCCTCCCCAGCTTTCCTGGAGCCCCTTTAGGGATTGGAAGGGGCTCTAAGGTCTCTGGTCATCTCCAGCCCGAACAACACCAACACTCTCAGCCTGTCTTCATAGAAGAGGTGCTCCAGCCTTAAGATCACCTTTGTGGCCAAGTTACTACTAAACCATGTCCCCCAGCACTACATCCACGCATCCTTTAAACACCTCCAGGGATGGCAACTCAACAAACCAATATATGCCCTGGCTGCCTTTGTGCCTTTGTGATGCTCCTGTGTGCACACCCAGTGACTGCTGGTGCATTGAAGAGGCCCTCACTGGTGCAGGCTTGGGGCTGACACCCCAACAGAGAGCTGCTGGACTCCAGGTCCCAGGAAGGAAGGAGGTGAAGCTTCAGCCATAGCTTGGATAAAGCCAAACCCAAGCACCAGGAGCTGTCCAAGGATGTGCAAATCCTTGTCTCTGTCCCAGTCTGGGAGACAATTCCCATAACAATTGCTAAGACCCTGGAGCACAGAACTTCACTCCCGATGACCTACCTTCCTGCTCTCTGACCTCTCCCCTGGGGATGCTGCCATCTCTCTGGGCTGGTTTCCATCTCTCCATGTAAGGGACAACATGCTGGGCAGTGCTGGATTGCCCAGTGCTTTCTGGGGAACTGAATCCCACGACAGCCCACTGGTCACTGTCTTGAGGGGGGTGTTCAGAGGGCGAGGAGCATCCCCAGCAGCGTGTGTGCCTGCACTGCAGCCTGCGTGCGTGCCCAGGGGGAGGCAGCACCTCGTCTCCCTCCGCAGCTCCCCAGATGGTCTGTGGGTGGTAATCTCGGCAGGTTGGTGGTGGCAACTTGATGAATGGGCTGTAGAATTTGGTGAGATAATTAAAGAACCTGACTCTCACAATGCACCTGATAACAAATGAGGTGTCTCTTTTCCTTTTCTGTTTTGCACGGTGAATTGTATTTCTAAAGATTAATGGATTTACCATTTCTATCTCAACAATGGTCCCAGTCCCCGCTCCTCCCAGTTACCGTGAGGTGCATCCCCCTACCTCCATCCCCAAGGCGTCTCAGCCAACGGCACAGCCCTGCTTTGCAGAGACATGGGAAAGCTTCAGGGTCTGGCAGCCCTTGGCCTCGGCTATGACCAGCGCCAGCCCTGAGCTGCAGTGGAGAGGAGCCGTGGAGAAACCGGAGGTCCTGCTGTCCATCCACAGGACATCTGTCCCTCTGGGAGGCAGGGCTGAGGGCTGCAAGGTGTTGCGTAGGCACATTCCCACTCTGCTGGCATCAGACCACTTGTTGGGATGTGAAGGAGTCTGCCTACAGACCCGTCTGCCCAGACAATGCCTGGACGTAGCACAGCCGAGGGGCGGGAAGGACGGATGATTTGGAGGAGAGCAGGGATGGTCTGAGCTATAAGGACCAGGAAGGAAGAGCCTGGCTGGCTCTGCTGTGCACAGCAGTTAGTGACAAGCACAATCTGTGTCCAGCTGAGGTGTGAGCGTTGGTCCAAGCTGCAAAAGCCCCTGCCCACTATCCTGGGGGACGAGAGGCCAGTGTGATACCAGCTCCAGCCTGTGCTAGGTGGCCGCTCCAGCCTGTCTCTCCCTGGCTCAGGCTCTGGGCACTTTGCCCAGGAGACAGCACCCTCCTCTGTCCTGGCGGCTCATTTCCATCTGGGTCAGACCTTCCCCGGGCGAGAAATACTGGCAAAGAAGACACTTGGAGGGCCCAGCTCTGGCCAGGGAGGAAGCACGGGGGGATCCCTGGGGCAAACAGCCACCCCATGCTCCTAGAGCCAGCAGATGCCATGATGGTGGCACTGGCTCACCAAGGAGTGATCTTCCCGACACTGACTGCACACACGTCCAAGCAGCTAGGGACTGAACCGAATCATCGAAGCATCTCCAAAATGTGCTTATATATTATATAGACATTTAAATTAGGTACCTGTGCAAATCAGCAGGTCATTAATCACCCACTCGTTTAATTGGTTTTCCTGCCAAATTGGTTACAGATAAATAATTAAAGCTAAAAAGTGGGTTTGGATGCATTCCTCTGGAAAGTCGGGTCAGCAGCTGGAAAGAAAATCTTTTAACTCCTCGGCTGGCACAGTCCGTCCCCAACGGACAGGGACCAGGGAGGGCGGTGGGGCTGGGGACATCCAGCTGAGGGTCAGGGTGGTGGTGCCGGGGGTCTCTGCCTGTGCTGGCACTGGGCTCCTCTTTGCATGCCATCCCCTGGAGATGCTTTTCTGGGGAGAAGATGCCTGCTTGGGAGGGGACCTCCAGAGTGAGGAGCTGCAGGCAGGCCAGGCGAGCGTCCCGCTCCCACGTGCTGCGAGTGTGGGTTTTTCAGTGCACTTGGCTGCTAATCATGCATAATAATCACATTTGCAGAACACAAATGTCACTTGGCTGAGTGCTTTAATTTACTGCCCCGTAAACACACCCTGGGGATGCCCGGGCCCATAAAACATTGACAAAGGCCCTTGTTTCCCGGACATTGTCCCCCACAGACCCCTTTGTCAGATGGTGTATCCACGGGCCGCGTGCTCCTGGCTGGCCAAGGATGGGCACCGCCATGGTGCAGCCCTGGCTCCGAGTGTGATGGGGAAAGAAATCAGGCAGCCTTTGCCCCCAAGCATGCCCACCCTGTGGTTCAGAGAGGGGCAGGAGGTACTAAGTGGGGCTGTGTCGAGCCTCCAGGTCTCAGAAGCATGGGTCCTGCCCCACACCTCTGCCCAGTCCTGCTGAAGGACATGCCCCCATCCCATCCCATCCCATCCCATCCCATCCCATCCCATCCCATCCCATCCCATTCTTCAGGACTCAGCCTAGGCTCCCCAGATGGACACCCTACACCTTTCCCTGTATATGGGACATGCACCACATATCTGAGGACATGTCTCCCACATGTGGGACAGTGTTTCCAGCCATCACTCAGGCTGTATCAGCACCTGCTCCTCCATCAGCCTGGGGCACTGAGCCCCTCTGGCTCCCGCAGAGCCCAGGGAACACATGGGCAGGGGTCGATGCTGCCTTGATTTGACCCTGGGGGGTCCAACCAGCCCTTTCCAGCCATCAGGAGCTGAGGGGTCTTTGACAATTTCTCAGGCTCCCCAGAGGGACAGAAAATCTCCTTCCCAGAGCTTTCACTCTCAGTGGAGGAGAGCTGGGAACAGGAACAACCTTGGGCTGAGCAGTCACTAGTTGATTCAGTGCAAATTGAATAGGAGGATAAACAGAGGCAGGTCAGAGGCAGAGGCTCTTATTTTACAAGGACAAATTTTAATGAACTAAGAGGACTCAGACTTGGCTAGATGGACCTCTTCCCCCTCCTTTTTAAATACAGACTCCGTATTTGCTATTCCCTGGTGGTCCCCAAGCCTCCATGGGCAGCACCTACGACTTTTGGGAGTCTCTCTTCCGGCTCTGCCATGGCCTCATCCCGCTCCAAAGAGCCATGGTCCCCCCAGACCCCTTATTTGCTCTGGGCCTTTTGTCAAGCATCAGTCTGCTCCAGACTCTGCAGCTCATCACAGAGCTCATTCCTTCTGCTCCTGGTAGGGAAGAGACAGACAGGGTGGGTTCTGCTAGTGCTGCTCGACCCCAGCAACTTGCTGTCCGGAGCTCATAGCCCAGTGGTACCCTTCCCCTTGCTCCATCTAGGACAATTTCAGCATCCTTCATTGCTTTCTGATTGTCTCAGCCACTTTCCCTTGTTGTTCTTGTTAAAGGCAGATCTCAATAAGTAGTTCACTAACTCAGCCATTTGAGAATCATCATTAATTTAATATCCTTCCTCATTTATTAATGGGCCTACTTTGTCTTGACTCTCCAGTATTTCCTTTTCCCCTTGATATATTTGTAAAAGCCCTTCCTATTCCCCTTAGCCGCATGGCTACCACTAATGTTTGCTTTTCCTGCTGTCTTTAACATTTCTCTTCAACCTTAAATGACTTGGACTCCTCCGGCTTCCATGCAGGGCTTTTCTTCTCCACACCAGAGCTGTCCTGCTGTGGGGCAGCCCCCGGTAGGCAGCAGTCCCCTGCCTGCGGCACGCTCCTATGGTAGCTCCTGGCTGGATTGTGAGGGAGCTTCAGGACTTGCCCTTGCCCTGGCAGAGGATCCTCATGGGGTCAGCAGGACAGGATGCCTCATTGGATTGTTAGAGCTTCCCAGAGAGACCACCTGAACTGGAACAGGGCAGCATCTCTGAAACCCTCCCCAGACACCCAGCGCCTCTCCCTGCCCTGTGCAGCTCAGCCGGACCCCAGGATGGATGGCTGCCCATCCCCAATGTGACCCACAGCAGTGTGCAAGCCCAGTTTGGCTTTTGCAGCATTGCAGTGGGTCTGGCTGGCCACTGCCATCATGCTGTATTCATCATTCACCCCTGCGGGTGGCATTTACCTGGTCCTGGCCATGGACGAGCCAGGGAGGATGATAGCTTCCAGTCCAGTCCCCATCACGCTGCTCCTTCCTCACTCCTTGCCTCAGCAACTGATGGAGATGAGGAGGTCCAGCATCCAACGACAGGCAAGAGGAGCCTGAAGACTTGATCCTTCAAGCCCTGTGGGAAGAAAAAGTGTGGGAGCAAAGGGAGCAGGCAAAAAGTTACAGGCAGGGCTGGGGAGCGGGTGGGAGCCCAGAGCACATCCTGGAAGGAGGGTCGGCTCTGCTGTGCTGTTGCCAGGGCGATGGGAAGCAGAGGGTTGGGGATGTGTCTGTTTACATAAGAATTGTTGATTAATGAACATACAGGCAAGATAATGAACCAAGGGCCTGGAGGCGCCTGAGTTATCTCTCCATCACAAGGCAGGCGGTTTAGCGACTTGACTGCAGAGCCTTCCTGGTGCACCTCACTCTGCGCCCCAGCCTGCATGTCCTGACAAAGCCAGGTCCAAGACAGCATGCAACAGTATGGGGACCTGAATCCGTGGGAGAAGGGAGCCACCACGTGATGGATTTCATTGACCCGTGCCCGTCGGGTGCCATACAAAGGTGTCCAGGCAGCAACAACAGTGGGATGTTCCTGCTGGCAGCTGCTGAGAGAACGAATCCATTCCAAGCTCCCTTCCAGCAAACTCAGAAGAGCACAGGCTTCCCCACTTTCCACCAGTGCTGATGGAGCTGCCCGGTCTTTAGGTGCACAGTGGAGCCCTGGCATCTCCAAGGTGCCCTGCATGGGTGTTGAGTAGCCAGGTGGGAAGCCCAAGCAAACCCTGCTACCCACCACCCTTCCAGGTCATGATCTCCCCTGGGTCTGCCATGACATGATCTGTGTCCTACCCACCACCCTTCCAGGTCACTGTCTCCCTCTGGGTCTGCCCAGGTATAGTTTGGCCCCATAGACTGCCATGAGCAAGATGGGTCGTCCTCTGCTCACTTGGACTGCTGAATCAGTTGGTCACACCACCGATGTCTGCCAGGTCACAGTCAACAGAAACAACCCATGTAGAAAGGCTTCCCACAGAGGTCTGGTGTTTCTTAGCACTTTACAGGGGATTCTTGCACTCCCACCTTGATGACCGTGTGTGAGGGCACCTTGCATGTGGTTGCAGATGGCAAAGATGTGGAAGTCCTCCCTGGGCCAGAGTGATGGATCAGCCATGAGCTGATCACAAAGATCCTCATGTCCACAACAACCTCCTCAAAAGCTGCCAGAATCCATGTGGGGAAGACTATGGATCCAGCAACTTCCAAGTCCATGGAGGAGATGAGAAATGTCCCTAAAAGCTGTATGCTGGTAAGATAGTGACATCATTTTACACAGAGATCTGGCTCAGCACTGTTCTCCCTCCCCAGGATCCCTTCCTGACCAAGGCAGGCAATGGGGAAGGAGAAGGTGGAGGTCCCTGCGGATCTCTTCCTGCCCTGCCTTCCCTGCCAGCACCCTCACCCCTGCCTGCATCTCCAGGCAAGCTCCCATGTCCACCACATCAGCCCCATGGGGTTCCTGTGTTGTGGGGGAAAGTTGGGGCACCTACCCCAGATACAACATATCTCACGGCACAGAGGTGAGTGTGCAGGAGTCAGTGATCACCCGCCACTTAGGTTGGCATCATGGGTACCTGGTGCCCCCAGGGCTCCTCCCTGGATGCAGGTCCTGAGGCCACATGGAAGCTCACAGGAAGACCCTTCCATGGGGCAAACCTGGTAGCACAGAGCTTGTGTCCAAGGGGCAGCTGACCATGTCTGGGTGGAGGGGGAGGAGGCTTGGGACAGGCTTGGGAAAGGGGCAGCTGACCGCATCTGGGTGGAGGGTGAGGAGGCTTGGGACAGGCTTGGGACACATGCAGGTGGCACACAGGATAGGAGCATGAGGAGGGCAGCACATCAGGGCATCAGGGGTGGCACATTGTATACATTGCCAGTCCTCAGATTTCTATGCCAAGTCTCATTCCTAGCTGATGGAGCAAAGCCCCAGCAGCCCGTATTTCAGTGGAAAGCCCTTGTCCTCTCAGAGCTGAAATATCTCTTGAAACCTGAAAAAAATGTGTATTCCCAAGCAGAAACCATGGGCAGGAGCAGAGAGGGGACACTGGAAAGTGGAGTGGGCTTGGGAGCAGGGATGTTGTGCTGGGAAAGCGGGACAGTGTGGTGGGAAGGGGATGCAGTAGACAGCAGTGGGCTGCAGAAGAGAAGGAGAAGGGTCAGTGGAAGAGCCTGATCAGTGGCTCCAGGAGCAGAGACGCACGTGGGAGGTGTAGCCCCAAATGGGTCCTGGGAGCCTGTCGCCCAGCCCCGGGTGCAGTGCTGGGGCGGTTTCCATGACACTTTCTGGCTCTGCTGCTCTGCTTGCTCTGAAGGCTGTGATTAAGTGAAGGCAGACCCACAATTACAGTGGGGCTGTGCTGGCGGGCACGCCAGCTCTGCGGGAGTGCTCGGGGCCCTGCCTCTTTGCACCTGCCTGCGTGCAGCGTGCCAAGGGGGATCTAAGCTGCTGCTGTAATACCCGAGCTGCCTGCGCTGCCCCCAGGCAGGGCACAGATCTGAGTCCCCATGTCCCCAGGCGGGGAAGGGATCATGTCGCACATGCCCCAGGCAGAGCAGGAATCAGTGTCTCTCCATAGCATCAGGAAGGGCATGGATCGGTGTCCCCATGTCCCCAGACAGAGCAGGGATCAGTGTCTCTCCATGGCATCAGGAAGGGCATGGATCTGAGTCCCCATGTCCCCAGGCGGGGAAGGGATCATGTCGCACATGCCCCAGGCAGAGCAGGGATCAGTGTCTCTCCATGGCATCAGGAAGGGCATGGATCGGTGTCCCCATGTCCCCAGACAGAGCAGGGATCAG
>JAOXNO010000052.1:30840370-30852479 GCA_028565335.1 Limnodromus scolopaceus | reverse complement strand
AGCCTCAATCAGGGCACAGATCTGAGTCCCCATGTCCCCAGGCGGGGAAGGGATCATGTCCCACATGCCCCAGGCAGAGCAGGGTTCAGTGCCCCCATGCCCCCAAACAGAGCAGGGATCAGCATCTCTCCGTGGCATCAGGAAGGGCAAGGATCTATGTCCCCATAGCCTCAATCAGGGCACAGATCTGAGTCCCCATGTCCCCAGGCGGGGAAGGGATCATGTCCCACATGCCCCAGGCAGGGCAGGGTTCAGTAGCCCCATGTCCCTAGACAGAGCAGGGATCAACATCTCTCCATGGCCCCGGACAGGTCAGGGACCAGTGTCCCCAAGGCCCCATACAGAGCAGGGATCAGTGTCCCCTTTGCCCCCAGCAGGTCAGTGATCAGGGCCCCCTTGTCCCCAGGCAGGACAGGGAGTCGTGTCCCTTTGTCCCCATACAGAGCAGGGATCAGTGTCCCCTTTGCCCCAGGCACAGCAGGGATCAATGTCCCCATGGCTCCAAGCAGAGCAGGGATCAGTGTCCCCATGGCCCCAGGCAGGACAGGGATCAGTGTCCCCAGGGACACTGTGGCAGGTCCACTCACCTTGATTGATACGGCCTTTCGCGCAGTGGAAATGTCGCCGGGGTCAAGGGAGGAGACAGAGGTGTCCATCTCCTCAGGGACCCCTTCTTGCTCGACACCCACAGCTCCCCAAGTCCCTCTTCTTACTCTCCACGTGTCCCATCCCTACGGGGTGAACCTCCTTCATGACACCCCACCAGGGTGCCAGTCCCTGAGGGGGGAGCACAGCAGTGCGGCTGCCCACACAACTGGAGCAGAGTAAATGTTGTAACTTTGAGCATGTCCGGAAATAATGACTTTAAAAATGTATCATTCTGCAAACTAATTAAGGCGGGCGCCCAGCAGCAGGGGAAGTGAATTGCGAGTAACTCTCCCAGACCGGGAAGCCCGCTTGATCTTTACAAAATGTGCACAGTGAGTGCTCCTGAATATTTAACCCTGCCAGCTCCCCGGGGGCTGGGGAGGCTGCGGGGAGCACAGGGGGGATCCTGGAAAAAGGGACGCGAGGACATTGGCGGAGGGGGAGGCCCTTTCTCCTCACCCTCCTCCCCAGGTGGGCACCTGAACATGAGCAGTTGTGCTGGGCTGGCAGGATTGGTGCTGAGCTCCCTGACCCACAGCCATGCCTGCACGGAGCGGGCTGGCTCCCAAGCCTGGGTGACACTTGGGTTTGGGCTGGGACATCCCTCCCGAGCCTGTTCAGGTCCAGTTTTGGCAGCGCTGGGATGGGAGAAAACATGGGAATGCTGCTCCATCCCTGTCCATGCCTGGGATGGAGCGAGGGCTCTCCAAGTCCTTCCCTGGGGACAGGGAGGGGGCCACCGTGTCCCTGAGGGCAATGGGGGCACCAGTGGCACTGCCATCCGTCCAGGCAATCTTGTGTTGGAGCATCTTTAATTCCCAGCTGCAGGGCTGGGGTTTGGTACGTGGTGCCTGCGTCCCTGGCTGTCCTTGTCCCACGGTAACCCCTGATGTCACCACGGTGCCCCATGGTTCCATGTGATGCCCCAGGAGGTTGCCCCCCGCGCCAGGCTGCTCCCCACTGCCCTGCCACGTCATGGCTGGTGCCTGGCATGTGCCGGCACCTGGTGTCCCCACAGAGCTGTGCCTGCAGCAAGGCTCCGCTGCCCGCATCCACCCCGGAGGGCTCGTCCCCGGCAACACACCAGCCCATCATGAGATTAATTCTCGAGAAGGGGCTGTAATTACCTTCCATCTCCCCCTTCATAAATATGTAGAAATAAAAGCAGCGCACTCTGCCGAGCCCACCAACACTCGGCGGTGACCTTTCCGAAACAATATGTGCTGCGAGGCACATTCGCGCACCAGGCAAGCGTTGCCATGGCGAAGCGGGAGCGCAGCAAACACACCGCAATTACGGGGGGGACAAGCTCCCCGGCAGCACCGCGATGTTCGCTGCGGAGCCCGCACACCCGCCTTTATTGATACAGCCTTTTGCGCAGTGGAAACGTCGCCGGGGTCTCACCTGCCTCACGCCGCTCGCCGGGTCCCGTCACCTGCGGGGCCTCAGGAGGTGGGAGGAGGATGCTGAGGTGGGTGGTGGCCCTGGATGAAGGAGGATAGCATCCTCATCCTGCCTGGCCAGGAGGTCACCCGCAGTCCCTCTCCTGCATCGCTCAGTTCCATCCCCATCCTGCCCAGCCCATGCCTCCCAGTCAGCTCACGATCCCCATCCCCAGCTTCAGCTCAGGGCAGTTGTCATTTCTGGTCCCTTCTCCATCCTCTCTGCCGAGGACACTTGCTTTCTCCATATGGTGTGTCTCAGCTGTGGATATGGGAAGGACCCATACCCCCACTCCCCCATATAAATCCTCAACCCCTCCTTCCCACCCTCTCTCCCCTCTCCTTCATCCATCCCGGGGAGCACCAAGCGCCCCGCTTTGCAGGCCGTGCCAGGTGCCAGCACAGAGGTCCCACAAGCCCCCATCCCCTGCCTGCTACCTCCCCGGGTGTCGGAGGGTTTTGCAGGCAGGACGGCGAGCGCGGGGTCCCCGCTCACGGAGCGCGAGCAGGTGGCTGCCAGCACAGCGCGGCACAAAATCAATCGACCACGCTCGCTCCCGGAGACGGATTTATACAGAGAACAAAAGGTCTAAAAATGTGCCAGCGCTCCCAGCCTGATGGGAAAGCTCTTCATGCTCAGCGAGCGGAGATGCTTGCCGGGGTCTCTGGAGTGGGCTCGGAGGTGCAAGCCGCAGCGTGCCGCCCTCCTCCTGCCCCCCCTTCCCAGCACCCCGCTGGTGTGCAGCTGCGCCAGCCTGGCTTTCTGCCCCCGCGCACCCTCCTGCTGGGGCTGGCGTCTCCCCAGGGCACCTTTGCTGCCTTCGGGGCTGGTCCCGTGGGTGCTTCAAGTCCCACTGACAAGCACAGGCTGGTGTCCCCCTGCCAGGGCTGGGGGTTAGCCAGAGCCAGCCAAGCTGATGCAGAGAGGGGGATTTCAAGGCTTTTCCCCCCAGCAACGCTGCTGCAGGGTTGGGATGCTCTGGGATACACATACACCCCCCCTCACTGCACAGGCAATTTCATTTTCTGGCAAAATCCTGAGGAGCAGAGCAGGCAGCGGCCGTGCTGTGTAACACCAGGAAGGGTAACGCAGCAGATGATTGTTCAGAGCCACGCTGACCCCGACCGCATCCTTCCCCACATCCACCCATAGGGATGGCCCTACAGGGGGCCATCGCCATCCCATCCTGGGAGATGTGTCCGGAGCCGGGGCTAACCAGAGCAAGAGCCAGAGCGGCTGCTGCCATGGGCTGTGCTGTGCTGCTGCTTGGTTCCGTGCCCCCGGGGCCACCAGCCGGTGTCTTGCCTCAGGCAGAACAGCTCCAGCACGGCTCCGCGTCCCCGACATTATGCTCAATGCGTGGCTGGCAGGGTCTTTCCAGGTGCTTTTCTATCATTCCGTAACATCTCCATCTTCTGCTGATCCAGGTGCTTACAGGGCTCTCACCAAAGCATCACTACTGGTTTTTTAAAAGAAGCCCAAGGCGAGCATGCTGGGCTGGTGCTGCCTGAACACGGGCATGGGGGGTCTGGGGCACCCCTGCCACCTGCACAGGGTACCAGGGGTGTCATAGCATGTGTGGGTCTGGGGGCCTTGCTGTGTGTGTCCCTGCGTGTGCATGTCACTGGGGGATGCAGTGACACGGGGTGTGACTGTGTGTGCCACGGTGAGTGTGGCACAAGGCGAATGCCACCCTGTGTGTGTGTGTGTGTGCGCGCTGCAGGATTACTGAGCGCTCCTATTAGCTATTTATTTAACCTTGTTTTGGAGGCGGGTGAATTCCCTTTGCAGTGATGCGAAGCTTTATTGCCGCCAACCCATAAATCAGGGAGTTTCGCTCCTCTCAGATGCCAGAGGACTGTAATTAGCAGCTCTCCCGCTCCGTGCCTGACCCTGTGCAGGATGCCCTCCCCATCCCAGGGGGGGCATCAGGGCTGGCAGCAGCCTCCTGCACCCCAGGGGGGACTGGAGGGAGGTATTGGGAGAGCCCCCCCCCGGCAAAATCTAGAGGCTTGGGGGGGGGGGGTGGTGAGGCTGGGAAGAGCCCCTCGTTGCAGCATGCCGGAGGGCTGGCAAAACCACAGCCACCCATGGGGCACGGGATGGTGACGGGGCAGCCCCTAGTGCTCCCTGCCTCAGTGCTGTCCCTAAATACAAGCAATGCAACCCCAAATGAACAAATGAATGGGGAGGGGGGTGTCTCCATTTGTGTTTTCTGAGATCAAGTGAGATCAGGGACATTTCCTCCCCTGTGAAGAGCATCACTGAGGCTCCCAGGGTGGCAGAGGCTGGTTCTCATGTGTGTAGACAGCATGAGCCCCCCAGAAAAGGTGAAGGTCTCCTCCTGGCTGGCAGGCAGGGAGGCAAGCACCCTGTTTGGCACCTGCATCTGTGAAATCCAGCTTCCCAGCAAGTCCAGTTTTCCTTCTCACTGAAGCGGGAGAAGGTGTTTCAGCAGAAACACCCTAAGGCAGAGAGCCGAAGTGAAAGGGGAGGTTGGGGATGTGGCTGGCCAGCCCTGAAGGTGCCTGCACCCAAGGAGAGCCAAAGCCACAACAAGCTGGAGCACCCTGTCCCCACCATGTTGGTGTGTGCTCAGTAGCTCTGCAAAAACTGTTGAGCTTTGCAATGCGAGAGGGGATGCTCTCATGGAGAACACCCAGGCTCAGCAAAATCCCCCCCTGCACCTTAGGGAGGGGGAAGGAGGAGGATTTCCCACTGCAAGGACACTGTGATAGGACAAGGGGGAACAGTTTTAAACTGAAAGAGGGGAGATTTAGATTAGAAATTAAGAAGAAAGTGTGCTGAGACACTGGCCCAGGTTGCCCAGAGAAGCTGTGGATGCCCCATCCCTGGAGGGGTTCAAGGCCAGGTTTGAGCAACCTGGTCTGGTGGGAGGTGTCCCTGCCTAGGGCAGGAGATTGGAACTGGATGGTCTTTAATGTCCCTTCCAACCCAAACCATTCTATGATTCTATGATTCTATGATTCTGTGACACGGCTTCCAGTCAGCCCCGTGGCAGGGATGCTGCTCAACGCATGGTGAGCTGTGCAAGGCACATCCAGGGTCTGCTGCATGGCCCCTGCATGGCACCACAGACAGTGCACCCAGCAACATCTCACCCCATCCCCATGCTCAGGGTGGCAGTGCCCAGGACACTCCTGGCAGCAAAGCCTCCTCTTCCTGACACCCCAGGGAAAAGGACGGCCGCTACTGCATGGCACAGCCGGCAGCAAATGGGCCATGGCCGGGGCAGGGAGCGGCGTCTCGCTCGCCGCCCGGGGCTGCCCCTGCCGCTGCCTTCGGAGGGTGGCTCCGTTTCCAGCTCAGCAACCCGCAGCGAGCTCCCATTTTCCACTTTGTTAGCCTTGCTGCTGGAGCGGCAGCCGGGCTGACAGCACAGGGCATGGCTTCCCCAGCCAGCCAGCACACGGCTGCATGGTTCCCGGCTGCGGAGCCCAGGGGCCGATCACTGCCACCATGGGACCAGGGCAGGAGAGGACCACAGCACAGCGAGCCCTGAGATGCAGAAGGGATGCTCATCTGCGGATAAGGGCTCATCCAGCCGGGCATCACTCCAAGGATGGGAAAAACGCACCACAGCATCCTTTTCACTCCGTGGCAGGAGGGTGAGCAACGCGGGAGGCAAGGAGGAAGGCCGGTGGGCTTGGTAGGAGCTTGGCGTGGCTTGTCCTGGCCACCAGCCCTTCCCTGCTGCAGGGATGGGTGCTGTGGGGCTGAGCTCGGTGCCCGCAAGGTGCTGAGCACTGAGGGGAGAGGGCTGACGTGAGCCAGGCTTCAAAGGGGAACGCGGCGTAAATATTTCACCAGGCCCTTGCACAGAGCAAAGAGGCAGCAGCAATTAGAGCTGGGCACGTCCGCTCGGAGCCCAGAGGGGAAGGAGATCAAAGCCACCCGGCGGGAGCCCAGCCAGGAGCTCGCCCAGCTGCCCTCCCTGGGGAAGGCTGCTCTGACCTGGGCACAGCCTGTGCCCTCCTTCAGCCCATCTGTCCCAGGGCTGGCACTGTCTGCCCGCAGCTGGGGACACCCAGTAACCGCAGCCCATGTCCCCCAGTCCCGCAGGGTGGGCATGGGGCTGCCTGCTTGAAGCTGTCCCCTTGCAGCACCCTGCTCCTCCCCAGGGTGGCTGGGCAAAAGGCTCGCCCCTACCTCCTTGTCCTGCCCCGTTTTGCAGCCAGGCTGACATCGTCACAGCCCGGAGGGGTGGCAGGTCCCACGGGCACAGACAGGGTCCCTGCAGCCTGCATGGGCCCTGAGCCCTGCAAACCGTGCGACAGAGGGTGGCACAGGGGTATCATGGGGCTGGGAGCTGCTGCGCTGGGAGAGGCAGCCTGTGGTGCTGCACCTGCCCCCAAATTAAATGGAATAATTCATTTGCTTTGGCTTCAAAAAGGCGTTTGCTGGAAGTCCTGTGAAGCGTGCCCGGGCCCTGCTGCCATGCTGTTTCCTGGCATGGTTGGCACGGACAGCAGGGGTGTCACCAGGAGACAGTCCCTTGGCGTCGGGACACTAAGGGACTGTCCCCACGATGGCAGTGGGGCTCAGTGGGGATGTGTTGCCCCCTGATGTCCCATCCCCAGACCAGCCCGGAGCAGAGGCACAAGGGGGGAGCACTCTGTGTGCCAGCATCTTGCTCTGCCCATCCCCATGACCACCTGGGGCTCGGAGGTGACACCAGCCACCGGGTGCTTAAGTTTCAGTATTCCCAGTAACAATACAAAGCTCTTGGCTCCTTCATCTTCTTGGCCAGGAGGAGAGGGGCCAAGGGAGGTCCCAGAAATGCTCTGAGCTGTGCTGAGCCGCACTGGCCCCTGACACTGCTCCACGGTCCCACTGCACTGACACAAAGGGCTGTGGCTGGGATGGGCAGTCACATCCCCGGGACACATTTGCCCAGTGGCCCTGGCATGCACAAGCTCTCCCTGGCACCAGGGACCCAGTGCCAACGGGGCTACTGAGTGCCCTCGGTGCCACCATGCTCCCCACATCCCGCTGCCTCTGTGGTTCTCCCTTGGCCCGTGGGGTCTTAGGTGATGAAGTCAGAAGGTGGGAGGTTGGGGGGGAGCAGGGTGGTGCTGGGAGCAGTGGCAGGGTGACAAGGGCTGTGCATTGCACACAACTTTGTGTTGGTGGGTGTTTCCAGGGGTGCTTGCTCCCAGGGGTGGGTTACAGCAGCCCCTGGTAGCCAACTGCAGCTCCCAAGCTACAGATCCCTTGGGTTTTGTCTCACTTAAAAGCTCTCCTTTAAAATATTCTCCAGCCCTAGTGGTGCTGTCGAGATGGTTGGAGCAGAACTGGGCTCCCCACTGAGGCACCCACCCCCTCTTGGGGCACCAGAGACCCATGCCACAGGGGAGGGGGGGTCCTGCTCATTGGGGACCACAAGAAAACAGAGAGGGGATGGCACTCTGACGTGTGCCGTGGGCACAGGGCACAGGGAATTGGGACGAGTGTCCCCCCAGAGCGGTGGGTGCTCGAGGGAGGACCTCCAGCCCCCAGCACCCTGCCCTACAGCACAGGGGAGAGGATGCTGCCTCCGGAGAATTATCCCATGAGCAGAGACCTGAAGCCAGAAGCAGGTTTTTCATCACCACCCCTGGCAGCACACGCTGTGCTGAGCGACAGGGTCCTGCGTCCCCCCCTCCCCCGCCCCCCGCCCCGAACAGGTTTCGCTCGCTGGCACAGCTGCTGCATCCAGATGTTGCTGGTATTGAGGGAGGCAGGCTGCTCAGCCCACAGCTGCTCCCTGCTTCGCTTGCAATTGCTTTGGAAATATTGTGTGTACTCAGCTCTTTAGAGCTAATCTCCATCCTGCAGCCGGGGCTGGGGGAGCTGCCCACGCCAGCCCGGGCGGTGGGGAAGCTGGGGAAGGAGAGGGGGCCCTGCTGGCAGCCCCCCATGCGGGGCAGGGCTGGGGCGGCTGTGATGCTGCGGCGAGGGGTGGGCTGGGTACCACCCCAGCGATTCCTTCCCGCTTGATTGGGGTCATTAATCCTGCGCTCTCCGCCAACCTGACAGAGTCTGTAAGTGTCAGCGTGTGAGCGATCCGCTCGCGCGGCACCATCCATCAGGCCTCTGGCAAATGCCGCACGACAGCCCCCTCCCCTGATTTATCTGAGGCCAATGGAGTCATGAAAAACAGCTGGTAAATCCTTCCCCATCAGCCGGCTGATTATTAATGCAGCCAAGTGTGGAGGCAACGAGCGATTTGGAGAGACGGGCCCAGCCAGTGCTGGTGAAAGGCAACATATGGCCCAGTCCGGCCGCCCCCATGGCGAGGTCCCTGCCTGCTCCCTGCCACGGTAGGAGCAGAGCCCTGCCTGTCCCCCGCAGAGGCAGGCAGCCATGCGGTGGCTGTAGAAGTGCCCTGTGCTCCTGCCTGCACCCGCAGCTCCTGTCTGGGGTGTGCAGGACACCCTCTGCCCCAGGATGCCCAGGCTGAGAGGCTCAGCATCCCCAGGAAGAGTAAAATGAACAAAATCACCCATGGATTGGGGGCAACTGGCACAGAAGGTCTTTTCCAGGGTGAGGGCAGGCACATCATGCTTTGATGCAGGGGCAAGTGGTTGCCCCCAGGAAGGAGGGAGAAGCCAGCACCAGTGCTATGGGCAGTCGTGGAGTGGGGCTGGGTGCTGAGTGAAGGCGCAGAGCCCCAGACATGGCCTGGTGACACTGGCTGTGGCATGGGGACATGCACAGCCCCCGAGCGTGGGTGCAGGATCCAGCCCGTGCAGCCCATTGCATACCCCTGCGCTGGGGGAGGGACCACAGCCCAGGGACACCTGAACCGGGAGGACACCAGCACTGTGGCCACCCCGAGACACAGCACCCCTCACGTACTGCTGCCTGCACTCCTTATGGGGGGCCGTATCCCCACACGCATCCCACCCCACACTCCCAAGCCCTGCAAAAAAAGCCTTGCCCAGGGTCAGATAAGCCACTCTCCAGCTTTTACAGCCCCAGTCCCCCTGTCCCACCCCACACAACAAGGGACCCGACGTGCTTCTGGTGCCCTGCGAGGCTGCCATGCCCTCTGCATTGACGTAATGGCTCGGGGAGGAAAAAAAAATGTATGAATTGTGTGAGTGGGCTGGAAGGAAGCTAGAAGCAGCATTTTTGTGGTTGTGTGCCGAGCAGGTGCAGCTGACAATTAGCTATCTCTTCCCAGCCTCTTCATTTAGTTCCTCAAGGTTATTTTGAAAATTGAATATTCAATTAATGAAAGAGTGGCTTTCGGTGCTCCCTTCCCCAGGGCAGAGGCACCCTCAGGGACAGCTCGGGAGGGGAGGGGAGTGGAGCGAAGGAGGAAGAAGCATATCCTCCTCCTCCTCACGGCCTCCTCCCCTTAGCCCCCCTCCTCAGCCACGTTTTGAGCACTCCGAGCCCCAGATTTGCGCTGAGCAGATGAAGCAGCAGAAGTCGTCATTGTGGTGGAAAGTAGGTGACGTTGAGTCACGTTTGAGCCTGTCGCAGAAGATGTCATGCTCCCTTCACCAGCGACCCTCCCCTTCAAAACCCAGCCTGCAAAAAGCCCCCCAGGGCAGCCCGGCACTCTCTCCTCCCCAGCCTCACCCCAGCCCACCTGGTCCCCCAAAGCCATGGGGCTGTGTGGGTGGGAAGGGGGGCAGCTCCTCCCCTCCCTCCAGCACATCCTCTCTCCCACCCTCCCTTGTCTGTTTTATTTTCTTTTCTGCCACTTAAAATATCGTGTGACGATGAGCCCAGATTGCTTGGAAACTGCTGCTCCCCTGGGTCTTGTTTCTTGGCTCCTTGCCGGTGCCCGGAGCAAAGCTCTCCTCCGCCAGCAAACACCCTCCTGGCCAAAATGTTCATGTGGAGTCACCCTCACAACCCACCGATGGAGCAGAAGGTCATAGAATCATCGAATGGTTTGGTTTGGAAGGGACCTTAAAGATCATCCAGTTCTTCCCCCCCCCTACCATGGGCAAGACCTTCCACTGGACAAAGTTGCTCAAAGCCCCATCCAGCCTGGCCCCTTTTCTGCAGCTCCCTGGGACTGCTCCTCCTGCACCCACTGCAGGACTGGGGCAAACTCTGCTCCACCAAATAAAGCCTAGAATGAGACCCTGTGCCCCGCTGGGGTCTGCAACTCCAGGCCAAGCACTAACCGAACCTGAAGCCTTGCTCTGTGCCATGGACATCTCACCACCAGGACTTGCTCACCATGCTGGGACAAAGACCCTTGGCTTTCACTTCAATCATGGCTGAATACCAGGCTGGGGACAAGAGTCCCTGGCTGCGGGAAGCTCAGGGGTTGTCCTCTCACCATGGGATCCAGGGGTGCTGGCCTGATCCCACACCGTTCCCAGCTTCCTTTATTTTAAATGACGAGCCCTGCGCTTCTAGCAAGTCATCAGCATCATGCTCGGATGGGTGGTCCCCATTTTTGGTCTTCTTCGTTGCTGAACTCAGAACATCAGCCTCAAAGTCCAACTGGAGAGGGGAGAGGTGACCTCTCCCACAGCCCAGGGTCAGCCAGAATGGAAATCGAGTCATGGAGAGGAGCTGCAGCCCAGAGGCAGCAAACAGGTGATGTTTCCCCCAGGGAAGTGGCCACAGCAGATTGCCAAGGTGGCCGGAGCAGGTGGCGGCAGCATGGGGACATCTCTCTCAGGTGATGGACGAGCACTGGCTCACACCTCTGCTTCCTCAGCTCTTCACAGAGAAGGGATGATGGGAGAGGGCTGAGAGATTTATAATGAAATATCACTTGGTGTGTGCCGGTTGGGTCCCAGAACTGCTGCGTGGACCCTTTGCAAGCTGCTCAGCAAGGGCAGGAGCCCCTATCCCCTCTTTGCTGACCTGCAGGTGCTCTCCTGCAAGGTGCCCTCCAGCAAAGTCCCCGTAGCTGTGTGACACCTGGCCCTGGGGACAGGGAATGGCCCCATGCCAAGAGCTATATCCCTTCTGGGAGGCGAGCTGGCTACGGCAGCCTGGCGATGCGCAGCCCCTCCAGCATGGCTTTCTCTGGGCTTCTCCGCTCATCCCAGCCTGGAGTGCTCACTGGGAAAGCAGGATTTTGTTTGGGAGACACTGCTGCCCATCCTGTCCTCTGCCTACCCCTTTTTCCACCCCAAACCACAGATGCGGGAGGGGACATTTTAGGTTACCAAGGGGTGTATTGCCTGGATTAGGGATGACGTGCACCATGGGGATGCTCTGGGCTGCACCGGGTCAACCTCCCAGCCTCGGGTTCATCCCAGAGCTCCTCTGCTCTCTCTCTTGTCCCGTCCCCCCCTCCATTTCCCGTTCCCAAAGCCTCACTTACATCTTCCTTATTATCCTCCTCCCCGCGCTATCTGGGTCACCCTCCCCTGCCATTACCCCAGATAATTGCGAGCTGGGCGGAGGCCACGGGCAGCAATCTGGCAGCCAGCACCTGCATCGTCACCCCAGCACAGGGGGAAAGCAGCTGCCTCCCCAGACATCTCCTCTGCCTTTCTCACCCCCTTCATCCTCGGGTCCCTCAAACCAGCACTGTTCTTCAGCCCTTGGGAACAGCAGGCAAACTGGCAGGGCTGCAGGCAGGGTAAGTCTGAATCGCCGGGCAAAATCACCCCAAAGGGGGCTGGAGTCACCCCACTCGTGTCAGGGATATTCACTAAGTGAAGAAAAGCCTTGGAGGATGCTTTGGGGAATGGTCCTGGATGCAAAGATGTTTCTAGGTAAGAAATCACTGCACCCAAAGGCAGGAGGGCTCTCAGCCCAGCGCTGCTGCCTCGGTCTCCCAGGGCCCTGCTCACGGGCATGAATATATTCAAGCCTCACCCAGAAAAAAAAAAAAAAAAAAAAAAAATTAAATGGCACCATCTGGCACTCGGCGAGCTCTCCCCCCCTCCTGCCAGTGGTGAGAGGGTAATCCGGGACGGGAACCAGGCCATGCTGCAGGAGCGGGCCACCAGCAGTAGCCGGGCATCCCCTTGCCGACAGGCTGGTTGGGCGGAAGGGAAAGACCCCCACCGTGGCCAAGGCAGGG
>JAOXNO010000052.1:30820792-30840270 GCA_028565335.1 Limnodromus scolopaceus | reverse complement strand
CAGCAGTAGCCGGGCATCCCCTTGCCGACAGGCTGGTTGGGCGGAAGGGAAAGACCCCCACCGTGGCCAAGGCAGGGTCTGGGGTCCCCAAAGGCTGGCACGGTCCCAGCAAGTCCTGGAACCTCTCGAGTGGCATAGCTGGACACGGCTCCTCCCTGAGGGACAAGGCCAAGCTTTTTTTACACATAATTATATCTCTGAAACTGGCCCAGCCTCCTCCCAGAGCTGGTTTTAGCTTGGAAACATGCAAATTTAGCTCCCACGTGGAAATTCAAGCTGTCTGGGCTGCCCAGGGACCCCATCCCACTCCCCTCTCCTGGCCAGCTGGGATGTCCCAAATCCTGGTCAAGGCAGGAGATGAAGCAATATGCATCCTGGCTTATCTGAGCAGGGGATGGGGCAGCGCATTGAGATTTTGGTCCCTCCTCTAAAGGTTTAATAGCAGTTAAACAGAGGATGAGAGGAAAAGTATCGAGCCCCGGCTGGACTTTCCCTCATCATGGGCTGGTGGGTCCTGTGTGATTGGGCTGATGCTGCCCCTGTGCCTGACTGTGCTGCTCTGCTCCAGCCGCCCACTCTGCCCCAGACCTGCCTGCTTTTCCCCTGCCTGCATTTTCCCTGCCTGCATTTTCCCCTGCCTGCATTTCCCCGGCTGAGCCGTGGGGAGGAGGCACCTGCTCCCTGCGATGGCATCAGGGTGGCTGCCTCCGCAGGAATGCAAACCCATCAATTAGGAAATAACTGCCTGGCCTGTCCTTGTTAATCCCCTCCTCTCCGGGCTGTTATTTATTATTTATGGTGGAGGCGCCCCAGGATGCGCTATCGGAGGGATGCCTGACAGGCTCAATCTGTACCGTACAATTACATCCTCCTCGCCAGCTGGGGAAGCCCTTTCTCCGCTCCCACCGCCCCCACTCTTTTCCACATCCCCTGCAGGACCAGAGCCAGGACTACCAGACCTCACCCTGCCCTACCGCTGATGACCAACCCCACCATCCCCATGGGTAGAGAGAAGCCCTGGGGACACCTCCTTGGGCCCCTACTGAAGGTGTCCCCCCATGTAGGGCAGACCTGGGGTCACACCAATCCCTTAGGTGCCGGGCATGGGCAGCTCACCCACGCTCCTCTCTTTGTCCCCCATCCTGGCCATGGTGCTTTGCCATGGGCACAGCAGCATCCCACGGGATGAAGCTGCCCCACTCATCCCCTCTTGCCTGCCTGCCTGCTGGCGAGCAGGGGCAGCAGCCAGCCTGGGTTGGGGGGCGGTGCGGGAACCAGCAAGCCGCTGCAGAAGCATTAGCTGAGCCGGGATTAACATTCACCAGCGAAAAAATAACTCCATCCAAGCTGTGTCTGTGCTGGGGGCCTCGTGTGCGGCACGAATGGAAGCGCAGGCTCCCCTGGGAGCCCTGGGGATGTGTGTGCTGCAGCCGCGTCAGCTCTTTGCAAGGGGCTGCTAATGTCTTGGCTAACAAGCTCCCAGCTGAATGTGTCCTATGCACACCTGAGGATGGAGCCAGCCACCTTCACCTCCTCCCTGCCCTTCTCCCAGCCACTGTCCTCTGGCAGTGCCATCACCTCCTCCAGCCACCCCATGTGGGGACCAGTGCTGGGGCGTGGGGGTCTGTGCGGGCATCACTTGGGGACATGCGGGCACGATGAGGATGTATGTGTGTGTGGGGGTGGTGCTCAGGGGCCGGGTGGGCATCCTGGGGTGATGCACTGGCACTCAGAGTTGTGGCAGGAGATCTACAGGTTGGTATCTTACAGGGCGATGTGGGGCTTGGGGGTTGCAGGGTCCATACTTAGAGTATTCCGGGTAGCTGCGATGGGGCTTGGGGCATCATTGCTGAGCTCTCTGATGCTCACACACACAGTCTCTCATGGATGCGGGCACCACGCTGGGCTGCCAGGACAGCTCTGGTGCAGGTGGCATGCACAGGGGGCACTCAGGGGTACCCAGCCAAACCTGCAGTGTGTGGCCGTCCCCAGTACGTGCAGGGTTCCCGTGCGATCGTCATGGTTTTGTCCCTCAAACCAGGACAGCCATGCACCGGTGGTATGTCACGAGGCAGTGTGTAGGATCAGCTGGATGCTCTGTACATGTGTGTGCAGGTGTGTCTCCCCAGCCCTCTGCACAGTTGCTGCCTTTCTCTTAGGAGACACCCTGGGGAGCTGCTGGCATCCCATGGCTGGGCAAACCCTCCGGGTACCAGCCGCCTGCAGTAGCCCTGGTCCCCAGAGGGGATGTGGGGTGTCTGCTGGGGATGTGTAGGGGGTGGCTGACACATTATTTGCCTCCTGGAGTTGCTAAGCTCCTGTTCATCCACCTTTTTGCACTCCTGGCATTGGCCAACGATGAGCTGTGCCTCTAGGAAAAGGCAGTGCCCTGGAGCGCGGGCCATCTGCGTGGGCAAGGGCTGCAGCTCCAGCTGTGGTGGGCACTGCAGGCCAGCATTTTAATAACAGGATGAGGACAAGAGGGATAAAAATAGCCCCCGGTACTGCCTCCCACTCTCCAGTCTGTGGGGAAGTGGCGCCTCGTCACCCCAGCCCACGTGGTTATTTTTAGGCTGTCATCTCCCTGCTTCTCTCGTGGGTGCCTTTTATAAATAGCCCGTGCCTTTGAGCGGCTCCAGTGCCAGGCAGGAGCCTGGTGTGCCCACGCCCGGCAGAGTTGGGAAAGGCCCTGCCTCACCTGCCCAGCCCTGCCTGCTCACTGCCTTCAGCCTGCCTCCTCTTCCTCTGGGCATGGACAGCAGGGACAGAGCCAGATCCCACCACCCATCCCTCCCTGTCACCCCCCCTGGGCTCAGGGACAGCTTCCCCCACCACCTCTGCTCAACTGGATGCTTCAAATGGCATCGCCCCACCCAGGGCACCCCGCTGCTGTCCCCGCATCCTTCTGGCTCCTGCCCCAACATCTTCCCCAGCCCTGCTCCCCATCCTCTGCTCCTGGGCTCCCCAAACACCATCCATGGGCTCCAGCTCCTCGCAAGGTCCAGCCCTTGCTATCCTGCAGCTCTGCCCCTTCCCCAGGGCCTGGAGCATCCTCAGGACCCCCTGATCTGCCTTCTACTCTTCTTCTCCAATTTATTTTAGTAGCCATACCTCCCCTTGCCCAGCAGCATCTCCCCGGCGTGATTTTGCCTGGCGCTGGCTCTCTGCGGCCGTAAGCGCTTGCAGAGTGGCGGCTGTGGTGCCGTAATTAGCCAGGTACAGCAGGAACACACTTGCAGCCTGACAGCTCTTCTGGAGTCGAATGGGAGCCAATTAATCTAATTAAAGCTGCCTCTGGCTCGTTATCCCTTGTGCAGTTCACAAGGCTACGAAGGCGCCCCCTCCTCACTGTGTCCCTGCCTGCGAGGGGCTCAGGTGGGTGCACATGGGTGGGTGCAGAGAGCCATGGCTCCCTCTCTCCATGGATTTGTGGTCCCCAGGACACTGCCCTGGGGTGAATAAGGGGGCACAAAAGCTGGGTGCCCATTGGAGGGTGACTCTGCCCCGTGCATGGTGCTGGCGTGTGGCTGGGGCGACAGTGGTACCCGCGGGGGCAGGATGCAGGGGGACGCTGCCCCAAGGATGCCACGGCTATGGGGTTTGTATGCCACGAGGCTGCAGTGCCAGCCGTGCCATCAGCCCCAGCAGTGGTCAGTGGGGCCTGGCTCCGTGCCGCGTCCCGGCGAGGAAGGGTTTTGTTTCCCGGTGCCAGAGCAGGTCCTGCCGGGCGGCGCGGCAGCATCCTGCAAGCTAATTACGAAGCAGGCCAAGGAGGAGGTCTGTCTGCACAGGTGTCTGTCAGCAGGGCGCTGGCACTCACGCCGCCTAATTAGACACCCTGCCAGCCTTTAATGAGAACAAATGAGAGGCCAGCCAGTGCGGGGCTGGGCCGTGGCATCCGGACCCTGTCCCGCTTGCTGGCTCTGGCCCAGTGCCTTCCAAGAGCTGATGACTGCTCTCATTGTGGGGGACCACAGTAGGTCAGCCCCCCATGTCAAGGAGCCCTGGCATCAGGGCAGAGTTTGCCCTGACCCACCATGCCTCCCTGTGGCAGCCTGTACCACGCAGGGCACTGGGTACCATCCCCTGACCCATACCTATCCCCTTGGCCCTTCACCAGGTCTTTTGGGGAGCTGGGTCTTGGTGCTCCATCACAGCAGGGGGGCTCTAAAGCAAGGTCCCCATAGCCCATCTCATTGCAAAGAGAACATTGCGAGATGCCAGGTGGATTTGCCCACATAGGCTGAGCCTCCAGTTATGAGCCTCCAGTTATCCTCTCGTCAGCTTGATAGCTGCTGGTGCCCCATGGGACATCCCATGGCACACAGCTTGCCACCTCCCTGCCCTCATCCTGGCAACACTAATCTGTCTGCACCACGGGACTCAAAAGCAACATGTCGTCCTTGGGATCACCATGTGGCTCATCCACGTCTCCCGGTAACCTAAAGGCAAACAGAGCGTTGTCCTGGGTCAAGCACGCAGCAGGCAGCAGGAGCACATCCCTGTGCCCCGAGCCCTTGGGCACAGGCAGGCTTCAGGAGCCAGACGGGCAGGGTGGAAGCAGGACAAGTTGGAAGCACCACGTGTGGTGCACCAAGTCCTGCATGCAGCTCCTCCTCAGTGAGGTTTGAGGAGGCGCTGCCGGAGAAGATCTCAGGACACACGTGCCTCCGGAGTGGGAAGTTTAACCCAAGAGCAGGACCTCGGGTAAGCCTGGAGGCTGCAACGGGGCTGAGCGAGCTGGAAACATGACGCAGAAGAGCAGGCTGATGGTGAAGGATGGTGCTGCTGGGATAAAGTGCTGAAGCCCCTGTTTGTTATAAACTCCTTTTGCAAGTAGATTTGGACACCGGCGGGCACTGGGGCATCACGGCAGGCGTGATTCCCCATGGCTATTTCCCCAGCCTGGGAAGGGGGGAAGGAGGGCGGCGAGCCCCCCACGCCGCACGCCGGCTCTGCAGCAGCCCTATAAATAAGCACACCCACACGCCACGGCACACACGCCGGGATGCTGCCGGGGGGGAGGGAATTGTGCACGGCTCCTGGTGGGCAGTGGGGAGTAATGGGACGAGAGGGGGAAACACCATGCGGGTATTGGGAAACATCACCCGGGGGTGATGCCATGGGGGAGGACAGCAGCTCCCCAGGGAGCCTGGTCACAGGCAGGGCTGGGGCAGCCCGGGAGCCCCCAGGAAGAGGGTGTCTGGAGAAACACAGCGCCTGCGCAGTCTGGAGGGGAAAATGTGCCATCAGGGGACATGCACTTCTCCACACCCCTACCATACACACCCACATCTCCATCCCTGCGCGCAAAGCCCCTTTTACCCCCATGTTCACCCCTTTGTCCCGGTGTACCCCCCCCCCGCCATGCACGCACACCTTCATTTCTCCTGTGCCCCACGCACACACGCCTCCATCCCTCCTTCCACACACGTATCATCCCTTGTGCACTCCTGCGTGGACCCATCTTCCTCCTCCCCATGCGCATCCCCACTGAAAATCACCCTCACAGCGCCCGGTGCTCACGTCCCCAGGTCCCTGCGTCCCCAGGGGTGGTGAAGAATGTCCGGATCCATGCCGCCACAGCTCTGCCAGCCCAGCTTCTCCTGGCCAGGCTGCCCTCACGCCGCAGCTTAGAGAGATTTAAGGGAAAGGCGGGGATGTGCCAGGTCGGAGGCCGAGGCTGACCCCACTGCGCCAGGCAGGGGGTGGTGGGATTTGCTGGAGATCTGGGCCGTTTCCCTGCCGCTCTGCTCTGCTCTCTCATTTTCGTGGCAGGGTCTGAGCAGTTGATGGGCAGGTTGGTGTTGCCGGTGCGGCTCCCCTCCGCTCCGCCGGTGATGCTCACCTGCCTCCCAGCCCTCCTGTTTGTTCGCAGGAGGAGGTGGACATGGAGCAAGGGGCTTTGCTGTGAATTTTTTGCAAGCCTTCAGGGTGGGCAGGGGCCACACAGCATCACCACCGGTCCCAGCTCCGTCCAGACACAGCCCCACTGGTCCCAAAGCTCTGTCAGGCTGTGCGGTGCCCATGCTGTGCATCCCACAGCACTGGCCACAGTGAGAAAGGACAGAGGCGGTTGCCGGAGGAGGATGGAGGCATCTGGGGACTGGGATGCTGCAGCCAGGTGGATCCCCTCCAGCCAGCCATGGACCAGATACCGGGGACCCACATGAGGGGCAGAGGTGTGAGGCAGGAGGGGGTCTCGCAGCCTCAGCTCCCTCTTAAGCCCCTTTCTGGGAAGGCCGGGCCCTGGCCTGCAGGGATGATGGAGCAGATGATGCTCTTGGTCTGAGGCGAAAGGCAGAGCAGAGTTGCCATGGAGACCAGCTATGTCATTTTAAGGAGGCACGGAGGCATTCACACCCATCCCTCCCAGATCAGCCCCAGGAGCCGGTGGGGCTAGCGGGGTAGGGGGGACCAGCACTCCATCGAATCCCAGGTGGGTCGGCCGGTCCCCAGCAGTGCCACCTCCTGCAGGAGTCAGCAGCCAGGCTGCAGACAGGGGTGCCTGCCCAAGGCGTGCCAGGGTGGGGGAAGCGGGGGGGGCAGACTCCCTTGGGAACAACTGGGAGCAACTGGTGGCACTGGGGCAGAGTTACTCTGCTGCCAGCCTGGCCTGAGCAGGTGATGGGGAACAGCCTGCAAGGAGCAGAGGTCGATACGTGTCACCCCCCAAACATTTTCTTGAGACTGCCCCATGTGCTGGTGAGGGGATGCGAGTGCCTACCGACAGGCTGGGGTGAGGTCCAGGGTGCAGGCAGTAATATCCTGGCTTTCTGGATAATTTAAGCTTTAATTAAAATGAGGCTTTACGTATTAGCAGCCCCCACCTCCCTGCTTTCCCGCAACCGGCGGGAGCAGGAACGCTGATGCTCGGCCTGCCGGCGCCTGCGGGCAGCTCTGGTGCCTCTGCTGGAGTCCCCTCCGCATTGCCACGGGCCCACGGAGGGAGAAATTATAGGGGGGGGTTTAAATATAGCAGCACCTCCAACGGGAAAAAGCAGCCCTAAATATGGAGGGAAATAAAGGGATGCACCCCCACCTCATTCCCCTTGCCCAGGAGGACCTTCCGGCATCCTCTGGTCCCGTGGGGTTGGGGCTCGCCGGGTGTTTGCTGCAGCTCCCCTTGGCCAGCCATCTCCTGGCCCTCTGTGGGGTCCCCCCCAGCGCCAGCACCCCGAGGCTGAGCAGCTCCGTGATGCTGCCGGCTCTCCCCGGGGCTGTCGCGCCGCTCAGCGCTGTCGCCGTTCAGACAGGACCGGATGAAAACCAGCGTAGCTGCACCGGTAAGTCCGTGCCCGGGAGGATGCCGGGTGCTGAGGTGGCTGCAAGCGCTGCGGGCCACGGTGCCCAGGGCAGGGGTCTGCAGCAAGGTGGCAGGGGGGACATGGCAGTACATGCTGTCTGAGCAGGAGGTGGCTGAGCCTGCGAGCTGCAAACAGGAATGATGCCTTGATGGGGTGTGGGGAGGAAGGAGGGTGGCCAGCCTTGGAGAGAGGCGCTGGCCCCGTCCTGGGGGTCACACAGGGAGGGCTCAGGGACTTGCTCCCCAGGAAGATGCTTGCCCAGAGCAAGTGGACGTGAACCTGGGATAAGGGGCTGTGGGTTTTGCGTGGTGTGGGGTGTGTACACGCAGTGTGTGCAGTGTGCGCTGCCCGTTCCTGCCGCGCAGGTGTGCAGTGAAAGTGTGTGGCCACGCAGAGCACGTGGGAGATGCGGGGGCACCAAGCGTGAGAGAGAGATGCCATCAGGTACAGGGTGAGTGTCATACAACTGTGCCTCATGTGCAGTGCGATCTGTGGGCGCGCTTTGCGTGTGCGACGTGACACGGGGCGGGCACGCAGTGACTTGTGAGTCTCTGCACGGCAGTGTGCAATGCGAGGTGCGTGGGTGCAGTGCACACTCACTGCGGGAGGTGTGAGCGGTGCAGTGCAGGGAGGTGTGTACACGCAGTGCACACTCACCGTGGGAGGTGTGCGCAGTGCAGTGCAGTACACCATGCGAGGTGCGTGGGTGCAGTGCACACTCACTGAGGGAAGTGTGAGCGGTGCAGCGCAGGGAGGTGCGTACACACAGTGCACACTTGCCGTGGGCAATGCGAGCGATGCAGTGCAGAGAGATGTGTGTATGCAGCACACACTCACCTTGGGAGGTGCGAGTGGTGCAGTGCAGTGAGGTGTGTGGGTGCAGTGCACACTCACTGTGGGTGATGTGAAATGTGCAGTGCAGGGAGATGCATGGATGCAGTGCACACTCACCGTGGGAGGTGTGAGCAGTGCAGTGCAGGGAGATGTGTGGATACAGCACACACTTACCGTGGGAGGTGTGAGCAGTGCAGTGCAGGGAGGTGTGTGGGTGCAGCGCACACTCACCGTGGGAGGTGTGAGCAGTGCAGTGCAGGGAGGTGTGTGGGTGCAGTGCACACTCACCGTGGGAGGTGTGAGCGGTGCAGTGCAGTACACCGGGTGAGATGCATGGATACAGCACACACTTACCGTGGGAGGTGTGAGCAGTGCAGTGCAGGGAGGTGTGTGGGTGCAGCGCACACTTACCGTGGGAGGTGTGAGTGGTGCAGTGCAGGGAGGTGTGTGGGTGCAGTGCACACTCACCGTGGGAGGTGTGAGCGGTGCGGTGCAGTACACAGGTGCATGGATGCATGAACTCAGGGAGAGGAGCACAGCATGCAGCTGCACCTGCACGGCAAAGCAGCACACTGAGGAGGCCAGGGATGGCATGGAACAGGATTCAGGTGCTGGCACCCTGGAGGTCCCTGGCTGAACCGAAACAGGCTCCAGCTGCTATACGCATCTCCCAAAACCTTGGGGAGATCTTCCCCCCGGTGCTGCCCGGCTGCCGGAGCCTGGCAGGCGCCCGTAGCTGCCCAGCCGGGCGGGAGCATCTCCTCCTGCCATGCCTGCCAAGACTCCCACTCTCGAGACTCTACGACAGGAGAAAAGGGAACAAAAATTCACGTTTTCACATTTAGCTTCCTTTGTACTCAGCTAATTAGCGCCTGAGTCTGGTGATGTCATTAAAGCAGCACTAAGTCTTTATTGGGGTAATTTAATTTTCCCTTTCATATCAGGATGATTTCCTTTGTTGGGGTAGGTGCTGGGGAGGGGGAAGGGCCCGTGCAGACAATTGCTATTGTCAGGATAAATAATTCCCCAGAGGATTGACAAGGGGGGAGGTGGGCTGGGGGCTGGGAGCTGTCACTCACCCTGGTGGCTGCAAGGAGCCGGCCAGCCCCCCCGGGGAGCTGGGTGCCTTGGGGTGCCTCTCGCCGCACCGGGTGGGCTTCCCCAGCCAGCTAGGGACCTGCCTTGGCCCCTTTCCAACCAGCAAAGCCACAGCAGCCTCCACATTCGGGAGGAGAGTGGGTTAAAGTTGGGGGTCTCCCATATAGTTCCCCTGCTTCTCCCACCCCATCACCATCTCCGGTGCTGGCAAGAGGAGGGAAGCAGGTTGCACCGGGGTAAAAGGAGCATTTCTGAGCCACCAAGGACCCCATAGGTAGTAACCTGCTGGAGAATCTGCATGCATCTGGGACACGTAGAGGAGCCGGGACCTGCCGGGGCTGGCACAGATCAGGAGGAACCCTCACAGGGGTCTCCCACCTTGGTGGGGTCCCAAGTGGCATCCCTGCACTTGGAATGATTGGAACTGGACTCAGCAAATACCCGCCCTGCCTCTTAGCCCCTCTCCAGGCTCTGCATGCCACGAGGTGATGCTGAAGCACTCACTGCCACAGAAAACTAGGCATGGGGAGGGGGCAGCTTCTGTGAGGCACTGTGCGAGACCCAGTGCTTGGGGTAAGAGAGGGGCAGGAGGCTGTTCAGCATTGCACCTCTTCTGAAATAAGTCTCCCTTTCCCAACCTTGTCTTCCCCTGTCCAACACTTCTCATCAGCCCCTTGGCTTGTGCTGCCCGAGGAGGGACCCCACTGACAGGGTGAGAGGTGAAGGACATGCCCCATGGGTTCAGAGCCCCTGAAGACTGGCTCTCTTGGTCCCCACCGAGCGTCACTGGCAGCAGGCCCCCGTCCCGTCCCTGCCCCACCATGCTCGTCATCTCCCAGCCCTCCAGAGCATGGGAGAAAAAGGTGGCATGTCCCCCAGAAGCGACTGGGAGATGAGAGCTGTTGACACGTGGCACTGCTCAAGTCCCCGTGTCCCCGGGAGCTTGGGCATGCCCCATGGTAAGACTCTGAAGGGGCGATGTGTGGGGCAGGCTGATGCTGGCACAGGGATGCCTGTCTCACCCACGCAGAACTGGTGGCAGTGGTGTCCTTGTCCAGCAGAGCATCACCTGGGTGGGAAGGAGCGGCTGGTGTGATCCCAAAGCCCTAACTCATCAGGTTTAACTCTCCAGACACTTCCAGAGGAACTGTCCTTCCCAGAAAATGGGAAGGCATGTACCTGGGAGGAGAAAGCAACTAGAGGGAGCCATTTTCCACCCACCCCTGGGTCCATCTCCAGAACAAATCGTGCCCTTACAGCCCTTCTGGAGCCCACCCTACAAGTCCCACCTTCCCCGACACCCCCCAGGCACCGCTGCCAGCTTGGGTGCGGACCAGGAGGAGGGGGAGACGGGCTGCAGAGGGGAACGTCACACCCGAAACGCAAACACCGGCTTGTTGGTAATTAGCAAATGTTTCAAGAGGGATGATGAGAAGCCAGTGACAGGCGGGCGGGTTTCTATTAAAAGCTGCCACGTGTGATCCTTCTCCAAGCCCGCTGGCCCCTCCTTACCTGGCGCAGGGGAAATCAGATGCAAACCTGACATTAATGCAGCGTTCAGGGTGAGCTTTAATTGCAGCTGTGGCAGGAGCAGCGGAGCTGGGGGTATGGTGGTGGGTCCTGGGCAGCAGGGTGATGGGTGCCCTCTCCTCTGCCGCCGGGAGAGGAGCTACCCAGTGCCTTTGGGTGCTCTCCTCCCCGCCATCCACCTCCTCGACCTTCTCGCAGAGGGCGTGAGTCACGAGGTGTGCTCAAGTGAGCACTCGGCACCCTGCGCGTCTCCACAAGCAGAGCCACTTGCTTAAATGTTAAGGGCTTGTTTGCATCCAGCGGAAGGGAAGCGGGAGCTGAGTCCCAGCTTGCCGATTGCTCCTCCGTGCCTTCCGGAGCCAAGGGGCCAGGGAAGTGCTCATCCACACAGGGAAGCATCCTTGAGTGATTCCTCCATGGGCTCAGCACCCAAAATGCTTCTTTCTAGCCTCACGTGGCTTTTTCTTTTCTTGTTTAATGACTTTCCAGAGCACCTCAAGCATTAAAGAAGGAGCATCCCAGGCATTAGAGAAGGCGCATGCATGGCCAGGGCAGTGTTTACAAGGTGGCCCCAGGGCTGATGCACAGTGGTGGAGTGGGTCCTTCTCTTGGACCTGCAAACCAAGCCCAGAAGGAGCCAGGGCACATGGCACTGGAGCAGTAGGAGCTTGGCATCCAGGCAGAGACATGGTGGCCTTGGGCCAGTAAGATGGAGATTGCCACAGAGCAGGGGCTGAGGGTGGATCTGCTCAGCCATACATCTTGCGAGTGACGGGAGCCAGGAAAGTAACCTAGTTCTGGCTTCATGAGATTGGCTCCCCCCATCCCCACTCCGTGAGATGAAAGTGAGTAATTACTGTCTGATTTGGCAGAACGGTGAAGGAAAAGATCAGCCGGAGGGGCCAAGCCCACTGGCGGTTGGGACCATTGCTTTGTGGGCTGACAAGCATCTCCTGCTCAAGGTGTGAGCAGTAGTGCCCATGTCCCTTGCCATCATCTCAAGGTGAGGGCTCCCCTTGCTCCACGATTTCTTCTAGCCTCACCACCATCACACCTCACTCCCAACCTTTCTGCTGTCCAACAGGTCTACCCAAATATTAACGAGCCAGTTGCACTGGCTGCAAACCCAAGAGCAGGAGCAGAGATGAACAGTGTGCTCATCTGCCTCTCGGCAGGGTCCTCTTGCGAGTGATTCGCTGAGCGACAGCAAGGTTTTGCTTTTAATGAGGGCTGGTTATGCTGAGCGGGGTTTTGCTTGGTCTCCTGCTGCCCTGGGCTTGCTGAAGGAGGTGGGTTTCTCTCAGCTGAGCTCAAGACCTTCTGGATGTGACATGGGCTCTTCCTTAGAGCATCCTTGGGGAGCTTCTAGCGGTGGTTCTGCCTGGATCTACCACTGGGGACAGAGATGCTCTAAAAAAGAGTTTGGATGAGACCCCTCCCACCCAGTCCCCTCTGTCATGGCTGTTCAGCTGTGGTCCTCAGTTAACTGGGACCTCCTGTGATGCAACTCAGGTGGAGGCAGTGCGGGGTGTGAGGGCTCTTCCTGCTCTAGGTCAATTCAGAGCAGCGGGATCCTTGCAGGGGAGATGTCGCAGAAAGGCAAAGAGGTGCCCAAGGACGTCAGTGGCACCTCTCTCCTGTCACTGGTGCAGAAGGGACCAGCCCTCAAAGGTGCATGTAGCTGTAGCAATCTCACCACCACCAAGAAAACACCAGGGCGAGGGTGCTTCGGGACAGCTTGGTTCATCACAAGGGGTTATTACCCAAACCAGTCAGCCAGGGTCCCCGTGGGGAGAATGTGTGCAGGGGAATGCCCAGGTCCTAGCACAGGTCTGCAGACAGCAGGTCTGGGGCAAAGGACTGTCCTAAAGCAGTATCAGCTCTCCTTGCTGTCAGCCTCTGCTCGCTGGATCTGCCCTGGACCATCTCAGTGGTCTTCCAGGGTTGACAGGGTGCCCCAGTGCCCCCCATGGGTGGTGACACCCTCTTTCCTTGCATCCAGACAACTCTTCAGATGCTCTCGCACCCTCCATCGGCTGCTGTTAACTAGCCATCCATGTTGCCTTTGCCACCCTCCTGAGCTTCAGGAACTCATTTGTTTCATTAGCTCATGCCTGGGAAGAGGGTCCTGTGCCACAGGTTTGGCCAGGCTGTCTTGTCCCTGCTTGTCCCTGGGGCTGTGTCCCTACCTGTCCCTGCTGCTGCTGCTGCCCACCCGGGCTGCTGTGCAGGCTTTGGCAGCACCGTGTGGGTCCGTGACCTCCACGTCGTGCCTGGGCAGGATGATTTGTGTCTTACAAACACTCTAGTCATTGTTTAAGGGCTCTTCTTTGGACTACAAAAGTACAGGCAGCTGCCACACTTCTCTACTCCTTAATGTATTGTCTGGCTTGCCTGTCCTCCCTCCAGGCTGGAAAATCCCTCTGCCCAGGCAGCATCTCTGAGCTCTCCTTCCGCCCGGGGTCACTGATCCCATCAAACATTTTTGCGAGCTGCACTGCTGTTCTTGGTTTCATTTCTGCAGGAAGAAATTGCTTGTTCTCCCATCTGTACCCTCCATGCTCAGCCCTGTTTTGCCACCTGTTTTCAGTTCTGGCCACATGCAGGGGTCCTCTCGCTGCTGGCCCACGGGCCACCCTATCACTGGAACCCACCAAGCGCTGGTGATGGTGCAGGAGCGCCATTCTGGCTCTGCTGCAGCATGAGACCATGCCATATGAGCTGGACCAGCCATCCCAGAGCATCCACAATGGTTGCTCCAGCCCAGGAGATGCTGGGGTGGATGACACCAGTGGCATGGAGGTGACTGGGGAGAGGCTGAGCTGGAGGTAATGCTGCTGGAAAAGGCAGAGGGAGACAAGCTGAGGGGATAGCAAGGGGCCCTGCCATGGACAGAGGGGTGAGGAAGATGAGGACGGGTCCCCAGCCCAGAGCTGGGGGAGCGATGGAGCACACGACTTCTCCTGCATGGGTCGATGGGGCTCCCCCCCACCATAGATCACTGCAGAGGGGCCCTTGAGTGCTGCAAACGAGGAAAGGCGGGGAAAGAGGGGGGGGAGAGATCTTTTCATCTAAAAGGTTACATTTGTCCTACTTCCTCCCATCTCCAGCAATTAACTTGAAGGGAGACATCACTGCTAATTGAGCAGTGAAGATCAGGAGCAACAATTACGCCTTTTGACAAGAGACAGCACAAGAGGGACTGCTCGGAGGCTGAGAATGGTAGGGAACGGTTTCTATGGCAATATAACTTTCCTCTCTTCCTCTCCAGCCATAGAAATGATAAAAATGTAGATTTCTCCCTGATTAATGATTTAATGAAAATAAAGAAAATTCTTTAAAAAAAAAGAAAAGGGAAAAAGAGAAAGGGGGGGGAGGGGGGGGGGGCAGAAAAAATCGATAGGACGCAATGTTTAGCATGAGTCTGCGGCTGTGGGGAGAATCAATGTCCTTCTCCAGGCTGGACGCGGTGAAATCTATTACAGCAACGTGCCGAGGCCTCAAAGCGGCCCTGCCGTTTGGTAATTAGGCAGCGGGCTCACACGGGGGAAACGTGAGGGCTATATTCAGATCTCTGATCAAAGGAGCTGCCCATCAAAGAGCTCCTTGCGCTGGCTTCTCCGGCAAACCTTCGCGCTCGCTCCGCGTCTCTCCTGCCTTCCTTTCTCCTGCCTGCCTTCCCCCAGCCTGCCGCACTCCTCTCCGAAATCATTATTTTTAATTTTAATTATTCAGCCCGTTTCCCCTCTGCGAGGCTGCTGTGGCGGCTACCAGCCCGGCAAATGGCAATGTCATGTTTGTTGCCAGCCAGGTATGGGACGACCTGCCATAGAGGTGGCCCTGAGCAGGTGGCAAGGGCTACCATGGCCAAGCAGCTGTTCCACATCTGGGGCCAGGCATGAGTCCATCCTGCTGCAGCCATGGGGAGAACAGCGAGGAGGAGGATCAGGAGAACCAGGACTCATCCTGCCTCCGTGGAGCTGCTCATTCCTTCGTGGAAACACCTGGTGGGGGCAGACAGGGTGTGCAGCAGCTCGGGGCTGCTTGTAGCCCATAACCGAAGGTGGTGCAGGGGCCACGTCCCCCCACATCCATCACCAGCAGCTGCTGGCTGCCGTGCTGCCCTGCCTGGCCAGGGGAGCCAGCAGCAGAGCCTGGAGGGGCCAGCAAACCTTTTCCGAAGCCCTTTCTTCCCCCCACCTCTCCGAGTCAGCACCGGCATCCTCTTTTTTCCAACACAGTCCGCAGCCCATCAACTGCCCCCTTGAAAAAGCAAGTTTGGGGTTGTTTTGTTGGTTTTTTGTTTGGGTTTTTTTTTTCTTTTAAGGTGATGCTGCTTTAGGATGCAGGGAGATGTCTGGGGTGGGACTGGCCAGAGCTGCTCTGCCAACACAGGGGAAATGATGCAGAGGGTTCAGGTCAGGTATGTGCCCACTCATCAGCCCAAAAGGCAACCTGCTTTGGCAAGAAGTCTGCAAAAGACCCCAGGCAGAGGGGAGTGAGATGGGGGCTGCAGCCCTCAGCTTCTGTGGCCGGTCCCCTAAGTCCAGCCCAGAGCACGGTGTGTCTCCAGCTGTGGGGACCATCCGTGGTACCTCCATCCCCTCTACCTGCTCCCATAGGGATGTTCCCTCATTGTGGCAGACTATTCCCTTGCAGCCGCCAAGGCAGCAGCCCTGCAGCTGCCCAGCCTGCCCATTCCTGCCTGTTCCTGCCCATTCTTGCCCATTCCTGCCCCACGCCAGGAGCCGGCAGAGCCCCAAGACACGGGTCTCCAGCCCAGCCACGCTACAGGGGCAGAGCACGGGCACATGGAGGGACTTTCCCACCTCCTCAGTTCCTATTTTATTGCCAAACTGAAGCATAAAACACACATAAACAAATCTAACAGCGAGAAATGGGTTGCTATCAAATCAACAAATTAATCTAATTATAGGGCTGATTAAATCGTATCAGATAAACCAGCGACTCCTTCCCAGCGCTTGGCAGCCGCGTGGGGAGGCAGGCAGCCCCGTTCCGCTCTGGTTTTTGGGTCCATGGCATGGGCAGGATGTGTCCACCTGGGTCCAGCAGCCCTGGAACAGCGGGGACCACCGCATCCCCTGTCCCCAAGCCCGGCTGCGGCGCTGCAAATCTGACTGGCAAATGCGGATGCAAAGTACGTGATTCCTCGGGATTAAAGATGCAGCTCGAGCCCGCGAAATGTATGCGGGGAGCCGTCTTTGGAGCGAGATTGCTTAAACCTAAGCCTGCTTTAAAGGTATTTGAGGAACAATTTTATCGGTGCTGTTTGCAGAGCTTTGCTGGGGTCGTTTCCACCTCCCCGGATGCCTGCACATGCCAGCACCCATGTGCAGGCGGGAATGCTCTTGTGCACCAGTGCCCAGACGTAATACCCTCCCTGCCAGCCAGCTGCGGGAAGAGAAAATGCATCCTGCATGAAAGGCAAAAAGCTCTTTATCAACTAGTGACACCTGCCACCAGGGCTGTGAATGCAGGGCGGAAGGGAAGGTTTCACCCAGGAAAGCGCTGGGTGGCTGCAGACCTTCGCTGGAGGGGCCGGTGGTGGCTCTGAGGCTTCACGCGATGGACTGGTTCCCTGGTTTCTGAGGTTCTTCAACTTCAGATCTTGTCCCTTTCAGGACTGTAGATGGGAAGGTGGAGAAAGCAGCAGTGTGTCTGCCTGCCTGGGGACATGCAGGCTCCGCACAAGCTCCCACACCTTGGTGCATCTCGGTGAAGGAGGAAAATCCTTTTAAATGCGAGTGCTGGCTCTGGTTTCACCTGCCTCTTGAGGGTGGCAGAGGTTTCTCTGCCACTGGCAAGTTGTTTTCCTCTTTTCAGGGTATCCTTTACTCCCAGCCATGGGTTATATCAGCTCTTGATTCTCCTCCTCTTGCTGTTCTCTTAGATGAGTTGCTATGTTCCAGGAATAAAGACATCGAGCAATGATATTTTGTCTCCTAGTGGAAGATTATACCACAGTGCTGTCAAGCTCAGCAGAAGACGAGAGGAGCTGGAGAGCCCCTGCGTGGTGTGAAGCTCTTACCCTTCTCAGGGCTCCCAGCAGGTCCCATTTTGCCCTCCAGCTTTGCAGGGGATGCTCCACTGGTGCTCTTCTCCTTCACACCTCGCTTCAGGCCATCCGGGTCAAGAAAATACACAGCAGTGGGTAAATTGAAATATCACCTGCTTGCCAGAGCCAAGGACAGGCTGGTATGGCGGAGAGCGGGCACATCTTGCTATCACCCTGGCAAGCGATGCATGGAACTGCAGCTGCAGGGCTGGTGGGGAGCATCCCCACCGGGAGCCGCCTGGAGGGAGAGGATTATCCCGTGGGCACTTAGGAAGACTAAAGATGTGGCTCTGCTGGGCCCAGTGGGGTGGACCAGCCTGGCCAAGAGGAGAGCAAAGCATCCTTTCGTCTTCAAAGGCACCTCTCCGTGGCCTGTCCCCAGCATGACACGGCTTGGCAGCACCGCAAGGTGGGGACCCGCCGGGCTGGGCAAGGGGGGTTCAAAGCAGTGCCACCCCAGGCAGTGAGCTCAGCTTTGGACAGTCTCTCGCTACTATTTTTTTATGAATCAATCCCTAATCTGTCCTTTCCTTCCTTGTAAAAACACATAAATAATGCAAGCACCAGCTGAAGGACAGTCAGGTGCCAGCCCTTCCACCCCTGCAGCGGAGACCGCCCAGAAATATTACGGGGGTTCCCATCACGCAGCAGATTTCACGTGTTTTCAGCAGAGGCGAGTGCTGCGGGGCCCTGGGCAGTGCCAGCAGCCTGGGTGACACGGGGATGGGGGTGCTGGGGACAACCCCAAAGTGGCCCTGGGGTAGGGATTTAGGCTGCTGGTGTCGGGGTGGGCGGCAATGGGGATGATGAAGGTGGTGCCGGGCTGTGGGCATCCCCCCAGCCTTGCCAGGGGAGCACAGCTCAGGTGGGGGGTACAAAACAGCCACCTAAACAGGCTCCCAGTGCCCCCCGCTGCTCCCAGTGCCCGCACCCCCCCACTCCATGCGCCCTTCCCCGTGTGCGCATACGCATACATGTCTATGCAGAGCTATGTGCGTGCGTACATGTGTGGATACGCAAGCACATGTGTGTGTACACGTGTGTATGTGTGTGTGTGAGCGTGTGCGTGCCCACGTGAGGGTCGGGGTGCGCACGGCTGTGCATATGGGTTGGGGGGCGGGGGGAGCTCTGCTGAGAGGAGCCGTTTCCCAGCCTGTGCTGATGCAGTTTAGCAATCAGAATAACTTTGCTGATGAATATTTAAGCCGAGCGCTGAATATTTAAAGCATTCAATTATTTTAATGGCTTCTAAGTGTGACAGCGGGAGGGGACAGGGGGATGGCTGCCCCCGGGTCCGGCGCTGTGCTCACGGCAGGGCAGGCAGGCAGGGATGCTGTGGGCAGCCCCCTGCTCCCGGTGGGGAGGGGGGGGGGGGGGGAAGCGTGTTGTCCCCAGCAGGGTGGTGGCATCTTTGGCATGTTGCCCACGCCAAGTGCTGCCGGATTCCGGTGCAAGCCCTGCCGGAGCTGGGCCGGGTGGGCAGAGCCCCAGCAGGCAGGAGGAGAGCTGTGCCCTGCCATCCTGGCAGGCTGAGCTCTGTCCTAGTGCCCTCATTCTTGCAGGAGCAGCCTCCACGCGTGCCAGGGCTGCACGGTGCCAACCCCCTCCTCCCTGCCACCAGCCATGCTCCCAAGTTGTGTCCCCACACCGTTGTGCTGTCACTGCCCTGCACCTGTGCCACCACCAACACTGGGACACCCCAGCCTTACAGACAGCCCCTGGGATGCGAGGGACACCTGGACGTGCAACTGGGATGCTGCAGCCCCCACGGCCCCCAAAATGCTTCCGAAGGCAGCTCGGTCGTGATGGGAGCGCAGCGTGCCCACCACAGCGTGCCCAGCCCCACGGCTGCGTGCTGCCCCCGGGACCTGCCCCAGAGCCACAGTGGGGAGGGTTGTGGGGAGCAGAGAGGAGCATTTTCTCAGTGCGTGCTCCCACAGCCATAAATATTCATATTCTTATACTAATTTTCCATGTACTTTTCTGTCACATCCAATTTTATTTTAATTTCCCTTTATAAACCTTCACAGCTAATGCACTCTGTGCTCCCATGATTACCCCAATCAGCCGGCGCTTTAAACACAATCCCTGCAGGCAGCTCCTGTTGGAAGCTGTAGGATCACTGAGCACCCGCGAAGGAGCTGGCCACACTTGGCAGAGCCACTGTTTGTGCACTGGGCACAGCTCCCAGGGTCTCCAGGCTGTGCTGGGCTTCCCATGGTGGCCACAGCAGAGGACATCTCCAGGGTCTTGTGGTTTCCCGGTAGACTTGGTTGTGTCCATGTCCTGCAGCTTGTGTCTTGCATGGGGACACGGATGACCTGGTAACTGGTCACCTGAGCAGGTGGTTTGGCAGGTCCCACCTCCTGGCACCCTCCTGCGTGGCACCCAGCTGGCAGTGATAGCCTGCCTGTGGACAAACCCTGGCTCCTGGAGCTCCTGGAGCAGAAGGTGTGCAGCCTCAGTGTGCTGGGGCTGTGCCGTGCCAGCTGGCAAACGAAGGCTGTGCCAGGGCTGTGTCATGCTGGCTGCCTGAGCACAGCAGTGCCTTCCCTGCAGGGATGTGCTGTGCCGTGCCATGCCATGCCATGCCATGCCATGCCAAGCAGGCTGCCCTGGCTCAGCAATGCCAC
>JAOXNO010000052.1:30785781-30802258 GCA_028565335.1 Limnodromus scolopaceus | reverse complement strand
GCACATGTGGGTGGCTGACATACGTGTCCAGACATGTCATTGCTGTGTGATCTCTCTGTAAGTGATGGTTACCGTGCCACCAGCTGGGTGGAAGAGTCACAGGTACCTGCTGGATGTCCGTGGGTGCAGCAGGGTCCCGTGGGCATGTCACTGCAATCACGCCTGCGCTTGCCCCAGGTGACTCTGTGTCATGCGTGCTGTGGGCAGCCGTTTCTGTGCTGTGTGTCTCACAGAGGCGTGTCACTGTGCTGTGTACTGTGGAGATGTGTGGGATGCACAGACCCGGAGGAGCATCTTGGGGCAGGACCCTGCCCTGGCACGACTCTGGTTGTAGGAGGACACGGAGGAGTGGCAGAGAGGTACACAGGTACTCAGGAGATGTGTGGAGTTGCATCACCCAAGGGACCTTCTGACCCATCACCAATGGGGTAGAACTTCTGTAGGACCTGCCCTGCCAGTCTCTGCACCCAGGGGGCCCACCCCACAGATTGCCCTCCACTGGGTTTCTTGAGGGCAGAGTTGAGGCCAGAACTCATGGCGCGGCTGAGCGGGGAACCCCCACCCCTCCATGCCCCTCTTCACTGTGCCAGCCCCCGGGAATGTGCTCCCCACCACCCACCCGTGCTCTGCCATTGGGGCCACCTGATTTTACCAGCGTGGATGCTCTGAACCTCCTGCCGTGCCTTTGCCTGAGGGAGATGGTGCTGCCCTCAGCCCAACTCCCTGTTAAATGGTGCCAGAGATGACACCGTGTCCCTACACTGGGGACAAGGAAGGGACCCAGAAGGGCTGGATACCCTGGATGTGCTGGGTCGCGGTCTCCAAGCAGGACTGGGGAGAGAAATTCCCACACAGACACACTTTTGCCTGACACCAGAAGCTCCCAAAGTGGCAGAAAAAGTTCTGCACTAAAGCATACAGAAGCTGGCGGTCCCCAGGTGCAGAGTGCCAATGATGTCCCTGCCCTGTCCTCCTCTCTAGAAGGTCTCAGGGGGGCTGAGGAGGCTACTGTGGGTGGCGTGGCTGTTCGGACCCTGCCAAGAGCAGGAAGGATGCAATGGCAGCACAGGGGAAAAAACAAAGTTTCTGGGGGCTTCATCCCATCCTCAGCTTAACAGCAAAATTTTTAGGGGGAGGGTGGAGGGTGGTCCCCTCTCTGGGCTCGTTGGCACTGAGAAGAGCATGCCCCCAGCATGCACACTATCCCAGGGAACTCTAAGTGGGTCCAATAATTCCGAGTGTCCCAAGAGGCTGAAACTGAGGTGTAAATCACCCCAAGCCCTTAGCTTTGAGCTGGCAAGACTGGGCTGTTCCGGGGGTGTCACAAAACAGCTCAGAGCAGTGGGAGACACTGACCACAGGGATGGGGGCTGAAGCCACTGCCAATGCCACCGAGGGAGGGTATGTTGAGGAGCAGCCCCCACTCACCTGGAACCGGGTTGGGGGACCCAGATCAAAACCAGCCCCAGCCATCACCGCCACCGCCGTGGACGTGCTGGTGGCATCGGCGTGGAGCAAGGGGGAACACGTCTCCTCTGCGGCTGGTGACTGTCCCCTCCGCGGGTATGACCCTGCTCCGCTCTCTGTCCCTCCCCTCGTCCCTTTCCCTGGCCTCTTTCCCTGGCTTTTCCAGCACCTCATGGTGCTGGCCATGTCCCTATCGCTGTTGTCCATGGAGCACGCGTGACACCCAGTGGGCGAGCACCAGACTGCACCACAAGCCGGGCGAGCCGCACAGCCCGAAAAGGGGTCCCCGAGCACGGTGGCCGTTGCCCGGGGATGTCACCCATGTGGGGTACATTGTCCTCATGGGTGGGGATGGCGTGGCACTGCCCGAGGGAGTTGCGGCTGGGTTTTAATTGGGTTGGGTTGGATGGGCACATGGTTGGTGGGGTCCCTGCAGCCCTGATGCTCGGGGGTGTCTCCAGGACCCCAGGTGTCCCTTGCAGCCCCAGGACTCTGTGGTCTCACCAGGGCCCCTGTTTGTCCCTGGGGCAACCCTGGGGCTCTGGGCCCTCACGGGGGCTCTGGTGTCTCACCAAGACCCTGAGGTCCCTGCAGCTCTGGGGCTTTCAGGGTCTCCCTGAGGCCCCAGGGGTTTCTGCAGCCCCAGGACTCTGGGGTTTCACTCGGTCCCCTGTGGGTCCCTCCAGCCCTGGGACTGTGGTGTAGTCTCTGAAGTCCTGGGACCCTGGGACCACACTTGGCCTCCAGGGTTCTCTCCAGCCCTGGGGCTCTGGGTTCTCACTGGGGCTCTGGAGTCTTACCAGGACCCTGGTGTCCCTGTAGCTCTGGGGCTTTGGGGTCTCATCAGGGCTCCAGGGCTCCCCACAGCCCCAGGGCTCTGATGTCACTGGGACTCTGAGGTCTCCTAGGGGCCCCATGGGTCTCTGCAGCCCCAGGGCTCTGGGGTCTCACTCTGTCCCCTGTGGGTCCCTGCAGCCCCAGGATTCTGGGGTAGACCCTGAAGTCCTGGGACCACATTTGGCATCCAGGGGTCCCTGCAGGCCTGGGGCTCTGGGGTGTCTCAAGGATCCCTGCAGCGCAACAGCGTTTCATGCCTTTCCCACTCCTGGGTCGGCATCTCGCTTTTCCCTGGCTTTCCTGCTACTCATTGTGTCCCTCAGAAGGGAGGCAGCCTAACCAGAGCTGATGACCTCCTGTCTTTCGGGGGTTTATCAACTTCCTACTCCCATCCTGGGGGATCTTCACCCCCCCGCCACCATCTCCTAATGCTGTGTGGTGGGCTGTAACCCTTCCTAACTGCTCCAGCTAGGTTTCTCCAGGCCAGGAAACTCTCAGATGAGCCCCAGTTTTTCCTCCTCTCTTGCTCATGCCCCAGGAGATAAACCCTGGTGGAACGAAGATCTGAGGGGAGCCACCGCTGTGGTTCACATAAAGCCAAAACACAACTCTTTTCTGTAGGAAAAACATTTTTCATTTCCATTTGCAAAGCCTTTCAAAGCCAATTCTCAGGGGAACAGGAGCGGTTGATGCAGAGGGGATTGGATGCTCTTCTCCAGCTCTGGAGAGGCTGGAGCTTATCCTGCTGAGGCACCCAAGCTTATTAACAGAACTGTGAACACCCACACACAAAGCCCTGCAAGCCCACTCCCAGCATTTAACTCCCACACCCTGGATCTGGAGTCTGTAAAGTCACTTGAAGAGTTTAGAAATTTGACCTGGAGACTGAAAAGGGAAGGAGAAAGGGACCAAAAGTTCAGACACAGCCAGGATGGGGGCTGGGTCTTCCTCGCTATACCCTCACCAGGACCCCCTGCATGCCCTGGTCCCACCAGGCTCTGGAGAGGACCCTGCTCACAAAGTGAGTGGCCATGGGCAGGCAGGGACCCCGGGGGCTGCCAGAGTGAGAGTCCCCTGTGTCATAGAATCATAGAACCATAAAATTGTCTCAGTTGGAAGAGACCTTTAAGATCATTGAGTCCAACCATAAACCTAACACTGACAAAAACCATCACTAAACCCTGTCCCTCAGCACCATGTCTGTCTGACTCTGTTGCCTTTCTCTGGACGTGCTCCAGCACCTCAATGTCTTTCCTGTCATGAGGGGCCCAAAACTGGACACAACACTTGAGGTGGGGCCTCAACAGTGACCAGTACAGGGGGACGTTCACTGCCTGAGTCCTGCTCGCCCCACTGTTCCTGATACAGACCAGGATGCTGTTGGCCTCTTCGACCACCTGGGCACACTGCTGGCTCACATTCAGCCACTGTTGACCAACACCCACAGGTTCTTTTACACCTGGCAGCTCCAGCCACTCTTCCCCAAGCCCGGACCGTTCATGGGGTTGGTGTGACCCAAGCGCAGGACCTGACACTTGACCTTGTTGAACCTCACACCGTTGGCCTCGGCCCATCTATCCAACCTCATCCCCCCAGGTATCATCCCCCACTGTTCATGCACAATGACAAAGTGTGGTCAAGAGCAGGACCCTGCATACTCACAGCAGGTGGACCCCTGTCAGCAGTACCCTGGAAGAGCAGCCCGGAGATGGGGGAACCTAGTGAAGGACAATCCTGTCACCTGATGCTGCATTTCTCACTTAGGAAGACACAGACATGGAGCACAGCTATACTGACAGCCCAAGGAGCGTAACTCCATGCCAGCCGTGGGGCCACCATGAGCTGCCCAAGTCCCATGGTTAATGAAAGCTAGTATCCAACTAAACCAGGTATGCCAAGCCACCACCAGCAGCTGGATGCAGCAGGGCAGTGGGGTTACACCACTAAGCCCAGGGTGCAGGTTCAGGAAGCTCCAGCAGCAGGGCCTGGAAGGCACCATGCAATGGGGACACACATAGATCCCACCCAGCTCTGTGATGACAGATACTCCTGAAAAATGAGCCCATAAAGTCCGTACTACTCAGGCTCAGGTCTTGCTTTGGTGGCAGCTCTGATGCCTCCAGAGAAGCATCCCTTATTTCAGCACAGGAAGGACATGGACCTGTTGGACCTCTGTGTGTGTGCATCGCATGCTTTATCTACTTATTGTATCCAGCTCTGGAGTCCTCAGCACAGGAAGGACATGGACCTGTTGGAATGGGTCCAGAGGAGGCCACAGAGATGCTGTGAGGGCTGGAGCCCCTCTGCTGGGAGGACAGGCTGAGAGAGTTGGGGGGTTCAGCCTGGAGAAGAGAAGGCTCCAGGGAGACCTTAGAGCCCCTTCCGGTCCCTCAAGGGGCTCCAGGAGAGATGGGGAGGGACTCTGGATCAGGGAGGGGAGCGCTAGGATGGAGGGGGAAGGGTTTGACACTGAAAGAGGAGAGATTGAGATGAGATATTGGGAAGAAATTCTTTGGTGTGAGGGTGGTGAGAGCCTGTCCCAGGTTGCCCAGAGCAGCTGTGGCTGCCCCATCCCTGGAGGGGTTCAAGGCCAGGTTGGAGGGGGCTTTGGGTAACCTGGTGTGGTGGGAGGTGTCCCTGCCCAGGGCAGCGTGTGGGACTGGATGGTCTTTAAGGTCCCTTCCAACCCAAACCATTCTGTAATTCTATGATTTCCTCCCTCACTGCTGCTGAGCTCCTGCTGCTTCCTCTGCGGAGGATGGGAGGGTTGGGGCTGTCATACCTTAGGGACACCCCACAAGATGGTGTCACGTTGCTCCTGATATAGCCACAGCCTGGCTGGAAACTCAAGGCGACGCCAGCCATACGATGTTTGATATTCGATGCTCACAAAGAGAAGTGAAACAAGATGTGATAAAGGCAAGTTTGCGGTAACATGTGTATTTATATTTGCTACAGTTGCCTTCGTCTCTCTCCCCTGGGGCACATAGGTTCCCAGAAGCATCACCCAGATCAGACCTTGGGTCCAAAAGAGCCAAGGGCAGTGGTAAATGGAGTTGGTTTGAGCCGTGAGTGCTTACAAGGGCAAATGGGTCATGAAAACCTATCTCAGCTCAGCTGGTGGCTTGCAGGGGGCATATGGTGTTGACCAGCAAGCTTTTGGGTGGCTGCATTGTTGTCCAGCTTCAGAAAAGAAGAAAGTACTTTCTGTTCAAGATTCCACCCCAACCCTCTGGGCAGAGAAATGCTCCTGTCCCTCAGGGTCAGACAAATGTGGCCAGGTAGGGCTGGTTCCTGCTTCAACGATGCTGGGCAGGCCGTCTGCTCATTCTCACACAGCTGGTCCAAGCTCCTCCATCACCAGGACTGCCATGTCCTCTTTTCCTTCACCCCATGGACACTCTTTGGAGCCACAAAGCCCCCAGGCTCAGGTCCCACCTTCCCCCACGGACCCACATGTGGGATCTCCAGGCTGTGTCTTGTTCTTGCAGGGGCTGGGGTTATTGCACACCCTTGCACGGGGACACACAGGTGTGCACGTGTTTACACACAGGCTCCTGTGCACCCCAAGGGACACTACAGCAATGGTGTGAGACAGCTCTAGACCATAAATTCGTCCCGCTTCGCTTGCTCCCTGCTCTGCAGCCCCAAGGCCGCCCCAAGGCCGCCCCAAGGTCTTTCTTCCGCATTGTCCCCGACTCAGGATCTACCATTCCCTGCCCACTGCGGCACTTCTTTAACCAAGCGTGGAGCTTGGCAGCTCTGCCTCTCCAGTAGACGGCCACGGCACCCAGAGCACAGCTCCACAACAAGCCATGTTGCATGGAGGAGTGGTTGCTCAGCCCACCGTGCTGCGGCGTTGGCAGCTGCAGGCAGCTGCAGGCAGCCTTCCTCCCCAGGCAAGACTTCACAAGCGCTGCAGCTCTCCAACTTTCTCCCTTCTCTCCCTTCTATGAGTTTTTGCCCATGCCTTGGTGCCCAGCTGGCAGCTGCTCTCAAGTAGGATGCCACAGAGTTGGTACTGGGGCCATGTTCCCCATCCTCATCAGAGGGTTGGATGAGAAGACAAGTGCACCCTTGCCTTGCAGGTGAGGCTAAACTATGGGGAATGGGTGTGCAGCAAAAGGCAGAGCCTCAGTTCAGGTAGACCCCAAGAAACTCAACATTCAGGTCAAAGAAACCTTGAGGACATCAACAAGACGGAGCAGATAACCCCAGATTTCACCCAGCCTGGGGACTGAGGGAGCTAAGCAGGGTCCCAGGGAAAAGGACCTGGGACAAGGTTCCAGACAAGGTCCTGGACAAGAGGCTGAACAAATCACAGAATTATAGAATGATTTGTGTTGGAAGCGACCTTAAAGATCATTGAGTTCCACCCCCTGCCGCCATGGGCAGGGACACCTCCCACTAGACCAGGTTGCTCGAAGCCCCATCTAGCCTGTTCTTGAACTCCTCCAGGGTAAACAGCACCCTGGGCAACATGAGGTGGAGTATGGCCAGCAGCCTGAGAGAAGGGGTTTCACAACACCAGGGAACCCCCAGCTGGATGCTGTGTCCAGACTTGCCCCCCAAGTTCAGAGAGAGGTGGAGAAGCTGGAGAGGGACCAGCAGATGCTGCTGGGGAGGCTGGGGCCTGGGTCTGGATGGACTGGAGGAGTGGATTGGGACCTAGCAGCATTGTGCAACTACTTGGAGGGCAGATGCAAAGATTTCAGAACCACACTGTCTCAGTAGGGCATGAGATGTAACAAAGGACAATGGACATTTATTGCAGCTTCAGGTTGGACAGTAGGAAATTTTATTTTTTGTCCTAGGAAGGTGGTGGGACATGCCACCAGGGAGGTGCAGCAAGCCCATCCTCCAAGACACAGCTGGGTAAAGCCATGACTGACCTTACCCTGTGCTGGTGGTGTTTCTGCTCCAAGTGGGAGAATGGCCTAGAGACCCCCAGGGGTCCCTTCCCACCAGCATCACCAGGATCCTGCAAGCCCAGTGAAGGGCAACCTCCCCACCTTCAAATTCTTTCCCTTCCCCACATCAGGAGCTCACCCCACAGACCCAGGACACCTTGACAACCAAGGTCCTGTGCACTGGACCGTGGCCCAATCCTAGGCATGTCAGGACCCGCGCTGGCCCGCATCCTGCTGATGCTGAAGCCCATGGCTTCTGCTGTGCTGCTGGGAAGCCCGGCTGCTGGGTCCTGGCAGGTGATCAGCTGATCCCGCCGGCAAGCTGGTGCTGCAAAGTCAGGCACAGAGATTGTTGGTGGTGGCAGCGAGGGGACAGCAGGGCCGGCAGGGACGGGGGGCTCAGGGAGCCAGGGGCAGCTCTACCCTGAAAGCCGAGCCACCTGCGGGTTGCTACCTGCTGAATAATAGAGGAGCTGCCAGCCAGCCAGAGAGAAATGCGATCCTGGTTAGCCAGCCGGAGAAGACATCTGAGCTCCCAGCAGCCGCGATAGCAACTGCAGGGAAGGAGCCTTCCTCCCTGCTGCTCTGTGCGGCGCAGCGTGGCCGGGGTGGCTGGAGGTCTCTGCCCATCACGGTGTGCCTTGGGCGGCCGGTGGTCTGCTCCGGGGGCCCGGGCTAGGGGCTGGGAGGATGATGTGAGCTGCAGCAGGCACCCAGCAAGGCAGAGCTCAAGGGCAGAGCCGGGTTTCCCGGGAGGTGAGGCAGAAGGAGCCTGCCTGCCTGCCTGCAGCCGGTGCCCCCACCCTGGGTCTGGCAGCTCGGCCCCATGTCCAGAGGAGGGGAGATGGTTTATATCCCAGATGACTCCGACTTCAGCTCCTTCAGGGACCAGTGCGAGAACCTGGAGGGCTGGCACTGTCGGTACAACAAGGCTGGCGTGACTGTGTGGAGTCAGGGCCAGGAGGAAAGCTGCACCGTGCAGAAAATCAAGGTAAGCAGACGCCGGCGGCTGCAGGACCCCTAGCCCTTCCCTTCCCCAGCTGCCCCTGGGGGTCCCTGGGGTGCTGGCCCATCCTGGGGGTGCACAGAACGCTGGTCCAGCCTGCCTGGGAGTGTTTCTGCCCCAAATGCTGGGGCTGCTGGGGTTGGTTCCCCAGAGGTGGTTCCCCAGCTGGCAAGCTGCTCTGCAGGCTCGCATTGCCTGCCCCGTGGCTTTAGCCTCCTGACCTGCCGGGGTGCCCGCTGCAGTGTCCTGCCATGCATGCAGGCATGTGGGCTCACATTGCGGATGCCCTTGAGCCAGACACAGGCAGGAAAGACCCTGGGATCGATTACGTTGTGGAGATGGCCTCACCGGGAGCCCCTAGGCATGAGACAGGCTGGCGGGATGCCTCCCTGGTGCCTCTCACCCCGGTCACACCATCCTGACCCTGGGGCACATGCCATCCCACCCTGTGCTGAATGAGCACCCTGCAGAGTTTAAGACACCACCACCCCCTGCCCCTGCCATATGCTGTCTCAAGTGGTCTGTTGCTTGCCAGGGACCAGATCTGGGATGCTGGAGAGGTTCAACCATACCTCAGGTTGTTACGCTTTGTTGCTCATCTGCGTGGCACCAGTGATACTTCCAGGTGACTCATCAAGAGTGGTTAGAGGGTGCTGGGGGCAAGGGGAGTGGGAGCCTCATTATGGGGCTCTGTGTGGGAGCATCCTCTGGTCAATGCTTGGCTCCATGGCTGGTGTCATGGGCAGGGCTATGGCTTTTCTGACCACCAAGGACCAGGACTGCTGGGCAGGGATGGGATCCAGCTAAGAAAGTAGGGCCAGAGCATCTTGCCTACAGGACAGCCATCCTTTCATCCAGGACTAGTGTCAGGGAAGGGTTACTGCGACCTGAAGAGCAGGGAAGGCAGGGGGAGGTGGTGGGGAGGCAGTTGGGGTACCAAACGCTGGAGGAGGCTCTTGCACCACTCTCCTGAACACAGAGGAACCAGCAGCCCATCTTGCATGCCTACACCAGGAGACATGAAGAGGAGCTGGGCACACAATGATTTCAATGCTGCCATGGATAGAGGCTCTTCAGGGCCAAGGTGAGGAGGAGAAGCCTCTCTGCTGAGGTGTAGCTGCAATAGATGCCACCCTGCCCTCATGAGCCGGGGAAGAGCTTCTGGGCTAGGATCAGGGAGCACTTAAGATAGCTGGGCCTGCACAAGTCCACAAGACCAGGCAGGATGTACCAGGGGGTGCTGAGGGGTATGGCCCTCATCTCTTTGAAAAGTCCTGGTGGTTGCAGGAGGTCCCTGATAAGTAGGGAGAGGCAAACATCCCACCCATCTTCCAGAAGTGTAAGAAGGACACTCCAGGGCAGTATAGGCCGCTGTGTCACCTCTGTTCCTGGGAAGGTGATGGAGAACATCCTCCTGAAAGCTGTGTCCTGAAGGACAAGGGCAGTGGTAACAGCTGCAGGGACCTGCCAAGGGCAAATCATGCTTGACCAGCCTGATTGCCTCCTGCAATGGGGCTGTGTGGGTATGGGGAGAATGGTGAAAGCCCTGTACCTTGACTTTAATAAAGCCTTTGACAGGGTTTCCCATAGTGTCCTTGCCACCACATTGGTGAGATCTGGACTGGAGAAGTGGATGATAAGGTGGGTGGAAAACCAGCTCACCGCCAGGCTCATGGCATGGTGGTCAGCAGTGCAAAGTCCAGATGGTGGCCAGTTGCTGGGTCCCACCCCGTTACTGGGATGATGTGATCAAGCGCCCTCTCAGCAGGCAGCACTGTGGAGACAAGCCTGCTGCTCGGCGTGACCTGGACACGCTGGAGAGATGGGCTGGCAGGAACCTCACAAAGTCCAGCCAAGTTCAAACAAGCACTACCCAGCAGGAGGGATGCAGTTATATCCCCCTTTGCCACCACCAAGCCCCACAGAGAGTGAACCCCAGGCAGGTTCAGGGGGGTCTGAGCACCATTGCCCAGCCTGGCTCATTGCAAGTAATACCTCCTTGATATGGTTCTTCCCTTCTCTAGAGAGGACCTGGGCATGGTGCAGGGGTTAGCGTTGCCCAGGGACCCTTCCCAAAACATGGGATGGAGGATCCCACCCAGTCTGTGCAGGAGAGCTGAGCTGCACAGGCTGGGGTTGGGGGTCAGAAAAGCCCCAGTCTTTCCATTAATGCAGATATAACTTGGAGAGCCCCTGAGAAGTTGGAGCTCTGGATTTTTTCCACCTGAATTTACTGTGGATGCTGTGGTTCAGGGCTCTGTGCTTTCCCTGTCCCAGTTGACCTCCTGGTGTGGCTGTTGCACAGCCTCTATCCATCCATGGCTGGAGAGGTGTGGTAGACAAGTTTTAGTGGAGGATCTGGGGACTGCAACGCTACAATGGTCCCACTGTGATGACCATAGCTTCCAGAAGCCCAGGAGGACCATGAGCTCCACCTCCAGCTGGAGGCATCCTTCACCTTGCAGCAGCAGAACCTCGGGGAGGGGGTGGCTGGAGAGGGGGAGCAGAAGGAGGGGGCTGGGTGCTCCCACACTCTCCTCCACAGTGGCCCGGGGAGTGCAGCACATCTCCAACCCTGTCCTGGGCGTGAGTCCAGCACACTGGACAGAAACCATCACCCAGGCCATCAGGGAAAGCTTGCCTGAGATTGATGGGACCTGCCATGTTCAGAGGGCCATCTCCGATTACACAGCGCTGCTGAGTACCTCATCAAAGATGCAAGGCCTCTAACGAGGAGCATATGACATCTCCTTCCCCCCGGCATTGAGAGGAGCAGGGCGGTCGGCTTCATCAATAATGCATTTGCCGCCACAGTTGGGCAGCTCCACGGCTCCAGTTACAGCCGGGGCCCCACCAGCCATCCTGGACTGGACCCCGTGCCCGAGACCATTGTGCCAGGGCAGGAACATCCCTTTGATTGCCCTGCAGGAACATGGGGTGAGGGGACAGGGATGGGCTCGGGGTACCCCAGCACCAGAGCCTGGACCACCAGGCAGCTCCATTTGAGGGCAGAGAGTCCTTCTATCCCCACTGCCCCCCTACCTTTGCACTGGTGCATGCTGGCAGTGGGGCCAGTGGCTCTGCCTGGCCTGTTCTGAAGGACATGCAGACCATCCTCCATGGCACACGTGCATGTGGCTTTATAGCAGCACAGGGCCACACCACCGCACACAGGAACAACCTGAAGTCCTCGTCCCCCAGCAGGCACTGCTCTGAGCTCTGTGGGTGGGTGCTGCCCCCCTGCCTAATTGCCCGTGTCCCCACAGACTCGTATCTCCTGCAAGGATGTCCCTGCCGAGACGCTCTATGACGTGCTGCACGACACCCGCTACCGCAAGAAATGGGACTCGAACATGATCGAGACTTACGACATTGGGCGCCTGACTGTCAACGCTGATGTGGGATACTACTCCTGTGAGCAGCCCCCAACCCCTGGGGAGCCCCAGGGCCCCCCTCCCAGACTTCACAGCCCCATGCATGGGTGTGGGGCCATGGGGACAATGGGTTGGGATGTAACAAGGTCTGTCCACAGGGAAATGCCCAAGCCCCCTGAAGAACCGGGATTTTGTCACCCTGCGCTCCTGGCTGCCCCTGGGCAATGACTACATGATCATCAACTACAGCGTCAAGCACCCGGTGAGCCCCCGACTGGCCACAGCTCTGTCAGGGATGCTGGCTCCATGGGCCCCAAAGGCCAGCAGGCACAGGCAGGGCTGGGCAGCCACTCAGACAGGCTCTAAGGTGCATGACATCTCTCTGCAGAAATACCCACCCCGGAAGGATTTTGTGAGGGCCGTGTCCCTGCAGACAGGTTACCTGATCAAGGCAAATGGTGACGGTGCCTGCGTCCTCTATTATCTCACCCAGGTGGACCCTCGTGGTGAGTAGCAGGAGGGGAGGGTACAGCATGCCTCCTCAGGGGTGGGTTCCATTGTATCTCCAGAGCTGACCCGCCATGGCTCTCCATCGCCCGGAGAGTGATGGGAAGTGGGGACAACCCAGGGAAGAAGGAGGTCCCCTCCCAGGGCACAGTGCCGTCAGCCCTGGGGGGGGATCAGTCTGGCACAGGGCACTACAGGCTCATGGTGCCTCCTCTGGGGCTGGCCCAGATTGGCTGAGTGACGGGGCTTTGGGCTCTTGCAGGGTCGCTGCCAAAGTGGGTGGTGAACCGCGTCTCCCAGTTTGTGGCACCGAAGGTAAGCAGGGTGCGTGGCCGGTGGTGGGATGCACAGGCACGAGGATGAGCTGTCCCCTAGGAAGGGGCAGGATGGGTGCTGGGTGACCCAGGGCTCACAGGGCACACACCAGGCATGCTGCTGGGGATGTGTGGTCTGAGCCAGACCTCCGTCCTCTCCCAGCACCCCCAAAAAGCAAACAATGGGGGAGCTGGGAGCTATGCACAAAGGGCTGCTCCATCCCCACTGGGGACTTGGGGCACAGTGACGAGCTGGATCCACTCTGCCCACAGGCAATGAAGAAGATCTACAAGGCTGGACTGAAGTACCCAGAGTGGAAACGCAAACATGACCCCGGATACAAGCCCTGGGTGTACCCGGAGCAGAACACATTGCCCAGCGTCAGTCTGGCTGAGCTCTCAGTGCAACACGCTGACTCACTGGAGAACATCGACGAGACGGGGCTCACTGAGGACCACCTGAGCACCAGTGACCACGAGGCCTGAGCTCTCACCACAGCCCTCTCCTGGGGCAACCCCCTCATGACCTTGGCTTGGCATCTTGGGGGGTTTGGGTGGGAATTTGGCCCCCTGTACCTCAATAATCATGTCTGCTCTCCAATTCCTTCATCGTAGACCCCTCTACTCAGGCAGCAGGGAATCCCATGTTCCCAGGTCCCATGGGAACCTGCAGCATGGGTGCTGCAAAGAGGGAGGTCAGGAACCCTGGTCCCCCCTGTGTTTGTGGTGGCCCACGGAGATGTCCCCACAGAGGAAGTAGAGTGAGCAGTGGGAGTGGGTGCCCCAACAAGATGCTGGGCAGGGCAAGAGAGGGGGGACCCTTCTTGGGGTGGATAGGATCTTTCCCAGCACCACTATATCCCTTTGCCATTGCAAGGCTTCCTAGGACCTTCCTCAAAGGTCCAGAACTGGGGGGGTCTATAGGGAGTCCTGCCCAGGCTTTTCAGCAGCACAGGGCTTGGGCTGACCCTCTCTGGCCCAAGGTCTGGGACTGCCAGCTCTACAATCAGACTGGAGCCACTCCAGCCCACCAAGCTCCCCCCAGGCTTTGTGTGACTCACTACCCCCATCCCAGGGAGCCCCCCCAGGTCCTCTCCTGGGCATTAGGCTCACCTCTGAAGGCTGGCTATAGTCCAGCCGGCTCTGGGGACTCCTTCCCCAGGTGGTGTTTGGGGTGATGTTCCCAGCAGTGGGGTCTTGGGCAGCTTCTGTCCCCACTCTCTCAGTGTTTGCTGCTGCTGTCGTTTCTGGCACAACAATAAAGGGGTTGGTGTGTGTGCAAGAGAGCTTCAGGCTGTCACAGGATGGTGAGGAAACTGGCACTGAGCCCACCCCGGGGCTGTCCAGGCACTAGGTCCTGGGTGGGACGGGAGGGCCTGTCCAGCCGGGTGGTTCCAGCACGCACGGGTTACCCTAAGCAGAGGGTGAGGTGGCTTGTGGTGGGGCAGGAGAGGCAGATGCTGGGCTCCACACACCCACACGCATGCGGGTGAGCGTGCGTGAGCATGGGGCAACTTCCACCGGATAACGGGAAGTTAGTCTAGACAGACACCACTGGGGGAATACGCTGACAAATGCTGGATTTTCCATGCAAGCATTTGCCCCCACCCTCTGAGGCTGCCTGAAGCTGCAGGGCTCCTGCCCGAGTTTTAGGCTGATCCATGCAAGCCCAATACAAATGAGGCCATCGCTGCTGCCGGTGCTGGGATGGTCAGCTCCAGACCTGTCCCAGCAAGGTAAAGACTAGGGGACATGGCCAGGATGTGACTCTCACAACCAGAGCTCTGCCTAGGCAGTGATGGGGACACCCCCCTGGCAGCACCCAGGGCTTGCAGCCGGCCCAGAGCCACTTGTCACAGTGGTTTTTAGGTCCCCTCTGAGCCTCCCAGCCTCACGCTCTCTGGTCACCCTCATCTCCTGTGGTCCCACTCCAAGCTGTGAGTGCTGCTGCCCTGTGCTTTCTTCCCCCACACCTTGTGCTTCTCCTCCCCAGTTCATCCGGACGCCAACCCCAGCATCCCAGGCGCAGATGCTCACTGTCCCCTTAGGTCGTATATAGCTGCCCTCTTAGGTCACATATGTCCCCTGTGATGCTCCAGGAGGACATCGCACACATGTGTCTCACTGCAGAGAGTGCCGGGGAGGGGAGAGGAAGTCCTGGCTGTTGGGGCAGCCAGCTCCCACGGTTTGCAGCTGGGCTGGCTGCACAAGCAGAGCAGGGGCGAGAAGCTGCCTCTGCAGAGAAAATGCAGAAAACCCAAGGGCAGGAAATGAGCAGGCTCCCCCTCACAGCACACAAGGGCTCACAGCGAAGGGAGCAGACCCTCTCTGCCCTGTGCTGCTCCCACCATGTCAGCAGATGGAGGGCACCCATAGCAGGGAGAATTTTACCTCTGAAAAGACACATCCCAGCCCCAAATCACCCCAGTAACGCTTTGCAATAATCATGGTAGAGCTGGGCAGGGAAATGTGGGGAGAACAAGGGCGAGAAACACCCCTGGGTGCTGCCCTGATGGGACAGAACACGTCGGCACTCCCACACTGGGGTGAAGACCACCCCTCCATGGGCTCAGCGCTGCAGGAAGCAGCCTCATCTCTTCTTGTTGCCTGGATGTTTCTCTGCAGCAGCCAGGCTGCAGCTCTGCTGCAGAGCTTTGAGCCAGCCCTATGTAGGTGTATATAGCTGCTGAGCGAGCACCGAGAGGCCAACGGGGAGTCCCCACTTCCCAGCCAGCCCACGCCAAGGTGGGTGACAGCCAGCCGAGGATGCTGCCTGAAAAAGCCAGGGTGGTGGTGACATCAAGTGTGTGGGGAGGACAAGGACCACTGGGATAGGAGGAACACTGGTCCACATCCAGCACTGGGCTGTAGCAGAGCTCCTGGCCCCCAGCATCACCCCAGCCAGGGGTACGGCTGGGGACAGGGGCTGCCTTAGACCCTGCGGGGTGCTGGGACCCCCCGTTGCGGTGATTCCTTACTGAATGATGTGCCACTGCTGGGTTTCCTGTTGCACAAACAGGAAGTGGGCTGTGCCCCAGCATCCCCAAGCACCTGAGCAAGGGAGAGGGCAGGCATGCCCTCCCACACAAGGGAGAGTGTGGGGGGGACCAGAGACTCCCCCAGTGTCCTCACTGGGATACTGGGGGAGCGGGTGGCCCACAGCCCAGTGGGGCGAGGGCCAGACATGCAGGGGCTGCAGCTCTGCACAAGAGTCCAGCTGGACAGCTTTTCCTGCCTGGCCCCAAGCAGAGAGGAGCCGCCCCACAGCGCAGAGATTGGAAAGGAAACGGGAAGCTGCTGCTGGAGGAGAGATTAGCCCGGAGGCAGTGATGTCAGCCGGCACCACGATGGATGGGGGGCAGGGGGAGCATGGCGAGGGCCCTCCGTGCTGTGTACACAGAGGTTCGCAGCCCATTCCAGTACCTCACGTCTGGGGGAGGACGTGACCCCATCCCTGGGATCTCGTGCTTTGCATCTCCTGAGCTCACAGATAGGTCTTGGGCAGCTCTGACCCATACCAGGATCCTGAGCCCAACGGGGAGCCCCGCAGCAGCCCCTTTTATCTTATGGACTGCCCTTCAGCAGGGTTCTTGCCTAGAAAGGTCCAGCAGGCTTCCAAGCCCAACAGCCTCAAGCTTCCCACTCCCCACTCCTCCATCAAGCTCTTCCAGGGGCTCAGCTCTCTATCAAGCCCTGGTAAACCCTTTGGGCTCAGCCCCAACTCCACATTTCCAGCTGTCCAACATGGCATTTGCCCTCTAGGTATGAGCCCTGCATGTCCCTCACCCTGTCCTGCTCCCAGGAGTTGTTTCCACCATCACCACACACATCCCCCAGCATGATCCAGCATGGGTAGAGCTGAAGGTAGAGCAAAGACTGCCCCAGGGTGCAGCAAAGGCTGATGGTGATGAATGGATGGATGGATGGATAGATAGATAGATAGATAGATTTAGATAGATGGAAGAAAGAGAGGGGGAGAAGATGGGGTGGATGGAGGCACTGAAAAATGATTGGATGGATGGATGGATGGATGGATGGATGGATGGATGGATGGATGGATGG
>JAOXNO010000052.1:30765289-30779201 GCA_028565335.1 Limnodromus scolopaceus | reverse complement strand
TCCCACCCCATCCCAGCCACTGCTGCAATAACCCCTCTCCTGTTTTCCAGCAGTCCTGGCTGTCCCGGCGGGGGCCTGCCCCTCATCCTGCAGAGACCCACTGGCAAGCCAGGTGAGAACCCCCAGGCCACTGCTGTGCAGTGGGGACCTGCTGGTGTCCCCAGGGAAGAGGGGTTGGGAGAACATCCACGTGCTTTGTCTTTCTCATCAGGTCCTGCTCTGTGCTCCTGTCTTGCTTAGGGACAAGGGTGGCCCCAGGCTAAGGCAGGGTCCAGCCCCACGTGTATTTGGCATCTCTGTTGTGCCAGACACCCTGGATGTTGGGGTGCACCATGGTGGGCTTGGTGGAGGGGTCTCCCTCCAGGACTGGTGGTCCTGGCTCATCGCTGCCCCACAGCAAGCACTGCTGACTGCCTTTCCCTCCCATGTGTCTACCCACAGAGGTCGGCGAGCAGCCCATCAGTCCCTACAGTGAGACCATCTTTGGACAAGCAGCCCCACTCCAGGAGCAGAAGGTGAGAGGAGACTGTGGGGATGGTGACTGTCACCTGCTGTCACCCTGCAGTTATACCAGATGCTATGAATTAGGGAGCTACAACTGATGAGACCGTGGTGCCCAGCAGGGCCTGGCTGAACATCACTGCTGGGGTGGGGGCCACAGACTGAGCACCCTGCTCAGTGGGTTGGGCAGGTTGAGAAGGTCTGGAATGAGAGAGGGCAGAGGGGACAGGAGATATGACCAATCTCTCCTCCCAGGGTGTGGGCATGTCCTCCAATCAGAGCTACGAGGCAGTGTCTGAGCTGGAGTTGGAGCGAGAAGCACGCAGGTAGGCATCACCTCTTCCAGGCTGTGGGGGCTGGCCTTGGGGTCTGGGGTTTGCATGGCAGAGGGACACCCCTAGGGACAGCCTGAGAGGTGGTGGGGTCTTCTCCCCCATCACAGAGCCAATCAGGTGTGGCTGGGATCAAGTCAACCATCTCAAGAAGAGCAGATGGACTTGTAGACGAGAAGGAGCCATGCTGGTGGGTAGCCCTCAAGGGGACAATCCTTGCCAGCAGATGCTCTGGGTGGACAGACGGGGCAATGCCAGTGGCACTGGGCACCTGCACACCCAGCGGATTTGGCCGCTGGGAGGAGGGAAACAACACGGGGCACAGGGATTGCTCAGAAATGGGATGGTTCCAAGCTCCAGATGAAGGAATGTGTGACCTCCAAAGGCTTCAGCATCATCAGATCAGCATTTGCTTATCTTCCACACCATGGTGGACAGTGAGGTTGTGAGGGGCACCTTTAAAATGCTTTTGAAATGTACTTTCCATAACTCCTGATAGCATCTCAGAAAGAGGAAGGAAAGCTGCTCTTCCCATTTCAGATGGGGAGGGTTCCTTTTCCTGTGTTGCTTAGAGAGGAGGAGGCGAGCTGCAGCTCTGCGTTCTTCAGCTTTGCTTGTGGCCGTGCTGGCCAGTGTATCCCCATGTCCCCGCATTTCTGGCCCCCACGTTGGTTGGTCCATCCCTTCTCCTGCTCTGGGTGGTGAGTCACTGCAGTGTGGTCTGATCCAGTGTCGTAGGCAGCCAGATGTTGCAGCCAGATGAGAGCCAACACAGGCCACGACCAGGGAGCTGCAAATACCTGGGACCAGGAGTTCTGTGGCCAGAAATACTGAAATCTGCTGTGGAGCCTCTGAACCAGCCGTTCAGAGCAGGGATGGGTTCTGGCCTGTGGGTCACAGTCTCCATCCAGCTGCTTCTAGGGATCTGGAATACAGAGCATCCCGAGGGCATCAGCCAGACACGTTAATTCCTGGACTCACCAGGGAATTTGTGATGAGGCAGTGGCCCAGGTTGCTCAGAAATATTGTGGATGCCCCAACCCTGGAGGGGTTCAAGGCCAGGCTGGACTTTGAGTAACCTGGCCTAGTGGGAGGTGTCCCTGCCCAGGGCAAGGGGGTTGGAACTCGATGATCTTTAAGGTCCCTTCCAACCCAAACCATTCTATGATTCGGTTATTCTACAAATTTGCAGCGTGGGCTTGCTGAGAAGAAGCAAGATGAGACCATCAGCCGGGTGTCAGAGGCATTTGTTCATAGGTTTTTTTCTCTCAGCCTGAGCACTGGCCTGGTGGGGAGCTTGGGAGGTTGAAGAGACAGAAAAGCCTTTGAAGAGCTTTTCCATTGTGCCCATGGACTCCATTGGCCAGCTGCTCCAATGCTTTCCTCCCCAGACCAGCCCCACCAGTGTGACCCTGATCCCCCTGGAGCAGAGCTATGGGTTCCTGCTTAGCTGCTGAGCTGCTGCCAGCCAGCACTGGATCCTGCCCTTGCCTCTGTGGGACCTTCTGATCCTCCCCTTCAACACTGGTGTTTCTCCAGTTCAGCCAGTTACTCATCCTGCTGGCTGGCATCTGGCCACTGTGGACACTGTGAGCATCTTCTGCAGCCCACCAGCTCACTCATTATGGGAAACGCTTCCCAATCCCAAACATCAGAGAGGTCCTCCCACCCCTTTGGCACAATATCTTCCTCCTTCCTAAGATAATTCCTCTCAACCTCTTCTGGGGGACTTTCATCTGGACCACACTGTTGGCTGTCTTGGGGTCTGGGACATCACTGTCGGTGTTAAGGATAGGTAGAGCCACCTTGGCCAGCAAAGAAATAGTCTCAGCAAAGAGATGTTCTCAGAAAAGAGGAAGGAATGCAAAATTCCTCTTAAAAATGGAAGGCCTTAAAACTGGAACCCTCTGAGAGTCCAGCAGAGGCTGGAGCATAAGGTGGGATTCTCCCACTCTGCTGCTGAGCACCTTCATCCAAACTGGTAATGCTGAGCCCCGCAAAGTACTGGTGCAGAGGACAACATCTGTCCTACATCAGCCTCAGGGGCAGAGAGACGGTGGCACAGGAATGCCTGTGTCACCCCACAGAGCTCCAGGGACTCAATCAGACAGCAAATCATTAGGCATCATGGTGAGGATGGTGGACCCTGCCCTGGTCTGGATAGAGACCCTTGATGAGATGATTGTCAGGCTGCTTTTTCACATACCTCAAGGCATCTTCCCTGCAGGAGAAGAAACACGGGGCAGGGTGTGTGCTTGACAGCTTGTTTCTTACCTACCTACCTACCTCCAGGTCCCCACCAGTGGGTTGATTGTCTGGCACATGACCCCCAGTTAAAGTAACCAGATCCATCAACAGCTCCTGGTCCCCTCACCACCAAGAGATCCCTTTCTTCTGTCACCTATCCTCCATCCTCCACCAGCTCTCCCACATGAGCACTGACAGACTGAGACTGCCCCAACTTGGTGGACCTCGGGTGTCACCCTCCAGGCTCAGCTGACCTGGAAGTACCCTCTCCTTGCCCTGGAGACTCATTTGGCCCCAAGGTTAGTTGTCTTCACTGCCTGACACCAGCAGAAAAGGGAGATGACTTGGCCTTTGCAGACTTGTTGCTTGGAGGCTTCCTCCATGAGCCTGTCCTCAAGGGCAGAACTGGGAGATGGCCTCGGTCCCAGTGTGCTCCTGGGGTGCTGAGAGACCCAACTCCAGATGGGCCATGGGCTTTTCTTGTCCCTGCCAGATGCTGCTTGTCCTCCAGTTCTTCATGGTTCAGTCTAAATCATGGCTCAAGGAGCCATCATGGATTTTTCCCCTTTTTCTCTTGCCCTGACCCATTCAGTGAGTCTGTCTCCCACTCGGCTCTGGCACTCAAGGCTGATGTCTGCCTGCAGCCTACAGAGTCCTCTCCAGCCACCTCACTCTCTGGCCAGTCTATCCTGAAGAAGCTGGACACCAGGCTGGGACTCCAGCCAGACAAACTGCTCTGCCAAGGCTCTGTTATGCTAATTAAATAGCAATTTTCGTTGTGCTTTGGGCCTCCCAGCCGCCCATGGCCATTTTTCATCTTTCTTGCAGACACTGGAGCCAAACAGGCCATTCTTCCTCTCCACCCACCTCCTCAGCCCCATACACCATCCCACTTCTCCAGAGTTGACCCCTAGCCTGGGTGGCTCCAGCCCAACATCCTCCCAGGCAGACTTCAGGTCTTGCTTCTGCCCCACATGGTTCAGTGACATCTGATGTTTGATGGCTTCATAAGGTGACTGCCCAGGGTCAAAGCACATGCCCATGCAATGCCTTGGTTCTTGCAATGAGGCAGTGCTCAAACCAGGAGAATTTATGATGAAGGGAGGTGTTTGGGGTCATTTTCCTGGTCCAAAAGCATTTCTAGCACATGGACTAGTAAACTGGAGGTGGTTTCTCATATTCAGTAGCCCCCAGGGGTTCCTCCTCCATAAATTTCTCCATCTACAACATCCCATGGTAAGGAGTCCCACGGGTGAACCACCCCTTTACTGTGGGGTTCTGTACCCTGCTCCTGCCAAGTCTGATGGTCCCCAGCTCCTGTGACTGAAGCACTGGTGTCCAGGAGATGCCTCTCTGCCCTTCTCATGCTGCTCATGACTTCAGAAACTTCCCCCCATCACTCACCCTTTCCCCACGGGAGATCCCCAGTTTGCTCAGGTTCTCCTCAGACAGAAGCTATGACAGGGCTTGGCGACATCCTCATGGCCTTTCTTGGAGCCTTTTCTTCATCCAGGCGCTGGATTTCACAAGTGACCCAGTAGCACGGTTGTTCTCCTGCTGATGATGGGGTGTCCTAGCTGCCAACAGCAGACGTTGCCATGACTCTCTTCCTGGCCATCATCATTGCACGTGGGCAGCTCCCCTGTGAGCTCCTGGGACCATCAGACATTTTCCAGCACATTTCCTTTCCTTTTCAGGGAAAGACAAACGTCTGGCTGAGAGGGCTGAGGGGAAGGGGCAGGCTTCGCAGTTTATTTTTACAATTTCCTTTTATTGTTATGGCTGGAGAGTCTCACCAGGCCTGGCTGTGGGTCTTAGCATGACTTCCCAAGAAAATAAGATGGGTACAGGAGTTACACCAGCCCATCTCTGTCTTTCCCAAGCACTTTACAGATTGTTTCAGCTGGATGCAAGAGCGGAAGGGAGGATGCTGTGGCAGAAGGGCTTTCTAGGTGCCGTGAACGCTGGAAGAGTGGAGGGAGAGGGCAAGCTGAGAACGCCAGTGGGGAGGGAGCTGGCGCGGGTGCAGGGCAGGGATAAGGATGTGGGCACGGGGTGCTGCCTGGCTTTGGTTTGCTGCCTGTGGTGTCAAGAGGGAGATGCAAGGAGTTTGGAGATGTTTGGTGGTCCATGTTGTATTACATAAGATGGGGAAGCCAAATTTACCAGCTGACCCCAGTCTTGCCATCCTTGTCCCACCCTCCTCATGGAGATGCAAATGGGATGGAGCCAGGAGCAGTGCAGGACATCCTCAAATGGGATGGCATTGACCAGGACCCCCCACATGCTGCCACAGCTAGGCTTCCCCAAGGCCCCATTTCTCACAGGACAAGCAGCGAGTGCAGCAGCGAGGGAAGGAGCGAGGATGAGGAGACCCGGTCCCGGCTCATCAACCGCATCATCCAGAACGACACAGAGGGGTACTCCACTGTGGAAGCACCACGGGCTGAGGGTGCCCCATTCAGCCTGCCAGCCCATCTCTACCCAGATGAGGTCCTGGATGACCTCACCATCTCCCCTTACGCCAGCTTCACATCGCTTTCTGAGCCCCGACCCACCATGCTCAGTGGCTGGCTGGACAAGCTCTCCCCACAGGGGTATGTACCTGCCCATGGGACAGTCCCCGTAAGTAAAGAAACTACAGGCAAGACTGGTGAGGTGGCCATGCTGGTCACCATGCTACTGGGGCAGACAGACCTCCTTCACACAGGAGGAGGACCCTCTTGGGTGCCCCAGCTGTGCTGCAAAGGTGTCTGTGCAGCCATCCTTGGGGGAAGTGGGGGTCTGTAAGAAGATGTGGTGTCCTCAGTGAGATCATCCCCTCACCAACAGCCCCGTTTTTCTGCCATCCCAACAGGAACTATGTCTTCCAGAGGCGCTACGTCCGCTTTGATGGGAAGAACCTGATGTACTTCAGCAGTGAGAAGGTACAGAGAGGCAGGGTAGGGGCAGGGTGAGGGCAGGGTGAGGGCAGGGTGGGGAGGCTGCACCGTGCTGCTTAAGCAGGGTGCCTTGACAGCACGTGAGCTGCCATATCCCCTTTGCCTCCCCTTGTCCTTCTGTAAGGAGCCAGCAATGCCTTACCATTACCAGGGTGGAGCAGCCATAGCCCCATAGCTCAGGGACCTCTGGGCAGAGCTTCACACCATAGTAAGCCCAGGATAGCAAGAGTCCCTCTGCCGACAGGGAGCAGGCAAGAGGAGGTCCTGCTGGCCCATGAGCCCTGGGGCAGACTGCAAATGGAGCATCTTTGGGTCCCAGACACAGACCCATCCCTGTGTGAACCCTCAGGTCCTCCCGGCTGCTGGTGCTTCCTGGGCTGTGCTGTGAGGCAGCACTGATCCGAGAACCTCAGAGATACAGAGGGGGGAGTGTTTCTTACTGTGGTCACTGATACTGTGAGTTAGGTGCATGAGATGAGTCAACAGCCCTTTCCTGTCCCACATCCTCTCATCTTTCCATGGGGGCTCTGCAAGGCCCTGTAAGAGCCTGCCACCGGGTGCTGGTGACTGCCACACCACCTGGGGTGACAGACATTGCTGCCCCAGTCCTGCAGCACAGCCAGCCAGGCTGGTCCCACATCAGTGGCACCCATGCAGAAACAGGTACCACGTACAGCCCCAGAGCAGCCACTACTGCAGAAGGTTGCAGGCATCCCTGTCATGTCACCTCACCCCTGTGGTTATGGTGTCATCGTGCCTAGCAAGCTGGTAGCCATGTTATGGAGGTGCCCCTCAGGAAGAGCAAAGGGGGTAACCCCGCCTGGGCTTCGTTCCAGGAGCCCTACCCCAAGGGAGTGATCCCACTGTCTGTCATCGAGATGGCTCGCTCCACCAAGGACAACAAGTTCCAGGTCTTCACCAGCCATCGGATCTTTGTCTTCCGTGCTGAAAATGAAGGTAAGTGAAAACCTGGGCCAAGGTCTGCTGATCCCTGAGGAGACATCCCTGCCTCCCTCCTCCAGCCACAGCATCCCAGGGACAGCTCTCACCCCATCCCCAAAATCTCCGGCTGCCAGGAGCAAGGGCAATTCTCTTCCATGCCTGCCGGCTGTTCTGCTCCTTGCTGGGGCTGTTGGGAAGGGCTCAGACCCACTCCCATACACCTGGTTCCCAGCCCAGAGGAACGAGTGGTGCTCCACACTGCAGAAGAAGGTGACAGAACAGCGCCTGGTGGGCTCCCGGCCCCGACCTGCCAACACTGCTCACTGCCAGAAGTCAGGAACCCTGGAGCTGAAGGGCCAGAAGTCCAAGGTGTTTGCAGCCCTGAGCCTGCCTGAGATGTGGCTGTACAAGAGTGAGCAGGTTCGTGCCTGGACCAGACACCTCGCTGGCACAGAGGGTTGCGCCCATGGTGGACGGGGGTGAGAGGGATGGAGGGATGAAGGGATGGAGGGACCTTAGCAAGGGTCAGTGCCAAAGGGAGAGCAGAGGGGAAAAAGACAGGCGAAAGAAAGGGGATGGTGGAGCAGGATGCTGGAGATCAGGACAGCTGTAGTGGAAGCCTGGGCTTGGAGATGCCAGGAGCAGGCCTCACTTCCGGTCTCCTTACTATCACCAAATTATCTTCATCTCTGCCCCAACACTTAGGTCTTAGTCCCACCAAAGCGTTCCAATCCATCACAGGACAGGTGGGTCAATGACCACAAAGTCACCTGCAAACATACCTACTCCAACACAGGCTTGCCTCACGGGAGTAGCAGGTCTCTCTTGGCCCATTGCACCCTGCCCATGGAAATCCCTACCTCCTGCCTGCTGAATTTTCTCAGCACTCCCATTTTTTTCCTGGTCACCTCATTGCCAGTTTTTCTGGTGTACACTAAGCAGCATCAAGCCTCTGTTTTCTGCTCAGGTTGATACTTGCTTTATGAGTGTTCCTGACTCACAGTGGACTCAAATCCCCAAAACAGAGGGATTTGAGTGGCCAGGTTTGGGGACTGTGGGAAAAACTTGCCTTTCATTTCATAATATACTTGCTGAACACTTTCTGCCAGCCCACATGGGATGGCTGAGGGATGTGACAGGGTGCCAGGTCTGACGGGTCCAGGCAGAGCAGTGATGGGAGTGGGGGTACGAAGAACAGCTCCCTGGCTCCAGCCCCAGCATCACAGGCATCTCCATGGTGGTGTGTCCCCTGTGGCCGTGGTGCTGCAGACCCAACACCAGTGTCACTCTGAATTGCAGTTCTTTAAAATGGGCATTGCCATCTGCGTGATTGAGATGCGCGGCTCCACCATCCGTGAAGCCAAGAACCGCAGTTTTGAGCTCATCACCCCTTCCAAAATCTTCAGGTACCCTGGGTGTCTGGGTGGGATGAGGTGGGGGAGCAGCTGGTGCTGGACCTGGGTGATGGGAGCTCCAGGCCCCTGAGTTTCAGTTGTGCTGGTGCTTGTAGCTTCGTGGCAGAGTCAGACCGGGAGAAGCGGGAGTGGATGGAGGCCCTGCAGGAGGCCATAGCTGAGATGCTCTATGACTACGAGGTGGCAGAGAAGATCTGGTCCAACAAATCCAACAAATACTGTGCAGACTGCTGGGCTCAGAATCCCGACTGGGCATCCATCAACTTGTGTGTGGTCATCTGCAAGCAGTGTGCAGGCAAGTACATCTCCCAGGGGGGGCACATGGGACTCCTGGTGGGTATGGGCTGGGCCAACCTGGGCCCAGGTACCCCCTGGGTGGGGTATGGGTGCGACTTGGGTGCTGGTCCCCTGGCATGATCAAGGGGTGCTCACTCACCTACTCTCCACAGGGCAGCACCGCAGCTTGGGCTCCAACATCTCCAAGGTGCAAAGTCTGAAACTCGACACTAGCGTCTGGTCCAACGAAATCGTGCAGGTAGAGACACTCAGGACAGGGCACTGGGGCTGGCACAGCATGCTCAGGGGCCAGTCTGATTCACCGGGCAGGGAAGAAGTCCCATGGTCTCCCCCAGGATGCAGGGATGCCAGGATGCCAGGCATCCTTCTCCTTTCATCTGGCCCTGGTGATCACCATGACCATGGGTCTCTCCTGCAGCTCTTCATCGTGCTGGGAAATGACCGAGCCAACCGGTTTTGGGCCGCTCGTCTCCCTGCTGCCGAGGCCCTCTACCCAGATGCCGGCGCTGAGCAGAGAAGGGATTTCATCTCCCGCAAATACCGAGAGGGTCGGTACCGCCTGCCCCATCCCCATTATGCCACTCAGGAGGATGTGCTCCAGGTAGGGACCACCTGATGATGCAGACAGGATGGTGGAATGTTGGGAACCACCCCAGAGCACTGGGTCTGAGATGCCAACATCTCCTGCTTGGCTGCATGTGCCCATACCCCCATGCCAAGCAGTCCTGGGGTCTTGAGTGGGAGGTTGTGCCCTGCTTTGCCTGCCTTTGAGCACCCCTGGCAGTGGGCTGGGAGTCTCTGTGAGCCAGGACATGGTCTCTACAGGCATTTGTCTTGTCCCAGGCACTGTGCACTGCGGTGGTAGGACCAGCCCTGCTCAAGACCGTCCTGAAGTTCTTCTCATCCTCGGAGGCTGGGCTGGCAGCTGACCCTGCTGCCTCTGAGGTGGCCCCTGGGGCTGACCTTTGGTGGGCACCAGAGAGCAAAAGACCCAGGAACCGTTCAGGTAATGAGGGCCCTCGAGCCTCTTCCTCTTTGCTTCTGCCCTCCACAGCGTGCGTCAAGGCTGGGGACAGACATCAGGTGCTGTGGCTCTCTGGGGGACCTGCCTGCCTCACTGCACCCCTCTTTTGGGATGGGGCAAGGCAGCAGGTCCCTCTGAAGCCCCCTTTCAGGGAACCCCCTGTTGCATCCCCTTGCCTACACCTGCATGTGTGGGGTCTCCTTGCCTCCCAGTACCCACATTTTGGTGGGTACCTGCTCCCACCCCGCTCTCAGCACCGTTCCCCACAGGTAGCCCACACACACAGGAACTGGGTCCAGAGGGTGTCTACAACGAGATCACGCAACCAGTGACGCACAGCGGGTACCTGTACCGGGCCACAGCCCCCACCAAGCTCCCGGGTGTCAAGAAAAACAAAGAGGGTAAGTGTGGGGAGTTGGGGGAGGGGGGGGCAGCCAGTGGGGTGTCCACCCTGATGCCACTGACTCTCTGATCCCGCAGACTTCCAGCGCACGTGGTGCTCCCTGGAGAGAGCCCTGCTCTTCTTCGAGACAGAGAAATGCACCGAGCCCCTGGGCCACATCGAGAGTGGGGACTTAATCTCCCTGGGCGTGAGCAGAGCCCAGGCACTTACCAGTCCCAGCTCCACTGAAAGGTACCCCGAGCCTTGCCCCCACTGCTTGCCCAGAGAGCCCATGGGCACACAGAGGGCAGGGACAGGCATCACTCCCTGCTTAGTGCAATGTTCTGGTCTGGCTCTGGGTGCAGGTTCAGGGTAGGGACTGTCCTGATGGGCTGGTTTGTCTTCTGCAGGTTTCGCTTCACCCTCGAGCTCTTCCTCATTGGTGAAAAAGTGCAGCAGCTGGGAACTGATGGACCGGAGACACTGCAAGCCTGGGCCAGTGCCATCGGCAAGGTGAGCCAGCCCCAGACATGGCACCCTGTGCCACTGCTGGGTCCTTGGGCTCCATCCCTGCTTCCCCATAGTAATTCCTCCCAGGTCCCCACCCTCTTCATCCTCTTCACCCTCCTTCCCTTTGCAGGGGCTCCCATTCTCTCCAGTAACCTGCCCCCATCCTCAGGTTGAGCCCTGTCTTTATCTGTCTTATCTTTTGCTCCATCCCACAGTGGTTCACACCCGTGAGCTGTCACTGCCTGCTGGGCTACGAGTTCCAGCGCGTGGGCCAGCTCCGCTACAAGTGCATGCTAAACCCCGAGCGGTGGCAGCAGGCCTTCTTCATCCTGCAAAAAGCCCACCTCTTCATCTGCCCTGCTGAGGACAATGGGGCTGAGGATAGCATCAACCTCCGGCGACTGCAGGAGCTCAGTGAGTGCCATACTGCAGCCCAGGACGGGCACCACGTGGTGGGCAGCCATGCACAGCTCTGACCCCTCTACTTCTCACCTTAATGCAGGTCTGGTTCCCCCCACGGAGACCCCAGAGAAGAAGGAGCTGATGCTCCTGGTGGAGATGGGAAGGTGAGTTGTGTCTGTGGAATGTGCCAAGTGAGCTCAGGAGACTGCCCGGGGCAAAGGCACTCATGTGTGGGTCAATGCTGATCCCAAACCCTTAGTAGGGATGCTGCTGGGACAGCAGGGCTGTGGCCAAGGGGCTTTCAGAAGTCATCCCAGCCCAGGGTAGGGTGTTACATCAGGGTAGGATGTCTCCCAGCTCAGCCGAACTGTGCCCTGTCCCAGAGCAAGGCAGGAGGGGGTAACCCGCCCACCCCCACCCCAGCAACCTTCATTCCCTCTTCTCTGCCCTTGTCGTTCTCAGGACATTTTACCTGCAGGGCTTGTCACGGGTGGACTCGGCAGCGTGGTACGCCGACATCCAGGCATCAGCCGGGGGGAGAGGTAATGCACTGAAGGACCAGCAGCTGAGCCGGGGAGACATCCCCATCATTGTGGACAGTTGCATCGCCTTCATCACACAGTACGGTGAGTCCAGTGCAGTGGCATCACTGCTGAAGCATCCTCTGGCACACATGGGGCAGCTGAGGGGTCCAGGAAAATGGCACCACTCTCAGGGCACCAGCCCTCCGGGGACTCACTGGACAGGATTGGGCACCCATGACCCTATATCCCCACCCCAGGGCTGCGGCACGAGGGGATTTACCGCAAGAATGGAGCCAAGTCCCGGATCAAGGTACTGATGGAAGAGTTTCGGCGGGATGCCCGCAATGTCAAGCTGCGCATCAATGACAACTTCATTGAGGATGTCACCGACGTGCTGAAGAGGTTCTTTCGCGAGCTCGAGGACCCTGTCTTCACCCTGGAGCTGCACCCACAGTGGAAGGAAGCTGCAGGTACCTCCTTCACCCAACTCCTGCTCCTATGTTGGGCTGCCTGCCAGAGACCCCTGGAGTTGGTGTCCCTCAGGATGGGGTCCTCATACTAGCCCTGGAGCCAAGTCAGCTCTGTGTCCACCAGACTCAGAAATAGTCCATGACTCGTTTTCCTCCCTCCAGAAATCTCCTTGAAGCCCCAGCGCCTGGAGAGGTACAAGGAACTCATTCATCGCCTGCCTCGCCTCAACCGCAAGACACTGGCTGCGCTGATCGGACACCTCTACCGGTCAGTGGAGGTGACCTCCCTGCCAGGTCTCCCGCTCCAGTCAGGGTCCCCAAGGCCAGCTAGCAGTGTGAGGTCTCTCCACTGCCCAGGGAACACTGGCTTTCATTCCTGTGAGCCAGGAAGAGCCCAGTGCTCATGCTCTGCCCCACCAGCCCCCAAGTTGGTGGTAGGGTGTGCTGCAGTATCTACTCTGGGACACCTCAAAAGTTCCCAAATTTGTCCTGCAACAAGGGGGAGTGACAGGATGTTTGGAAGTAGCTGACACTCCCATATAGGATGTAATCTTCACAAGTGCACAAAAAGAGAGGGAAAAAAAAACAAATTCCCATCCCCAACTCAGAGTATGAGGTGGTCCTGTTTCCTACTTTCAAGGCAGTTAGAAATCCTCCAAACACAAACTGCCCAGCTTGAAGAGGAGCTGGGGGGAAAATGGGTTGTCTTTCAGGATAGTTTGAGACAGAGGAGAGCAGCTGGGGCTGAAACCCCATCCAGAGTGGGACCAGTCCCTCACCTCTGTCCTCCTTGTCTCAGGGTGCAGAAATGTGCAGACCTCAACCAGATGAGCACCAAGAACCTGTCGCTGCTCTTCGCACCCAGCCTCTTCCAGACTGATGGCAAAGGGGAGCATGAGGTCAAGGTGATGGAAGACCTCATTGACAACTATGTCAGCATCTTCAACGTAAGCTCCCTGCAGGGGCATTGCCAGCCCCCTACACACTGGCTCTGTCTGTCTCCCCTTCTATCTCCCCATACTGCCTCCTCCTGCATCCCTCCCTCCTGGCCAGGTGTCCTCAAGCCATATTCCACTCCACATTGACTCCATGTGTCACCCTGTGCACCCTTCCTCTGGCAGATTGACGAGGACCAGGTATCCCAGATGGATCTGGAGAACAGTCTGATCACCACCTGGAAGGACACCCAGGTACTAGGGATGTGCTTGCCAGCCCCCATCCCCTCAGAGACACCCAGGCTGGTGCAACTGGCTGGAGGATGGGGGCACTCCCAGCTGTCCACCCTGTGTCCCCACTGTCCCACACCAGATATCTGGGGAAGGACTTCCCTCCACTTGTCTCCTCTTTGCCGATTACTTTGAGGGTCCGGCCCAGGGAAGAAGCAGCCCCAGCTCCCTGGGACACCAGCTCCAGCCCCTGGGGAGAAGGGATGTGCACAGCACCCATGGAAGCATGGTACTAATGCCATCCGTTCTTCCCCCAGCTCTCGCAGGCAGGGGACCTCATCATCGAGGTTTACCTGGAGCAGAAGCTGCCAGATTGCTGCGTCACCCTGAAGGTGAGTCCCAAAGGAGGGCTGTGACAGAGGAAACAAGGAGGGATGGAGGCTCCTGGTGCAGCCTGTCCCTGGGACCCATCCTGCCATCACCCACCACAGCTCCCTGTGTGTTTGGCCCCAGGTGTCCCCAACGATGACAGCAGAGGAGCTCACCAACCAGGTGCTGGAGATGCGCAACGTGGCAGCCAGCCTGGACATCTGGTTGACCTTCGAGGCCCTGGAGAATGGGGAGCTGGGTGAGCATGGTGGGAATGGCACAGGGTAATGCTCTTGGCACAATCAGATTGGTGAGGTGGAGGTGTGGGATATGGAGGTCGGCTTGCTGCTGGTGGCAGAGAGAACAGGGACTGGCACAATGGAGGAGAC
>JAOXNO010000052.1:30730317-30754466 GCA_028565335.1 Limnodromus scolopaceus | reverse complement strand
TCCTTCCCCCCCCCCCCCCCTCCCCCCCTTCCCCAAGCTGGGGAGGGGACTGTCCCCCCAGGGTTGGGGTCTTGCTGTGCTTGGCTTTGCTGGGGGCTCTTCTACTCTGCCCCCGCAGGTGGTGTCCCTCGCTGGTCCTCTGTTCCAAAACCTGCAGTTGGGAGGGGTCTTCTCATGGTGGTGGCTGGTCCCCAAGAAGGTTTTTCCATGGGGACCATGATGGGGTCCCTTCTGACACCAAGCCACTCTGGTGTGTGTGTGTCCCCTGCTCTGGGGACAGCTGTGGGGTGGGGAGCCGGGGGGGGGAGCCCAGTTTTATCCCCATAGTGGGACGGTGGGTGCTGGGGTGCCTGGCAGGGTTGGGGAGCACCAGTGATGGAGGAGGGGGCTCTGTCCGCAGGCGCTGCAGAGGCTGGCGAGCCAGTTCGTGAAGAGAGACTGGCAGCGGGGCCGTGGAGACACCGGTGACTCGAGGTGGGCTGGGGACAGGGATGGGAATGGAGGGTTGGCAGCACCCATCCGTGGCCCCCCAGCTGGGAGATGCCTAATCCTAGCCAGGATTTGGGTGTCCTGGAGATGCAGGTGTGAGATGTCCCCAAGGATGTGGTACCCAACTGGGAGGTGACGGCAGGGGCTGGGGGTGCTGGCTGTCCTGTCACCATCCCCAAAAGCTGGCAGGGAGGCAAGAGAACACCCTGCCCTGTCTTTTAACTCCCCCCAGGAGCGCAGTTGCGGTCTGGAAGGGTGTCATCGAGGGGACCGCGCACGCCGGGCAGGTTCGTGTCACCGCCTCGGAGAGCTACCGTGCCCTCGCCGCGGAGGCCGCCCGGACCGCCCGCCTCTCCAAGGAGCGGATGCTCAAGAAGGTACTGGGGGGGTGAGGACATGTCCCCTGTGCCCGGGGCAGTGGGGACAGCTGTCACCCCATGGCTGATGGTCCCCGCAGGGCATTGAGCGGCTGCAGAAGGCGCAGGTGGAGCTGCTGGAGACAGTGAAGGAGCTGGACAAGGCGAAGAAGCAGTTCACCCACCTCCAGCGGAGCAGCGAGGTGGCCAAGGACAAGGCAGCTGACGTGGAGGCACGGTGAGCGCTGGGGACCATGGGGAGGGGACAGACACACACACTGTTGTGGCCATGGGGTGGTCTCACGTCACTCCCCAACCTTCCCAAGGCTCCGGAAGAGTGACCGGAGGATATTTCACACCAAGGCCAGCCTGCAAAAACTCAGTGCCAAGGTCAGCAGCGTCGGGGGGCGGAGGGAGGCAGGGTCCTCCAGCACAAGGATGCAGGGGGACATGAAGTGGTGGCCTCCAGCCCATCACCAAGCCCCGCTGTCCCCCCCAGTTCTCGGCGCGGCTGGCAGAGCACTCGAGGCAGCTCGCCGGGGTGCAGAACGAGTATGGCTTCGCCCTGGTGTCTGCCACCGCCCACCTGGAGCATTACCAGCGGGTGGAGTTGCCTGCCGCCATCCAGGTAGGACTGGGACACCCCCCCGCCATGTCTCCACCACAGGAAGCATCTCCCTGGTGACGCTGCTGGGGGGTGCAGGAAGGCAGGTCGCACCAGTGGAGGGACAGGGCTGGTACCCTGGGGGGTGAGGGATGCTCCTCAGGGGGATGCGGGCAGAGCTGGGGGAGAGGTTCCCACCAGTTGTCCCCCAGGGGGTGTTTCCCACCCGTTGTCCCACCTGTTTGCCCCCAGGCACTGGACGGTGACCTCTATGAGCGGCTGCGGGAGCACTTGTCGGTGGCCAGCCGGACAGAGGTGGAGACCTGCCGGGCCACCCGGGACTGGTTCCAGGGTGTTGCGGAGGCATCCACGCGGGTAACGGCACCTGTCCTGGGAGTTGGGGGGGACAGGAGGGGACAGATGAGTCCCCCCCGCCAGCCTTACATCACTCCCCTCCTGCAGGTCTGCCGGGAGCAGGACCTCCTCCTCTTCCTGCAGGACCACCCTGCCTTCGCCCTGGCCCCCGAGCAGCACTTCCAGCTTGCCGGGGTGGAGGAGGTAGGTGGTGGTGGTGGGATGTTACAGAGGGGGGGTCTGCACAGCCACCCCCTTCTCAGCCACCCTGTCCTCGCCCCAGGTGTGCCTTCTGCCGCCGGGGGATGATGGGGCCAGCCTAGAGAAGGAGGCACGGCGCTGGGCCACCCGGGTGGCTCGGGACCACAAAAACAAGGCACACAGCGAGGAGGTGGGTGCTGCTGTTCCCCATGGAGCACTGTGGGGGGACAGGAGGGGCTTTCTGTGCTCCCCCCACAGGCTCCCATCTCCCCACTGACCTGTGGGTGCACATCTAGGTGCTGCGGTGGCTGGAGGCCAGGAGGCAGCAGGTCCCAGAGGTGGAGGTGGCTGCCTTGGAGCGGCGGATGGAAGAAGCGAGGGAGAACATCCGGAAGGCGGAGGTGGGTCCCATCCCAGGCAGGAGGCTTGGGGTGGCCTCGAGGTCTGTCACCCCACCCAGGGGGAGGGGGACGCCAGGGATGGGAAGGTGGGATGGCTGGGGATGTGGCCAAGGGGCTGCTCTGCCACTGTGGCAACCACGTTGGGGACTAGGGGTGGCAGGGCTTTCTGGGCTGTCCCATCACCCCATAAGCGTTCCCTGTTGACCATGACAATGTGTGTGTGTCCCCCAGGTCAGCCGGGTGAAGGCAGAGGCACGGCTGGCCCTGCTGCGGGCGGCGGGGCTGGACGTGGACACGTGGTTGGCGGGAGCCATGGTGGGGGCGGGCGAGGAGACCCCCACGGGGCTGGATCTGGCTGAGTTCGACGACTACGAGGACAGTGATGAGCCAGATGAAGACAACGAGCCCAGCCCCGCTGCCCGCACCTACCCCTACACCTGCCGGGTCATCTTTGGGTACCAGGTAGGGCCATGGCTGCCTGTCCCTTGCCCTGCTTGCCCAGGGCCAGCACCTTTGGCCTCCCTGTCACCTTGTCCCCTTGTCCCCTGCAGGGCTGCCGGGCAGACGAGCTCTCCATCGCCCAGGGTGAGGAGCTGGAGGTCATAGAGGACGGTGATGCAGAGGAGTGGGTGAAGGTGGGAGCAGGCTGAGCCCCCCACCCCATATTGGGGGACACACAGGTCCCCAGGGCTGTCCCTGCCCCCCAGGGCTGGGACAATTACATGTTTTCTGTCCCTTTAGGCTCGGAACAAGGCGGGCCAGGTGGGCTACGTCCCTGAGAAGTACCTACTGTCCCTGGGGGGCGAGCCAGGGGCTGGGGCTGGCCCCCCGGGACCCTCTGCCCTGCACCGCCAGCTCTCCAGCATCATGGCTGCGGAGCTGGTGCTGGAGCCCGGAGGTGGGTGCCAGGGTGTCACCTCCCCTGGGGAGGGGGACATATGTGCCGGGCTGGTACCTGGGGGATGCTGAGCCCTCTGCCCCATGCTCCCCACAGCCTGGCTAGTGCGAGCCCTGTATGACTACGAGGGACAGAGCCCTGAGGAGCTGAGCTTCCCCGAGGGGGCCATCATCCGGGTGCTGCCCCGTGCCCCCGGTGAGGTGGACGATGGCTTCTGGACGGGCGACTTCGATGGCCGCATTGGTGTCTTCCCCTCCCTGGTGGTGGAGGAGCTCACGGGGGGCCGGGAGGCAGCCGAGCAGGTGGGTGGCAGAAGGGGTCACCGCCTACCCTCGGTGTGGGTCAGCCCCCCATCTTGTGACATGGGGCGGCACCCTCCCTGCTGTTCCCATCCTTCTTGGCTCTGTCTTCGCAGGAGCTGCCGTCCCCATCCCCACCACCCTTCTCCCCTCCTGGCCTTGTGCCTGGGGTCAGCCTGGCCCCCAGCCCCTCTCCTGAAACGCCGCTAGGAGGTGAGTGCCGGGCTTTTGGGGGGCAAGAGGGGAGAACTGGGAAAAAGGCTGGGGGAGGGGGGCAGGCAAAGAGCTGGGCTGAACTGCCTGAGCCCTTCCAGGTTGCCGGCAGGACGGCACGTGCAGTGGGCAGAGCTCTCCAGACCTGGCAGCCGCTCGCCTCCGGCCGGTAAGCCCCATCACAGCAATGTTGTGCCCCCCACCTAAACCTGCTCCCAGTCCCCCTATAACAGTGGGGAGGTGAGGGGGGTGATGGTACGGTGCCACCCCTGTGCTTTGGGGGAGTCTGGAGGGGGGAGAGCAGCCTTGACGTGTGGGTGCAGCATCTCCTCTTTTCTCTCCGCAGCTCCGTGCGCCCCCCCCGCCACCCGGCAGAGCTCCCGAGCCTGACCCCGACCTCCACTTCAGCTGACCCTATGGGTCCCCCATGTCCCTCCCTGCTCCCTAAAAAGCTTGGCCAGAGCAAGCCACCATGGGCTATTGTCCCTGTGGCAGGGCTGGCCATGCCCGGTGCCGCAAGCTGGTTGGGTGGGGGCACACATCCTGCCCTGTGCTGCTCGAGGGGTGGTCCTGCATCCCTACACAGCACGGGGCACCCCAGTAGCCCCTTTATGGGGGTGTCCAGTGCCATGGCCTGGTCCCAGCTCTTTCCTCTGCCTCTTCTCCCCCACCCAGCGCAGCCCTGGTTCCCCGGGGGGGCTCAGCCCCAGGGCCCTCCTTCCCCCCCAACCCCAGCATCTTCCAACAGGCAGATGGGGGGCTGTGCCCCAATAAAGCCAGTTGACTCTGCCCAGGGGTTCAGCAGCTTTAATGGTTTTTAGCTCGTCTATGTACAGTGCAGTTACACACCAAAGCTCGCCATGGGCACCGACCGGGGTTGCCCGCTGGCCTGGCTGGGGGTGTCATCCTGCCCCCCAGGACCGGGCTCCGTCCCCTCCTATGACAAGATGGGACTGGAGGCTCCTTTCTCCCCCAGCATCTCCTTGGGGACCCGCAGGGTCCATCGCTGGTGCAGGATTTGTGCCTGTGACCACTCTGCGGGGGGGGCTGTGCTCTGCAGTGAACGTGCCAGGTGGGTTGGGGGGTGCTGCCCCCCGCCCCGGGGTGGGGAGCGCTCGATCCGCTGCCTCCACTCCTGTCCCTCTGATGCATCCTTCCCCCAGCGCTGGGGTGGGGGGGGGAGCGGCTGCGAGGACCGGGTGGGCAGCAGGGACTGGGGGTGCTGTCCTGCCCCCTCCCAAGCCCCAGGATCCCCCCAGGGTGGGGGGTCTCCAGGGCGGGTGCGGTGGGTGGGGGTCAGGTACCTATTGCCAATGGGATGAGGTCTGACGCCGAGCGTGGTTGTCTGTAACGTCGGCGCATCGCTCCGGCCATGCCAAGCGCGTAGCTGCTCGCCCGGGGCCGGCTGCCCCACGGGTCCCCCCCACAGCAGAGCCCCCAGCCCAGCATGGGGAGCCAGGGGGGGCCGCGCGTCTCCCGTCCATGCTCCAGCCAGGAGCGGAGAGGAGCTGCAGGGAGAAAGGACAAGATGGAGCTCGTCCCCACAGCTGTGGCGTCCCCCCACCAGCCAAAAACCAGGATGTACTGGCCCCCGTGTCTGCCTGGAGCTGGTATGGTTGCCTAATGGCTTCCCACTTGCACGTGGGCAAGGGGAGCTGCCTGTGCAGGACCTGATGTGTTGGGAACTGACCTTCTTGGAGAAGAGGTTCACCCTCTCTCCACCACCAGGCTGTGACCCACCAGGGCAGGAACACCACCAGTGTCTTCCCCACCCCAACCCAGACATGGCCCCAGGGGCTGGGGACAAGCACTCACGTCACACGGTTGCTCCTCGGTCCTGCGTCACTACGCTGGGCTCCTGTGGGATGGAGGAGGGATATGAATGTCAGCGGTCTTGCAGGAGCCTGGGGCTGGGGTGAGGGGCCAGGTCTCCATTGGCCATAGCAGTAACCCATGGGCCAGCGGGCAGAACCTCGCTGAGTCTCCAGGAGGTGACTACAGCCCAAGCCCCATCTCTCTGCCCTTCATGTGGACATGTGGAGCAGCAGGTGGTGGCCCCATCTGCGACATAAGGGATGAGGGAGAGTCCGAGCAGTGCCAGGGCTTGGTGACAAACATCCCAGTGAGGTCCCATCACCGTTGTCCTGGGATCCCATGTTGTGGAGCACACCAAAGCCTGCTGCAGGGTCTCAGGCAAGAGTTGGGCACCACAGAGGGGACATTTGAAGAGGAGAAAAATCACCACGCCCTTGGGCTCGCCCTGCGGGTTACTGCTCCCCTGGTGATCAGAGGGACCACAGCCATTGCCCAAGGTGTGGGGGGTCATTGGAGGAAGGAGAACCTGTCACTACCTCTCCAGGTCTCTGGAGAAGGGCTACAGCTTATTGTCTCTTTACTTTGTGGCCTTCATGGGCTTCCCTTCTCCACAAAGAGGCTCAAAACTTCCAGCCTGGCCACCAGAAAGCAAAGAGAGAAACAATAAACACAGCAGGTTCCTATTTTTTCAGTAGCCTACATTCAGCTGGGCACCTTTCCCCAGGCTCTCCCCTGCTGAATGAGTCCTGCCAAGGGCTGCTGGCATGTGCCATGGGTAGCCCGTGGAGCTCCAGCAGAGCCAGCCCCAGGGAATGCCCCTGGCTTTGAAACGTGCCAGGGTTTTTACACAGGTGGTTTGCTTCCTTTTTCCTTCCAAGGGCTTTGCCACTTGTGCCCTGGTGCTGGTTTGGTGGGGTGAGCTGAGGCCACCTCTTGGGGCTGCTCGATGGAGGCAGCCCCAGTGGGGTGACATTGCACCAGGTGCCTTCCACAGCCCCCTGCCATGAAAATTATCTTTCCCCAACTGCAGAACCACGGGTGAACGTGCGAGTGAGTGACCATGTTTGGTGTCTACCACCAACAGCATCATTTGCTCAGTGGCAAGAGCATGGAGGCAGTGGCAGGGAGCAAATCCCCCAAATTGAGGCCCATCGATGGCCAAGCAAATGGTGTCCTCACCAGTGCTGCCCTGGAGGTCTTCAGCACCTCCACCAAGGTGGTCGGGTGGGAAGGCTGGGAGATACCAGGGTGCTGGGAGCTCCAGCCAGGGTGGGCTGCCCTCCTCTCTGAGCACAGCCAGCCCCTCTGGAGTGGGGAAGAACAGCCAAGAAGTGACCAGTTGGCTTCATCATGTCTTAAGACTTCAAGGCAAGAAGGGCTCCTGGAGACATCTGCTCCAGTACGTTGCCAGCCATGTTGAGCCCCACCATTTCAGTGAGGGCACAGTTTTGGAGAGAACAAGCTATGGGCAGCAGCAGAGCTCACCCAGGTCAAGCAAAAGTGATCCCAATGGATGTCCCCAAAGAGCCCAACCACAAAGGAAAAGTCATCTGTTGCCCAAGGGGCAGCTGGCAGCAGGTTCTGCAGCATCTCCCATGCAAGTCAAGCAGTGACCTGCCTTTTCCCCCACAGGGGGGAACTGTCATGGTGGCTCTATGTGCCCCAGATGTTAGAAAAGGGATGGGAAAATGCAATCCAAAAAGGTGAGCAGAAGCAGGGTGAGCAGGACAGGGCTGGTCACCACGCTGCAGTCAACCTTGTCTCGCCTGTACCCACTGCACAGCTCATGCCACCATGCTTGAGCTGGTCCATTTTGTCAGCAGCAGGGCTTGGGGTGCTGTGCCACAACCCTCCAAGCCCTCCAGCCCAGGATACCACCCTGGGGACAAGGAAGAGGAGGAACTTACCTGCTGGCCCTTGTCCTCCACCCCAGGTTGTCTTCTGCTGCTTTCATCTTTCCCCAACTCATCAACCTGTTCGTGCAGACTCAGGCTCCCGTGAATATCTGACACTTCATCTGCTGACCCCAGTCCGGTCTCCTCCAGGCAGATGCTGCCTCCTTCCTGCATCAGCTCTCCTGGGATGCTGGGACTTGACCCACCCAGCACCCGATGGCTCAGGAGCTTCCTCTGACGGCTTGTGCTCCCAGGAGTACCAGTGCCAGCATCCTGCAGCGAGCCTGTCACTCCGGACCCCTTGCCTGCCCGCCTGCTGTCACGAGTGCCAGAGCTGACCGGTGTGTTCGGGGCTGGGGTGGTGGAGCGGCTCTGCTCCCCGCCTTTGCTGCTCTGGGCACCTTTCTGGACGGCTCCGTTCTGCAGGCCACCCGTGGGGACAGTCCCGTTGCGAGCCCGCTCCCGCTGGAGCCGGTCACTGCTGTGCTCCAGCTCCTCTGTGCTCAGCTCCCGGCTGCCATCAGGCAGGGGACCATCCTGCTGCTCGTGGAAGGTGGGTTTCTTCCCGATGTGCGTGACACGAAACCTGGAACGGGGGACAGGAAGCATCAAAATACTTTCTCTCCCCTCCCCTGGATGTATTTCCAGCTTTTCTGCACCTCCAGCCTCAAATCTCCTCTTTGTCATCGATGATGATGATGACCAGGCTGGATGGGGCTTTGAGCAACCTGGTCTAGTGGGAGGTGTCCCTGCCCAGGGCGGGGGGGCTGGAACGAGATCATCTTTAAGGTCTCTTCCAACCCAAACTGTTCTATGATTGGTGCTGATCTCCAACCTTTCAGACCCATTCAACACCACTGACCCCCACCCTAGACATGCCCTCACTGACTTTACCTCCATTTTCCCCTTCATTTTTGGCAAAGCAAATAGAAAGAGAAGGATGAAAAGGTCAATCCGGGTGTTGGCTGGTGCAGACCCCACCAGCCTGTCCTCCTTGCAGCAAGATGGGTTGCAGCTCTTGGAAATGCTCCAGTATGCAACCTGGATGAACAGAGGCTTGTACAGGGACTCGGGTGTTGATTCAGAAGGTGAACCACAAACTGGCTGAGCCTGGTGAGGAAGGGATGGCCAAGCCGAGCTGCGTGGACACTGTGCCCAGTGACTGACTGCCATCAGGGGAACAAGAACCAGCACTTCCAGCAGAGAGTGCACCCTAAGTGAGAGCAGGGACAGGGTTTTGGCAGAGCGAGCTGTATTTGGGACCAGGGACCCAAGGCAGGAGGAGCAGTTTGGTTAATATCTGCCAGAGCACACTGTGCACTTTCCCCTGGAGCAATGGATGGTACCTAGATGGTTCACCAAGGTTCCCCTGTGTACCAGGTAACAGCTCAAAGCTCCAGGGTAGTCAGGAGAACAGCTGGAGAAGTTGGTCTGACACCCACAAAAGATGTATTTGTAATCAGAGTGATGCAATATTGCACCTGGGAAGAAGAGAGAAGTTAGGGATCTACCATAACCTCGGGATTTGTGAGGGGTAATGTGTAGGCGAAGCCTGAATTGCAGGCGAGCTGGTTGTGACTAATGCTGTGATTCCTCTTCGTAAGCAATGCAAGCCACTGCTGGACCAGCAGATAGGAAATCTCTTCCATTGTGAGCTGGTGTCCACCAGCCAAAGAATGCTGATCCCACCACAGAGTCCGTGACTCACCCAGCAACAGCTCTCCTTGCACTTGAGTCACACGCGGAGAAGCTGCAGATGGCCCTGGCTCTGCAGAGGTTGAGCTGCAAGTCAGCATCAGGCCAGAATAGAATTTCAGCAGCAAAGTTCAAGCACTGCTGGGGTTGGACGAAGAGCAAGACCCAAAGGTCAAGCACATGGTGGTATGGCCATTCTGAAGGAAGAAGTTAAGAAGAAAGGTCCAAGGGATAAGAACAGATGCCAGATGAGATGCCAGAGATGAAGGAGACCACCACCAGACTGAGGACCAGGTGGTAGTCTGGACAGTACAGACCCCTCAGCATTACAGTCAGAAATGTTGCTCATGATCAGAAGGGTCAAGAAGATAAATGCTCCAGTTCTGGACGATGTACCCACAGGACTGCTCAGGTCAGGCCAAACAGCAGCAAATGTGCCCTTTCAGGTCTATCCAGATATTTGGAGACAAGGCACCGGTGCTACGATTCAGGAAGACCAAAGAATGTTCCAGTCCCAAAGAGGGATGGGGAGGAGGCACGAGTGGCAGGATCTTTTCTTGGTAATGCCATTGAGCAATGTCAAGCTGGAAGAGCTGGGAACGGATTCAACGGAGTGGGCAGGGTTCGGACTGGAGGGGGCACAAGAGGGAACGTAACCAGCCTCTGGATGGTGAGGGGAAAGGCAGGAGAGGTTTGGCCGTCTGCCTGGTCAGCACCACTGAGGCATTTGATTCATAGGATGTGACACACTGCGGCTGATTGGGCCAAGGACGGAGGGTCAGACGCAGATGCTTTGGTGGATGAGCTCTGCCACTGACAACTGGTTTGAGGAAAGCCCTAAGATAGATGGTAAATCATTCAATAAAATGAAAGTACAGATCATATAACCCTGATTACCTCTGAATTGTAGAATGATTTAGATAGGAAAAGTCCTTGGGAGGTATCCCGTCTAACCTTCTGCTGGAAGCTGGGCCACCTCCCACCCTCAATCAGGTTGCGCAGGACCCCGTCCAGTCAGGCTTTGGAAATCTCCAAGGATGGAGATGCCTTCACTCCTCTGTGTCCTGTCCCGGGACTGCACAGTTCTCAGGGTGATAGTTTTTCCTTAAGTATGATCTGGATTTCTTTTGTTGCAACTTGTGGCCACTGTCTCTTGTCATTCCCTGGGCACCTCTGAGACGAGTCCAGCTCCATCAGCATTTAAACTACCCCCAAACCCTTTGAGTAGTTTTAGAGAACAATTGGATCCCCCCCTTAGACTTCTCCAGGCTAAACAAGCGCCATTCCCCCAGCAGCTCCTCACATGCCACGTGTCTTAGCCCCTGATGATCTTGATGGGCCTCCACTAACCTCACTCCTTTCCACTCCTTCAGCAATGGGCCTAGGCCTACCAACTGGGGACTAGACTCAGTCAATGAGCTGTAGGTAATAGGGAAAGGGGATGGACTTTCAATCGTTGTGTCCAAAATAAAAGCAATAGCCACACCACCACCACCACCACCACCCCCCAAAAAAAAGAGAGGAACAAGACCTGAGGATTTGAAACAGAAGACCTGAGTTAAAGGAGCTTTTCGATGTAGGATCAATCACGAATCAAGGTACTTCGTGCAATGAGGATATTCACAGTAAAGAAGACACAGCAAGGGCAGTCCCAGAAAAGTCATCCAGGATCTGAAAGAGCAAAGGGGCCAGCTTGGAAATGAGAACCAGAAATTGGAGGTCGTTTTGTACCTCATGGGCATGTAGGCCCCTTAGCAGTTGGGCCTCACACCAAGGAGATTCGGGAAGTAGAAAATTTTAAAATATAACCTTGGAGAAATGTAATGATGGTCCCATGGAGAAGGCTGCTGTGACATGGGATATTAAGTACAAAGAGAAGAAACCAAGATTTGAGGGAAAGTGCCTTTAGGAAAATAGACCACCTTCTCCAGCACTCAGAGGTGAGTGAGAGGATACTGAAAAGAGCATGGACAAAGGACACAGAGGAGTCGATGGAGCTGGGTACCAGCCAGGGAATGAGATTGGGCATGAATATGCAGGGATCTGGTTTATGAAACACTACCCCCTAAACCAGGGAGAACTGACCGCAACAGGCAGAGAGGAAGCCAGAAGGTGTCAGTCTCCAGGACATGTGATCTTAGCTGGACTTCAGCATGGGGAGGTCCAGCATGTCCCCTTTACCATGTCCCCATCAAGCTCCCAGTTCACCTCCCTGCTGAGACTCTGGCTGTGATGGTGAAAAAAAATCACCCCCCACCCTGATGCCCGCTCTGGCTCAACATCACCATGAAAGGACTGTCTCTCTAGACCATAGCATGGAGCTTCATCAAGGCGTGGACCCTGAATGAAGACCTGTTGCAGGATCTGAGCACAGCAGAGCTTTGTGTCGCACCAAGGTGGCCATCCAGGGAGCAGCAGTTGCTTAGAGAGTCATAGAATCATACAATTGCCGAGGTTAGAAGAGACATTTCAGATCATCTAGTCCAACCATCAACCTAACACTGACAAAAACCATCATGAAACCATATCACTAGGCACCCTGCCCCGGTCACCATTGGTGGTATGGAGCTGAGCCCTGGAGGACCTTGCTAAAGGTCTTGTGCACACATTTTCTGCTGGGGAATGAGGCAACCTGGGAAAGCCTTCAGATTGCATTAAGGGTTACTGACTACACAGAGGCCACAGGCAGCTCAGGAAGTCCCTTGAGGTGAGACTAGTTGGGCAACTGGAAGAGTATTTGTGGGAAGTATTGGGTACACTGCCCTATTCTTGTATTCCTCCCATGGCATCTAATTACAGTCATCATTGGAGGCAACAACCTGGAGGAGCAGAGCCACTCTTTCGTTCTGAAGGTGGTGGCTGGTAACTTGCTCCTGGGACCTGCTGTCACCTCCTCCCCTTCCTAATGAGATCCCTAAAACTGGAGTCAGTGCCCCTGTTGGACAGCAAGAGCCCTGCTCGCACGTAGCTGGGACAGCAGGCTTTGAAAGAACGTGGATTTAGGGCTCTTCCCAGCACTGAGGCAGCAAGACAGGACAGCTTGAGTCACCTTCCCAGAGAGGAGGAGGGAAGCCACTAGTACGTCACAGCCTGCCACATACCACAGGCATTTCCAGGTGCAGGAGGCACCTGGTTCCTTGGGAATTCCTGCTGCAGAGCTACTACTGGGGCATCGAAATGGGAAAGAGTAAGATACCACCAGAGCAGATGGACCATGTCTGGAAAAGCTCGTTTAAGTACCTGCCCACTGAGAAGACGGTGGTCTCTCCAGGATGCATCCTGCCTTTGCCATCCTTGGACCGTCCTTGCCGATGCAGTGGGTGCCTCTTCCTCCTGCTGCAGTGGATGCAGGGGGCCTGTGTGGAGCCCAGATGTACTGTGTGGTGATGTGGTGGGCCCCCGTCCTGGCTGTTACGGTGAGGACAAAGGCTGTAATAGGAGAAGGACATGACAGGTCATGTTATCAGGGGAAGAATTCTCAAACTTGGTGCAACCTCACCACAGCAAGCCCTGAGAGGCAGCAGCTCTGGAAGGGACCTCCTGTGGAGATAGGAATGGGGAAGGGCTATTCCCCTTGACAGTAGGGTGACAGTCATCACAACTGCCAGGAGAGCAGGACTTCTTGTTGGGAAGATGCTTTATATCAAGCTGGAAAGGGGTTGGCTGCAGAGTCTGCAGAGCAAGGTGATACCCAAAGGGTGCTTCTCCCTTACTCTGTGAGAGCCACTAGTTGGTATAGACTTCTCTCACCTGGGCACTGCCACTGGGATGTCCCCTTCATTGTCCCCCAGCATCTCCTTGAGGGCCTCTGCGTTTGCTGAAAAGAGAGGAAAAAGCGAATGAGTCAGCCAAAGAGGCCAGCAGGTCTTTGGACCAGCCCTAGGAAATGCTTACCTTCATTTTGGATGATGCATCTCACAATCTTCTCCACAGTGTCCTCGTTCAGCTCTTCCTCTTCATCTGAAAGGAGAAAACGTGGCACTGAGGGCTGGGATTCGGACACTCAGCTCGCCAGTCCCTCTCCAGGAGCAGCCACGTCGATGGAGAGGTTGGAGAAGCTTTGTGTCCCCCATCTCACGAGGAAGTCCCTGGGGAACACCAGATCCCTCGCCCTGGAAAAGAAATGTGTGCAGGGAGGAGGGGGTTGGGTTGCTCCTTCAGAACTGGGGAGCATCATGTGAAATGACTGAGAAGAAGATTCAAAAAGCTTCAAAACAAGTTGAAAGAGGAGGCTCCTCACGGGGATAGTCCAGCCCTGGAGGCCCTGGGTGCAGGACGCTGCGGGTGCTAAAAGTTCACAGAAAAGAAACCCGCTGGGGCCTATTAAATACGTAGAAACCATCTCTGATGGAGAAAGCCCTGGAGCTACACACTGTTAGAAGCTTGAAAGAGTTTGCTGGGGAAACTTGGCTCGGTGTCTGCTCCATTGTGGTATTCATCCTTAGCATTCACCGCAACCTGCCTCTGGCCACCATCAAGGCAGGAGCCTTGGCTGGCTGGATCTTCAGCCCAGTCTGCAGTGTCATATGGTCCTGTGAACAGGTCAGAGTTGTGGTCTGGTAGGCAGCTGTCTCAAAAAGCATGGTCAGGGGCTGCCACACTCCTGGAAGCCCATAGAGATGTTTCCCTGGGCTATGGCAACTCCGTCAGGCAAAGCCAATCCTGGAAGTTTCAGACATTGTCTTCATGTCACGTGCAGCCAAGTTATTGAAGTCAGAGGAGAATAACCAAGGACTCCTGGAAGCTCCTGCTGCATCTGTGGGCAAGCTGAGGGAGCCACGTTCCCCTCCCATGCATGAGAAGTGGCAGCGGGAGGTGCTGACCCTTCTGAACGCTGATGGTGGCACAGCGGAGCCAGAGGAGTTATGTAGCACCATTTGGCAAGGAAGCAGCCAGAGGAATGTGTCTTCTCCATTTCAGCAGAGACTCGTGAGAACTCTAAACGACCGAGCTTGCTTGGACTGAGCTCTGGCTTGCACCCACGCTCGATGCTGCACTGACTTCCCAACCCTACTACCCAAGAGCCGCTTACGATGGCGTGAAGTGATGGAAAAACCCCTAATGGTCCCCTGCTAATGTGGGGCAGGGATCCCAAGGAAACACCCCTGTTCCTCTGGCTTGCGTGAGCACAACAGGGACTACAAGAGCACATGACTGATGGCAAACACCGTGCTGGCCCCATTCTGGACCTCCTAATGCCAAAGGGGCAGAGGGACAGCTCGTGCCCTGGCTAGGGATGCTTTTCTTGTAGGGCATGTGGGTTATAATTCAAGCGCTGGGGATTCAGCAGGTCCTGGCTGTTCATCAGAATTATCTTTTGGTGATAATGCAGCTTTGGGAAGGGCCAGTTGCTGATTCCCACCTCCCCAGCACCACCAGCCTGCAGACCCAGCAGATCAGAGGGCTCTCTGGGCCACAGGCTCCCATTCCCTGGGGAATACCATGCTGCTGTTGCCACCCCATCCCTTTTTTCCAACCCAGGGCCATGTGATGGTTAACATTCCCACCCCCAGCCCACATTCCAGAGGCGTGTTTAAGGAGCATCAGTCCACACCAAAGAAAGGTGCCTGAGCCCCCGCTGAAACCCCACCGCCCCAGCACTCACTGGCCTGGAGCTCTGCCAGCACATCTTTGTTATCTGGGTCAAGCTCATCCCGGAAAGTTCGGCACCGGTAACCCTTCTTCTTCAGGACATGGCAGATAAGGAAACCCACCAGTCCCATGATGAAGAAGACAAGGACGAGGAGGAAGACCATATACAGGCTGTGCTGGGGGTCTGACTCCCCATTGTCGGAGCTGTTCTCGTCTGACATGCGGATCTAGAAGAAGGGGGAAGGTGGATCAGAGACCCTGCTGCTCACCCCCCGCCAGGCTCCCCATGCCCATCCTTCTCCTTCTCTTCCTCCCATCCGTCTTGGGCAAGAACAGGCTCCTGGCTTGGGGGGCACTGCCAAGGGTTCAACTCTCACCCTGCAAGGTCCAGCATGGCAGGGGATGCCGTGGAAGAGAGCGCAGGCTGGAGGTGGCCCAAGGACACCCATGTGCCCCACAGACACCTGGCAAGAGGCATCCCAAGGGCAGCAGCGGCGGCGGCGGCTGCATCCCCACAGGCCCGCCTGGCCCCGGGCTGCGGTGCTCCCCCATCCCTCGCGGGCGGCTTCCCAAGGTCCCCTGGCCTCCCCCGGCTCTGCGGCGGGCAGCATCACCCCGCTCGCCCTTGCGGGAGGATGAGCATCCTCACCACACCGCGCCAGCCGGCTCCCCCTGCATCCCTCCCTACTCACGGCCGAGGGCCTCCGCCGGCAACGGCAGCGGCAGGGCAAGCAGGGATCCGCGGCAACCGGGCTGGTGGAGGGCCGAGCCGGCCCCCCAGCATCTCCCGCATCGTCCTCCCCCAGAACTGAGCTCGCTCTCTCCCTCCGCCCCCCGGCTTCCCCAGGGTTTTCCCCGTCTCCCTTCCCAGGGTCTCAGGGCTCAGCCGCCCGCTTGCCAGCTCCGCTTTCCGGCGCAGGCAGGGTCTCCCCCTCCCGGGTTGTCCCCCCTCGTCCCCGCTGCAGCGGCGGCAGTACCTGGGCCTGCGGTCCTCCGCAGCACTCTCCTCTTCACCTTCACCTGCCTCCTAGCAACCCCGCATCCCCGCGGCTGGGGACCGCGGCGAGCATCCTCCGGCCCCCCGGCTCCCGGCTGCCTTCCTTCCTTCCTTCTTTCCTTCCTTCCTTTTTTTCTCCGGGAAGGAGCCAAACTGCTTCTGGCTGCCGCGGCAGCCTGCCGCTGTCTGCCAGTGAGAGCACCCCCCTGTCCCGACCCCGGAAAAACCTCTCCGAAGCGGTTTTGGCGGATGAAGGTGGAGAGAGGAGCTCAGGGAGACGCCGGCGGCTGCAGCGGGGAGCGAAGAGAAGTGCGGCTCAAGGAAGCCGACGCTGGCAAGTGGCTGCCCGCCCCGGGGTGAATAACCTCACCCGCATGCCAGCCAACCCCAATTTCCCCTGGCACCCTCCTTTCCGAAGCTCTCGGTGATTTTTTAGAGCGAGGAGCTGTGGCGATGGGAGGGCAGAGGGGTGGAAGCGGGGCTCAGCAAAAGCAGGACAGGTACCGCACCGGTGTGGGTGGGGGGAGAGGGGTGCAGACACCCCCACTGCAATCGCAGCAGCGAGGAGACAGTGGAAAAGAAGCCCCGGGAGACCCTGCAGCCCAACACCCTGCCCAGGCCAACTGCCTCTCCCTCCTTCTTAGAAAAGGGAGAGTTAAGCCATTTGAAATATCCAGCCATGAGGGTCCCATGACCTCCTCAACCCCACCACGTTGTCCTCACTCTGGGAAGCTTCACCCAAATCCCCTTTGCTCCTGCAAATTAGCCTTGCTCCTCTCAGTCCTTCGCTCACGTGCCAGCTCTCCACCTAGACCTTGAAAAGCACAGGCAACCCCTAAAACCCCTCCCACCCCAATTCTACCAAACTAAGTGTCTATCCATCCATATAAATATTCATTTGTGGGGATTGTTCCTCCACACTATGTGTTGCTGTGAGGCAACCTGCAACTCCTCCAGGCTTTCAACTGCTCTGTCCCTCTCCGCAAGTGTCCGAGAGACAACTCTCAGGAGCCCAGGAGCCTCCTCCATCACTGTGACTTCAGAAGGTCACAGCACCATAGGTGCCACCTGCCCTGTGGCACCCACCTGAACCTGCTGTTCTGGCAGGGAGACAGGCCCTAAGATGGACAAAGTATGGCAAGAAAAGACCATGGGCATCAAGATTTACTGCTCCTGCCATGCAACATCATGAGAGTCTCTGCTGATCAAGACCTTAAAGGTGGTTTATTTCCTGCCCTTGTTTCTTTAAAGTGGGGGACCTCACAGGTCTGGGTTTCTGAGGAGACCTGGAGGGATGCAGTCATGGTGAGCTTATGTCCGTTTTCCTCGTGCCCACGCACGCTGTCCCACAGAATAAATCACTCTTTCTCCTCCCAGGCGCTCCCACCCACCCGATGGCGTTACTGCACCCTACTTGCCCCTTCCAGCCTTCAGCCGCACTGGGCAAAATGAGCTTGGGCTGCTCAGCCCTTCCTACTTCGAGAGAAGATTCCCATTTTCCTACAGCATCTGGTGTCAAAGCATTTCCACAACCCGGGGGAGAGGGAGGACAGCACAGCAGCTCACCTGCATGGGTCGAACCAAGACGAAGAGGGTGCACCGCTGCCTCCCGCCTGGCTCCACAGCTGGGTTATCCCAGCTGATGACTTTTCTTTTCCCAGTACTTCCCTAGGCACCGTATGCCCCCAGTCTCCATCCTTCTTCTGTGCCCCCAGCCTCAGCATCCCTCCGGGCTGCTCCATCCTTGTCCCACTGTGGGACCCCGTTAGCACTTTTATGGCCAGGCCATAAGCATGTCTCATGCAGCACCTCGCAGGTGGCCCAAAAGAGAGGCCACAGCTCTTCTCTGCCCTGAGACCAGCCAGCAACGACAGGAGTGAGCCCATGCAGTTGAGCTCTCCCTCCCGAATAGGTTGGTCATGTCCATCCTGGCCAGTGGGGACGGTCCCCAGGTGAGTCTAATCCCCACAACATGTTGGGAGGTGTGAACACAGCTGTGGGCTGGATGCTGATGGCATCTCCAGAGGTTGGGCTCTGCATCCTCTGTCCCCTCCTGACCCCTGTCCCAGCTCCTGTCCCCCATCCTGTCCGACCCCACCAGAAAAGGTAGCACAAGCTGGGACACAAGGGCAATCTGGCCAGAGCTCTGGTGCAGGCAGCTGCCTGCTTGCTGCCTGCTTTCTGCACACACTGTCATCATTCCCCTGCCCTGGAGAAACCGAGCAGAAGGTGGAGGGACAGGACCGTCCCCCATTGTCCCGTACCGCGGCCGGCTCCGGCCCCAGCGTCTCGCCACGTTACCTCTTGTGGACTCTCTTCCCGCGCCTCCTCCGCAGCCATTAGGGCAGACGTCACCCCGCGAACAATGCGAACGCGCCCGCTCGGGGGATCGTCCCCCCCGGCCCCGATGGTTGTCCACGTGGCAACTAAACAGGACAGATTGCCCAGCTCTGGCAATCCCCTGGGCAGGCTTGGCCCAAAATTTGCCATCATCCCTGAAAAAATGCTACATCCCATCATGTCAGACATCTCCCTAAATCCTAATTCCTCATTTAAGTTTTTCAAACATCCCCAGCCAGCTAATGGCCTTTAAACCACAGCGTGGTTTTGCTCCCTGAGCACAAAGAACATCTAAAAATATCCCTCTCCGATGCTTTCTTTGCACCGCTCCAGGACCCGTGAAGATGCCCAGAGCAGTGACTGACTTCCAGAGAGCAAGCTCAGCTGGACAACCCTCCTCACAAGTGAACCCCGCTCGAGGCAAGGATGTTTTTGTCCTCTCCTTGCCCCCTTCCCGCTCCCAGGATGTCGATGGCCCCAGCTGGACGCTATCTGGTGGCAACACCTTGCGGAGCGGCAGCCGGGCCATCGTCATACATGAGCAGCCCCCACCGAGACGTCAGCGCGCTCCACGCGTTTGCTGCTACACCCTTGTTGTTCAGCATGTAAAACTCTATTTATTTAAGCCGGGAGGGCGCTGGGCTCAATGCTTGTTCTGCTCAGTGTCCCCAGCCACAGCCGTGCCCTGCAGGATCACAGCCAGAAGGTCCCGGTGTCCCCCCAGAGCATCCTCACTCCATGCCCAGGAGCCAGCATCCTAAAAGGAAACACCTCCAGAGGTCACGAGGAGGGACACCGAGGGGGCAGCATCCCTGCAGTAAGTGGCAGACCCAGCCGGAAAAAACAATTAATAATCCTGCAATTTAATGGTGCCTTGATAAAAGTTCTCTCACCTGGTTGCTCCCCGGCAAGGCACGGCACCCAAAATCCCATCCCGCCCCACAAAATCCCACCCTGTCCCACCAGCTCCATCCCACGCTGCACGCCGAGGGGTTTCCCTCCCGCACAAAATTACCTGGCATAAAAATCCCATCGCCAAGAAGTCGGGGAATGTCCCCAGTGTTGGTCTGCCGTGGTCTCCATCCTCAGCCAGCTCTTGGAGTGACACTGAGGGGGGGTCCACTCCCTTTGTCTGCTCCTCTCTAACATCCCGTTTCATTGCAGGTGAAGCACAGCATCCTTCACCCCCAAGCTCCTGCCCCCGGGAAGCAGGCGAGCAGGGGACCTGCAGGACCAAGTCCTTGCCACCTGCCGTTTTCCGAGCCTTTGGGCCGGACTACCTGCTCCTTCCATCCTTTCTTCTTCTCTCCAGCTCGCAGGGGACAGATTTTTGCTGCTGGCATCACCCGCAGCACGGCCCCCTCCCCGTCCCTCGCTGGCTCCGGGTTTGTCCCGCGTTCCCCATGGCTGCTTTTTCATCCACGGCAATTTTCTGCCCGGCTTTTGTTCTCCACCTGCCTGGTGGTGCCTCCCTGTCCCCACTCCCTGCCAGCCCCGGAGGGACAGTTTTGGAGGCTGCCAGAGGTCGGGAAGACCCACACCCCGGTGGGGTGGGACCTAGGAGGGGGTTCCTTGGCCAGGTGACAGCCAGCAGTGGCGGTCCTTGGCCCTCACAGCTTTGGGGGCCTGTTCCCAGGAAGGGAGTCCCATCAAAGTGCCCCACGGGGATCCCGCTACCCCACCTCCTGTGCCCTCGGGGGTGGGCTGTGACACTAGGAAGGGGAGCCATGGCTGGCTTCTATGCCTGCTCCACCATGCTCACTGGACCCTGATCCCACCAGCACCCACAGCTGGGATGTGGAACAGGGAGGGATGGAAGTTGGGGGGCATCTGGGGATCATTGCAGAAAAATGGGGGCAACTGGTGAGTGACTGGGGGGCAACTGAGGGTGTGGGTGAGGAGATCTGGGGGTGATTGGGACATCTGGGGATGATGGAGGGTGACTGGGAGGAAAGTAGGGGCAACTGGTGAGCAGCTGGGGGTGCCTGAGGGGCAGCTATAGGGTTCCAGGAGAGAATCCAGTGGGCAACCAGGAGCAGCTGGGAATAACTGCGATCAGCTGGGAGTAACTGGGGACAACTGGAGATGCCTGGGGGGCAGCAAGGGGTGACTGGGGTGCAACTTGAAGTAACTGGGGAGAAGCTGGGGGGTAACTGGGGGCAGATACAGGGTTCCAGGAGGGAATTCAGTTCTGGGATCATCTGGAAATAACTGGGAGCAACCAGGGATGCCTGGGGGACAGCTGGGCGTAACTGGGGTGCAACTTGAGGTAGCTGGGGAGAAGCTGGGTGTGACTGGGGGACAAGTGAGAGTGTGGGTGGGTGCACCTGGGGGTCATCAGGACAGCTGGGGATGACTGGGTGGAAAGTGGGGGTGACTGGTGAGCAGCTGGGGGGGTTTGGGATCAGCTGGAAGTAACTGGGACAGCTGGGGATAGGTGGAGGGGTAGCAAGGAATGACTGGGGTGAGGGCTGAGGTGACCGGTGAGCAGCTGGGGGTGACTGGGGGGAAACTGCTGGTGTGGGTGAGGAGACCTGGGAGAGAGCAGGACAGCTGGGGATAATGAAGAGTGACTGGGAGGAAAGTGGGGGTGACTGGTGAGCGGCTGGGGGTGCCTGGGAGGCAGCTGTAGGGTTTCAGGAAAGAATCCAGTGGGCAACTGGGACGGCTGGGGGTAACTGGGATCAGCTGGGGGTGCCTGAGAAGCAGCAAGGGGTAACTGGGAGGCAGCTACAGGGTTTCAGGAGGGAATCCAGTGGGCAACTGGATTCAGCTGGGAGTAACTGGGATCAACTGGGGACAGCTGGACGTGCCTGGGGGGCAGTAAGGGGTAAGTGGGGTGTGACTGGGGAGAAGCTGGAGGGTAACTGCAGGCAGCTACAGGGTTCCAGGAGGTAGTCCAGTGAGCAACTGCGATCACCTGGGAGTAATTGGAATCAGCTGGGAGTAACTGGGACCACCCGGGGGTGCCTGGGAGGCAGCAAGGGGTAACTGGGGTGAGACTCGGGGTAACTGGGGGCAGGCACAGGGTTCCAGGAGAGAATCCAGTGGGCAACTGGAATCAGCTGGGAGTAACCGGGATCAGATGGGGGTGCCTGGGAAACTGCAAGGGGTAAGTGGGAGGCAGATACAGGGTTCCAGGAGGGAATCCAATGGCTAACCGGGAGCAGCTGGGAATAACTGGGGGCAGTTGGGGGTGACCGGGGGCGGGCGCTAGGACCGCGGGGGCGCCGCGGCCATGATAGCCCCGCCCTCTGTCGCCCCCTCCAGCCCCGCCCCCGGCGGCGTCCGTCGCTCCCTGTCGGCGGAGCGTGGGCTCGCGGCGCCGTCGCGGCGTAATGACGTAAGCTGGAGCGCGCGGCGGCGGCGGCGGGTGGCGGCCTCTCCGCCATGGCGAAGACCGTGGCCTATTTCTACGACCCGGACGTGGGCAACTTCCACTACGGTGCGGGCGTTGGGGCCGGAGGAGAACCGTGGGCGGTGGCGGGAGAGGGGTGGGGGTCGGGCCGGGGGAGGCCCCGGGTCGGGGCTACGGCCTAGCCCGGCCCTGTCCCCCGAGGGGCAGCCTGGGGACCGTCCCCTCAACGCGTCCCGGGGCTGGGCGGGCCTGGTGGGAGGGGGAGCTCGGCCAGTTCTCTACCGGGGTGGGTGGGGAGGGGCTGGTGTGTGTTCACCCCTACCCCCAGTCCCCGGTGACTCCCGGTGTGGTTTCCCTTCCAGGAGCCGGGCACCCAATGAAGCCGCACCGCCTGGCGCTCACCCACAGCCTGGTCCTGCACTACGGGCTCTACAAGAAAATGATCGTAAGCGGCGCTTCTCCTGGGGGGACAGAGGTGGCCCCCTCACCCCAACCCACCCAAGCAGCGGGGGCAAGAGCGGGTTGCAGGGGCCGGCATTGGGCTGCCGGAGTGGGCATTGGAGGCTTTGACACATGCAAAAGGTGCTGGAGACCGGCACGCTGCCCTTACGACTCCAGTTGGGGCCTCCATGTTAAGGCTTGGCCTGTGTTAGTAGGTTCTTCGCAGCTTTCTTGTGTGGCTGCCTCTCCTTCAGCTCCATGTTTAGCACAGCAGGTGACAGAGCTGTTACAAACACGACATTCTCACCACCCTGAGCCCCCACCATACCTCCCAGAGCTGATTTGAAAGGCGCTGTTGTTGTTTGTCAGTGTCTTGTTCAGACTTGTGGGTACGATGCCGTGCCTGGAGCTGCAGCCGTGCTGTTGGGGACCGTGCGTGAATTCTCTGTGCATAGAGCTGCTTCTTAGGAAGGACCCAGTGACTGCTGTGGACTGTGTGATCATAGAATAGTAAAGCTGAAGAAAAAAACCCTCAAGAGGCTCGCTAATTCACCTTGATGCCTTGACGGGGTTCACTAGTTCCATATCATACCTGATAAATGATTGTCCAGACGGCTCTTCAGAGTCTTTGTTGCCCAACTGGCTCAAACAGACTAGTCCAGTGCAGTCCGGTTGTTTTTTTCTTCCTGAAATCTAACCTGCATAAATCTGATAAAACACGGTCAGCATGTAGCGGTAATCAAAAAGAAGACTTAAATCTTCCTCTTTCAAGAAATGACCTGGTTTGGGGATAACGGAATATCACCACAAATGTGTGGTACCCCCTCGTTTGAGGCATTTTATTTCACTTGGTGCAATCAGGGTTGCACCACGCTCCTTTCCCTAGAATCCTTGTTCGCTTTTCTGCCCGTTCTTGCAGCACAGAGAGGACGAAAAGCTCTCGGGAGTACGGGGCATGTAACTTAATGCCTCACGATACAAGATCAAGGCAGGAATGGTGAAAGTCTTCTACTGTTCTGCCCATTGTGGCAGCTTTTGCCTAATTTTGATGTGCAGAACATGCCACCTGCAGCTGCTGGTCATTCTGTGGCAATTTGCTTAGTTTCCTGTTGGCTTATTCTCACTTTTGGTGGGGCAGGATTCCTTCTGAGCTGTTTCGGCCCGGTGAGTGATTTAATTCCTGGGCTGAGTAGGGCAGTTCTGGGCCATGCTCTTTAATCTGGAGGCCGGGTGTAGCTGCCACCTATTGTCTCCACAGCCTGAGACCTGTTGGATGTGCCCCAGGGAAGGGTCATACCCAGAACATTATTCAAAACATTGTAGGCTACAGCTCTGGGTGCTTCTGGTTTTATATATAAATACATAGGTATTTATATATGCACATAGAGGGACATACGTGCATTTATGGCATCGTTTCATGGGAATTCCCTCATTAAAAGAGGTGAAGAGCAATTCTGTCATTGTGCATAGCTAGCAAAGGGGGAGGGGAGGTGAAAAAAGAGCACAAAACCATCATTGCTGTGATCTGTGAGGGATGTTGTGACTTTCTCCCACCCTTCCTCTTCACGCTCGTGCATCCAACGTGTGTTCCTCGCACTTCTGCAATGGGGCTCTACCAACCAGCCACTTCCCTTCTTACTCATGAGCCTGAACTGGGTGACCCCTGCGGGTTACTCAAGGGCGTCTGCTCTCAGAATGATTGTAAAACTCCATCCTAGATTGATGTTTGCAGGTGTAGATGATCATACAAAGCTGTCGCACAGAAACGTGCAAATTCTAGCCCCTCTCCAGCTGGACCAGGCACTTCTCCAGACTATGGTGAGCTTCCCAGCTTCCCTTATCCCCACCACTACGTGTTAAGCAAAGCTATAACCAACTTTCACTCTGCCCAACTAAATATTTAGTTGTTGTGGTACCAAAAAAACCCCTGTCCTTAAAGATCACTTCTCAAGCACTTGAGAATCAGGTGATGTTAAAAAGTTGTATTGCTGTGAGCACCAGAGAGCGGGAATGGACCAGTGGTTTTAATTCTGGCATGTTTACAGTCTCTTCTCCATTCTGTGAGTCCTCAGCACAGGAAGGACATGGACCTGTTGGAGCTGGGCCAGAGGAGGTCACGGAGATGCTGGGAGGACACGCTGAGAGAGTTGGGGGGGTTCAGCCTGGAGAAGAGAAGGCTCCGGGGAGACCTTAGAGCCCCT
>JAOXNO010000052.1:30716727-30730217 GCA_028565335.1 Limnodromus scolopaceus | reverse complement strand
GCTGCCCCATCCCTGGAGGGGTTCAAGGCCAGGTTGGAGGGGACTTTGAGCAACCTGGTCTGGTGGGAGGTGTCCCTTCCGAGAGCAGGGGGGTTGGAACTCGATGATCTTTAAGGTCCCTTCCAACTCAAACCATTCTGTGTTTAGACATTAGAAAAGCTACCCTGTGTAATTAATATAATTCCTCAGTGAAATTGCCTCCTGCCACGGTGACCTGCAGTTGCGCTCGCAGGGGGAGTACGCTCAGGGCATGTGGAATCTTTGCAGAATTAATCTTTCAGATTTTGACTGTCAATGTACAAACTTCGATGAATAACTTCCCGAGAGTTGGGATTTTTCTAGCAGAAACAGCAAAAAGCAAGTTCTGACATAACACTTCTAAATGTCAGATCCATCTCTGCAAGAGGCAGTGGGATGAGCTGTACGTTTCGCCACATTTTTAGTCATGAAACCCCTTTTTTGGGGAGTTATATTTTCCATGAGATGCCATCGTGAAGCTGAAAGCGGCAGAGGAGACTCCATCCTGAACAGTTGGTGATGGGCAAAGTTAAGAGGAAATAAATGCAGGGATTATGCTCAGTTGTGACTGTAAAAGGTCCTTTTTACTTTGTGTTGTGGTTGCGTTATTTTCCACCCTCTCTGCCTCTTCCAAATAAAACTCCACTCTCCCATCGAGCTGGATTTGTCTTTTCACGCCTTTCCCAGCTTGGCTGTGGCTGTGGCGCACCAGGACATGGTGAACCAAGGCTCGGTGGTGCCAAAAGTGGGAGGATTGTCCTGCTGCTGCCTCTTCCCTCTGCCTTCCTTGTGCTGCCTCTGGAAGCTGCCAGATCCCTTCATGAATTGATGCAATTCAGGAATGTGGCAAAGTCAGGAGACTTTTTATGGAGTTAGGAAAATGGAGCGGCAGACGGAGGGGGCTGAGAACCAGATCTTGCTCAGGAAGGTGGGTGGAATTGCTGGGAGCAGGGTGAAGGGTGGAAGGAGGCAGGTTTCTTCTGCCAGCAGCTGAGTCAGTCTTTAAGGTTTTGGTCTTCTTTATTTTAATTTTTTTCCCCTTTTCTGTTTGAAATCCCACGTCCCTGCTTTTCTATTGCCCAAGGGAGCTTCTCAGTATGGAGCTGTTTCTTCTCCATGATGTCTTTAGCATTGGTTTTGGTATTGTTTGATTTAATCAGCCGTCGGGATTCCTGGGAGGTACCGATGCAGAGCACTTTTGGGGAATAAGTCCTGCCTTTATTGGCCTAAATTGGGGTCATTTTCCTGCTGTGCGGACACCGATGCGCACAGAGCAGAGAAATTACCTATTTAATGCATTTCTGCAGGGATGGGTGCTGAGTGGCAATCAACAAAGCCAGCCCCCCAGCCTGAAAACTCAGGAATACACAGAAATACACACCCTTGATTATAATTATTAGTTAGTACCTTATCTTAACAATTTCTATTGCTTAGATTACAAGGTCCTTTAATTGATGTGGGCTTGCTCCAGTACCGTGACACGGTCAGTCTAATTTGGTCTCCAACGGAGTTAGTGGTCATGATCTCCCACTGCCACCTTTACCTTTCCCCCAGTTACTGCGAGTTTTTGTTGACTTTGTCTTACCCAGCAACAATCTGGTTTTCAGCCAGTTTCAGCCCCTCCTGTGGTGGGACGTTCCTTATTATCAGCCTTCTGTTCTTCAAGGGTATATTCATTAACGAGGCATTTATTCAGTTATTTTTTTTATACCAAGTGTCTGGTTTCATGGGGCCTTGTGACCGTTTTACAGCTCTTTATTTTTATCCGGTAAGAGATTCCACCTTCTAAAATATATTTTACCTTTCTAAAAGTACATCGTACCTTCTTAAAGTGCATTGCCTTCACCCTTGACTTGTGCTTGTGGTCACTTCATCCTCCTCGTTTGAGTTGTCAGAAGCCTCCAAGGACACACCGAACCCCACGCATCCGGGTGGGAATCACTGTACCACGTGCGGATCAATCCGGGAAGGGAGCCGATGTGTTTGTTAGGGTGTATCATGTCTCCAAAAATTAACGTTTCCTGCATAGCTCTGGTGCCTTGCCTTGATAAATCGTCCCTTTGGAGACAAGCTTGTGCATCTTACCCTTTTTTTTCATTGTTCTACTTTTTCTGTAAAGTGCAGGCTTTAATTGAGAGAAATTAGGAAACATGAGAGAAGATATCTTAGTGATTTCAGTGCGACTTTAATTTCCTCTTGCCAGGCATCTGGTGTTAATTTTTAACTTCTTGTATATTGAGGTATGTGCGGTAAGTGCCAAACTGGCAAGCCTGTATCGTCACAAGATCTTTAATGTGAATCCATCTGGGTTCCCCTGACCATGGGGGTTTTTTTTACCGGCTTTCCAAAGGAAACAAAGCTTGTGCAACATTTCCCTCGGCCTGTGAGCTTTCTCCAAATAACTTTAAAACCAAACAGCCCATTACCCCCTGACAGAGGGACCGAAACCACCCCTATATCAAGGTCTTAAAATGGTATGAAGGCTGGTGAGTGATAAAGGGAACAGTTAAGGGAATAGTGCCCCCCAGTGAAGAAAAAGCTGTGGTTTGAACTCAGCCCTGTTACTCTGCTGGTTTGCCTGAGGAGGAGGGGGAAGGAAGACATCAGAGAGTTACGTGGCAAGAGCTGCGGTTGTTATGAGAGGCAGGAGATGGGTTTATGGCCGAAAGAGAAAAATCAGGAGGAAAGCAGGCTTCACGGAGCAACTTGTTGAATTTAAACAAGCACAAATGTTAGGAAGCCAATGTATTGCACGTTTTTTTGCTATACTTTGTGCACGTTGTCTGTCAGTTGGCTAGAGATTTGGCCAAGAAGGCCAATGGCATCCTGGGGTGCATCAGGAAGAATGTGACCAGCAGGTTGAGGGAGGTCATCCTCCCCCTCTGCTGTGTCCTGGTGAGGCCCCATCTGGAGTCCTGTGTCCAGTTCTGGGTTCCTCAGTTCAAGAAGGACAGGGAACTGCTGGAGAGGGTACAGCAGAGGGCTACAAAGGTGATGAGGGGCCTGGAGCATCTCTCTTATGAGGAAAGGCTGAGGGACTTGCATCCTTTAAGTCTGGAGAAGAGAAAGCTGAGGTAGGGATCTGATCAATGCCTATAAATACTTAAAGGGTGGGTGTCAAGAGGATGGGGCCAGTCTTTTTTCAGTGATACCCAGTGACAGAAGAGGTAACGGGCATAAACTTAAACATAAGAAGTTCCATCTAAACATGAGGAGGAATTTCTTACCTGTGAGGGTGGCAGAGCCCCGAAAGAGGCTGCCCAGAGAGGTGGTGGGAGTCTCCGTCTCTGGAGACATTCGAAACCTGCCTGGACATGTTCCTGTGCAACCTGCTCTAGGTGCTTTGGCAGGAGGGTTGGACTGGATGATCTCCAGATGTTCCTTCCAACCCCATATCATTCTGTGATTCTGTTTGGATGGGAAGTAAGTCTTGCTTTCTCTCTTGAAGGTTTTCAAACCGTACCAGGCGTCCCAGCACGACATGTGCCGGTTCCACTCTGAGGACTACATAGACTTCCTGCAGAGAGTGAGTCCCAACAACATGCAGGGCTTCACCAAGAGCCTCAACGCCTTCAACGTGGGTGACGACTGGTGAGTTCCTGCCAGCCCCACTGTCGGACAGGGAGCTCCTGCACTGCTCCTGTCCAGGGAACTCTCTTAGAATGTCCCATTCCTGATTTGTTTTGAACCAGAAGGAGGTGCGTGTCCCTCCTGTGTGTATTATTGTGCCCTCCTTCATGCCTTTCCCTTCTCTTTAGATCTCGCAGTCCTCCTTTTAAGATCTGTATTTAGGCTGTAAGCGTGTTGGGTTAGAGACTGTATCTCTGCTTGTTCTTGCAGAGCTTCCAGTTCTTCTTGAACATGTTAACTATGTTTTTTTAAATAATTGCCTGTCATTTTAGCTACCTTAATATGTGTATGTTAAATTCAAGATGGCTTTGAGAGCCTGATTTTCAGGTAGAGCTAAGGAGATACTCGTGATTCCTTACAAAACTACATGAGATCTTGTGGAGGATATTAAATTCTGGTCTTTAATGCTTGTGGGAGATGAAAGTCAAAGGAAAGGTGTGGAGGGACTCTGTGGGTGACTGAGGGAACAGCAATGTGACTGTCTGGTTGAGGATATAAGGGCTGTTAGAGTAAGATTGTTCTGTATTCTTGGGGGCTGGGGGGGAAAGCTGTGCTAGCATGGGAAGGCTTAGCATCATCCCAAGCAGGTATTAGTATCACCTGGGATTTAATATTTTGGCTAAGAATCAAAAGGCTGTTCAGTGACCTTGCTGCTCTGATGATCAGAAACCATTTTCTTAGCAGAAATGAGGGCGGGGGGAAGAAAACCTTTAAGCTGTTGCTTGTCCATGGAGGTAGTTTGTGACATGATGCCAGCAAGGTGGTGACACAGGGGCTCCAGGTCCTGTGTCTCTGTACTCTTCTGGGGCCTGGCTGGGATGGTGCTGTCTTAAAACCAGTATTTGATTCACCTCCAGTTGCTGGGCTCTGTGCTGGGAAGCAGAGAGGGGGCAGGATCTTCCAGATACATCCAGGGGGAAGATAGTTCAGGAGCAGACTGGTCATCTCCTCTCCTGATGCAGTGTCATGTCATGTCTCGGCTCTGGACACGTGTCAGGAGGGCTGTGGGACAGACACAGGCACATGTTGGGAGCCTTTTCAGGACTAGTCCTTGGTAATGATTATCAAATTCCCTGAGTTTCCCATTGTGTTTGCAGCCGGATTGCTCACACACTGGTTCTTAGTGAGTTATAAGCAGGGTCAGAGTGATCCCAAATTAGATCTTTGACAGAGAATAAGCTTTGATCTTGCTCAGGTAACGGCCCTGGACAGTTTTCTTCCTGCCTTTGCTCTGGAGAAGTGGGGAGGGATGAGAATATGTTCTGTGTTGGAATCGCGGTTTCTTTTTCAGCCCGGTGTTTCCAGGCCTCTTTGAATTCTGCTCTCGCTACACCGGGGCCTCCCTGCAGGGAGCAACGCAGCTGAACAACAAGGTAACGGAGCTGATGTGCTTTGCTTCTGAAACGCAGGCAGAAGCCAACTGATTGGCAATTTTAAGACAACCTCATGGATTTATTTTGTGAAACAGCACAGCATGAGTACTGCTGCGTTGCAGAGTAAACACCTAGTGCTGTAGGACTCTTCAGCTTGAGACCACTCCTGTACTGTCAGATGCAACAATTTAGGAGATGTTTAGTCCAGAGGGAGTCAGAGGATGTCAACGCTGCACTTACTAAAGCCACAAAGTGCTGTAGGACAAACCTGGGGTCTTGAGTGGAACTGGTTGCTGGGAGAGCTCAAGAGCACTGCTAGATCTATGGAAATGCACTAAACAAGGCCACGCAGAAGGTCTGAAGAAAAGGGTCCCTCAGGAGGGTGTGGAAAGAAAAAAAAAAAAATACTACAGAGTTTTGAGTCTTTTAGAGACCTGATAAGTGTAAAGACCAAGTGCAGGAACAATGTGTGTGCCAAGTGCTCTGCTTGCTGCTGGCTGGACAGCAGCAGTGGTGGGAGGTGGTTTTTGATGGTCTAAAAGGAAGTGAGGAGCTCAGGACTAATCCAGCATGGACACAACATAACCATGGGACTAATCCAGCATGGACACTATGTAACCAAAACTGGTGGCTGGGTTAGTGACCAAGATGGGGCTTTGGAAAGGCCTCCACAGGAGAAGGAAAAGGCCAGAAAGTTGTTGGTTGTGGCAGCTTGAAGTGGGGAAGTGGGTGCGAGGTGGTTGTTACCACTTTGTCACCTTAAACTAACTTATCTTTCCTTTCCTAGATCTGTGACATTGCAATAAACTGGGCAGGGGGCCTGCATCATGCCAAAAAGTTTGAGGTAATGAGGAAAATCTGCATATTCCTCTGTCTTTTTGAGACCTGGGCTGTGTGCTGATCCCGTTTTAATGCTGTTTGGTGTCCTGTCTTCCAGGCTTCTGGGTTCTGTTATGTCAACGACATCGTTATCGGCATCCTGGAGCTGCTCAAGTAAGGACATGGGGCAAAGGCAGCGCTGTCCTGGCTGGCGTGTGTTTTCCCTCTGCTGTTTTACTGTTCTCTCTCTCTGTTTCCCCTCCTCGTTTGCTTTTCTGGAGTCCAGGAAGGCCAAGAACTTGATTTTTGGCCTGGCCTCTTCTTTAGTCCCCATAAGAGGGGCTTGAAAATTGGGATATCTGACTCCAGTTTTGTTGCATACAGCTTAGGTGATACAGAAAAGTTCTTCCATTCCATTTCTCCTTATCTGTCTGTGAAATACTCGTTTCAGGGTCTCCCGAGTCGCAGCGTTTTTGCCACAATGAGCCTCGTGTAGGTAAATGCAAATTATGGCTCACTGGAGGCAGTTAAATGGCTCAAATCTTTCTTGATTTGCTTGAGTGGCTTAGGGCTTTTAGGAACACATGGACGATCAAAGGACGCTTGCTTTGAGTAGAAAAGAGTCAGAAAGAGAGAGAGAATATACCTTATTTTTTTTTAATAAGAAAATGAGAAATAAATTCAGAATGGGAGGAAGAGTTACAGAAATACCTTCTGTTTCTTGCGTTAATCTGACTTTTTTTAATTTTTATTATTTCACATTCCCTCCTTGTCACTGAATCTGAGACAAGATGTGGTGGAATTAAAGAGAATAGTTAAGTGACTGGTGGCAACCTTACTCACTCTCAGAGTCACATTTATGGGGTTTCTAATACTTCCTTCTTCTCTGCCGGTCATCCTGCTCTATGTTTGGGACCTCAGGCCCTCACTGTGTGTCTCTGAACACCCATTTTCTGATCTCACCTCAGTCCCATACACCAGAGGCTTCTAACACAGCCCAGTTACCCCTTGTGGAAGATAATATCTCCCTATTCTTTTACTCCCTGTTTTCAGGAACCTTTTCCCCATGGTTTCCCACCATGAGAGTACCGTGGTGCCCCTGCTCTTAGAAGGTCCCTTTCTCCCTTGCTACTGTGCAAGGGCTGTGTGTGTCCATCCATTTGTCTCCTCACTGCCATTTATCTATGGGATGAACAATCTGAGCTGTCTTAAATGGTTTATGTTGGGAGACCGAGGCAAGGAACTGGTCTGCTAATCAGCAGGGGTCACCACCATCACCAGTTTGATCAGATCACTGTGGACACGCTTGAGCCGCGGTTTCGAGGCAGATAGCACAAACCACGTACTCTTCCTCTTTGTTTCAATGTTGTCTTGGATTTTTTCAGGGCCCTCCCCATCCCCTGGGGTTTTGGCCCTGATGCCTGATCCCTTGCTCTTTGGGGACAGACCAGATGCAATTTTTCTTTATGAAAAGCTGGAGAAGTTCTCTCCAGCCAAGCTGGCAGGCGGGGACAGCTTAGGGCCATGTCTCCAGCGCTCACCACCACATCAGCTTTCATAATTACCCCAATCCATTTACTCGTGATGGTCTCCCCTCCTTCCCCCTCTGTCTGTGACCCAGCGGGCTGCTTCTCCAGTAACTTAGTCCAGTCTGGTGGACTGGGACTGGTGCTGCCAGTACTCCGGCACCTGGAGGAAGTAATGTTCCTCCTTCCTCCTTGGCTTACCTTTCATTTCCTGATACGATTAAAGATTGTTGGAGCTCTTAAAGATTAACTAATGGCCTCTTGTTTGAAGGGGAAACAAAACCCCACAGCTTTCTAACCCCCAGGGGATTAAAACAGCTTTTCTTTATCATGTGCTTTCCAAGATATTTCTAATATCTCTTTTATTCTAATACCTATTTCCAACAAAATGTTTTAGTGGTGTTTGACTGTACACAGATGTCATGGATCTAGAGCTTGATATGACTGTGGTGGGAAAAGTGAGGGTTTTTTTGGCAAGTGGGCTTGTAGGCGGATGTCGGTGGTGGTTTTCGGAGCTCTCGGTGATACGGGGGAACGTGGGGTTGGGTGTGGGGCAGACACTAATGCTGTTTTTCCTCCTGTGTTCGATAGGTATCACCCACGCGTTCTGTACATTGACATTGATATCCATCATGGAGATGGGGTGCAGGAGGCTTTCTACTTGACGGACCGTGTCATGACCGTCTCATTTCATAAATATGGGAACTATTTCTTTCCGGGTACAGGTGTGTGTTTTCCTTTATTGTGTGAACCTGGCCTCGCTTCAGAATCCTGCTGGAGTATAAAAGTGTAAAATCACGAAATGAGAGCTGCAGGGAGAAATGATGGAAGAAAGGGGATGGAAAAGCAATTAGAGAGGAACAGGAGTATAGTTATTTGTAAGAAGGAGGGATCCTAGCTAGGTTAACAGAGATCTCAGCCCAGATCTGGCCTCTCCGCACCAGCTCTGAAGCCTTGGAGCTGTTGTCAATCTCCTGTCTTTCCCTGGGCAGGTGACATGTATGAAGTTGGCGCAGAGAGCGGGCGTTACTACTGTCTCAACGTGCCCCTGCGAGATGGCATCGATGACCAAAGTAACTGTTTCCTGCTGTTCCCCGTGCCCAGATACTTGCTGCTCCAGAGCCATCGCTAATCTACCTTTCTCTCTCTCCAAAGGTTATAAACATCTCTTCCAGCCAGTCATTAACCAGGTGGTAGATTATTACCAGCCCACCTGCATAGTACTGCAGGTAAGAAAGCCTCCGTGCGCTTGTCCATCCCTTCCAGAGGCTGTAGGTTGGAGGGAGCCGCTATCGAAGTGTCACCTTCCCTTCCCAGGGGATCAGGGTTGGTGTGTCCTCACCGAGCTTCTGTCTCACCCTCTGGTGGATGAGGGTGGGGGTGCTGATGTGTGTCTGGGAGGGAAGCAACGCCTCCATAGTCAAAATGTCAGGTGGTTTTTTTTTCTGTTTCTGTTCCCCAGTGTGGTGCTGATTCTCTGGGTTGCGACCGGTTGGGTTGTTTTAACCTCAGTATAAGAGGCCACGGGTAAGTTGTTGCGGGTGGATGTGGTGCACTTCACTCAGAGAGAGAAGCAGCAATACATTTATTGATACAAAAGGAGAGTTTTAACAAAGTTTGATGGTAGATGCGACAGTTAACAAGATTCACAATGGTGAGACACACTTAGTTATTCACAGAGGACAGGGTCAGACAAGCTGTCAGGGAGACCCTCCCATTTAGTCACCAGGTTCAGAAAGGCCCCTGACTTTCTAAACTCCATCTCACAGAGGGGTCTGGGTGCAGCTGGATCTAATCCTGATCCCAAACTTGGTCAACGGTTTACGCCTCAAGGATTATTTATGTGCAATCAATCCTTTACATCACTTAGCTCAGATTTCAAAGTTTAGCATGTTATTAATCACTTACCGAGGATCTGTTGTAGCAAGGAATCTCTCAACCTTGAGGAGTAGACATAACCTGGAGTGGTGTCCCTGCTCCAGGGGAGATCCTGGCATGCAGCTGCTTCTGCTCAGGAGAGCTCAAAGTGCTCCTGGGCTGCCCACTATTTATGGGGGTGAGACGATTGACCTACAGTCATATTTACGTATCAGCCACAGTCCCAGCGTTGCTCAAGTTAGCCCTTGGCTGCGGTGGTGTTATCTGTCTCTCTCAAACCACGCTGAGCCCAGGACAGCCTTCGTGACCAGATGAAGTCATGGTGACCACCACAGGCGCTCATCATGTGGGCAGAGTTATGGGAGATGAAGGTCAGGTTGGTGCAGGAGGAGGAGGAGCACACCGTGACATAAGTGCAGCGGCGCTGGGGCAGAGCAGTGTGTTGAAGGACCATCCTTTAGACTGAAGGCCTCTAATGAGTCCTCTGCTGGGAGGCTTGAGCTTTGACTTCGGTCTTCCAGCTGCTTTTTGGGGTGTTTTTAACTCTTTTGTGACAGGAGGGGTCTCAGAATGAGGCATTGTAGGAGCACTGCAGAGCGGTGGTTCAGAGCAGCACATGGTTTAGGCTCCCTGGGTGGAAGCCCTGGACTCCAGGTGTATCACACCAGCCGTGGTGGCCTTTCTGACACATGAATGTGTGCTGCAATGAATACCTCTGACATTTTTTATTTGGGGGTTCTAGGGAGTGCGTGGAGTACGTCAAGAGCTTCAACATCCCCTTGCTGGTACTGGGAGGAGGTGGTTACACCGTCCGCAACGTGGCACGATGCTGGTGAGTCCCTTCTTTGTGGAAGGTCACTGGTTAAGTGGCTTTGGAGAAAGCCACCATGCAGCTTTCTCTGGACTGAACTCATCTTACTCCATCTTTTCAGGACTTATGAAACGTCATTGCTTGTAGACGAAGCAATTAGCGAAGAGCTCCCATACAGTGGTAAGTTGGAGTTATGGGTTTTTTCCTTATTAGCTGTGTATTTGTTACATCAGCTGAAGAATTAACACTTCTGTTCTGCGTTTGCCGGAGATAAGACCAGGGCCAAAGTGACAGCACTTTCTGATCTTAGAGATGGCATTAGTCGTCTCCTACCACCCACCTGTGGGCTTTGCTGGACAGATGCACTCGTACTGCATCTTGTATCATTTAATTTGGATTATTTCGTGTTCAGTGACCTGTGTGTTACTTTCACTAGCTCTGTTGTTTCCTATAATGCCTTGCGTTTGCAGAGCTGTACACCAGTCTGCTTTTTAAGGCCTGGTTGCCCCTGATGTGGTGGGAGAGTGAGCTCTGCTGCTCTGCAGGACTCCCTTGGCTCTGTGCTGTAACTCTCTCACTCGTCCCATCACAGAGTATTTCGAGTACTTCGCTCCAGACTTCACCCTTCATCCTGATGTCAGTACGAGGATTGAAAACCAGAATTCCAGGCAGGTGAGTCCTTGGAGCCTATTGCAATATCCGCTGTGTTCACGGAATTGGAGAATGGTATGGGTTGGAAGGGACCTTAACGACCATCCGGTCCCACCCCCTGCCCTGGGCGGGACACCTCCCACCACACCAGGTGGCTCAAAGCCCTGTCCAACCTGTCCTTGAACCCCTCCAGAGATGGGGCAGCCACAGCTTCTCTGGCCAACCTGGGCCAGGCTCTCAGCACCCTCACACCAAACAAGTTCTTCCCCAGATCTCATCTCAATCTCCCCTCTTTCAGCCTAAAACTGTTCCCCCTCCTCTTATGGCTCCCCTCCCTGATCAAGGGTCCCTCCCCAACTTTCCTGGAGCCCCTTGAGGGACTGAGAGGGGCTCTAAGGTCTCCCCGGAGCCTTCTCTTCTCCAGGCTGAACCCCCCCAACTCTCTCAGCCTGTCCTCCCAGCAGAGGGCCTCCAGCCTTCCCAGCATCTCCATGGCCTCCTCTGGACCCACTCCAACAGGTCCATGTTCTTCTTAAAACCCTGTGACACCAGGAAGACCCCAGGCAGGGAGTTCTTGCGAGGCAGAAAACTGACAAAAAACCAAGCAGAACCTTTCATCTGGGATGTATGGAAGTCTCACAGCATTTGAGAACCTTGCTGGGTCACCTAACTGTTTTCTGTGTGCTTGAGTATCAAAAATTGAACTAACTCTCCCACCTTCGCTGCTCTGCTAAATGGCTTTTTGCACAAAATTGTTTGTCATGGCCACCACGTAGATGATGCCGGCAGGTGGCAGTGGTGATGGTTGATGGCTCTGCGTAGACCTCCGGATCTCACTGTGGTGATCCCTCTCTGTTTTTTCTCTGCAGTACTTGGATCAGATCAGGCAGACAATATTTGAGAACCTGAAGATGCTGAACCACGCGCCCAGCGTCCAGATCCACGATGTCCCTTCTGACTTGCTCAGCTACGATCGCACAGACGAACCCGACCCAGAGGAAAGAGGCTCTGAGGAAAACTACAGCAGGTACCAGATCTCCTGCTGGAGAAAATGGGCTCCCCTTTCTCTCCCTGCTGGGATGGGCAGATGATATCCTGGAGCCCGTCTGGTCCCTAGAACAGATTCTAAGTCACTTCTGAGTCCCTGGTTTCATCCAGGGAGTCTCTTTATAGAAATATGTGGTCTCCTCACATAAAACTTCATGGGATGTTCGGGTGCAGGGCATCTTCTGACCTGTCACAGTGTGACCTAGATGCTCTTCCCTGTCCCTAAGGGTGTCAGGGCTCTCCTCGCTGATGGTGGTTGTCTTTCCCCCCCCAGGCCTGAAGCTGCCAACGAGTTTTATGACGGTGACCACGATAACGACAAAGAGAGTGACGTGGAGATCTGAGGGCTCTGTTGTGGGACTCTGGACTATGGGAGGGGGGGCCCCAAACTGGACGCTGGTGCTTGGTACAGTTGACTGGGCCACGCAGGAGCCAGGCAGCCCTCCCTTGATGTTTGATTGCCTGTGGTGGTAACAGAACCACCACCACCACCGCAGGCTTCTGCTACCTGGGGAGGCAGTGCGCAGTGAAATGTGTTCCTTATTTCCCACCGCACGTCACGGTTCCAGTTGTCACCGCTCTGGGAATTCAACGAGCTCCCGAATCTGTGCTGTGCGCTGGCTGGCAGCCTTCAGAGCCTGACCAGCGCCAGTTCTTCTGCCAGCGAGGTGGGAACCGGAGCGGTTGTGCCTACGGTCTCTGCCTCTCTTCAGCAGCAACACCCCGCTCTCCCCAGCCCTCCGCTCGGTAACCGCTCGACTCTCCTCTAAAGCCTGCCCTGAGATGCTTCCTGATGTCCCATCTGATGCTCCACAGCCCAAGGAAAACTGTTCGAAAAGACAAGGGAGAGGGGTCTGGAGTGTCCCAGGAGCAGCTTGATGGGGCAGGGAGGGAGAATGGCTGCAGAGCTTAGTCTTGTTTGTTCCCCTCCTGCTCAGTTTCGTGTTCACAAACGAGTACTGCAACACTTTTGCCGCGTCGGACCTAACTTCCCTCTTCTCTTTATTCTTTGAGAGGCTAAAATCACTGTGGAGCAGAGGTTTGGCTGCCAAGGTCAGTACGTAGTGTGTTCTTGCACCTCTAACGTAGCTTCCAGCTGTGTTTTCCAAGGTCACACGTGGCCCTTCTTGATGCCAGCGAGAGATCGGGGCTGCCTGCCAGGAGCGGACACTGTTCCCTCTTGACTGTGCCCAGGAGCTGTGGCTCTGCTCGCGGGTGAGGGAAGCTGCTTCCTCCCAACGCCCGTCGTCGTTGTCTTGCCCTCCCACTGCAGAGATTTCTCTCGGCCTGTCCCTCAACTCCCAGACTCTGCTGCTCCTTCCCTGGAGTCGTTGCCCTGGTGCCCCTTGTGGTGTGGAATGTGCCGCCTGGGGAGGCGGGAGGGGTTTAGCCTCTGTCCCTACCCTTCTCTTTGTTTACTGACGTCTTTAAACATTAAAAGAAGAGGCAGTATTTTTCTTACCTGACCTGTTGTTTGTCTGTTTAATGCTCGCACTGTTTTGGCTCCTCCCAACGACTGAGAAGGTGCATGTCATCCCTGGCAGGGCAATGTCCTCCAGCATTGGAGTCTGACCTCTCTGAGGGAATGGAGGATGTTCAGCTCCTCGAAGAGCTTAAGATCAGCCTTAGAGCCCATCCAGTCCCACCCCCTGCCCCGGGCGGGGACACCTCCCACCACACCAGGTTGCTCCAAGCCCCCTCCAACCTGGCCTTGAACCCCTCCAGGGATGGGGCAGC
>JAOXNO010000052.1:30677485-30690092 GCA_028565335.1 Limnodromus scolopaceus | reverse complement strand
GTGGTACCCTCTGGGTTTATTTCCCAGCCACCTGCATGTGGGTGACTCAGAAATACACCCAGAGGAATTCCAGGGCCTGGGAATACCTGCTGGCGAGGCTTTCAGTGCCTTATCATACAATCATAGAATGGTTCGGGTTGGAAGGGACCTTAAAGACCATCTCATTCCACCCCCCTGCCCTGAGCAGGGCCACCTCCCATCAGACCAGGTTGCTCAAAGCCCCATCCAACCTGGCCTTGAACCCCTCCAGGGACGGAGCAGCCACAGCTTCTCTGGGCAACCTGGGCCAGGGTCTTACCACTCTCACAGTAAGGAATTTCTCCCTGAGATCTCATCTAAATCTCCCCTAAATCTCCCCTCTTTCAGTCTAAAACTGTTCCCCCTCATCCTATGGCTCCCCTCCCTGAACAAGAGTCCCTCCCCAGCTTTCTTGGAGCCCCTTATAGGTATTGGAAGGCTTCTGTAATGTCTCCCTGGAGCCTTCTGCATGATCCTGCTTTTCTGACCAGTTTTTCTCATGACCAGCTCCAAGACACAAAGTCCTGGGATCAGAAGCAATCCCGGCAAAAGTGAGATGTTTGCTGTGGTTTGGGAAACAGGGATGTAGACCTTAGCTTCTCTGAACAAAGCCAGTTTGGGGTTGTTGCTGAGGCTGCAGAGCTGGAGGCCACATCCCAAAGATGCCTTATGTGTGGTGTTATATTGGAGGCTTTTTTCCTATTAGATTGAGGCTGCGCGGGTGGCGAAGGAAAGAACCACCGATGAAAGGAGAGGATGTGATGCCTGGAAGGAAGGATACCTATTGTTTTGTCCTGTGATAAAAGGCTGGAGGTGCTGAGTCAGTGTCCAGGGAGGAAGGAAAGCGGGGGGCAGCAGCAGGATGGGGACTGCAGATGTATCCGTCCTCCGGACAGAGGATGAAAACTCTGCTAAAGTGGAACTGCTGCCCTCCCACGCACCCCCAACGCTCTGCTTTTTGTCTTATCTCGTCTAATATTTACCCTCAGCTAATAAGCTGCCTTCTAACTTAGAGTAACACCTCCAGTATAATCATCCCATCTCTCATCCCAGGCTGCTAGAGCCGGGCAGGTCACTTCCTGGCATCTTTACACCCTTCTCTGGGCTTGTCAGTCTTCAACCAGCTTTAAATGATAGATCCGAAGTAACTTTTTAATCTCATTTTAGAGACTGGAGATTGTTGAAGCGTGCAGACCTTTTGTGTTGTGTCCCATACCTTACCAAAATGCTAAAAATAAGAAAAAGTAGAGGGGAGAGCCTTGGTGCTGTCTTGGTATGACTTGGTTTGTATTTGCACCTCAGAGCTCTCCCATCTGCCTGGGAAATGCACATGAGTGTGTGTATGAGTGAGTTAGAATCACAGAATGGTTCAGGTTGAAAGGGACCTTAAAGATCATTCAGTTCCAACCCTCCCACCAGAGCAGGTTGCTCCAAGCCCCCTCCAACCCGGCCTTGAACCCCTCCAGGGATGGGGCAGCCACAGCTTCTCTGGGCGACCTTGGGCCACGGTCTCACCACCCTCACAGCAAAGAATTTCTTCCCCACATCTCATCTACATCTCCCCTCTTTCAGGTTAAAACCATTACCCCTCTGTCCTATGGCTCCCCTCCCTGATAAGAAGTCCCTCCCCAGCTTTCCTGGAGCCCCTTGAGGGACTGGAAGGGGCTCTAAGGTCTCCCCGGAGCCTTCTCTTCTCCGGGCTGAACCCCCCCAACTCTCTCAGCCTGTCCTCACAGCAGAGGGGCTCCAGTCCTTGCAGCATCTCCGTGGCCTCCTCTGGCCCCGCTCCAACAGGTCCATGTCCTTCTGATGTTGGTGGCCCCAGAGCTTGAGGCAGCACTGGGAGGGGGGGGTCTCCCCAGAGTGGAGCAGAGGGGTAGAATCTCCCCTGCTTGCCCTGCTGGCCACACTCCTGGGGATGCAGCCCAGGATGTGGGGGGGGCTTTCTGGGTTGCCACCACCACCTCCAAGTCCTTCTTGTCAGGACTGCTCTTGGTCTGAGCACTCACACCATCCAGGAGGACAAAGGACCATATTTTGTGGGAGTTCTGCTACTGAGGGAGCACCGAGGTGTTGCCTGTGAAGGAGTTAATTCTCCGTGCATGGTGGTGATTTGCCTGGATCTAAACGGGGTGTGAGCCCCACTTCTGGAAAAGGTCAAAGGCATTTTCAGGGAGAACGCCTGGAGCCCTGATGACAGTTGCAGGGTAGAAATTATGCTCCTGCTTAAAGCAAGTATTTTAGGAATGTCCTTCTCTATTTTTATGTTGTCTCTATTTTTTTTTTTTTTAGCGTCTCCTGAGAACTTGAAGGAAAGCTTAAGACAGGAAAATCTGTCCTGACAAAAGGAGAGATTTTGAATGTGCAGTGAAATATTCAGAACCTTATGGCCAACAAAGATAAGAGTGACAAATTTGTGAGGAAAAAATGACAACCTTTTGCTTTTAGGACAAAAAAAACCAATAAATTTCAAAGTGGATGTGAACTGTGGTAGAAGGGATTCATGGGTCTTAGTAAAGTTTGGAGAGAGAGAGAACAGAAGGGTCCATCGTAGGAAAAGGCATTTCTGTTATGGTGTGGACCATGGAGTGTTCCTCTGCAGCTGGGTGGAGGATCTTGCAGGGATGCAGAGATGCTGTTTGCCATCAGCAGGGGATTTTTATCATTCTGAGCCTCTTAGATGGCTTTGGCCAAATCCATTGCTGCTCTGTTCAGTTATTGTCTCAAAGTGAGTTTGCTGACTCCATTCCTGGAGTTTCTGGGCTGATTCAGGGTTGATGGTTTGCTGAGAGTCCCATGTGCTTGCCGAGGGACCTCCCAAGTTGCTGGCTCATGCTGTGATGGGCTTCAAGCATTTGGGGCTGTACCATGGAACCTTGCTTTTGCAGGAGGTGCTTGCAGAGGGGTGGCCACTGGGGTGCCCGTGAGGTGGAGCAGGAGCAAGATGCCTCTCATTTGCCAGTTTTGTTTTGCTGTTGATGTAGGAGGCATAAACCACCCAGGCACGGGGCAGATCAGGCTGGGTTCATCTCAGCATCACACTCTGGTGATGGTGGTGTCTGTGTCTCTTTTAGTGGAAAGGAACCACAGATGAGGTTGAACATCGCAGTACTCTGTGGTCTGTTGCTCACTCTGCTGTTTTCCTCCTGATGTTTGGTTTATGGTCCTTGACTTCTGGGTTTTGCAGCTTTGTTAAGGATGCCAAGACACGGTACAACTTGCAAGTGATGTCTTCAAGCATGGAGGGCATCTGTACAGAACTGGGCCAGTACTTTCTGTTTGATCCCACAAAAATGACCGTTGCTAGCATCTTTGTAGAACTGAATGACTTTGGAAATAGGTTTCTGGTGAACAAGATGCCCTTTCCTCCTCTAAATTCTAAAATGTTTCTTTCATTGCTGAGATTTGCCATGCTTCTGACTCACACTCTTCCAAAGAGGGATGTTAACTGCTTTTGTGAGGTTTTTTTTTCCCCACCCAACCATCCTGCCACCCCTAAGCAGCTGTTTCTCCTATTCTCCAGCAAGTTGTCACAGAGAATGTGAAGCGGCATGAAAAGGATGATGCACCACGCGAAGGAGGTGGCAGAGAAGTAACACCAGGAGTGACAGCAGCAGGGACCAGCTGGTGGACATGGATGCAGGTATGAGATGCAACTGGGTGTCTGGGTCAGCAGAAGACTGGATGCAAAGTCCTTCTAATGAAGTGTGCAGAGAGTTATGGGTGAAGAGATAAATGCTTTGGAGCTGGATTCCCAAGAATGGAGGCTTGGGACAGCTTGAGTGGTATCACTGTCTTCTGAGAGGATAAATGCTGAGAGCAATTTGCACATTTGCCTGCAGAGCTTTAAACAGAGGTATTGGACAAGTGAACCCATCTTCAGCAATGTGCAAATCCTACTGAGGTGCAGAGAATCTTACCAGACCCGGGGGCCTTCCTGAGAGGCATTTTGGCTATATACAGTGCAGCAATTTTCATGACACACCAGCAGCCCATACGGCCATTCAGTGCTGTAGTCCTGTGCTCCATCTCACAGAATCACAGAATGATATGGGGTTGGAAGGGACATCTGGAGATCATCTAGTCCAGCCCCCCTGCCAGAGCAGGTCCACCCAATGCAGGTTGCACAGGATTGTGTCCAGGTTTTGAATGTCTCCAGAAATGGAGACTCCACGACTTCTCTGGGCAGCCTGTTCCAGGGCTCTGCCACCCTCACAAGAAAGAAGTTCCTCCTCATGTTTAGATGGAATTTCATATGTTTGAGTTCATGCCCATTCCCTCTTGTCATGTCACTGGGCACCACTGGAAAAAGACTGGCCCCATCCTCCTGACACCCACCCTTTAAGTATTTATAGGCATTGATCAGATCCCCCCTCAGTCTTCTCTTCTCCAGACTAAAAAGATGCAAGTCCCTCAGCCTTTCCTCATCAGAGAGATGTTCTAGTCCCGCAATCATCTTCATAGCCTCCTCCTTTGTTTTCTTGGGGGCCCCGGTGGGTGTTGGCGTCAGAGCTCATCTTTCCCCTTCCCAAACCATGATGCTGTGCTCTATTAGAGCAGGAGTCTGGCATCAGGCTCCTCTCCTCCAACCACATAAGTTTCACATTTCTTTGCAAGTGTGTTTAAAAGGGGGGAGGGAGAGGGGCCATAAAGAGTCAGGAGCTTTTCCAGTGCTGTATTCTGAACCTAGGAGCACCTAAGCTGGTGGATACAGCCTCTGTGGGACAACATTGAGATGGTTTTGCAGGCTCAGGTGCCTCATTCCTCAGTCTGCCTGTGCCTTTACCTCCAAGTGAGTGAATCCTACAATCCTACAAGTGCAGGTTTTCCTGCCCCGCAGCTGTGCTCTCTGGGATCAGCATGGACCTGACATCCCTCCCTTCACCAGGCACAAATACAGGTTGGGCAGAGAATAGATTGAGAGCAGCCCTGAGGAGAAGGAGTGGGGGGTGTTGGTGGATGAGAAGCTCAACATGAGCTGGCAATGTGTGCTGGCATCCCAGAAAGCCCACCATACCCTGGGCTGCATCAAAAGAAGTGTGGCCAGCAAGGCGAGGGAGGGGATTTTGCCCCTCTGATCCTCTCTGGGGAGACCCCTCCATGAATATTGTGTCCAGCTTTGGAGTCCTCAGCATAGGAAGGACATGGACCTGTTGGAGCAGGGCTAGAGGAGGCCACGGAGATGCTGCAAGGGCTGGAGCCCCTCTGCTGTGAGGACAGGCTGAGAGAGTTGGGGGGGTTCAGCCCAGAGAAGAAAAGGCTCTGGGGAGACCTTAGAGCCCCTTCCAGTCCCTCAAGGGGCTCCAGGAAAGCTGGGGAGGGACTCTGGATCAGGGAGGGGAGCCATAGGATGAGGGAGAAAGGTTTTAACCTGAAAGAGGGGAGATGTAGATGAGATGTGGGGAAGAAATTCTTTCTGTGAGGGTGGTGAGGCCCTGGCCCAGGCTGCCCAGAGAAGCTGTGGCTGCCCCATCCCTGGAGGGCTTAAAGGCCAGGTTGGAGGGGCCTTTGAGCAACCCGGTCTGGTGGGAGGTGTCCCTGCCCAGGGCAGGGGGTGGGACTGGATGATCTTTGGAAGATCCCTTCCAATTCAAATCGTCCTACAATTCTGTGAACAGCAAAACCACGTTCTCCTGTTCCTGTTGCCTACTTACCTTCCCAGCTCCAGACATGCTCAGGCACGTGGGTGTATATCTAACCCTGTCACTTTGTAAAAAAACCAGCCATTTCCTTCACCTTTTTGCAACATTAACTGTTACATTAGGATGTTAATGAGTTTAAGGTTAAGCTACTACAAACACCAACCGGAAAGCCCACATGAGTGACCAGTAACCCGTCTCAGCAGTCGTGGTTGGTTTGAATCCAGCCTTCTGCTTGGTTCAGAAGATTTAACGTGACTCTGCCAGTGCCCTGTGCTGTCCCCACAGCATGGGCTTTCTCCCCGAGTCTGCTCCCTGCTACCAGATGCATTCTTCCCTCCCAACATATGGACTCAATTATTCTGTCCCTCTCTCTCTCTCTCTCTCTCTTGATTTCCTGCCTCTTTGGGTTTCCTGAAACGCATCCCCTCCTCCTGGCAGCTTCAAACTCCCGCAGTGAGATGCTTTGCAAGCTCTCACATTCCTCCCTCCCTCCCTCCCGCTGCTTTGCTGCCTCTCACAAGGTGGTCCCGATCCAGAGCACGCACAGATAAGGCTGCAGCCCCACACTGTCCCTACAGCTGAGCCCAGGGACCTCAAGGGCTTGGCTTCCCACAGCAAACACTAGCCAGCCCGCTAAATGCATGTTCAGTGTCCCAGCTCCTCTTGACAGAGGTCCCCACCCTGCCTCAGCCTTGTTCCTAGATCACCCTCTAGTTCTCAGCCAACTGGTTCATTTGCAAGACTTTAAGCTTTTCTTCCTGTTCCCTTCCCAGGCCATGGGCTTTCTGAGCCTCTGCACTTTGAAAGGAGCATCAAACTGCTTCAGGTTTCCCCTGGGTGCTGTTTGGCTTCTTTCCTGGTCATCTACTTCTGCAGAAAAGCCATGTGCCCGTGGCTTCTGCCTTTAAAAGCATTTGAGAAGGAGGGGAGAGGGAGCCTGGTCTTCTCCATCAGTAGTTCTCTGAACTTCTCAGTACTGCTCTGGGGGAGCTCAGGCGCTGCAGCATCAGGGTACTGGAAACCTGAAGAAATCTGAGCTTATTCAAGGGGCAGAGGGAGATGGAAACAGTTAAATCACACAAACGAACCAGTTAATGATTTCCATCCCCTCGCTGGCATGCTTCAGTGTTCGGAAGGGGGTCTGGCCAGCGGCTTTGCCAGCATTTGTAGCTCAAAAAGAGTGTTTTTTCTTTCTGTGTTGGCTTTCATCCGTGGCCCTTTTGGATTCTCCTGACTTCCACAGATGCCAGAGTTTCCAGGGCTCCTGCTGCTGCGAGTCCCTTTGACTGTTTTCCCTTCCTTACCCGGTGATGGAGTTAGATGATGGAGAGGGGGATGAAGAAGGCACTGTTTGCTCTCCGTCCCATCCTTCCCCAAGCAGAGGAGAGGCTTTTTCCCAGGATCCAAGTGACGCAGCAGCACTTGCAAATGGGAGGAAAAGCTGCAGCTTCTGCTCCTCTGAATCCAGGAGAGTGGGGGAACAACTTTGGCTACAGCTCAGGGAGAGATCCAACACATAAATATCTGTGGCTGAGCATTCCTCTAGTCACCTCCAGATGCAGGAGCATTATTGCATAACTAGGCTTACATATTGTTATATATGTGGCTTATATACTATTATATATTGTATAATAAGCCGTATTATAATAAGCTTGGATGCTGTGTGTCCAGGTTCTCTCCTCTCAGGTCACTGAGCCCCAGCACCAGGCACACAGGAACGCATTGTCCCTGTGGCTGTTGTTTGAGCTTCCCCTCAAGGGATTTTGCCTCTTCTGTCCTGGGCGCACCTTCCCCCACAAGGAGCAGTAATTCCTTAGGGTCTCCTGAGTGCCAGAGCCCTGTTTTCCCAGCAGCCAGAGAGCCCTTCATGTGATACCAGGCTTTCCTGTGCCTTTTCCTACTGCAGGAGTGGTGGAAGCATGGAGAGGGAAAAGCCTGAACTTCCCAAATCAGGTCAAGTATGAAGGGTGTTTAGAAGCCCTTGAGCACACTGAAGGGGAGGAGAGCAAAGGGAGTGCAGAGGTGAGGCAGGCACCCCAGCTCCCAGTGTCCCAGCATCCTTCCTCAGCCTTCCAGTCCTGGTCTCTGGCTTGAGTTCAGTCTGAAGTCCCCATTGGGCCACCACACCATCTCATCCTCGGAGATCCTTCACAGCAGCCCAGACCCTCCTCTTGGGCTTGGCACAAGCTGAGGAGTAAGTGTAAGGAATTAGAAAGCTGTAATAGATGCCAGTGGCTTATTGCTATTGCTCAAACCTGCCCTTAAAACTTTAAAAGCCCCTTTGGGTGCATTTACACAGGTTTACTCCAAGAGGAGCATCTCTGCCAGCCCAAGTCACAGTGATGGGTGTTGTGTCCTTCCCAGGAGCCCCCCAAGTCTCCAGGGTGCCTCGTGGAGTGTATACCTACACCCTGCACCTTTACAGTCTCCTTTCATTAGCCCAAAGGCCAGGTCCGGTAGCCAGGTTGGCATCCCCCCAACATGCTGGTGCTGTCCCTGCTCCCCTCAGCCGTTCTTCTGGGGTGCTGGGTGCCACCAGCTCTGTCCCAGTCTTGGCAATGTGTAATAGATGCTGGTGGCTTATTGCTATCACTCAAACCTGCCGTCAAAACTTTGAGAGCCCCTTCCAGTGAATTTGGACTTGTTTGCTCCAAGAGGACCATCTCTGCCAGACCAGTGCCTTGTGGGGTGTATACCTGCACCCTGCATCCTTAGAGCCTCCTTTCACTAGCCCAAAAGCCGTGTCTAGTAGCCAGTTTGGCATCCCCCCAGCATGCTGGTGCTGTTCCTGCTCCCCTCAGCCGTGTTTTGGGGATGTTGGGGTGCCACCACCTCTGCCCCAGCCTGAGCAATGTGGGTCAGCTTGACTGGGGGGTGCTGCCGGCAGGTGGCAGCCTGTGCAGGCAGCACAAGCAGCATGGGCAGGCTCTCCCGGATGTTTAATGGGATTTTATAGCTCTGGGTTTCATCATTGGGAGCTGTTGTCACGGAAACAGAGATCTGCAGAGAGCCCCGTGCATCGGGTGTTAACCCCTTCGGCACCACGGTGGCCGAGGGAGGGTGCACAGAGCAGCCTCAGGAAGCTCCTCTGAAAAGGCTGTCGTGAGTGATATGTGCCTGGAGCTCGCATCCTCCACCTGGGTTTGCCGAGAGCAGCGGGAATGTGGTCTTTTATTTAGGACTGGGATTTTAATGGCCTTTTAAAATCTACTGCTGCACTGTTGGAGGACAAAGCTCTGCCTCAGAGCAGCAAAGGGGGGGCTCCATCCTCTGCCCAGGTGTCCTGGCCCTCTCGTGTTCAAGCTTCCCACACAAACAAGAGGGGACAGCAAGTGGGGATGGGTGCAGGTCTCCCAGGTTCCCAGCTGAGGAGTGGGGGGGGGGGAAATGCCCTACCGGTGCCTTGTCCCAGCACATCTCATCCCACACTGTGGCTTAGGCACCTCCCCCAGGTCTGTGGCCGGGCAGGAGAGGGTACTGGAGCTGTGCTGCCACTGGAGTGGTGGTAGCACATGTGTCACCCCTTGCACATGGCTCCCCGAGGGGGTGACATCCCTGTTGCTAGGGAGGGCGAGCATCTGAAGCCAGGCTAATCTCCTTAGTGGCTTGAGCACCATCACAAGAGTGAAAGGGAGATTAGAGGGCAGGGTGGCATTAGCAACCCAGGGCGCTCATTGGAGAGGAGCAAGGAGACAACGGAGCCAAGCAGAGAGGGAGAAGACCCTGGGGGAGATCAGCAGAAGGGCCTCCATCAGCAGCAAATAGCCCAACAGCTGGGATCTCTGAGGAAGTGAAAGGCTTTAGACAACATGCCCCAAAATCCTGGCGGAGCCATCCCTAACTCCCTCCTCCCCCATGAGGAAGGTGTTGCCAGGCAGTCTGGGTCCTAATCCTTTCCCTGCCGTCCTAAGGGGGGGAGGTGGATGCCTTCCCACTCCCGGTCATACCCATGGGGCATGAAAACATTCCCTGGAAGCATATACAGAGGTGAGAGAAACCCACTGTATTTTACCTTGAGAGACATGGAGGAACAGGACATGGGGTATTTACTGTCCCTTTCCATGAAACAAGAGGCAAAGCTGCTATTTTCTGTAGCAGAGTGGGGTGAGAGGCTGTTTCTCACAAAGCCTCCATGAAGGAATCCAGGTGCTGGGCTCTGTTCCCTCTTCCTGCCACGTGGGTGTCATGAGGTTCCGTTGTTGTATTTACTGGTGGGCAACGGGGCCAGGATGATGGATGCTTTACAGGGAGCTTCAGGACCAGCAAGGGAAGGAAAAAACTGGTGCCTGCTATTACTACGTGGTGTTTGTTCCTTCCTTTCAGCTGTCAAGGAAACCATGGCATGGTTCGCATACCCAGCTGGTATTGCTGCAGTTGCTGACGCGTTGCGTCCTTTTAATCCATATCCAAAATAGCTTCTCCACCCCTCTGTTAGTGCTGGCTGACACAGCACCTTCCACTCTGTGCTCCTGCCTGCCATCGGCTGTTCTCCCGCCCTGTGGTGATGACCAGGATGCCAGACTTTCTTAAAATCATAGAATCATAGAATAGTTTGGGTTGGAAGGGACCTTGAAAGGTCATCTAGTCCAACCCAACCCCCCCTGCCCTGAGTAAGGACATCTTCAACTAGATCAGGTTGTTCAAAGCCCTGTCCAACCTGGCCTTGAATATTTCCAGGGCATCCACCACCTCTCTGGGCAAACAGTTCCCGTATTTTATTACCCTCATTGTAAAGAATTTCTTCCTTATACCTAGTCAGAATCTATTCTCTTTCAGTTTAAAACCAATAGCCTGTGTCCTGGTGCAACAAGCCCTACGAAAAAGTCTTCTCCCAGGCTGAAGAAGCAGAATTGTACCTTTTACATGCATGCGTCAACACAGGGCTGTGACGCTTCTGCTACAAAGACAGCGATGGAAAGAGACAAGGGAGATATATGGAGGTACCCTCAGGTGCCAGAAGCCACAGGAAAAAAGAGAGAAGGGGCTCATGTCATGCTAGAACCAGAAGGAAGAGAGATCAAGAGGGTTTGGAAAAGGAGATAGTCATGGCAGCAGGTTCAGAAATGACCCGGTTTGAGGACAGTATGAAGGAGATGATAGAGCAGCTCATGTGCTGCTGGAAGTGTTCCCTGTATGGGAGATTCTGGGGACAGGTTTTGCCGTGCACTCAGAGTGGAAAAGAAAACAGAGAAAACCAGGACCCAAGGTGGGAATGAGGACACATGGTGCTAGAAGTGGCCACAAGCTGGTGACCAGACCGGAAGAGTGAGAGAGGAAGATCTCTCTCAGTCAAGCATTTGGAAAAAGAAAACCAGAATAGAGATTTAGAAGAGATGAAGCTAGAACTTTTTGGTCTCGAATATAGGAGGAGGAGGGTCAGGAGAAGCACGGAGAGAAGTCTCCAACTCAGTTCCAGCAGCCTGCAGTAGCAGTGGGATCTTTACTCATATTTACATGCAGAAAGGGGCTGGGGTTTAAAGTAATGGGCTGTTCTGCCCTTTGGCCTCAGTATGGTCCAAGGCTAATGTGTGGTTAGTGTAGCCTGGACGCTCCATCAGACCCTGATCAGCTAGGTGTCTGCGTGGCAGATGTGTCTTGGTGCTGTTGGATGCGCAGCGTGCCTGTAGTCCTCCACTGGTGACGGGACCGTGGCTGTGAGAAGCAGCAGCCCCAAATCTGTAGGTATTGGAGTACTGTATCCAGCTCTAGAGCCCCCAACACCAGAAGGACACGGATCTGTTGAAGCAGGTCCAGAGGAGGCCACGGAGATGCTCCAAGGGCTGGAGTCCCTCTGCTGTGAGGACAGGCTGAGAAAGTTGGGGGAGTTCAGCCTGGAGAAGGCTTCAGCGAGACCTTATAGTAGCTTTCCAGTAACTGAAGTGGTTCTACAAGAAAGCTGGGGAGGGACCTTTTATAAGAGCATGTAGTGACAGCAGAAGGAGTAATGGCTTCAAACTGAAAGAGGGGAGATTTAGATAAGATCTCGGGAAGAAATTCTTCGCTGTGAGGGTGGTGAGACTCTGGCCCAGGTTGCCCAGAGAAGCTGTGGCTGCCCCATCCCTGGAGGGGTTCAAGGCCAGGCTGGATGGGGCTTGGAACGACCTGGTCTGATGGGAGGTGTCCCTGCCCAGCACAGGGGGTGGGAGTGAATGGTCTTTAAGGTCCCTTCCAACCTGAACCATTCTGTGATTCCATGTATGATCATGGCCCCACATGTGCTCCTGTACGCTGCCTCAGCTGTTGGTGACGGTGTGCCCCATGTCCCATTGACATCTCCCCAACTTGGTTTCACCCCTCTGGCTCTTTCCCAGAGGAACACCGTGTGCTCTGGTCGCAGGAAGCTCTCCTGCTGCAGTCAAAACCCCAGGGGGATGCTTGCTGCCTTCGCAGCCATTTCAGCCCTAGCTTCCCTTGGAGGGGGAGGATTTCCCTTTCCACACCTGCAAAAACAAGGGGCCCTGACTCACCGCCTACGGGGTGCAAGGGCCAGGAGGGCTCCATTTATGGGGGTAGGAGCGGGGGGATCCCAGGCATGTGTGCCTGGACTCTGCCTCTCAACCAGGGATTTCTTTCCTCTGCTCTCTGGATTTTCCCCTTTTTTTTCCCTCTTTGCACTCTCAGCTTTTGCCTTACCTATTATACTGCCTTTATCTCAGCCCTTACCCTTCCAGTTCTGCCTCTGAGCCACTGGGGGGAGTGGAGGGGTCAGCAAGCAGCTGTGTGGGGCTGAGCTGCCCACTGGGGTTCACCCACATCAGGTCCCAAGCCTCTACTGGTTCTGGCATTGCCACGTGGTGCCCCAAAAGCGTGTGTTTGCAGAGGATCCTGCTGGAGCCAGCACTTCTCTGAGTCGTCCTCCCCATGAACCTCCTGTCTGATGCTTTGTGGTTCCCAGGAGCTCTCCTGGTGGGACGCATTGTCCTCCTCCATCACCAGTTGTCAGGACA
>JAOXNO010000052.1:30664910-30677385 GCA_028565335.1 Limnodromus scolopaceus | reverse complement strand
CTGTCTGATGCTTTGTGGTTCCCAGGAGCTCTCCTGGTGGGACGCATTGTCCTCCTCCATCACCAGTTGTCAGGACACGTCTCCATCCCCCGTCACGGCTGCCGAGGAAGACGGGAGCTTGGCATGTGAGTCCTGTCAGTTCTGATCCCCAACTCCTCTCCTGCCTGGGCAGCTGTGTCTATTCAGCTATGAGTAGCTCTATCCCCAGACCGTAAAGAAATGGGAAAAGCCACTGGGCCTCTACTTAAGAGCTTAAAGGACCTGTTGTGGGGGAGTGAGGTCAGCGAAAGGGGAGGGCTGCAGCCAGCTTGATGAGAAAAGTGTGTAGACCACAGCGGGCCACGCACACAATAGCTCAGTGTCCCCCTCCAGCCTGGCTCAGGGCTTGTCCTACCCTCAGAGCATCAGCTGGGTGATTCAGAGCTGATTTGTGGTTGAAGTGACTCAAATGGTGTCCTTTTCTGTCGTCTTGACGTCAGGCATATGCCATCTGCACCCCACCACACAGCAAAGTTCACTTTCAGGCAGAAAATCAAACACAAATTCATCGCTGCTGACCTGAGCATCCAAAGGAAGGAGAGCAAGGGTTCAGCTAGATGCGAGGGACCTCCGTTTCTCAGGATGAAGCTGTGGTGCACAGAGAAGATCCCTTGTCATAGAATCATAGAATGGTTTGGGTTGCAAGGGACCTTAAATATCATCCAGTCCCACCCCCTGCCATGGGCAGGGACACCTCCCACTAGACCAGGTTGCTCAAAGCCCCATCCAACCTGGCCTTGAACCCTTCCAGGGATGGGGCAGCCACAGCTTCTCTGGGCAGCCTGGACTAGGGTCTCACCACCCTCACAGCAAAGAATTTGTTCCTGAGATCTCATCTAAATCTCCCCTCTAATGGATTAAAACCATTCTCCCTCATCCTATGGCTCCCCTCCTTGAAGAAGAGTCCTTCCCAATCTCTCCTGTAGGCTCCCTTTAAGGACTGGAAGGGGCTCTAAGGTCTCCCCGAGAGACCTTGTCCCATAGCTCAGGCTGTTGCCTGGTTTGTGGGAGGGAGGAAGATGCTCGTATTTAACCCAAGTGGTGCTGACCCCAAACCGAGCAGAGGTTAAGTTGCAGCTTTTGCAGATGGGTGTAATCACATCTGGGCAGGCAAAAATCTGCGTATCATGGATCCGTGTATCCTGTCATGGATAGGAGGCAGCAATTTCTGAGTCTTCCTGAAATGTTTTGCCAGTCTTCTGTAAAGCCAGTGCAATCCCAAATCGGATCTGCTGGGGATGACCAAAAAAAAAAAAATGTGTCTTTTCACGTTTTCCAGCGTGGCAAGCCCTCACTCAAGCCATAAATACTCATTGCTCGAAACAGCATTAGTGTAGCTCCAGTGACACACTGCTGTTGAAGATGGCTTAAGGAGCAAGTTGACAAAGCCCACCTGGATTTCCAAAGGGGTTTCCTGCAGTCTCTTCAGGGTCTCCTAAAGCAGCTAAGCTCCCATGGGGTGATTAAGTCTGCTATTTAACAGGCTAAAAGGCAATTCAGTAGTAAAAGACTAATGAAGAGCTGCAGAAGGACCTTGCCTGGATGCTCAGTGGCTTACAGCATTTCTAAGTCTTGCCCCTTGTGCCTTTTCCTTTTTATCTCTGTGGGCAGGGGGATGTTCTGAGCTGATTGTAGCCACTTGGAGCGAAACACGAGGTGTAGGGGATGTCTGTGGCAATGTCAGCCCAGTGCCCTGCAGTAGTTAAAAACCCTAATCTCCATCTGAGACCTAGGAAATCCTGGGAAAGGAAGGAGAGGAAAAAAAAACAACCACAGCAGTGGCTTTTTTTGTTGTTGTTTTAAATGTGTTGTGCTGCCCACAGTTCTGGTTCCCCTGCCTGAGGAGGGACATCATAAACCAGATAAGGCACAGAGGGAGGCAGCAAGGATGACTGGGTAGACCTGGGGCTGCTTAATCCAGAAAAGGGGCATGAAGGAGACATATGAAATTATAAACTGGAGATGTGTCTCTTCCGCAAGAGCTCCCAGGGGGGAGGTGAGGGCTTAAATGCCAAGCTGTAATTTCACAGCCCTCCTCTTCACAGGATGCTGCAGATGCCTACGGTTTACGCAGGTTAAAAAAAGCAACCGAATACATTTTTGGAAGAGAAAGGTGGGAGGATGTGAGAAAATTCACTGGTGGAGGAAGATGAGAGAGTGTCAGTGGGGGCGTGAGGGAATATTTGGGACCTGTGAGGAGCGGAGGTGGAGGGAGGGAGGGAGCCGTCTGCTGGGTTCGTGCTGTGTGTTGGGAAGGGGTTTGTCTCTGGGGATAGACAGGCTGCAGGAGGAGGATGGATTTGTCCAAGGGAAGCGAGAAGCTGCTGCTGCGGGTTGGGGCTCAGGAGAGGAGTCAGGGGACGGGGGGGAGCCTGGGCACAGGGTGAGGGGCTGGGGGAAGAGAGGCTGCTGGATCAGAGGAGAGTTTGCAGAGGAAGGAGGACAAGAAGCGCATTGAGTACAGGCTCCTGCTTTCTTTCATCTCTCTCTAGCCATGCTACAGTCCAGCTGCCAGCTGCGGGGGGGACATTTCACATCCCCCCCCTCCTTTCTGCTGTAGCCCCGGGCAGATCAGCACACAAAGCCTGGCAGCTCTGAATGCTCCCTGTGTTGTCTGCGCGAACCAAATGCTTCATCCTCACTTGTTGTGGGACTGAGATGGGGGAGCAGCTCTGGTGGAACCCAGCAGCAGCCTGAGACCACCCAGAGGGACTGATCCAGCAGCAGCACTCACAAAGGATCTGCACACTGGGTTCAGCACCAATAAATGCCCATCCTGCGCAGGGAACGTATTGCTGGAAGACCTGGAGAGGAAGGGAGATGGTTGATGCCAGGGTTTGGAGGCTGTTGGTCCCTTCTGTCCAGGGTCTGTGTGTGATCAGACCTGCTGTGCACAACAGAAGTGTTGTCCTGTCCATCTGCCATGCACAGCCCACCTTTCTCTTGCTTTTCTGGGTTGGGGGGGAGTGAGGGGTGGACCCATAAGTGGATCCTAAAAACACCTTGTCTCCTGCCTGCTGTGTCACTGATGAAGTGGGGCCGTGGGGCTGTGACTGGGGAGAGGGGCTGGGAGAGGCAGATACAGCAAGGAAAGGTGAGGGGTAGTTTCAGGGTGCTGGGTGCAGGGGCATGGAGAGGGATGCTGGGTTTGCAACAGTGATTTAGCAGAGTCTCCAAAAGGCTTTTAAATTCTGTACAAGAGCCTATAATTTGTCTCTGCGCAGTTCCGTGTGCCTGCCCTTGGTGTTTCAGGAGCTAGGGTGAGAGCATGAAAGGTTTTCAGTCCCGAAAGAGTTAATTTCTCCTGCCGGCAGCGCCTGGGCAGTAATTCAGCTGCTGCTTTATATTCCTGAGCGCATCTCCTCCCTTCTGCTTCTCCCCTCCCCATCATAAAAAAATGCATCTTCCGAGGCACTCAAGGCAGGAGCCTGTGCCGGCAGCGCCGGTGCCTGCCCCAGCATGCCCTCCCCATGGCTGTGCCAGTGCTAGTGCTCAATTGGCCATACTTGCCCCCGTGCCCTCCTCCACTGAATGCCCCGGTGCCCGGAGGCTGCTCTTATTTGGGGACGCTGGCTTGAACGTGGGGTCACGAGCTGGAGCTCAGGCTTTAAGCTGTGAAGGCTTCTTAAGGGTAAGGGCTGTCTGGGCCTCGTTAATGGGACACCAGTGATGGTAGGTGGCAACGCTGGGCTTAAATGGATGAGGCCAAAGAGCAGAGGGGGGGGGCTAGGGGGAGCTGTAATCCCCTGGGAGAGCCTGGCACCACTGCTGTCCTCTCCCATGGGGTGCACTGGGGCGTCCTAAGGAGGTTGGTTGTGTCCTGAGGTGTGGACTCCCTTTTGGGTCACGGTGTTGCCCATCAGGGAGCTACACCTCCTCTCTGGAGTTGGGGTGAAGACAGGTGGAAGCCTGAACCTTTAAAGTGATGCATTTTTTCAGCCATGGACCCTGTGGTGGGAGCTTCCCTGTCCCCTGTGTCCTGAGGTCAGGTAGCTCCTCCAGCCCAGACAGCTGCTGTGCCTGCGGAGGGTGGTCTGTACCAGAGCCGGCCCTGGAGGTTCCCTGGCTCCCCGATATTTTTAACAACACCTTGTCTTCAGAAGCAAGCAGGACCCACAAAGCTGGGGACAAGACAAGAGATGGAGGCAACCTTGAGGAGAGCATGGAGATCACCAGCTGCTCGAGCTAGATGTTGCCCCTGGACAAAGGCAGAAAATGCTGGACCTGTGAGAACTTTCAGTAAGTAAAACAAGGTTTCATTCCAGGATGTGTGCATGGCTATGAAGGGTGGTTTATTCTTCTTCTTGCTCTTGGGGCTGTTTGTGGCAGTTTTGTGTCATTCTAGCTCTCCTGGCCGATCTTTGGTCGTTCCCTGTAGACAACTGAAGGGTCAAAGGCTTCAGCTGAGTGGAGGGGACATAGTCTGAAGTTCTTGGGGTGGAGCAGACTGGGCAAAAAGGCCACAACCCCCTCTCCTGCCTCAGTGTTGGTGTGCCAAAGCAGGGACCCCAGGTCTTGTCTTGCAGGGTGCTGGCTCTTGGTACCATAGTTTACAGTGGGAACGGCTCTGCCCCAACTTGTGGCTTCCAGGTGTTGAGTTGTTTTCTTGTTCTAATTTAACATATTTATAAAATTGAAGTAACGGAGTGATCCATAACAGCCCAGCATCATCTAAGGACTGCACACAGCTTGGCTGCTGTTGCATCCCTGCAGGAGGAAGTAGGCTGATCCCAGCCCAGGTTCTGGAATCTACTGGGAACTAGGAGTACCAGGAGGGTTAAGAAGAAAATGGGGTGGCTGGGAATGCTCTTGGGGAACAGGCAGTTGGCACCCTCCCATCTGGAAGAGCCATTCAGGGAGGGGTGAACCAGCAGAGTGGGTACAGCAGGGCCTGGCGTCACCCAGCACAGGGCAGGCTCTTTTCTGCAGGAGCCTGTGCCTGCCCACGTGCTATTGGGAGCACTGGTCCCTTCTGGGGTCATGCTGAGCCTTTGCAGCTTTTGGTTTGAATGTACTTTTATGTTCAATAATAATACAATTCCATTTTTCAGAACATTTCGAGTGTTCCTGGGGCATGTTAAAAAAAGCTGGGAAAGCTGAGGAGAGCTTGTGTCCCTGTGCCAGGTCAGCCTGGCAGCCCCGTGTGGCACATGGCATGACCACCAGTCCCCTCACGGTGGCGACGGTGCTCAGTGGGGCTCTATGTGCAGAGCACGACTCCATCTCCCTGCTTCAAGTGTTCTTCATGTCTATTCTCTCGCTCCCATCCCAGGTGCTGGGCTCCGGGATGTGAACCCAGCGGGGCATGAACCGGAGGGAATAACAGCAAGCGAGCAGCCACAGATGAGCCTGCGGGAAGAGGTAGGGACATCCTCCTGCATGAGAGGTTTGTGCTTGAAAGAGAAGAATCCTGGTTGTAGGAGGGGAGAATTTCTCCGGTTCAGCCTCAGGTCAGACAGGATGGTCCAGGGACTCCCCACACCCAAACATGGGTGAACCAGGAGCCAGGCTTGACCCATTCCCCTGCCACCCACCAGCCATGAGGGAGTGAAAAACGGGCAGGTAGGACAGTTCAGGCATTGATCCTTCTGCCTTGTCGATGGCTGGGGCACCTCAGGGCTCCTCGCAGGGCTGAGAGCTGCATTACCATCGCAGCAGGGTGGTGGCAGCCTCTGCCAAATGCTTTTAGCAGCCCTGGAAAGCTGCAAAATGAAAGAGAAATGAGGATACATGAGCTGTACCCAGGCCAGCCTGGAATCTTGCCCAAGAACTTTTATTTTCTGATAACAGTTCCTTTGATATAAAGCCTTTTTTCGTGGCTTTGCAGCTATGGGCAGTGATGCTCTGGTAGCATCGCGTTACCATGACAGTTTTTATGTACAGAAGATGGAGAAATAAACATTAATTTTGGTACAAAAATGTGATCTTGACTTTCTCTGCCTCCATATTTTAACTTTGGTGGTGGGGAGATGAACCTGGAGCCTTGAGGCACTGAGCAGGAACCTTGTCTGGGTTGGGGGGAGCTGCTGGAGCAGCTTCGCAGCTGCCTGCGATGGGCTGGATGCTGCCACCGTGTCCCAGGAGGAGGCTGAAAATGCTGTTCCCTGCACAGAAAATCTATGTTAGCAAACCTGGTCTGGTCCCTGGGAGCCCAGATGTGGAGTGCGCTCTGGGGATGGAGGTGTTCCCTCGACCCAAATGTCACCCAGGCTGAAAGCCAGGCAGGTGGGACATTGGTGAGGACACAGCAGTGTCCCTTCTGGTGATACCCCCCAGGAGGGGTCCTCCTGCCCTGCTCTCATGTGAGCAGGACCAGCCTGGCCACTGGCTTAGTTTAGAGGTCGACCCAGCCAGAAATTGGCCAGGCTGCAGCTCCCTACTGCTCTGCTGGGATGAAGGACACTTTCTCCCAGATGGCTGCTTCAGAGGGACAAATGCTTTGCCACGTGCTGGTGGCCCTGGCTTGGTCCAGGAGGAGTTTGTCCTTGTGACACTGTTCTGTGCATGGGGCTGGAACGGAGGGTGAAGGGCCGCATCCTTCACATGTGGACAACGGAGCCCGGGCTGTGTTCCTCGTCCTAGGGCTGAGCACACATTGCAGCAGCTGAAGTCCTGCTGGCATCTCATGGTAAGTACATCATGGGGCATCCGAATCCTCCCCATGGTCAGCCCCGTCCCCTCCTGCTCAGGGCATTCTGCCTTCACCCCCTGCCTGTGCTGGGGAGCAGCCCCTGCTCCCCTCCCTGCCACCCTGCGTTTAGAAAGGTGATGGTGGGACATCACCAAGGCGTTCCTTGATATCCCCAGAGCTGCTCCAGTCCCTCCTGCTGCAGCATCTCCTCCTCATCCTTGGTCCTCTTCCCCTCCTTCCCAGACCCCCCACAGGCACAGTCGTGAGGGGATGTGGCTGTCAGCCAGGCCTGTGTCCCAAAATGTCCCTGCCTCTCCTCCAGCCCCCTTTCCACTTGGAGGTGTCCCCATTGCTGTGGTGGACATGAGATGGAGCCAGCCAGCTGGAGTTAGCTTCATGGGGCTTTTGGGAGCTTTTCTCTGCAGACATGGACACAGGGAACTGCTGGGATAATTTAAAAATGAGGACAGAGACCTGATTATTGCCCTAGTTTGTGTCAAATCTCAGCTCTTCCTTTTTTTTTTTCTTTTTTTTAAGCAGCCTTTTGATGAGCTCCTCAATGACAAGTTGCTAATTGGGTAGCGGGAGGCCCTGAACTGGGGTAGTGGGACAGGGAGCGGTGTCTCCTGGGACACCACATGGCTCAACGCCACCCACGTTGTCCTGCTAAAATGGGAAAAGAGGAGCTGTGATAAAATAATTGTCTAAACCTGGCACCAGGCCTGACCAGAGGGACCAGGGAGATGGAGGAAAGCCAGGATGGGGCGGCCTCAGAGAGGCCACAGGGCTGGTGCTCGGTTAGGGGGTGGGGACACCCCAAAGCGCTGCAGGTTCCAGAAGGGACATTGTGAGCTTCAGTGGAGAGAAGTGCCATATTGTCCTGGGGTGCTGCAGTAGGTGGGTGTGTGTGTGTGTCTGGTTTCTAACAACATAAGGCACCCACCAGCACCTTGCAGAGCAGGGGCTCCACATTTTTTATTCCGTGCCCCTCCCGCCCCCCCAGTATATTTATTGATTTTTAAATTACCTACATGTGCTACTGGCCTAACGCATACAGTGCAAAGCACAAATTAAACCAGAAATTTTAAAAGGATGGTGTAGAGAAGAAAAAAGTGCTATTTTTAAAGTATTTTTAAAATTTATTAACAGTACAAAAATATATTCTTCCTGCAGCCCAGTGGGCTATCTCATACACACCACTTTGGGGACCATGGGGTCTGAGGGAGCCAGTCCAGCCCCTCCCCATCTGGAACCCATGGGAGTCTCCCATGCCCCCACTTGCCTCCCTCCCCCGGATGCTGCCCCACATAAAGGAGCTTTGTCTGCCTCTTCCTCTCCTCCTGTCTGGCCACTCTCCCTCCCTGGCGCCTGTCCCATCTCCCTCTGCAGAGCCAGGACCTTCCTTCTCTATTTATCTCTGGGGAGGGGGCCCAAGCCCCCCTCTTGCCCCATTGCAGCTTGTGCGGACCCCCCCTGGCTGTGCCTTGGTCCAGAGTGATGGGGAGGAGGATCCATATTCCGGGGACCAATCATGCAGCTGCCACTGGGGTGAGTGGTGGGGGCTGCTCCCCAAAGCTCTCTGAAGCTGGGGTGGCACTAGGGGCGGCCCGTTCCCTCCAACACTGCACGTCTTCACCAGCTGCTTTCTCTTCCCTGTGCCAGCAGCGCTGTGTCACTTGGCGTTCATCCAGGAGGGCACCCCCCAAATCCCAGGTGTCCTGAGCCCTATGGGAGAGAAGGGAAGGTCGTGTGTCTCTGCTCCCCACCCCCAAAGTGGCAGCAGCTTCCAGACCTTGGCCAGTAGGATGTGCCTGGCACCATGCCACCCATGTCCCTGTCCCCTGCAAGGGGGAAATACCCCAACTTGGCCATCTCCAGTGCCCTTCCCGCTCCCAGCTGCCCTGGCAAAGCCCTGGGTGGTTTGGCTCAGCAGCACTGCCCGTTCACATGGAGAGGGTGCCAAAAATCACCTCCCCTCACCAGGCACGGCCCCTTTTGGCATATGCTGAAGGTAGAAGGGCCAGGCAGGCAGTGCTGGGCATCGACAGCCCCTGCCCATTGTGGTGCACGCTGCTGGAGGCACATTTTGGCTATGAGTAGGGGTTTTTGACTTTATTTTTCTGCTGGGGATTTCCCAAAGTGCTACCTCTACCCAAAGTCCCTGGGGGCCAATGGGGGCTGGGGGCATCCATGAGGGAATTAGTCCTGCCTGGCTGTGTGCCACCAGGGACACCCTGGACTAGGTCTGGGGGGGCAGCACTGATTCCAGGGCAGCAGAGGGGGGTTTCTGACCGTAGAGGCAGCATCAGGCCCAGGGCTCCTCCACCAGCAGCTCAGTGACAGTGACCCTGGCAGGTCCCACCCACAGCATTGCAGGGGTCCCAGCAAGTCACAGCAGAGCGTGTGGGCTCCTGGGGGGGACAGCAGTGTCCCCATGGAGCTGGGGCCCCTCCAGCTGCACCATGGCCTGACAACAGTGCCTGCAGCATCTCCCCACTCCACCCAGTTTGCCTTTGTCCTGCCTGGCACCTTCTCCTTCCCCTCCCCTCTCCCCGGCTCCATGACTTCAGGTCTTGGCTGCCACCACCGCCGGCTCCCTGGGACAGAGCTCCTCTGGCTCGCGGCCACCAGCATGGCTGGGGCGAGAGCTCTGCTGTGTCTGCACAGCGGGGAAGGATGGACAGACAGACAGAGAGAGCTCCAAGCATCTCACTCCACTGCATGGCAGAGGCCACTGTGGGGTCATGCTAGTTGCAAAAGGGCAGAAAATCCCACCAGATCCTATTTTGCCTGGAGAAGTGGCCAAGTGCTGGCCCTGCTCCTTTGCGTGATGGATGAGCTCTTGGCAGCCACCAAACCCCGGCAGGATCAGTAAAGGGCAGGCAGTGCCCTCCCTCCACCCTCTCCTTCACCTCAGCCACAAGGTTTCAGCCAGCAAAAGGCAAATTTTATTCCATCTCCACACACTGGGTTTAAGCTCTTAAAAAAAAAAAAAAAGAGAAAAGAAAAGAAAAAAACAACACCAAAACCAAAATAAATCAAAGTGTTGGGAAGTGGATTTATGGAGCAGGAAGGGACACGGGGGATGGTGAAACACCTCTCATTCCCACCCGGGAATGTGAGGCTGTGAGAGGAGGCAGCTGTGTCAAGGGGAAATAAAATCCCAGGGGATGTTATGGCGCGGGGCTGGCGGGGAGATGGGGCAGAGGGGTGGGGGCTGTGGGATGGGCTTTCCCACCACACCACTGGGCTACGGACACCCGCTCTCCTTGCTTGCCCTATTTGCACCTGCTGCCCCAGTGGGTCCCTTTTAGACCCTTTTTTATCCCAAGCACTAAGATTTCTAAGTGCTTTTTGACAGCATCTGCCGCCCTCCCCACTGATGTGTTTATGGGAGGAGAAGCTCCCCCGCCGAAGGCCCAGCTTCCCCGGTTTTCTTCTGCTTGGGACAGGCTCAAAATACATCTGCAGGGTCTTGGCACTGGAATGCACAGAGCCCCGTTTAACCCCGCGGCTGCCAGTGTCTGTGTCAGACCTCTTGACAGCCTCTGGGGACCCCAAAGGAGCAGGCAAGAAGGAGCTGTGTGAAAACTCAGCTTTTTTGGTGATTTTTTTTTTCTCCCCTGCTCTTTGCTGGGTGAGGTCATGGCTGGAGGAGCTGCCTTATGGGACTTGGCCCATGACCACAGCCTGGTGCCAAGGAGCACGTCAGTGGGCAGGATGCCAACTCCCCACCCTGCCCTCCCCAGGGCCGAGCAACAACAGGTCAGCTCAGCTCACAAATCCAGGGGAAACGGAGTTTGCTCGAGTCCATTTTTGTTGTTGTTGATGAGGTTTTGCCTTGGTTTTCAAGGTCAACTGGCCAAAAGAAGTGACTGCTGTGAACAAGGGTCCTGGAAGCTGGTCATGCAGGGCTGTTCCTGCCCACAGCATCCATAGGGTCCAGGCCCCCAGGACACCAGCAGTGAGTTGGAGACAATCCCTGGGGACACAAGGAAGGGTCGAGCCCTAATGTGATCTGTTCCTGCACCACCAAGGGCTTCCAGCTCAGCTGCCTGTGGAGAAGCCCAGGGCTCCTCTGGTCCCATGCCATGGATGGAGCTGGGAGGATGACAAGGGACAGCAGGAGTGGGGGGAGAGGTGCTGAGCTGCCCCCAGTGAGGGGGATAAGAAGGAGATGGAGGAAGAGGAGGAGGAGCAGAGCGAAGCAGCAGTGGGAGGGCACCAGGGTGGAGGAGGATACCCCTTCTGGCTGTTGAGGGATGTTCAGAACAACCCAGTATGGACCCTCACCCGCCTGATACCACAGCCTGGACCCAAGGTCCCCCTCTGCTCACTGGTTGGGTCACCTCAAAATTTGCTGGTCAATGCACACACGCCCCACTCACACAGCTGGTTTTGGGGTGGGATACAGCCACTCACTCCCCTGCCAGTAGCCAGCACCAGGCTCAGAGGTTGTCACCTGTGGTCCCACTCCAGCCACAGAGTCCCACACTCCCTGCCATGGCTGGAGGTGAAAGACACCCCCACTCCTCCCATCCCACATCCTGGATTGTCCCGTCCTTTCCAAGGTCAAGTTGCCCTTCCTGGGAGCAATGCCTCTAATTTCCTGATGGCCACTCAGCCTGAATGGCTGCACTGGGTCTTGTCACCCTCTTTATGTCCCTTTTTTCAGGGCTGTGACCCAGGCTCTGTTTATGTTGGCCTTCCTTTTCTCATCTCCTCAGCTCAGGAAGTCCTCCATCAGCTAACCAAGCTGCAATGAATGTGTTCCCATTCCTGTGTGTCCCAGCTAATCAGCACAGCTGACCGAGTTCCCTTCATCAGTGCTAATTGGCCAGGTTTGTGTCACTGTGCCTTTCCCATCCTGGTCTTTTCAGTGTCCTTGGGTGGTTTTAGTGCAACTGAGAGGAGAAATGAAACTGATTACACATCCCCACACTGCATATATCCTTACACTGACACCAGCAGCTGGGAACATAGGGACATCCTGTGGTGCTCAGGGCACCAGGGAGGCTGTGAGCTCCTGAAGCCAGACCCGCAGCTCTGCAAAGCCTCTTCGGTCGGTCCTCACCAGTGGTGGCTGTCACCCAGCTGGGGGACCCACGGCCTGACCATCCCCTCTTCCTCCACCCACAGCCCCCCTTACTCAGCTCCAGGTGCCTGGTGGCATCACTGGTAAAGGAGATGATGTCTGGTGCCCTGGGACCACACTACTCAGGCTGGGGGGGGTGCTGGGGACATCCTGTGGGTGGCACCTGGATGTGCCCAGCCCTGCTGTCCCTTAGCAACGGGACAATGGGATCGATCCCCATCGTTGTCCTCCTAGAGCTGCCCCTAATGCCTCCAGCATGAGGGACTGTGGCCTGGGGGGTGGGGGCAGAGGGCATAGTGTGACAGGGGCCCCCACAACACCAGACCCTTGCCCTATCACTGCCCTGACCCCCGTGCCCTCCCCTGTGCTTCAGGACCGCCTACCCCAAAGGGGGATGCTCTGGTGGGGACTCCCATGTGGATGCGTGTGTGTGCATGTGTGCATATGCATCTGCATGCATGTGTGTGTGACCAGGGCTGTCCCCATGGGCACAGGGAGGGGAGGAAAGTTGGCTTTGTGGGGTGCAGGGAAATTTGGGGTGAGTGAGGGTCCCTATAAGAGGTGCATGAGGATTTCCAGAGGTCTCTGTGGGAGACCATCACAATCTGGGGGAAAGGGAGTGGGGAGGGGGTGTGTCGAGGTGTCTCTGTGGGGTGGGGGGGGATTCGGGGAGTGTCTGTCCGTCTGGGGGGATGTCGGGGGGGTGGTCT
>JAOXNO010000052.1:30636628-30659014 GCA_028565335.1 Limnodromus scolopaceus | reverse complement strand
GGGGGAGGGAGGGGAGGGAGGGAAGCGGGGAGAAAAAGCTGCCTGTTAAGTTTCCAGCCTGCCAGTTGGTCCAGGGTGCGAGCAAAGGGTTGTTTCTAGGTAACATTGACATTAAGGGCTGAAAAGAAGAGGGAACAGGGACAATAGCAGTTTATAAATGGGCACCGAGCGGCTCTTGCCAAGCTTCGTTTATTGTTGCTGGAAAGGTTACATTCAGCCTTTACCAGCAGCCAGCCATTATCCCGAATGGTCCTGAGGGGGAAAACAAGAATTTGGACTTGGGAAAAAATAACCAGTTAGTGGCTCCACGGCCCTCACAAGCAGAGGGGAGGAGAGGCCGCCACAAGGCAGCATGTGCTGCTGCAGCTGCTGGAGGGGCTTTTGGGAGAACCAAATATAGAATGAAGGCCCCTGCCCATGGGCAATGGAGCTGGGGAGAAGGACCTCTTCGGGCTGCCTGTCTGCTCTCCCGCCGTCTCATGGCACCCCTATAAATTCTCACTGGAAGCTGGAGTATTTTAAGGACAGGATGTCTGCCCTTTAGTGTCTGGTGTCCTGGAGCATCTGCGCTCCTTGGTCTGGCTTAGCAGCTGCCTCTGCTCCTTCAGATGGCTCAAAACACTGACTTTTCATGCTGTTCCCAACTCTGAGGGAGGAAGATCCAGAGGAAGGGAGTCCGGGAAGGGAGACAGAAGCCCTACAGCAGGGTTGCGACCCTGGGGGGAAAACAGCTCCCCAGGCAACCTGGTTTGGGAGGGTGATTTAACCACTGGGCAAGTGATTTAACCCTCAGGGTGACTGCATCAGCAGAGGTTGGCATGGCAGGGCCAGCTCTGCCTCACGCTGAAGTGAAGGATAACCACTGGCATAGGGCGAGGATGCAGGCAGGGCACCACCAGCCTCTTCTGGGAGGACATCCCTGGCTCGTGGAGCAGCAGCAGAGGAATTTCTGCCTCTCAGGTGGTCTCTGCTCGGCACAGACTCGAGCATGGGCCTGATGCAAGTCACCATTGACCATGCTTGGAGGAACTGGTGAGCAAAAGGCACAGCGCCATCACCTGTGTCACTGTGTCCCACCTGCCACCCTGGAGCTCAAACAGAGCTCAGCAGGTGACAGTAAGAGATAAGGATCACTTAAATAACCAGGAAACATCACCAAATGATGGGCAGCACAAAGCCTAATGGGCAATTAGCACTGCCCCTAATCAAAGCCTGCTCCAATCAACACTATTAGCTTAACAAGTGAGAGCAGACAAAGCAGGGACAGGGAGCATGCAAGACATGAAAAGACAGTGCTGGTGGATGAAGCTTGTGCTGTGTCCCCACCAAGGGACCAACATGGGCAAGAAAAGGATGAAGTGGATGGAGCCATCCTCTCCCTGGGACCGCAGCAGGGAAAGCCCTTATCTAGTGGATGGATCTGATTTAAATTGACCCCCTAGGCAGACTGAAGCCGTGGGAGAGGTTAGGACTGTTTGAGATTTGTGGATTGAGAGAGATTTGCTGCTAGAGGGTCTGGGGCTACGTGGAAGTCGGTGCTTAACCTGGAAGAGACCCGCTCAGCTCCCTGATCCTAGGGACTGCTCCAGCAGCAGTCAGAAAAACAGCTTTATTTGCGAGTAGGGAAACCGGATCTGGAGACACCGAGTGATGATAACCACATGCAACCCCAGAGGCTATTTTTCCATAGTTGTTTTTCAGAGCACAGACACGTTTTCGCATTGTTTCTTTCCCTTGAGTGTAAACAACTCCCTTGCCCAAGACCTTCGTCCCCTTCCCTGGCCACGGCAGCTGTGTCTCCCGGCTGCCTGGTGCCTGCAGAGCAGCAAAGTTCAGCTGCAGCAGCTTTCCAAGAAAGCAACACCAAAGCCATCCCTCCTCCCCCAGATTCCTTCTCTCCCAACAGCTCAAAGGAAACATCCCAGGCATTTTGCACGGGGTTTTATGGCTGTGCTCTTACTTCTATTTTTAAATCAAGGGGAAAAAGACTTGGAGGTATTTATAAACAAAGGCTGTATGAAAACCAGGCTCTTTGGTAGTGCTGCAGAGTGATAATTGCACTTCTTTTATACAAAGCCATGGAGACTGCGGGTGCATGGGAACACCCCTCCCTGCTCACTGTTTCCACATGGCATCGCCGTAAACCGGAACAAACCAACCCAAAACGACCCCAAACAAAACCCTAGTGATTACAACCACAAAGAGCCAGCAGTAGCCGATGGGGCAAACCTTGGCGAGCCCCCAGCTCAGCGGACAGATGTGGCGTGGGCAGGGAGGACACGCTGGCATCTCTGGACCCGAGGGTTGTTGTGGATACTGAGTCAGGTATTTAACGTATTCCTGACCCAGTCTCTAGTCATAAGCAAATCTTCCAGATTTCCTACCTCCTGGCCTTACAGCAAGTTGCCACAAAGCAGGCATTTCATTTACTGTGACCTTGTGGAGCCATGCAATTTATAAAACATCACCTGAAGACTGGCTCTTTCATACAACACAACCACATCCCGAGCCAGATAACGTTCTGCCCAATACACAGATAACACAGATTGGATGGAAGAGGTAGCCCTGTCTACAGCATTCCTGATACTGATGGTTATCTGGCATCTCTTCAGCCTGAATTCTTCCTGACCCCTCTCCTCTGCAGGGTAACACAGTCCACAGTACTTTTCCACCAGGAACTGTTCAAGAAGGACTGCTGAAGCCACCCCAGTTAACCCAGACACATAAGTCCCACCAGTATGTTATCTAATGGCATCTGAGATGTCCCCACGAGAGCAAGTGCCATGGATTTTCCCACACACAATGGAGACCAACCATTTGCTGAAGCCAGGATCATAGCTTGGAGCATCTCTGTGTCAAACTGGTTGTTCGGCCAGGCTCCACCTTCCTCTCCATTCTGGGAGCTACGGGAAAAGAAAAGAAACAGCAAGTTACTGCAGTTCCATAAGCAGGCATGTCAGAGAGCACAAGAAGCCAAGGCTGAGGGCTTGTCTACTGGAGGAGAGGAGTTTGCAGGCTTTAAATCCTTCTATTAAATAACACTCAAGAGTCAAAACACTTTCAGAGGTCTCCATCCCTCTCCAGGTTTTTGAATAATAACCACCAATACCAAAAGCACTTGAGGAGGGCTCAGTGGTGCTTCCAGCAACACTTATCTAACTCCTGCGGACTTCAGAGACAGCCAGCACCTCACCACCTCAAAATCCCCGTATGTGCTTTCCCACCAACATAATATGGCAAAAAAATGCTGATCCTAAAGTCCCGGAGCTGCATGCACCCCTGTACAATCAGGTCCTCTGTTCCTTTTGCAGGCCATGTGAATGAATGGCTCTTTCAAGAAATTTCAGGTTACAGCTCTGGTCTGCAGCTTCATTCATGAGACTGCGGGTGAGAAAACCTCACAGCGTGATGGGATTTGGGGTCAGCATGGAGCTGGCCGCCCAGCACCATGAAACCTGCTCCAAAGGGAGTCCAAGAGCAGCCTCCAGCTCTGCAGAGGCGGCAGCAAACAGTCCTGGGGAGGCTGGAGCAACTGGGAGAGGAGAGAGGGGAGGTGGGTTGCCACCTTTGTTCCCTGGGACTGGATGATGTGGAGCTGAGCACCACAGATCTGCCTGGGAAATCTTGGGGGATGCTACCAGGCTTTGATTAAGGAGGATGTGTGAGAGAGGTTACAATTGGCAGTCTGTGCACAGTCTAACAAGCCCTCCTTTCATGTTTGCCAGGTGCCAGCTGTGCTCGGCCACCGCTCACTGGTGGTGGCACTTCCTCTCCAGGCAGGGCTGTGCTCCCAGAGCCCCCCCTGTGCCTCACTGCTTCCAACAGAGAGACCTAAACATGTCAGCACTTTCCTGGATCCTCTTCCTCTGCTCTGACCCTACATGACCACATCATTCAGGCCACCAGTCTCTCCTTTCCCAGCTGAGTGCTCTGATGGCCTTCAGCTCTTGCTGCCCACTGGGATGCCAGGATCTGCCCCTTGGCTGTGCACTGGCTAGCTTGGGATAAGGGCTGCCCTGCTCTTGCAGCTGGAAGATCTCCAGAAGTGAGTTGGGGTGGTTTAGAAGCCCTTCCCCTTGGAGAAAGCTGAGTCCATTTCCTGGGCAAGTGTTCAAACCACCAGGCTGCAAGGCACAGAGATGGCCTCCTCCTCTAGCACCGTGGATCCACTCCTTGCACCCAGGAGCTGCCAGACCCCAAAACCCTACTCAGACCCTGAAACCCTGCTCAGACATGCTCAAGCCACTGAGATCTGCCACTGCTCTGGGGTCTCCTGCTGGCAGCTCTGTGCTTGAATGCTCAACACCCCGCATGCTGTAAATGCCAGTGCAGGCACTGCTGGTGCCAACTCAACACGGCATGCTGGGCAGCAGATGGGCTCCTCACCACCCTGCTGAACATCCCACCGCCTGAGTGCCCCCAACAATTGCACCCGCTGCAGCCCTCACACACAGTACAGGCTCAATATGGCCATTCTGGAAATGGGACAGACCCACAGACACATCCTTGAAAGTTTTATCTGCCATGGCGACCTGCACAGGAAGGACATGGACCTGTTGGAGTGAGTCCAGAGGAGGCCATGAAGATGCTCCAATGGCTGCAGCACCTCTCCTATGAAGGCAGGCTGAGAAAGTTGGGGGTGTTCCACCTGGAGAATAGAAGGCACCAGAGAGACCTTATAGCCCCTTCCGGTCCTTAAAAAGGCTACAGGAGGGATGGGGAGGGACTCTTGATCAGGGAGTGGAGCCATAGGACAAGGGGGAACAGTTTTAAACTGAAAGAGGGGAGATTGAGATGAGATCTCCAGAAGAAATTCTTTGCTGTGAGAGTGGTGAGACCCTGGCCCAGGTTGCCCAGAGAAGCTGTGGCTGCTCCCTCCCTGGAGGTCCCATCCCAGGCTGGATGGGTCTTTGAGCAACCTGGTCTGGTGGGAGGTGTCCCTGCCCAGGGCAGGAAGGGTTGGAACTGGATGATCTTTAAGGTTCCCTTCCAACCTGAACCACTCTGTGATTCTATGACTGTAGCATGGGCAGCTACCGCCCCAGCTGCACCAAAGCTCTACAAGGAGGGAAGCCTTGAATACAGAAGAGCTTCCTCCATCCTCTCTGTGCAAATTTCCTGTGCACAGGAAGAAAAATTGCAGATTCACAGGATGGATGAGGGTGCCTGTGAGCTCTGATCAAGCCCCACACATCCCTGCTCGGTCCCACAGCTTGGTATGGATCCAGTGAATGGTATAAACGTGCAAACTCACTTGGAAATACAAGATCTGTATGTAAGGGAGGCAGTGGGATGCCAAGATCATCTGTCCCTTCCCCTTCTGCACTACTTGGCTGGACCCACTCCTAGCCAGGCACAGAGTTCACTGGTTTATCTGTGGAAGATGCAAACAATCCCTAATGTAGCAGAGGCTGCCCTGGCACAACACTGCCAACAGCACTGCTTCCAAAATACCTGCCGTCTGCAGCTACCCAGGGCATCCCAAAAACTATTTATATCCATCCTCCACGACGCGGGTGGTGGCACAGTTTCAAGAAGGCCAGCAGTGAGGCTTTGCTCGCCTGGCAAATTGATTTCAGGTCTCACATGATGGCTGTTCTGAGACCCCTCAGAGGTGGGTAGCGCTGCCCTGTGCTCGGTGTTGTGCCCATGAGCAGTGTCCAGGCAGTGAGGACAAGGAGGGGGACAGCCCTGGGGCTGCGGTGACCTGTTAATGTCACAAGCAGGGCTGGGAATAGAGTCCCGGGCTAGATCCAATAAAGGACTTAGGAACCTAAACCCCATTTCAAACCACAACCCATTCAGCCACCAGTTAACCCCAGCAGCTCCTGTCCCACCAGCTGGCAGCTGAGGTTCCCAGGTTTTTCAGGGCTGCAGGAAAGCTGGCCAGAAACACCCCGGTGTCTCCCAGTCACTGCTCCTGGCTCTGAGAGCTGCCCCAGCACACTGATGGGATCCGGGAACGGGGAAAGGGAAAGCATAAGGAAGTGCTAAATCCTTTTTTTTTTTTTTTTTAATTGTAATATTCCAGTGGTTTGAACTGTGTTTTGAAATTGGAAGCCCAGGTTCAATTCCCTCTTTGACGTGGCAGCGCCGGCATCACATTTTCCACCTCCCAAAAGACTCCTTCCTCCCCTCCCATCTCTCCTTCAGGCAACGGGCTGCACTGGACAGAAGCTCCTCCTGTCAAAGCCGTGCCTCTGTGACCTAGGACAGTGGGAATGCATGGAAGGAAGGACTCACTCTACAGTCAGGGCACTCAGCTGGGAGGTAGCACCAGGACCCCCAACCTCACTGAGTTCCCTAACCAGGTCATCCTCACTCTCCACCTCAATGACCCTTGGCCCCACGGCTGCAGGGAGGCACAATCAGGAAAGCCGGTCACCACCAAGCACTGGAATTGCCCAGGGCTGAGGGAAGAAGGGCCCTGCAGCCCGGAAGGGGGTTGAGTGACACAGTCCAACCCCTCCAGTGCATGGCACAAGAGGAGTGGCTGTACCAAGAAACGCGTGCCTCTCGTTCAGGTTTGACCACGTTTTAGAGGTGTGCGCCCCCAGGGAAAGGTGACCCTGCATCACCAGTGAGCAGAGAGGGGTTCAGCCCCAGAGGATGGTGAGATGGGCAGTGTTTCAGACCTTTCTCCTTTCTTCTCGTCTTGGAGACGGAGTGAACATACGTGAATTCACGTGGTGGACTTCACTGGCCCCAGCGTTACAGCTATGACCCAGCATCAGGGGGACAGCCAAAGCCCTACATGCCCTTAATGCCCTTTGGGATCATGAAATCACAGACTGATTCAGCTGGAGAGGTACATGAAGCACCCAACCAACAAAAGCTGGAAGGTCTCTGGTCCAAGACCCCACTCCAAACAGGGCCAAGCTTTCAGCTAGATCCAGCTTTATATTAGATGCTTGAGGCTCTGAGCAGCCACATTTTGAGTATGAAATTTCTCTGTCTCTCTGGCTTCCTCTACCAGTGTTTGACCGCCCTTGGGTGAAAAATGTTTCCTAACGTCTACTCCAAATTTGGCTTGTTGCAACACGTGCCCATTGACCCTTATCCTTTTACTGTGCATCTCTGAAGATAGCAAGAAGACCCTTCTCTTAGCTCTCATGCCTCCAAGCTGAAGGAGTCTCCCAGACTCTTCTCTCCTGTCACGGGCTCCAGACCTCTCATCATTTTGGTGGCTCCCATATGGCCAAGTCTTTGTTGCAGTTGCAAGCCCACAACTGGGCACAGACCTCCAGGCGTAGTCCCACTAAGTGCCGAATCGAGGGCAACCATCTATTCTCTTGATCTGCTGTCTACAATCTTACCAGTAAAACCCAGTATACAGTCAGTCTCCACCACAGCAAGGGTGTACTGGTGATTCGTGTTCAACCTGGTGGCCCCCAGGTCCTTTTCTGCAAACATACTGCACCCAGTGTTCCCAAATTTTCCACAAACAGGCTCAAAGTTGTGTACCTGCTCCCCCTGATGCCACACATAAAAGCTATTTTAGAAATGCCTTAGGGTTGCAAAAAAATGGTATTGAGCTCACTTCTCTAAGTAGGAAATTCAAGTCCCTCAATTACTTGCAGTGCAATCATCCAGAATTCAAAGGCACAGGAAAAAAAAAACCCAACAAAAAACAAGTGCTGTAATCTGAAAATACCCAAAAATAACTTCTTGCATTGGAAAAAAGGCACACAGCTGATGACCAGATCTGGCTGTCTTCCATGGCTATAGGATGGAATTGTGATTCAGAGCCATGAATCACTGATCCATCAGCGAGCAGCCTGCCCTGCCCTGCTCCCCCTGCCTGGAGCGGGCAGACCCCTGTGCCCCGCCTCACAGCCTTGCTCCCCGCTTGGCTGCAGCCTTGGGCGCTGCTGCAGGGAGCCTGCCCGGAATGGGAGGGCTGGTTCCTATGGAAATGATTCCAAGGACTTGCTGTTTTTAATACAAATGCCATCGACTCAATAGGTTTTGGGTTTTGTCTAAAAACCCATCCCCCCACAGGACAGATTTAATTTTTTTTTTTCTCCGTTCAATTCTACTCCATACTTCAAAGCTCAGAAAAGAGCTGGCTTTCATTTCCAGGAATGTTTCCAACGCAGCTAGGACTGGAGGGAAGGAAGCAAGCCTACGTTTGAGACAAACCCAGGGATGCAGCGTCTGAGAGGGCTCAGGGCACGGTGGACACAGAGCATGGGACAGGGACTGTGCCAGAGGAGGCAGGAACAGCCAGTGCACGACCCGCAAACGCCTTCATTAACCCTGGCTACATGGGCATCAGGGAATGCCGAAACGAAAGGCTTGTCCTGCAGCCTTGACACAGCCCCACTGCATGCTGCATTGTGAGGCTGCCCCATTGCCCAGGGCTCCCCCAAGCATCTGCCTGAGCAGCGCAGGGTGCAGCTGGGGGTTTTAGAACCAGCTATTTTGTGGCACCCCCAGCCACCACATCCCTTTTTATCTTCCACTTCAAACACAGAATTATTCATTTCCTTGCTGGGTTGCTATGGAGCTCGTCGCTATGGCAGCCGAGGCCCTTGCAAACATTTATTTGCACAACTGCCCGGTGGATTCCTGAAAAATTGTTTTCCTCGCTCTGCAGCTGGAAACACAAGCCGTAGCAGATTATTCGTGCCAGAGTGGTGCAGTCAGAGCCCCAGGGGCTGGAGAGGACAGCTCAGCACCCCAAAGATAAGAACCCTGCACCTTGGGGTTGCCTGGCAGGGCTGTGGGCAGCGCTTGGCCTGGGGATTTTCCCAGGACACCCTCAGCATCCTCCCTCCTCTCTCATTTGGGACTTCCCGGCTCCTACGGTACTGGGCCCCCCAGCCAGCACTACTCCCACCCCACAACCAGGCTGCTCCAAGGCTTCCCCACTCTCGCAAGGAGAGTGTGACTGGGGTTTGTTTCTCTTCTCAGTCTCTTCCCCTTTCACTCCTGTTTGCTCCTCACCTCTGGCTGCTGCTCCCACCCTCCCATCACCTCCACCAGCCGCCTGGTTGGGGCAGCACTCTGACCCCCACTTCCTACCCAGCCCCTAGGACCAGGGAGTATTCTTCAAGCCCATTCCTCCAGCCCCATTCCCAGGCAGCCCCTGGTCCCCCCAGGCTGATCCTGTGCCTAATTCCCCCTGCACTGCTGTTTCCTCTCTCCCAGTTTCCTCCAAGCCCTCCCCACCCACACCCCCCCGCCACCTCCTACACACAGCTCCAGACAGAGGCAGCAGCAGAAGTAAAATCTCAGCCTGTGCGTTTCTCAGCTGGCAAAGTGTCAAGCAAAAGGGAACAGATCCGTCACAGATGGTGCTGAGTCTCCGCCACGCTCAAGGGGTGCTGGGGACACAGCCCCATGGCTGGAGATACAGCCCCAGGGCCACCATCCCTCTGCCTCACCACCCACGCCAGCCTCCCACAGCCCACCACCCCCTCGCCTCCCCCCCAGCCTCTGAAAAAAATTGAACCAACTCCAAAATTGCCACAATTTCCTGCCTTTCTCCCTCCCTTAACAGAGGATGCTGCTGGCCCTTCCCCCACACTCCCCCAGCTCCACACATTCTCTGCCGCTTCTGTAATGCAATTAGAAGTGCTGGAGAGGACCTGGATGAGGCCCAGCTTTACGATCATGACTTTGCAAAGATGGGATTGAAAAATGTTACCAGGCAAACAGGGGGGGACATTTGCAGCCTCCCAAAGTACCAGTGAGTTGTTACTTCCAGCCAGTGGAGCTGTTGGGATGCTGCTCTGCCAGGCTGAGGCAGAACAAAAGGCCACAATGTGCTTAAAAGGGGGACCAGAGGCAGTGTCCCCCGCTCCCAGGGACTCTTCCAGCCCTCCTGGATGAGCCAGAGCTGAGATCAGTATTATTTCACCCAGCCCATCCTGCCGCCATCCAAACACGCAGGGAAAGATATTTTGAGAAATTCTTTGGAAAGGTTATTGTGCCTATTTGTCAGATCCCTGCACCCCTGCAGCCGGCCGTGGCATGTGCTCAGCTGTGCAGGAAGCAGATGGAGACAGAAAAATTAAACAAATACACGTAGCACCTGCTAAATTACCTAAAATAGCATTTCTATACATAACACTGTGATGATGACACTACAATATTCTGGGGGCTTTCCAGAATGAGAAGTGTGTCCCATCGCTAGGATATTTCCCTTTTTTCCATAAAAGACTTCCCAGATTTTGTCCCACCTGGCAGGATCCCAGAGGCTGAGACTTCAAGGGCCATCACAAATGCAGATAAAGAGATTTTTGGCCCAGGATGGTCAATAAGAGAAGGAAACATTCAGCTGAAGAGGGCTATGTGACCTAGAAAAATGGCTGGCTGAATACAGAATCTCCTGAAATATGGGCTGTTAATAGACAAAAGGGTGAACCCTACAAGCAGGAGTGCTCACAGGCATTGTGCACAGCACAGAGGACCAGCTCTGTGCTCTCCTAGCTGTGGAAGGGGAGGTGGGGTGGGACCAGGACACATCACTACAAAACCTTCAGCTTCCAGTCCCAGGACCAGCCCAGCTCCCCAGGAAGCAGGAAAAGTGAGCAGTTACCCAGGGACAACTCCTGCTCCCAGCGTCAAAACAGCTCCTGCCCATCCCAGCACCTCAAATCCACTCCAAAAATTGCACCATGGGGCTGCAGCCCATGCTCAGAGCAAATCTAGGCTCTGAGCAGCCTCGTAATGCATTAAAGCATTGATGGTTTGTGTTTGATAGGAAACACCAGTCATAGAATCATAGAATCACTTAGGTTGGAAAAGACCTTTAAGATCATCAAGTCCAACCATAAACCTAACACTGCCAGGTCCACCACTAACCCGTGTCCCTCAGCACTGCATCTACACGTCTTTTAAATACCTCCAGGGATGGCGACTCTACCACTTCCTCGGACAGCCTCTTAAAATGGTTGATAACGCTTTCGGGGACAAAATTTTTCTTAATATCCACCCTAAACCTCCCCTGGCACAACTTGAGGCCATTTCCTCTTGTTCTATCACCTGTTACTTGGGAGAAGAGACCCACCTCCCCGGCTACGCTCTCCTTTCAGGGAGTTGTAGAGAGCGAGAAGGTCTCCCCTCAGCCTCCTTTTCTCCAGGTTGAACATCCCCAGCTCCCTCAGCCCCTCCTCATAAGGCTTGTGCTCCAGACTCCTCACCAGCTTCATTGCCCTTCTTTGGACACACTCAAGCACCTCAAAGATGTGAGCCTCTGAGTGGCTTTCAACCTTTTCTGTTTCAAGACCCACCAGGGCAACACCAAATCTGTCAGATGCAACCATCTGGCCCTTGCTGGGCTCCCATGGTTTCCTCCAAGGTGTTTGCTGAGCAAAAACCACACAAACAGGCTGGGGGCTGCTCTGGGATGCATCATTGGGCATGAACAACCACCTCAAACACTCCCCAAAAAGGTGACTTCTCTCCAAGGCTCCCCAGGACCTGGCAGAAGCTCTACAGCCCCAGAGGCCTAGTTCAGGGGGAAACTCCTCCTTCAGAGCAGAGCCCCTTTAACTAGCACAGCTCCTCCTTCACTCAGGGGTCTGCAGCCCACATCAAAGCACAGCGGCTCTCAACCTTAGGCGAGCACTGTGTCACTTAGATTATGACTGTTCCTGCAAAGCAATGACTCCAAAGGGATCTCCAGAGGGTTCTTTGATTTTTCAGGCTGCCAGGCTCTGCTCGCACCTTCCCAAGGCCCCAGGGTGGCAGCTCAAAGCAGCTCCATACTCTGCATGCTGCAGGAGCCCTGGAGGAATCACTCAATACTCAAGCATCTGCAGAGGCAGATGAATGCACATAAGAAGAAGTCCAAAGACTGTTACCCTTCTTCTGATTCACCTGCAAAACATGGGGAACCCGAACTGGCAACGCAAGGTTGGCTACAACCCTGGAGTGCATTTGGGTTGGAAACTTGAGGATTACAACTATTTCCTAAACTTCCCAAGGCAGCAGTTATTTCTGCTGCTGCTTTTGCCCCTGTCAATGAGAAGCTGAGGGTGGGAATCCTGTGCAGCCCAGAAGGGCCAGCAGTTGCTCCCAGGGCTCCTGGCCTTCTCCAGGAACCATGGTGCCACCAGCTGCGGTGCATGTCCCACGAGCTGCACGTTCTCCAGGTGACACTGTCCTGAAAACTGTCTCCTTTTCTCTTTTTCAACCTGTTTCTGCCCACACTGCCCATCTGCTCATTCAATGACCCCCAGCTTCTGGAAGCTGTTGAGTGGTTTCAACCAGATCTGGTGGCCAGGTGGAAGTTTCTGATATGCTACTCTTCTATTGCTTGCATGAAAATCAACACAGAAAGACCCTCATGATGTCTCCTGCTAGGGAAAGGCTCAGTTGCCAGCCATCATTTGTCCACTAGTTCGTCTGTCACTGCCCATCGTCACACGGGTGGCTGGAAATTACAAAAGCTGTTCTGATGCTGGTTCCACAGCCTGGGATGCCATGTGGGATGACAGTGGTGCTGGGTAGGGGCTCAGGAGAAAGCAGGAGGCTGGAGATATGGTGGGGAACAGAGAAAAGGAGCATAGGGAGTGTTTACCCAGACATCTCCACTGGTCCAGGGGTGTGTGTGCTTTATAGCACTTGATGTTGTATCCACTATAACCTTACACAAACTTGCAATGTAAATTCCTGCAGGATTACAACAACCGTAGACACCCCTGCGTCTGCTGGGTTAGCAAGTGATTTATTTTAGGAAGGACATGCTAAAGCCTGCATTTGTGGCCAGTTGTCTTTCTGCTGTGTACCCACCCCCATGCTGCGTAAACCCATGAGTGTCCTCTGCTTCTGTCCTCCGCTTCTGTCCTCCAGCCCCCATTGCTGCGTGCTCTGGAATGTCCCACCCAGGTACCTACATACAGTGTGCCCTTGGCAGGAGCTTGTCACAGAATCACAGAATGTGAGGGGTTGGAAGGGACATCTGGAGATCATCCAGTCCAACCCCCAGCCACATCAGGGTCAACCAGAGCAGGTTGCACAGGATTGTGTCCAGGTTTTGAGTGTCTCCAGAGACAGAGACTCCACCACCTCTCTGGGCAGCCTGTTCCAGGGCTCTGCCACCCTCACAGGAAAGAAGTTCCTCCTCATGTTTAGATGGAACTTCCTGTGTTCAATTTTGTGCCCATTACCTCTTGTCCTGTCACTGGGCACCACTGAAAAAAGACTGGCCCCATCCTCCTGACACCCACCCTTTATGTCCTGCTACAGTGGGTTGCTGCTGTCACGTGGGACCTCCTGACTACCCCAAACACACACCAGAAGTCCCTCAAGATGCAGCCACCCTTTGGCAGTACCTGCATGCTCTGAACACCAAGAACACTCCTGAGAACATTTAAGGATTATCTTTGGAACATCCTTTTACCCCTCCTCATCCCCCATCATGCACAGGCCGGCTGCCATTAGTCCTGCAAGCCCAACTCTTGGAGCTCTAGTGTGAAAACAAAACAAAGAAGGAAAAAACCCTCCTTTCCTTCATAGGCCTCCTGTGGGCAGAAGACCACAGAATCTCTACTGTCAGCCCCAGATCCCTTCTGCTGCACTCTCCTTCCTCCCCCTGCACAACCTGGGGGACAATGGCCAGGTTCAGGCAGGGCTGCTGTGATGCGGTTTAATGGGTGAGTGAAGCAAACATCACTATTGGCCATGTTCAACGTCGGAGGGGGAGCCTGGCTTGCAACCAGTTGGAAACCAGTAACACAGGGAGACTAAGGCTTAGTGAAAATAAATGGGGGGGCGAGGTGTGAAATAGCACTCTATATCTTCTTTGCATGCTTTGCTCTCCCCTCCCCCGGAGTTACCAGTGATTCTCATGCTGCTCCCCACCTCCTTGTGAGTCCCCCGCCACAGTCCCTGGGGTGTCTACTGACTGGGATTTCCTTATAGCCCACCCACACAGCCTAAGAGTGTCCTCACTCCTCCCACAAGCTGCCCAGGACACACCAGCTCTTCCCATCCTGGGATGTCTCACCCTCCCATGTCTACCTGTGAGCAATGTAGAACCCTCCCCACTCCTCCAGGAGGGAAATCCTGACTTGAGCCTGGTGTTTTCCTGAATTAACCACCACACTGAGATCAAAACAAAGAGCTGCCAGCCAGGCAAGTATCGTGAATGTGCAGGGCACAAGCCTGGTCCCTGTCCCTTTGGTGACTAGTGAAAAAGCAGCAAGAGGGGTCCCTGGTACTAGTCCCAGTCCCTGTGTTCTCCCCTTTACTCCACCCACCCAGAGAAACCCTATGGTGACAATCCCACAGGGATCCTCTGACGGACTGTACATTGGACAATTCATTGCTGTAATCTCCACTACAGCCACTGATCTGATTTGTCTAGGAATGGCATCTGCTGCTGGGTATCATTCTCGATTTAAATTTGCCCAGAGACAGCACGGGTGCCTTTTTGTTGTTGTTGTTGTTGGTTTTTTTTCTTTTTTGAAAACAAAATACAAACATCATTAAATGAATTAATCTATCCTCCTGTTTTTCCCAAATAAGATTAATCGAGAATCGCTCTACTCAAGTCTGAGTCCCTACCATATTTTTAAAGGATATTGTCTCAGCTCTTATTTCCTGAGCATGTGCACCAGAGCTCTCCTGTGCTTCAGAACAAAGAACAAATTGTCTTTGTTGTCCCGTGACAGCACTCTGAATGCAGCGATGTACAAGACCAAGAGATGGTCCCTGCCTTATTGAGCTTACCCCGAGTTTTTCCTGGTCCTCGGAGATGTGGGACTTGTTTCAGTGGACAGGGCTACACTGAGAAAAGACAGGATTGTTCCCTTCTCCAACTGGATGAAGACAGCAAAGGGTTTAAGCCTGCTTTCTGGCTTTGGGTCCATTCCAGATTGCCTCCAGGAGCCATTCAAACCTAAGCTGTCTTGTCTTTATTGCTATTTAATTTGGGTCAGACAAATGCAGTTAAGAGCACATCCCTTCTTTTTCTTTTCAGCTAAGAGGTGGCCTGTGCTCACCAAGCACCAAGCAGAGCCCTGCAGTTCAGAAAGCTCACGGTGCTGGAGAGGTTCTCCTGGCATCAGGAGATAGTGGTACATGAGCAAACATTGGAAAGAGTAACCATGGGCAGAACTCAAGCAACTGTCCTTGCACCCTCTTTAATACCTGTACTACCAACCGGCACCCAGGGAATTCACACACCAGACACCGAAAAGCTGGGGAGAGCATGGTAAGAGCACAATGGGGAGCAGACTGCTCTCCAGGATTTGTCTGCTTAATCACCAGAGAGATGTCAGGCCTGGGCACTCAACATATGGCAGCACTTTCTATTTCCATCCTTTACTATTGTAACATCAGTTTAGAATAATAACATCTCCCTTGATTTAACTCAAAGCAAGATTAAAAGAAAGAGAGGGGAAAAAAAATCAGCAAGAGTTGTTTCATTGTAAATGTGAAATCTGCACACAGGCAGGTGGGAAAAACCAACAGGAATTAAAATCAACTGAGTTATTACGGCACCAGCCCATGCTCGGGCAAAGACCCTCTCCAAACCTGCATCCATCACAGGCTATAGAAACTCCTGCCACAACAGGCACTAACATGAGCCACTGGTGGCTGTTTCTGAGACTATCATGGGAACCCATGTCCCACAGACCATCAGGAGTAGCACCACAACTTGTGCACCAGAACCAGCATGTGGTGCTCCATCAGCTCCCTCCTGAATGAGTCTGAGGCTGCCTGTTCTCCCGCCCTCTCTCTTCCCATGCCATGTGCTGCTGCTCCAACTTAGGGGAAGTGGATGGAGCTTATAAACAGTTTCAGGCTGGGGACTGGGGTGAGGGTCACTGTCCCATGACCTAAGAAAAGGTTCCTGTCACTGAGTTAAGGAGGGCTGCAGTGCCTTCTTCAAGGCTCTGTGCCTTGAAGAGCTCCAGCATGATGCTAGAAGAGGGAGCGATAGAGCTTGCTCTGATGGGGCTCATTTACTCAGTTCCTGTAGCAAAACTATTACAGCTGCTCTGGTGCGCTTATGCATTAAGATGACTTTCCAGTTAATTGTCATTTGAACTAGAGCGTAAACAGTTAGAAAGATTTTTCTTGATTAAAATGTTGTCGGTGATGGGGAATTCAACAGAGCTCTGACAAACCTGTCCCAGCAATAGCCTTGCTGTTGAAGTCCACGGCTGTTTTCTAGTGGGAATGCTTTATACATTTTACATCAAACCCTCATTCCATTTTGCCTTCGTCAGCTAGAAGAGCTGAGTAACAAAGTTTAATTGCTACAACAAGTTAGCTATAATAGTCTCTTAATTTTCTGTTAAGCTAAATTATGGAACCAGGCCCAGGGAAAGACTCAGACACAGCCTATAGATGTTTAATTGCAAACTCCAACACTGAAATCCAGGACCTGATGCTCCCTGTGGCACTGTTTAAACCTTCATGGGAGCTGCCCAAGTGGCCGCCAGGAACGACACAGCACAGAGGCATGAAATTCTCTTTTTTCCGCAGAGATACAGAGCCTGACCCAGCCAGCCAAGGAAGGACATCATCCAAATTTTCTCCTGGTTGCTCCATGTGTATAATCCATGGGCACACCCCACGAGACATAACCTTTTCACATACAGATTACCCCAGAGCCAGTTTCCTCATACACAATAAGCTCTGGTTGGGGTATTCACAGAGGAAGGCGGACTCCCAGTTTAAATCCTTTCTTACCCTGATGGTACTCAAGGAATTTTACCCTCTGGAGACAACCCCTGCCTGTGAACCAGGAAGAAAGATGGGAGAGGCATGTGGCACCTGCTCAACATAACCTTGTTGACACTTTCTCACTGTGTGCCAACAAAAGCAAACTTTGTTGGGTCAGAGGCAAGAGGGCATGTGGTCAAAAGAGGGGTACCCACTTGGGAAGCAGGTCTCTGCTCTGCTGCCAGGGCTTCTTATATTTTTGGTATCATGCGTAAATTGGCAAAAATTCAGCCATGGTTTTGAGAACAAGACCAGACCTCAGGAAAGACCTTCTTTCTGTGAGGCTCCTGACTCATTAGTTTTAATTTCTTCTTCCTTAGCCTCCCTCTGTCCCATTGCTCAGCTCCAGCAGGAAGTGTGCAAAGGGTTCCTCACCTGGATGAACCACCCCGTGTTGGTGATGGCACTTCCTGAGGAATGCAAGAAAGGTTCCAAACTTCCCAACAAATGGCATTGGATCTGGGGCTCCCAACCCTGGTTCAGCCAAACTAGCCCACAGAGGAAAGCACATACAGTGGCATTTCATGAGGTACCTGCTCCTGCTGAGTTAGATATGACTGGGACACATTTCTCTAGAGGAGCCTTTGGGGACCTGGGGCTTAACTGCTCAACTTCTGGTTGCCATGGGGGCTCACACTAGGTGGTCAAGCCAGAGCAGGCAACACAATTCAGCAGGACAGAGCTCAAGGTTCCGTGGCTGGGAAAGGGGCTCACACAGTGGTTTCCAGTGGCCTCCATGCAGGGGGAAGAATCAAGATTTGGGACTCAGAATCTAGTCTAAATGCTCAAAATTTGCCTGAGAGAAAAAGCCTTTCTCTGTGAAGCATGTTTTCCAGTCCTTTAACTATCTCACAACTTCACCCGGAACTCCCCCACCATTCCTGACTGTCCTCCTTGAGCTGCAGACACCAAAACCAGGCACACCATTGGAAATAACAACTGTCACATCACCATCAAGCAGAGCTGACACAGAAACAGCCCCATTTCTGACTCTTTGGCTGAACAATTCTACCAATGACAGGGAACACCCATCCTCAGAGATTCCAATTATGGACTTTACAGCACTGAAATTGGCACACAAAGGAAAGAAACCTTCACCGGACACATAAATAGAGAAAGATGCACTTACCCACTCGTTCCAGGTCTCTGGGTCTGAGAGAAGCGCCAGTCTGTGTTAGGCTGAGCTTGCTGCAGAGAAAACAGAAGAGTTTTAATACTTCCATTCTTGCCTTTGAAAATGAAAGCGAACTGATCCAGGATTATTTCAGTCTGGAATATCAGCGTGTTCTTTCCAAGTAAAGAAAATCAATTAGAACAAAAAGAAAGATTCCCCCCTCTTTCCTGAGTATTTCTGAACCAGCATGAATACTGAAATGCATGACAAAAACCATTCAGTGAATAATCTTCCAAAGCAGCTCAGGAAACCAGGCTGTGAAAGAAATGAAGCATGAAATAAACTGATAAGGGCATCAATTCAGCAGGAGCAGTGGTACCAAAGTAATGAGCTTGGAGGAGTGAGGGGGTGGGGGTGGCAGAGTTAATTGATACTGAGAAAGATGCTTTTAATGCCAGAAGGTAAAATGATAACAAACCTTCCTAATCTGTCCTCCTTCTGTCCTGAAAAAGGCCTGCCCTGAGATCTTGATTTCACACACTGTATTTGAATGACTTTTCCTAGATGCTGTGGTCCCGGACCACTACAATATTTTTCTGTCCGCAGAGAAAAGAATAAACTTCCGACGGCGAAAGAAAAAAAAGCATTATTTGTTTAGGAGACACAATAAACTTCAGACACAGCAGCACACTTTGTAACTTCATTAGCAAGCCCCCGTATCACTTTCTGCCTGTGTTATTTTACCATCAGACAATGGACAGTCTGTAAATGAGGAAGGACATGAAGCAGGCTTGTATATTCCTGTTTGAATCACGCCTTTGTGAAAGGCACTAAATAGCAGAACTGTTTTCTCTTTGGAAGACACATACTTCCGAAAATCATAAGCTTCTTAATTAAGTCCAGAGTGATAACATACTACCTGGAAAGGACAACATTTCTCTCAGTTACCTTAAGAATCAGCAGTTCATAGTCTGTACAGCGGAACATCAATTTTATAGGATTATTCTGCTTGTGCATGCAATTATTAAGGAAAAGTGAAGACGGATACAGCTGACCTAGATTTTTATTTAGTAGATGTGATTTCACTAATTTCTCCACAGCTTTGATGATTCTCATGAAAGAATATATTAGAATAAATTACTCCCCTAAAATAGAGTACCCACTGCTACCCATGCTGAATGCAAATTAAGCTGTTTAAACACTTGCCCTCCAGATTTCAGATACACATTTTTGCACACGCTGACACACAGTCCTGCTCCAGATAAGCCCTTCCCAATCTATATTTTGAATTGCTGTTGTAATTACCACTTTCAAATTTAGGACAGGCATTTATGGACAAAATTACTTTCCTTTTTATATCCCTAAGTTATAAAAGCTACAGTTAAATGCAGTCACCTACATCCATATTTAGGTATCTGAATACAAGTGGCTAAAGTTTTCAAAGCATGCCGCTGCCTAGGTCTCTGCAAGCCCAAGGGCACATAAGGTCACAGGGATCTTTGTGAAAAATGTCGCTACGTTCAGCACTAAACACTGAATTCAGCCCGTCATTGGAAACAACCACACTGGAAAACAATCCCTTGCCAGGACACAATCAGTAATTAATAACACTGGGGGAGCCAAGAAATCAGTAATTTCTACAATGCACCTCTAAAACAAAAGAAACACCGACAAACTTTGCTTTCAGATAACCTCCTCCCGCGTCGTGGTTCATATGCCATGCAGAATAAAGGGGTTAAACAGAATCCAGAAAGTTAAGCACCCAAAAAAAATGTTCCTGACCATGGTAAGGATCACTTTAAAAAGAAAAGAATACGAACAGGGCCAAAGAAAAACTCTCCACTTCTACAAACACATAGTCTTTGATTTTACAGTGATGTCCAGCCCCTTCCCCCATCTACATCAAGCCAAGCCAAAGCTTTCACCTGCCGCCTCCCAGGAGGTGACAGTGACATACATTCCCTCAAGCCACCTTCTTAGGTAGAAGGACAGCCAGAGAACAGCCAGCTAGCCTGGATATTACGGACCACTGCGCTCAGTAGACAGGACAGTAAGAAAGACCCATCTCTTACCCCATCGCAGGGACTCGCTAAGGTGCTGGTCACCTGCTCATAGGCAGCCACGGTCTCCGCAGTGCTAGAATGGCTGAAAGGTTTTACAAAGAGGAAATCACTCTGGTCAGACATGGGCGAGAAACAAGAGGCATAATTCTGTGCCTGGGAGGTCAAGCCCGCTCCTCCCACATCCAGGTACTTGATGAAGCCATCTGGCTTCATCTGCCCGCGGAAATGGGAGGCAGGCTTGCGGCCAGTCCCTCGGCAGCAACCCACGAAGGTCCAGCTGGCAGTGCCAGCTTTGAGACACCGGGCAGCCACAACAGCAAACATTACGCAGGACACAAGGGAAATGGACACCAGGGAGATGATGAGGTAAAGTGTTAAGTTGGTGTCCGTGGGAGAAGATTTGGGGAGGTCCAAGGACTTGGAGAAGTCCTGCACGCTGTTTTCCTCTGGAGAAATAACCAATACCACTGAGGCCGAGAGGGATGGTGTCCCATTGTCCCTCACTTCGACCACCAGCCTGTGGGGATCATCTGACTCCCTGAGAGCCTGTGCAACCCTTATCTCTCCAGAGCGGCGTTCCACTTGGAAGGGCAGAGCCTCAGCAGCCTCCTGCAGCTGGTAGGAGAGCCAGGCATTATGGCCACTATCAGCATCAACGGCTACAATTTTGGTGACCAGATAGCCGGGTTCTGCCAAGGCAGGGACGGTTTGGTGGAAGGCAGAGCCCTTGGGAACGGATGGATAGACAATGGTGGGAGCATTGTCATTCTCATCCAAGACGAACACATGGACCACAGAAGTACTACTCAGTGCAGGAGACCCAGCATCCTTCACCTCTACAGGCACCTGGAACACCTTATCCTGCTCATAGTCCAGAGCTCTCACAGTGTAGATGGTTCCATTGTCCTGGTCTATGCGGAAGTAGGTCGAGATAGGTACATCCTGCATCCCATTGTGCAGGATGGAGTAAGAGAGCTTGGCGTTGCTACCCTCATCAGGATCAGATGCTGACACTGAAAAAACAGAAGTTCCAGGAAGGGCATTTTCCTGAATATGAGCTGTATCAAAAGGGCTGGAGAAATTTGGTGCATTATCATTCACATCGGCAATTCGGAGGTAAAAGGTTTTTTGTGTGGTCCTCTGTGGGGACCCTGAATCCACAGCCCTCACCGTGATGTTGTATCCACTGGCCTTCTCCCGATCAAGGGGACCATTTGTGACCAGCGAGAAATGCTCTTTAAAAGATGACACCAGTTTAAATGGGAGCTCCTTCGCTATCTGCAGACGGACCTGCCCATTGTCACCAGAATCGTTGTCCTTCACACCAATGAGGGCAATCACAGTGCCCGGGGTCGCGTCCTCCAGCACTGGGCTGGAAAGAGAGGTCAGCACAATCTCTGGGCTGTTATCGTTGATATCGATTAATTCCACTCGCAGGTGACAGTGTCCTTCCATGGCTGGGGATCCCTTGTCCCTGGCTCGAACCGCAATCTCATAAGCACTGGATTCCTCATAATCCAGCAGGCCTTTAGTTCTGATCTCCCCTGTCTGGGGGTCTAAGGAGAACAGCTTGGTGAATTTACCAGGTGAGTTATTGCTAATTTTGAAAGAATATTCCACGTCCCCGTTGGGACCTTCATCCAGGTCGGTGACATTCAGCTTGGTGACCAGAGTGCCCACTGGCACGTTCTCCTCCAGATATACCTTGGATATGGGTGGGTCGCAGACAGGAGGGTTGTCATTGGCATCCAGGACATGGATGGTAACCTTGGCAGTGCCAGATTTCACCGGATTCCCTCCATCCAGGGCTGTCAGTGTAAGGTGATGAACAGCCACTTTCTCTCTATCCAATGCTTTTTCAAGTACGATCTCGGGCATTTTAACCCCATCTCCTCTCACATTTATACTCAGGGCAAAATGCTGACTGGGGCTGAGCTCGTAAGTGGAGATGGAGTTGGAGCCCATATCCGGGTCTTCTGCTACCTCCAAGGGTAGCCGAGTCCCAGGGTTGGCTACCTCAGTGATCTCCAAGACCACCTCTGGCTTGGGGAATTGGGGCGCGTTGTCATTCACGTCGAGGATGTCCACCTCAACACGGTGGAGCTGGAGGGGATTCTCCATGACGAGCTGAAGGTGCAGGGAGCACGTGGGGCTCTGCCCACACAGTGACTCCCGGTCCAGCCTGCTATCGAGGAGCAGCACGCCTGCTGCCAGGTCCACCTGGAAGTGCCGCTGCCCACCCTCGCTCACCAGGCGCAGGTTGCGGGCAGCCAGGCTCCGCACCTCCACCCCCAGATCCTTGGCCAGGTCGCCCACCGAGGAGCCCGGCTCTCGGTCCTCGGGCACGGAGTAACGGAGCTGGGCGCCGCCGGGAGCCGGCAGGGAGCAGAAGGCTGCGAGCAGCAGCGGGAGCTGCCATGGCAAACTCCGTTCCCCGAGCATCCCGTGCCGCGTGTGCGAGCGGAGCAGCGCGGAGCGGCGCGGAGCAGCGGCGGCGGCTCCGCGCAGCCTCCCCCGCCT
>JAOXNO010000052.1:30620459-30633494 GCA_028565335.1 Limnodromus scolopaceus | reverse complement strand
CCCCCCCGCCGGTGCTCCGCGCAGCCGTCTCGCCATTGGCTCCCAGCTCCTTCCTGCTCCTCCAATCGCCGCTCTCCTTTCCCAGGACAGCAACACCGGCGCCAATCGCGACCCGCCGGCGGTTGCCGCCAACCTGCCCGGCCGCTTCCCCGAGCGACAGCGGCCGCCCCCGCGCCCCCCTCACCGCGGCGGGGGATCAAGGGGGGACACCGGAGGGAAAGGAGCGGTCCGGCCGCCCGGCCAGCCCCTCGCCAGTACCTCCTTCCCCCTGCCCCATGGCTCTCACCTGGCCAGGGTCCCGCAGCGTACCGGTAGCGGAGAGGAAAGCCCCGGTTTCCCGCGGTAGGGTGGCGGGGGGCGGGCAAGGCCGCAGGAAGGTGAAGTCACTGCGTTCGGAGCCGGGGGAGAAGCAGGTGCTGTAGCACTGGGACTGGGAGTCAGTGGGTCGCAGGGTGACCTCCATGTACTTAAGGGTGCCATCGGAGCTGAGCTGGAGCTTGGGGCTGGAGTGCTTGAAGAAGTCCCGGGAGGGCGACTCGCTAAGCCAGCAGCAGCAGCAGGGCGAGGCGGCTGCACGGCCTCTGCGCCGGAGGCACCGGGCAGCCAGGACGGTGACGGTGGCAAGTGCCACGGTGCTAACGGCTGCCAGCGCAATGATCAGGTAGAGGGTCAGGTCTGGCTTCTCCTTGGCACCAGCCAGGAAATCCCGAGGCTTGTAGCTCTCCTCCAGGGCCGCCTCCTCCAGGGCCAGGGTGATGGTGACAGTGGTGGAAAGGGGTGGGTCACCATTGTCCGTCACCTGGACAATGAGCTGCTGCAGTGCTGTGTCGGTGTCCTGGAGGGCACGCGCCGTCCACACCTCCCCAGTGTACAGTGACATGTGGAACAAGGAGGGGTCGGTGGACTGTGGCAACAGTCGGTATGAGAGCCAGGCATTGTGCCCAGCATCTGCATCCACTGCTGTCACCTTGGTGACCAGGTATCCCGCTGGGGCAGACAGTGGGACCTTCTGGGGTGCTGGGACGTCAGCATCGCTGGCAGGGTGCAGGATGGTGGGAGGGTGGTCATTCTGGTCCAGCACAAAGATGTAGACAGTAACATTGGCATGGAGTGGGGGGGACCCCGAGTCCCGCACGACCACAGAGACCGGCAGAACCTGCAGCAGCTCAAAGTCAAAGGTGCGCTGAGCATAGAGGTTGCCATTGTCAGGGTTGATGTGGACGAAGGAAGAGGTGGGGGCACCCTGCACTTGGCCACTCTCTATGGAGTAAACAAGTCGGGAATTATCCCCATCGTCAGGGTCTGAGGCAGAGACAGTGCACAGCAGGGAGCCAGGTGGGTTGTTCTCCGGGAGGAAGGCATCGTAGGAGGGCTGCAAGAAGCGTGGGGGGTTGTCATTCACATCAGATATGTTAAGGAGCAGTGTGAGTGTCGTCGTGAGGGTGGGAGACCCACCATCCTGGGCAATCAGCTCCACTATGTACTGTGAGGTGGACTCTCGGTCCAGGCTCTTCCGGGTGACCAGGGAGAAGTGGTTCTGAAGGGACCTGATGGAGAAAGGCACATCGGGAGAGATCTCCAAGCTCACATCCCCATTGGCCCCCGAGTCTCGGTCCCGTACATTAAAGAGCCCCACAACAGTCTCTGGTGGGGTGTCTTCCGGCACCGGGTTCAGGAGGGAGGTGAGCAGCACCTCCGGGGGGTTGTCATTGGCGTCCTCCACTTCCACTTGTAGCACACAGTGGCCCTCCATCTCTGGGACCCCGCCATCATGGGCTCGCACATAGATCTCATAGAAAGGGGATTCCTCAAAGTCCAAGGCTCCACTCACCCGGACCTCGCCACTCCGGGGATCCAAGGCAAAGAGCCTACGGACTGAGTCAGAGGTGTGAACCCCGAAGGAGTACTGCGTCTCCCCATTAGAGCCCTCATCAGGGTCAGACGCATTGAGCCGGAGGAGCAGGGCCCCCACAGGTGTGTTTTCCCGGACTTGCACCTTGTATGTGGCATGGTCAAAGGTGGGCGCATTGTCATTGACATCCAGGACCAGGACCGTTATCTGTGCCGTGCCCGAACGGGCTGGGCTTCCCCCGTCCATGGCCGTCAGCACCAGCTGCAGCTCTGGCTGCTCTTCCCGGTCCAGGGCATGCTCCAGCACCAGCTCCGGGAAGAGTTTGCCATCCTGCTGCTGCTTGACGTCCAGGGAGAAGTGGGAGTTGGGGCTCAGCCGGTAGGAGGCCACGGCATTGGTGCCCACATCGGGGTCCTGCGCGCTCTCCAGGGGGAAGCGTGCAGCCACTGTGGCAGACTCAGCGATGCGCAGGGTGCGATGAGCAGTGGGGAAGCTTGGGGAGTTGTCATTCAGGTCCAGGATCTCCACTTCCAGGCGGAAGAGCTGCAGGGGGTTCTCTGTCACCACCTGCACCGACAGCACGCAGCTGGCAGCTGCTCCGCACAGACGCTCCCGGTCCAGCTGCTGGCTCACCACCAGTGCCCCACTGTCCAGGCGCACGGCGAAGTGGCGCAGGCTCTCCTCTGAGCCCAGGCGCAGCCTGCGACCTGGCAGCTCCTCCACCTTCAAGCCCAGGTCCCGGGCCATGTTCCCCACCACGGTTCCCACCTCTGACTCCTCAACCACCGAGTAGCGGATCTGCCCGGAGACCCAGCCCCAGCCGCAGAGTGAAAACAAACTCAGTACTTGCCATTTCCAGGCGGGTCGCTGGAGGCTGACACTCTCCATGTCTGTGCGTGTCCGGCCCGGGACGCAGCAGGCACTGGAGAGCTGCGAAAAAATCCCTGGGTCTCTCTTCTACGGCTTGGAAAACAGCTCCGGGGCTCCAGCAGGCTGCGGCTCTGACTGTCAGCCTCCAAGCAGAGGGGGTGGACTGGGGGAGGGGAACTGAATCACAGCCCCAGCGCGGAGGTGGAAGGGGGGGGGGAAACCAGATTCCCCCCCCTGCTTCAGATCAGCGCCCAATTGGCCGAGAGCTCCGTCCCCTCTAGGCCAGTGGTGGCTCCCCGGAGGTGCGGGAAGCAGGGGCTGGCATCAGTGGGGCTGCCACCCCCGGCCTCCCCTCTGCCAGCCTGAGTCACTTGCTCCGACAGCTCGCTTCCCGTTCGCAGGGAAACTGCACGTCCTGGCAGCCTGGAAGCTAGGTACAAGCCCTCCCTGTGCTCTCCCCCCTTCCACAATGGTGGCTTCACATCGCGCCCACAGACAAAGGGCAGCTGTCATGAACGCAGGCCAAAGGACTTTTCATGCCCGATGAAAAGGTGCTTGTTAGAGCCCTGAGGTGCCAGGGGCTCTTCTCCCACCCCTTTTCTCCCCCCCAGCTAATGCTTTGGCTGCTGCCTGCTCCCCATAACTGCCTCTATAAGTGAGGCATTACCACCACCAGTACCACTATCAGCCAAGAGACCTTGCACCAAGACACGGATGCCCACCCCTGCCAGCTCCACATAGATGTCAGAAGCAGAAGGTGGAAAAGCAGAGAGTGGTGCACTATTCAAAGCCGGAACACAAATGTTCCCAACACAAACCTGCCTGGATGCCCCTTCCTCACCCTTGGACAAGGAAGGGGGTCAACCTTCACAGCACCCGAGTCATTGCAAACGCACAGAGCAAGCCAACAAGCCCACTAGATCACCACCAGATTGTAACATCAGGTCAGGATGTCAGACTGGGAGGGAGATCCGAGGCTCCTACCTGGCAGACACACATACTAAAATTCTGTGGCAGACACAGCTTTGCAGCCAAGCAATCTCCCGGGGGGGGGCAAAAGCAGGGGTCTCAGCCTCTCCAGTGAGAATCAGAGCAGTCATTTCCCCCTCTCCCTGTCCTACAGGATGGTGGCAAGCAGCAGGGTGTTAGCTCAGTTTATATCCCTGCAGAAGCCTTGTGCAGTCACATCCTGGAGTCCTGTCCCCAGCGCACTCAAAGCCACCCTGACCTCCCTTGGGTGCACACAAGCCCTGGGGGGCTGGGGTCCACAGCAATGCGGCAGGCAGGGGAGCCAGCTCCTGCCTGGGACCCTGCCTGTCCCCACTACCAGGGCACCAAGGGGACCTGGGAGAATAGGTGAGAGAGGTTGGAGGCACCCATGCCCGGCACGGTGGACGGTGGCAGGGACACTATCCTTGTGGGTGAGGACAGAGACAGAGGAGGTGCTGCCGTGAGGGGCTTCCCTCCCCTCTGCAGCCCCCCCCTGCCTATTCCAAGAGCCACGAGGCGGGACCACGCTGCTGCCAGTCAGAGAGAGACGGAGCAAAGAACTTCGTGATTGGTGCAGTCACCGCCTGGTCCCACCTACGACCTGCTCTTGGGGGGAGGAGAAGGTATTCTTAAAGGGACAACGCAGCAAAACGCTGGACAACTGGATTCCACAGCGTCCAGGAACTGATACCTGCTTGGATTTACTCATTCCCCGAGGGCTTCCAATGATGCCACCGGCAGGAAGCTATTGCAGTAACCTTGACTCTGGGATGTGCCCTGCCCCATCCCAGACAGGGCCATGGACAACATAGCTGGGTGCCTGACATTGCCGTGGGCAGCATGGGGTGTTGCACCTCTGGGAGTGGGTTTGGTGCTGCTACAGTGCCTCAGCAGAAGCCCCCTGTGAAGCCCACACGGACTGGGAGAATCCACTCAGTGTCCCGAGGTGGCTCAGTCACCAAGGGGCTGGATCAAGAGACAGGCTTCACATGGGGGATCCTGCTGTTGCTTGAGCCTGCCGCAGCCTGGGGTGGGGATGCTGGCAAGACAGGAAAGGTATGGGGTGATTAGGAAGGAGAAGGAGATGCCCTATTATTTCCCTACGGTGAGCTAGAGCTCACCGTAGGGAAAGGCTCTGACCCAGATGACCCAGGGAGCTAAGGGATACCTCATGGCAGGACACATCACCTGCCACAGATAAGGCCAGCACCATCCCCACTGCATCAGTTTGGGGGTCCAGCTGTTGCCCTGCGGATCAAAGAGGTTTAAAGCCTTTGCAGGCTTGGCATGGTCTGTGGCATTTGACTAGATCTTCTTTGACCACAAAGACTAAAAATCCAGGACCCGGAGCCAGCCCAACTGATTTTTCATTGCCAGTGCCTTTCCAGTGTAGTACTGGGGAGTAGGGGGGAGCCATGGGTAGGGCTCAGGCTTACCACCTGCCTGTCATCACCTCCCTCCATTCCCACTCTCAAATCATTTACTCCCCCCCCACCAGAGGCATCTTGCTGGGACCCTTTGGTGGAAGGGACATCCTTGTCCCCAGCTGTAGCACAACCCACACAATGCAGAGGAACACTTGCTCCTACAGCTGCTGCAGCCATTCCCACCTGCCACAAATCAGAAGCACTGAGTCTGTGCAGAGATGCAACAGGGAAAAAAAAAAAAAGAAAAAAAAAAAAGGAGAGGAAAAAAAAGGCATAAAGTAATAAATAATTCTGGGAGGTTTCTGCCTCTGCCTGTGATTCAGCCACAGGGAGCAGGCGGCACACACAGCCCCACACCCATGCACAGCTTCCGCTGCACCTCACTTCCTCTGCTCTGAGGAACTGGTCGCTCCTACTGACAGCCTCCCACCACCAACTGCCTTGGAAACCCACCAGATCCCCCACCACCACCACTTCTGCTGGATCCACTAACTACCCAGGCTCATCTCTGAAGGATTGAAGTGTTCCTGTAATTGAAAGCTCTTAAATTAAGCTGCATCATTCCCACGGGGAAGAAGCACAGAAGCTGCCTGCCATGCGCGAATGTCTTCCTGGCTGCAGTTCGTTCAGTCAGGACATTAGACATCACCCGGCGATAGCATTATTACAAATCATGCACGTCTTGTAATAGGATTATCGAAACAACACCTGGGTGGAGGACTCACCATCCTGCTCAGAGCCACAGTCTAGCTCAGCGGACCCGGCAAGCAGCTGGGGCAGTGGGCAATCTCCCCCACCAACCCTGAGGAGAACATTCTTACAAAACTTCCATGGAAACGAAACCAGAACCATCAGGAGTCAAACATGAAGTGAGGCATGAACAGGAGGGGCTGCTCTGTGGTCATGGTCTGTCAAATGGAGGAACCAGCATCATCCTTCAGCTTTGTATGCTGCACTGTTGGAAGCAACACCCCAATGCTCCGTTGGCAGCTGGTGGCTCTCAGCCTCATTTGCACCACCACCTCCCCAGCCCACGCTGGCGCACAACGCAGAGAGGCTATATTCCCCTCCCAGTGCCCGACCCTGCAAATGCTCCCCTCAGCTCTCATTTTGCAAAGGGAAGGAAATCTCATTAGCAGCAAACTCCCTGCCAAGGATTTGCAAGTGGATGCAAGCTGACCTCAGCCTCCGCCGGTTACTCACACAAGGCGTACCCAAAACTGCATCTGAAAGACGTATGTTCACTAACCTGAGCAAATGGACCCTCTTTACGCTGCTCACCACACTGCAAATATCATTGACACTCAGGACAGCTCATTTGAATTTGAAGAAGACCTGCTCAGCTATAGCTAACCATTCTTTAGAGGCACGGCGCAACTGGATGTTCTCCCCAACCCCAATCAATTACCATATGGCACAAATGAACCATGGTTCTGCCCAGCACCGAGATATGCCAAGGAAGGAGCTACATTACCTCGGCAGGTGTGGGGAGCCGGCTGGCAGTGCCCACGATCTGGTGGTACAGCCCTGGCTCACCATTCCTCATGGTGCTCTGGCGGCTCCCCAGGGGGCTGGAAGTGAAGGGCTTTTTACACAGAAGATCACTCTGGCGAGAGTCCGTGGTGAGATAGACCTGGTGGTAGAAGTTGGGTGGCGTGAGGCCACCCCGCACGGCATCAATGTGGTGGAAAGGCCCTGGTGTCCTGTACAGGGTGCTCCTGGAGCTGTTGAACAGCTCCTTTGACTGCCTCCACTTGTAGCACTTGAAGATGCCCACTGACAACATGGTGATGAAGAAAGCTGCTGACACCAAAATCACAGCCAGGATGAGATAGAAAGTCACATGCTTCCTGGGATCATTGGCAGGTGCCACATCAGTGAGGTCAGTGAGCACCTCCTTGACCATCTCGGCCACAGAAATGGAGACAGTGGCACTGGCGGACAGCACAGGCTCCCCATGGTCTTTCAGCAGGATGACTAGTGTGTGCTGGGGAGCGTCATCCTCACGGAGCTGGCGGGCCGTGAAGATCTCCCCGCTGTGCAGCGTAACTGAGAAGAGGCTAGGGTCAGTGGCCTGCAACAGAGTATAGGAGATCCAGGCATTGTACCCTGCATCTGCATCCACCGCCACTACCTTGGTGACCATGTGCCCAGCAGGACTGCCTGGTGCCACCACATCAGTATAGGTGGCATTAGTGTTGGGATGAGGGTACAGCACAGTTGGGGCATTGTCATTGAGGTCAGTGACAAACACACTGACTGAAACATTAGTGGCCAGAGGCGGAGAGCCACTGTCCTGGACCTGCACCATCATGCTGAATTCCACCTGGTCCTCATGGTCCAGGGAGGTGAGCAGGTAGAGGGTGCCATTCTCCCGGTTGATGGAGAAGATGTGGCCTACAGTGGGATCACCCTGCAAGAGGGTATAGGAAAGAAGGGCATTGCGCCCAAGGTCTGGGTCTGTGGCGCTCACATTAAGGATGGGGATGCCAGGCACGTTGTTCTCCAGCACATAGACATCATAGGAGTCCTGGGAACACTTGGGCGCATTGTCGTTGACATCTGAAACCTGAACCAGGATCTGTTTTACTGCAGACAAGGGTGGTGAGCCCGAGTCCTTGGCTGTGATAGTGATGTTATACTCCGATGCCTCTTCCCGATCCAGAGCTGCTTTCGTTTTCAAGGTGTAGTAGTTTTTGAGGGAGGAGCTGAGCATAAATGGGATCCCAGGAGAAATTAAGCAGTTCACCAGACCGTTGTCATGGGAGTCCAAGTCTGTAACACTCAGCAGAGCTACAACCGTTCCTGGAGCTGCATCTTCAGGCACAGGGCTGTACACAGAAGTCACTGTCACCTCTGGAGCATTGTCGTTCACATCCACGACTTCCACCAGCACTTTGCAATGAGCCACACCAGGAACAGCACCCTTGTCTTTAGCCTGTAAGTAAATCTCATACAGCTTCGTTTCCTCGTAGTCCAGCTGACCCTTGACCCTCAACTCCCCTGTGGCTGAGTCGAGAGAAAAGAGTTCTCGTACCTTGGTGGGCGTGTGGCTGCTGAAGGAATAGATGATGTCTCCATTGGGCCCATCATCCAGATCGTACGCACTGATCCTAGCAACCAGGGTACCACTGGGCGTGTTCTCCCTCACGCTTGCCTTGTAGGTGGACTGGTTGAAGACTGGGGCGTTATCATTGGCATCCACAACATCAATGTGGATCTGCACGTGGGCCGACCGTGGTGGGCTGCCTCCATCCAGCGCGGTCAAGATCAAGTGCAGTTCCTGTTGCTCCTCCCTGTCCAGCTCCTTCTCCAGCACCAACTCTGCGTACTTGCTGCCATCCACCCTCGTCTGCACGTCGAGGGCAAAGTGCGGGTTGGCACTGAGCTGGTAGGTCTGCAAAGAGTTAATCCCCACATCGGGATCTTGCGCGCTCTCTAGCGGGAAGCGCGCCCCGGCCGCCACCGACTCGCTGATCTCCAGCCTCGCCTGGCTGCTGGGAAAAACCGGGTCGTTGTCATTGATGTCTTGGATCTCCACGGCGCCGCTGTACAGCTCCAGCGGGTTTTCCACCACGATCTCAAAGCTGAGGGAGCAGGGAGAGAGCGCTCCGCAGAGCTCCTCCCGGTCTATCCGCTCGCTGACCAGCAGCGCGCCGCTCGTCAGATCCACCCCGAAGTACTTCTTGTTGCCGCCGGACACCACCCGCAACCGGCGTCCCGGCAGCCGCCCGAGGTCCAGCGCCAGGTCGGCTACCACGTTCCCCACCGCGGAGCCTCTCCGCGCCTCCTCAGGAATCACATAGCGAATCGCGGCGGAAACCCAGTCGGAAACGCCGAACAAAAGCAAGAGGCTCAGTACCTGCCCCGTCGTCACCCCGCGGCTCCTTACAGCAACGCCGTTCATCGCACAGGACGGCCGCGCTCCCCGCTTCGTCCCCCCGCCCCGGCTAGAAATCCTCAGCTCGCCCCTTCATGCCGCTGCCCAGCGCGCCCCGGGAAGCGGCGTCCGGCGGGGACACGGGCATTGCTGTGAGGGCTCTGCCGTGACTCACTCCCAGGCTCTCTCTGAGACCGTCTGTGCCTCATCCAGGCTCCGAGCGGGGCCGGGCCGCCAGATTCCCCCCCGCTCCATCATTGGCCGACAGCGGCACACAGAGTCCCGGTCAATAACTGCACGGAGGCGCAGGGCTGCCGGAGCCCCGCCGCGGGGCGGCCGCCTGCTGAGCACCGCCGGGAGGGAGCGCGGCGGCCCCGACCCGAGGGCAGCGGGGCTAAAAACCGGCTCACCCGGAAGGGAGAGGGCAGCCCTGCGAGAAATCCAGCTATTAAGGGCAGCGCTGGCAGAGGCAGTGCAGATCGGGCACGGGGACTGAGTGTGAGGGCAGGAAGGTGTAAGAGTTGGCGGAGATGATGAGGCCAAAAGGGGCTATATGGAAACGGGGCGAAGAGGGCGGTATCCCCCAGGAAAACCTCGTTGGAAAGAGACAGACAGAGAAAAAAAGGGGAGGTGGTGCAGGTGGGACGAGGGGTGGGGAGAGTCGGCCAGGGCCACGCAGGGCGCCCGGGACAGCCAGCCCCGGGACGACGCACCAGCTCCGAGTGTCCCTCGGGACCTCCAGGATGACGGTCCTCCCGCCCAAGGGGCTTGGGCAGCCCCTTCCTGACGTCCCACGGCTTCTTGACGTCGCCCCTCGGTGTGCCACCAAAGCAGCGTCGCCGGCAAAAGGACGCGGATTTCGTGCTGCCGAGTTACGAGCAGCTCCTCGGGCCGTTGTACACCGCCACCCCGCGGGGGAGCTCCTGCCTCGGGATTCCCGGGAGCATCGCTCCTCCCGCTCCCCACTGCCACCACTGTCCCAGCAGGCATCTTCCCCGACAAATCGTTGAAACCTCGGTTCAATACGCCCTCCTGCTCTCGCCACCTCAGAGTTTCCTCCGCTATACCTGTTTCCACCTGCCAGAGGCAGGGAAATCACGGCCTGCGAGGTGCTGGTTCGCCGGGGGCAGGAGCGGTTCCCGTTCCCGTGCAGCAACAGCCCGGTGGGTCACGGCGCCGCGTAGACCACGGCACCGGGGGCGTCTGGGCGAGAAAGAGCCAATTCCTGGGCTGCCTGCCTGCGTTTGGGGTTGTTGCTGTCAACAACAACTCGTGATACGTCGGGTTTTCCGACGTTTCAAGCGCCCGTGCGGACAAAACTACCGCAATTTTGGCGTCTGTTGTCCATCACCCGTGCAACTGCTCAGCTCTCGGAGGTGCAATAGGAAGGGGCCAAGGGAGCTTGATAAGGGACCGCCAGGAGCCCTGTCGAAGCCCGGCTGTGGCGGAAAAACACAGCATCCTGCGTCACCAGGTGTCTTCCCACAGCCGAGCCTGATAAGGAAGGTGTAAGGCATGAAAAGAAACCAGGCTGAGAATCAGCGCCCACGCGTTCATTCGTTTATGGAGAGAAGCGACGAGGCTCTCTAAGCCCTGCAGAACTGGCTCAGAAACGTTGCGGCTCTTTATCTGTTACCCCGCTGCTTGTCGTGGCTGAGCACCTCGTGGAAGGGCTGCAAATGATCCGCACCAACGTGGGAGACGCGACACACACCACAGCGATAGGGACCTCGGTCCTGGCTACGTCTCCTCGCCCCGCACAGTCCTGTCAACTGCCGTGAGCAGACGGGATCCAGCCAGAAGGACAATATGAGAAGAGTCAACGACATAAAACGCGTCTGCACAGTCTTTGGTCTCTGCATGCTCAGCTATTTCCTTTTCTACCGAATAATCGTTGCCGAAAGATATCAGCGCTACTTAACCGTTCTTACCACCAGCCCACAGAATGTGATAAAAGCATGGGCTTCACACGGATAAAATCCAAAGTTAGTCTTCTAATGCTGGATTTTAATATCATTTAATTCTGGAGCAATTTAAAGACTGAGAAGGAAAAATATATACTTTACCCACCGCAGCTACATTGTGCACGTAGGTAGGAACGGTTATGCTTCCCTGTCCGTTTTGGAGCCCGTGTCTGCAGGCTTACAGTGCTGACAGCAGATTTCTTTTCTCATAGGGCCTTACGCAACCAAATCCCAATTAACTTTCTCTCTTACATATAATCTAAAAAAAAGAAAATCCACAGCTCGCTCCGAGACAAATCTTGAAACAGTCTTCAGCTATTTATTTTCTGATTTTCTCTGAAGTAAGCCCCGAATCTTTTTTTTTTCTTTTTTTTTTTCCTAACCACTGCCCATTTCCTGTCCTTCCTAAACTCTGTTTACTGAGCAACTTCTCCGGTGTGCATATCGCAGTTCTGTAGGAGTTTCTCTTTATATGAGTGCACACACGACCCGTATTCAGATTCCCTTGTCCGCTTAATCCCAGCAGCAGTAGGACGGCCAAGCAGCAGAGAGCTGCGTACACCGAAGAGGTCTCAGAAAGGCATGGAAGACTGAAAATTTCCACCTCTCGCATTTCAACTGATCTGGAGACATTACGTCTCCTCCACTTTGATGGGAATCCCGAATACTGAAGCCTCGAAGCTCCTGAAAACACCCTTTGGAGGGAGAGGAGTGGGAATGTTCGACAGCTAAGGGGAAAGGCGCCTTTCCCCTGCACCAGGAATTCCTTCGGGGGCGGGTTCAAGCCAAACCCCAGCCAGAGCCGCTCATTCCCAGCTCTGCCGATGCTCCAGAGCAGCTTTGCTGGCCAAAAGCATTCTCTGTTTAACTCCGGACTCGGAGCTACCAGCCCCGGCTCCCCAGACGAAGTGGAAACGTTAGGTCACGCATGTACGCAACATCTTCATTTTGAGGGGTTCAGAGTATTAAAAGAAGCCAGGTGAAATGGAAAACAGAGGCCCACAAAGTCGCTGCCCTCATTGAGTGAACAAGTCGGGATAGGTCACACATTGTTATCACGGAAAGCACTTAAATCTGGCAGAGACAATAAATGAAGCAGTCACTAGGCCAAGACGAAATAGTTGTCTCAGTTTCAGACCCCATGACCCTTTTGTCCCTGATCCACCCCATGCCCACGCTACCAGCCCAGCCCACTGAAACTAGTACCCAGAGTAGGACAGACAGAGAGACAACTGTACCGACAGAGTACAGACAACATACTCACAAGGCTCCTCAGTCCTCAAGACACACAACCGACAATTCGTGAATGAAACTGGGCAGGTTAAAAGAAAGATTTAAGATCACACACCCCCCCCACACTCACACACAAACCTCTCAAACCTAAGATACTGGGCAGTGCACCGGGAAGAGACGCTGAGCTCTGCCGGTTGTCCACGGAGCCCCAAAAGCAGAAGAGGGGAAGATGATTCACATAAGTCCGCAGAGAGGGACCACAGCACAGAAGCTCACCTGTGCCGAGCTCCCGGGGCTAGGAGGGTCCTTCCCGGAGTGAGTGCCTGAGCCTTGTTCCCCGGCCAAGAGGCAGTCAGACAGCACTGCCGTCCCTGGTCTCAGAAATGTGAAGTCCTTCTGGCCCGACTGGGAGGCTAAACACACCTCGTAGGAGTAAGGCAAGGGCAGAGTACTGCTGCAATAGTTGTACGGTGCCTTTGAGCCCAGGCTGGAATAGAGTTCCTTGTCAGAAGTTATAAAAACAGGAGGGCCCCTTGACCTTCGGCGTTTAAAGAACAATACCAAAATGACTGTGAAAACGAATAACAAGGACACGAGAGCGAGCGCCACGACAAGAATGAGGTTTAGATCAGACGTCAGCTCTGACACAGTGTCGCTGTCACTCAGCTCCGGCAGCGCCTCCTGCAAGCTCTCGGCCAGCACCACCTGCAGCGTGGCCGTGGCCGACAGCGACGGCTGCCCGTGGTCCTTCACCACGGCCACCAGACGCTGCTTCGCCGCGTCCCTCTCCGACACGGCCCGCGCCGTCCGCACCTCGCC
>JAOXNO010000052.1:30571857-30581974 GCA_028565335.1 Limnodromus scolopaceus | reverse complement strand
ATTATATGCTATGATACATTATGGTCTAGTGGGAGGTGTCCCTGATCATTGCAAGGGCATTGGAACTAGATGACCTTCAAGGTCCCTTCTGTCCTGGTTTGAGGTAAAACAGAACCAATTTTCTGTTCAGTAGTTTTACTTTTTAACTGGGCATCTTTTAAATAACTAAACTCTGAAATTAACAGCATATTGTTCAGAAACTGTTCACTTTCGCAGTCATAAGACCTGATGATACCAAGGAATGATATGCAGAGAAGGTCTTGTTTATACTTATTGCTATAACAACCAAGGTCAGCTAACTTTGTTATTTGCCCTGTTGGAGGGTCGGAAGCGGAAAAGCATAGAGGGGTCACATCTGTGGGGAGGAGCAGACAGGACACATGACCCAAACCTGACCAACAGGGCATTCCATCCCATCTGCATCATGCTCAGTATAAAAGCGGAGGGATGAAAGCGTCAACTCTCTTTCTTCAATGGCCGATGTGCAAGGAGCACCCTGTCTGTTTGTCTGTCTTTCATCCTGATCAATGCATTCCTGACACCAGATCTGTAATCCAGCTCCTGTCTGTTGCCAAGTCCACTCTGGGACTTTTCCCTGTGCCTACTGATGACGTGATCGTTATCCTGGGAGCTTGATATGATTTTGTATATACTATATACTTTTTTTCCCTTTTACATTTTTTTCTTATTATTATTTATTATTTCATTATTTATTAATATTTTCGTTAAAGTAGTTTAGTTTTTTTCTAAACTTATAAATCTCTTTATCTCTTCCTCCCCTGTCTTTGAAGGGGCCAGCTGTCATTCTGATTGGTCAATCCAGGCAAAACCACGACACCTTCCAAACTAAACCATTCTATGATTCTATAAGGGATATTAAGGAGAGTATCAGGAGAGAGAGATCTCTCTGAGGGAGAAGAAACTTGAGACCTAGAATAGACAATCAATGGGCTGTGCTCTCCTTCCTCTACCAAGACAGGGACACCTTCTTTTTAAGTATTGGGCCTTCAACTCTTGGTGAAGAACACCTGGGATAGCATTTATTCATTTATTTTGCTAGCATTGTTATAGTATATTAGCACTATTGCAGCTACTGCATTTTTCAATGGCGATTCTGAATCTATTATATCTGTTACTTCAATAAATCATTTTATCTTTTCAACTTTGTGAAACTGTCTCAGTGAAAATCCTTAGCAGAGCTCTGAAACAGGCCATTAAGCCTGTCTTCGTTAGAGCCCTTGGCTCTGAAACAGAACTGTATCGGTGAAGGCCCTTGGCAGGGCCTTTTTTCAGGGACAAAACTGAGGCCCTTTCAATGCAACACCTGGCCTAAGAAGTTACCCTTCCTAAAGGGCACCTCTGACAAGCCCTTTGGGAAAGCTCAGCAGTGTGTTCAGGCTCTCCAATACAAGAAACAACCTTCTCCTCTCATAGTGTACAAAACATAATAAACCATATAGTTATGAACTGCATTAGACACACTGTTGTGGTTTAGCCCCAGCTGTCCACAGTCTTTTGCTCACACACCACCTCCCCTCCCACCCCCACCCCCACGCCCAGCAGTGAATAGGAAGAAAAAGGCAAAACTCGTGGGTTGAGATAAAGGTAGTTTAACAGAACAGCAAAGGAATGAGGAAAACAACAATAATACTGATACAGAAATATACAAAACATGATTAATGTACCACTGCTCACCAACCGGAACACAAAGCCCAGCCCACTCTAAGCATCCCTCCCTCCCACTGACCCGCTCCTTTTCTCCCTTCCTCCCCTTCCCCCCACTGCCACCTCCCTCAGCTACATGCTGAGCATGATGTCACATGGTATTTAATACCCATCTGATGAGTTTGGGTCAGACAAACTGTCTGTGTCCCATCCAAGCTCTTTGTGAAAATTAACCCTATCCCTGCTGGAACCAGGACATTATCCATCCTTTGTCCTATACCATCTATGTCATGCTCAGATCTTACACTTTTCAATTAATCACTACCACTTGTTGCTGTTTCTGATACATATATATGCACATACAGATATCATCTTAGTCTATGGGCCATCACTCTAAACTGTCCGTTGAATTCATTTAGTCCATGACTTTGGCTTCTGTCTGTTACAACATTCTCACAGGGCAACAGAGAAGGTGAGTGTTGCTGGTCTGTTGCATGCTGTATTTGAAGCTCATGGCTGGTGTACCTGATGCAGCCCGTGCCCATGGTCTCTGAATTGAAGACGTTGATCTTGAGGAAGTTGCTGGGCACCAGTTGCTGAAGCCAGTTCTGATCCCATCACCACTGCACTCTATGCAGTTTCATCGAAGTCCATCTGTCATTAGTTTGAGTGATTCTTAAAGTAGTTCCATTGATACAGCACATAGTAACTGTCATAATGATGACATACAGTGGCAGGGTTATTTAGCAATTAGCATCATACAATTTATTTTATTGGCTATTCTTACCCAAAATCAAAAGCCCATGAGGTACACATTAAACCTCCCCATCTTTCTGCATCACCCACCAAGCACACCCAGGTCCTTGAGCAAAAGCAATACTGCGAATGGGTTTGTCTTTGCCTGAGGCAGGAATAACCCAGACTGTCTTCCCAAAAATATGCTTCAAGTGCACTACAGGGACTTTATCCCCTTCTACAGTATGTGAAAGTTTTGATAGGGCAGGGCCAGCTTGACTGGTATAACCCCTGGTGTTAACTAACTAGGTAGCTTTTGCTAAATATGTATCCCAATGTTTTAAGGTCCTACCACCCATTGTTCTCAGTGTGGACTGCTTTAGCAGTCTGCTGTATATTTCAATCTTCTCAGAGGCTGGTGTGTGGTAGGGGATGTGATAGACCCATTCAATGCTGTGCTCTTTGGCCTAGGTGTCTATGAGGTTGTTTCGGAAATAAGTCACATAGTCTGACTCAGTTGTCTCTGGGGTGTCATGCCACAGTAAGACTTGCTTTTGAGGGCCCTGGATAGTGTTCTGGGAGCTGGCATGGGGCACAGAGCATGTTTCCAACCGTCTGATGGTTACTTCCACCATTGTAAGCATATGGCACTTACCTTGGCCAGTTTCGGTGAGTGAGATATAATCAACCTGCCGGGCGCCCCCATAATTATATTTCACCCATCGTCCTCCACAACAGGGAGGCTTTAACTGCTTGGCCTGCTTGTTTGCAGTGCATTATTTCACATTCGTGGATAACTTGTGCAATAGTGTCCATGTTCAAGTCTGTCCCTTAATCACGAGCCCATCTATATGTTGCATCTTTTCCTTCATGGTCTGAGGTGTGATGAGCTATGGATAATTCACCCTTATGTTGCCAGTCCAGATCCAGCTGAGCTACTTCAATCTTAGCAACCCGATCCACCTGCTCATTGTTTTGATGTTGCTGAGTGGCCCAACTCTTGGGTACGTGGGCATCTACGTGATGTACTTTTACAACCAGATTCTCTATCTGAGCAGAAATATCTCGCCACAAGCGGGTTTGTCTCTGTGTAGCCAGTTGCTCCACTTCCGCTGCCATAACCACCCCCACAGAGCATTTACCACCATCCATGAATCAGTATAAAATACTGGCCGTTTTTCTCATTCAGCAATGTCTAAGGCCAGCTGAACGGCTTTCACCTTTGCAAACTGGCTCAATTCATCTTGTCCTTCAGCAGCTTCTACAACTTGTCATGGGGGACTCCACACAGCAGCCTTCCACCTCTAATGTTTTTCTACTATACAGCAGGGCCCATCAGTGAACAGGGCATATTTCTTCTCAGTTTTCTGATAGTTTATTATATGGTGGGACCTGTTCCACATGTGTCACCTCCTCCTCTGGTAATATTCCAAAATTTTTGCCTTCTGCCCAGTCCACAATCACTGCCAGAATTCCTGGACGACTGGGGCTTCCCATTTGAGCCCACTGTGTGATCATTGTGACCCACTTACTCCATGTAGCATCAGTTGCTTGATGTGTAGAGGGGTTCCTTTCTTTGAACATCCAGCCCAGGACTGGCAGTCAAGGTGCCAAGAGGAGCTGTACTTCAGTATCAACCACTTCCAAAGCAGTTTGAGCCCCTAATATGGTGCCAACATCTCTTTTCCCGTTGCAGCGTAGCGGGCCTCAGATCCTCTGTGTCCCTGACTCCAAAACGCTAGGAGTTGATCTCAAATACACTCTGGTGCTTCCTGGAAGTCTCCATGTAGGGCCATTTGTGCCAGCTGCAGTGCAGAACACATTTTTAACATCTTGCCCTGCCTGGACTGGCCCCAGGGGCCATCACTGCATGATTGATTTCCTATTTAGTTTGTTTAGAGGCTTGTGGTTGCTCAGGGCCCCATTTAAAAGCATTTTTTTTCTGGGTCACTTGACATAGAGGGCCTACTATCAGATTATAATTTGGGATATGCATCCTCCAAATGTATACACTGCCTAAGAAAGCTTGTGTTTGCTTTTTCCTAGTCTGTGAAGACATAGCAGTTATTTTGTTGACCGCATCCATTGGGATCTAACAGCGTCCATCTTGCCATTCTGTTCCTAAAAACTGGATCTCCTGTGCAGGTCTTATTTTGTTTTATGGCAAAACTGGCTTTCAGAAGGATTTGAACTATTTTCCCTTTCTCAAAAACTTCTGCTGTATTGCCCCATACAATGATGTTATCAGTGTTCCAAGCAGGTGTTCCAGAGCTTCACCTTGTTGCAGCGCAGTCTGGATCAATCCATGGCAAATGGTGGGGCTGTGTTTCCACCCCTTGGGCAGTTGATTCCAGGTGTACTTGGCATCCTCTACAAGTGAAAGCAAACTGAGCCCTGCGCTCTGCTGCTAGAGGAATTAAGAAAAACGCATTAGCAATATTAATTGTGGCATACCACTTGGCTGCCTTTAACTCCAATTTGTATTGAAATTCTAACATTCTGTCACACTCAGTGAGAGTGTGACTTCATTCAGGCCATGACAGTCCCTGTTAGTCTCCACTCTCCATTAGATTTTCTCACTGGCCGTGTGGGACTATTTAAGGGTGAGAGAGTCTTTCTGATCACTCCTTGGGTCTCCAGTTGATGAATCAGCTTATGGATGGGAATCAAAAGGTCTCAGTTGGCGTGATATCATCACCAATGCAGCATTGGCGTGGTGATTGTTATCTGTCATTCTTTGACCTTCAGCAACCCCACAACAAACAGTCCTCTGAGAGACCAGGCAAGGTAGACAGCTGTTTAATTTCCTCTGTCCTCAAGGCAGCTATGCCAAAAGCCCACTGGTATTTTGGGTCGTGGAAATACCCTCTCCTGAAGCAGTCTATGCCCAGGATGCACAGGGCCTCTGTGCAAGTCTTAATGGGGTGCTTTTGCCACTCATTCCCAGTTAGGCTCACTTCAGTTAGGCTTACTTCAGCTTCCAATAGCTGTTAGGATTTCCATATCACTCCAGAAATATAGATGGGTTCTGCCCCTTTATAGCGTGATGGTACTAGATACACTGTGCACCAGTGTCTACTAGAGCCTTATACTCCTCTGGGTCTGGTGTGCCAGGCCATCGAATTCACACAGTCCATTAAACCTGGTTGTCTCTTTCCTCTACCTGGCTGTAGGCAGGACCTGTGTAATCCTGGTCATAGTATCCACTACTCACCTCTTGCAAAAAATGACTTAGAAGTTCCTTTGAGGGTATCAGAAGTAAGATCAGGCCTTCTGCTGTGTCTGGGGAACTGCTGGCTGGAAACTGCATAGGTGTTTTTCCTCGATTTCCCTTTTGTCCTTGCAACTCATGCACTCTTGCCTCTAGGGTCAGGGTAGGTTTTCCATCCCACTTCCTAATGTCCTTTCCGTAGTCACACAGGTCAAACCACAGGGTGCGTTGTGGTGAGTACCCTCTATGTCCTGTCTCTTGAGCAGAGAGACGCCTACTGCTAAGAGCTGAGATACTGTCCCATACCGGTGGGGAGTAGGACATATTATCTTTGAGTTGCTGGACCTTCCAGGACAGTTTCTCCACAGCTGAAATGAGGGAGGAAGAGAGACTTTATTAGTATCACCGGAGTTGGCCAGCCACCTCATCCACCATTGGTCCTTCTTTGTCTTTCTGTTCCATCACTGCCAATGAACTGGCATTCCATGATGATGGTACACTCAGTACAAACTTCCACCACATGGGCCATGTGCATTGGACTTCATCAGGATCTGTGGGTAACTGTGTGTTGTATAGGTTATAATAAACTATCTCACACATAGCTAATTCCCTCAGGTACTGGATACCTCTCTTCATGGTGGTCCATTTCCTTGAATGACATGCAACGTCTTCACTGAAGGAATACCTTTTCCTCATGCCTGACAGGAGTTGCTCCAGAGGCTGAGGGCTTGTGTTTTTTTCCCCAATTGCCTTGTCAATGCCCCCTTCCCTAGACGGGGATCCCAGCTGCTTGGCTTCCCTCCCCTCTAATTCCAAGCTACTAGCCTGGTTATCCCAGCGTCGGAGCAGCCAGGTGACAGTGTGCTCATCTGGACAGCTGCTCAAAATCTTTTGCATATCTCAAAGTTCACTCAGGAATAGGGACTATGTGATTATCTCTGGTTCTGCCTCTTCATCCTGCTGGTTCATTGTCATCCCGTATTAAGCAAACTGATTTCTTTGTGTATTTCTTCTTCTGTATAGGGGTTCCTGATGCTCACACGGGCTAGTTTCTGGTTCAGCTGCAGTGCATTTTACCTGCAGTGCCTGTTGCAGGGCTTGGAATAGCCATAGCACCTGCTGCAGGGCTTGGAGTAGTCACAGTGCAGAGATTGGAATAGCTGCAGTGCCTGTCTCAGGAATTTGAGTAGCTGTCCTGCCTCACAGTCTGGTTTCTCTCTCTTTCTCCTGAGGGTGATGCATAGCATCAAGCAGTGATTGGTAGACAGTGGCCAGGGCCCAGCACAATGCAGTAGGTTGTATGTCTCTGGAATAGCCACGGCATTTTCCCTTCAAGTATTCTATCACTTTATCAGGGTCCTGTAGCTGTTCAGGGGTGAAGTTCCAAACCATTGGAGGTAAGAAGTTCTCTAAATACCTACCCATATTCTCCCACATGTCATGCTACCCATGAGTATCCAGCCTCAGGGCAGATCTCTGAGTGGTATTCTTAAACAGTTGTTTAATCCTAAACATGACCTGAAACACATTCAGGATACATAGCAATAGAACCATGCTGGTTTGACCATCCCAAGGATATTAAAAATTCTCAAAAGCCATTGTACCCTGCCCAAATGAGAAAAAAGAGGTCGAAAAGCTGGGCAAATTATCTCCCCTTTTCCCATAGATTGGGTGCAATTATTAATAAATTTCAATGCCATATAAACACACCAACATAACTGCCCGAAGAGTGATGTTATCATGTCATAAGCTGACAGTACACAGGACAGCAAAATTATAATCTTGATCCCTCTCCCAGAGGAGATGGACACCATCATGGGGTGTACATACAGCATGTCAGAATTGTCATAAAACAGTCACATAAGAATTTTCATACAAACAAACAAAGCAACATTGTGCAGTGACTATTTAATGAATAAAATAAACGCATATAACAAATTCGCTTTAACATGGTCTGGTCAGATGTGTCATTATCTCAACCCTTCATGCCCCATGTTGGGTGCCAAAAAGGACTATCATGGTTTAGCCCCAGCTGGCAACAAAGAACCATGTGGTCTTTTGCTCACTCTTCCCCAGTAGAGGGATTGGGGGAGAAGCAGAAGAAAAAGGCAAAACTCATGGGTTGAGGTAAAGACAGTTTAATAGAACTGCAACGTAAAGGGGAAAACAACAATAATACAAATAGAGGAATATACAAAACACCATTAATGTGCCACCAGACCAGAACCCAAAGCCCAGCATGCTCCAAGCAGTGATTCCTGCACGCCTACAACATCCCCTCTCCCCCATCTGCTCCCCAATGAGCTGGCTGAGTTCATCCTGTCGTCCAGGGATTTATGCAGCACATGCAGGTACAGGAAGGCCTACGCCTTTCCAGATTAACTGGATGGTGGATCACCCAATTCTCAATGTACAACAGCCTTCTGGTCAGCATCACTACAGCATGTCCTCAGGACTTACCTTCTTATCAGGGCCTTTAAGGAAGGGACAGCTGTAGTCCTCTGCATTTCCTGAGAGTGAATCCTCTCCCTGGTAGTAGTATTATCCTGGTAATTACCCACCTCCTAGCGGTCCCCCAAACACTTCCCCAAAGGAATATATATGCTGTTGTTGTGCCATCCATCCCCAAAAAACATTTAGAATCAAAATACTTAGTGCTCAAACACCTCGCAGTTGCCATCTGCAGCTGGAGATGTTGAGAGAGTTGGAAAAGTCTGCCCACCTCAGTGGTTTGCAGAGGCCTTTGCACACCCATGGGCCTCTCGTAGGATAGGGGCCAGTTTCCCCTCATCTGGGTCTAACTGGTCCCTGTGAAAACCAGAAGCTCAGTGCTCCAAAGATCCATGTAGGCCTGCCAGTAATTCCCTCCTCCCCACAATTTTCCTGAATACTCCATCACCTGCATCTCCAAACTGAAGAAATGGACTCACTCAACCTTACTTCAGGCAAGGGACAAAATGAGAAAAAAAAAATCCTGGCCTTTGTAAAAACTTTCACAGAGCTTTTCCAGAGAAAAACATCTCTATAAAGACTGTCTCATACATGCCATTTGGCTGTTCTCTTTATTTCATTTTTACACACAAAAGTATTCCAGTTTACAGTGGTAGTTTATAACTGCAGCATAACACAGCGTCAGGGTTTCCAAATGTTCTGCGTCACATTGCTTTCATTCAAACAATCCATTATTATACCTGGAGGTATAGGTAAGACAAAGCTTAAACACAGGTCACAGAGCAGAAGGAGAAAGGGCAAAAAGGAGAATGCAAATACTCTAACAAAAAGACAAAAATTCTTATTAGAACAGGTTTCCACTCCCATCAAGAAGCCTCTGAATTTGGGAACAACAATGATGAAACCAAACTCAATGGCCCTGTTCCGAGTTCATCTCGATTATACCTTTAGAAAAAGTCCTTTGAAGCAACTTGCAGAGTTTCCTTACAATGCATACAAAGGCAATGAACACGTTTTAATAACTCCAAACAGTTACAGTCTATGCAAACACCATTCCAGCTGCTATATTTCCAAGGCAATCCCAAGGACATAGCCCATCCATCCTCCTGTCAGGGGTCAAAGGAAGATCTTGTTGTGTGTTCTACTGCTCTCCCCTAGAGAAAATGAGACTGCTGTACTCAAAGGGTCAAAATACCCTACTTACCTGATGAGCTGGATTGTGACCATCACATTAGTTAGGTGTGAGCAGCTCCCTGGACAACACTAGTGCAGCATAGGAAGACACACAATAGCTGTCCGGAGAGACACAGTTGACCAGAAGACAAACACACAGAGCACATACATCTCAGACATCCAGCACCTAGTGAAAAAAGAACCCAGTGCTTGCACCACATTGTAACACATTACTCACAATTTCCTTGCTTTTCTGACACAAGAGGAGGGCTATGAACACTTCAGAAAGGATGTGATTTATCAGCACGATTCTGCCACGGTGTTGCAACACAGAATAAGAAGTACATGGTCTTGACTGCCAGTAAGTGAGAAAATAATTTAGTCAGGAGCACTAGACCTAATCCCACTCTCAAAGTATTTCATAATAAATTTCATAATAAAAGAGCTAAAAAATATTATTGTCAGACTAAGGGAAACTTCAATTACTTTGGTTTATTTGTTTTTTGGAAAGGGAAACACAATTTTTTTCTGGCTTAGAATTTGAGGGAAGCTACTCACTGCAATTAAAAATACATATTAATTTGGTAGGAACAATTGCCAAATGTTGTAACATGGATCACTTCCTATCATCAGGCAGAAAGCCTCTGACTGTGAGGACTCCATGCTAGTTAAAGGAAAGACCATTCAACTGTCCTGCAGAGAGTGTGCCACGGTTGTCTGGTGCCATGTCCTCGGCAGTGACAGAGCCATGAGGGAAATCCTGTTCATAGTTGGAGCCCCCACCCATGGAGCACTGCTGTGGTGGCAGGCTGGGGAGGATGGGCTTCAGGAACTTGAACTCACTGTTGCCTGAGCCTGTTGTGAGGCTGATCTCATAGCAAT
>JAOXNO010000052.1:30551961-30563384 GCA_028565335.1 Limnodromus scolopaceus | reverse complement strand
AGGGCGAATGAAAGCCCCCGAGCCCCCCGACTCCGTGTCCCGCCGCCCTTCCCGAGCAGCGAACGCGGCTTTTTTTTCCTTTTTCTTTTGTCTCCCTGGGGCTGCAAAGGCGGTGCGGGCGGAGGAACCTGCCGGTCCGTGGCCAACACCCCCACCCAGCGTCGCGAGGGGGAATTTTCCCTCTGCCTTCTCGGTCGGGGCAGCGCTGCTGATCGGGAGTTTGCTGCCCGCAAGCTGCACTCTCCGTGCCAAACCGAAGCCCAGAAGCGCCTCGGAGATGCTCCCCTCGCTCGGAAGCAGGCTCCCTCCCCGCGTACAGAGCTCTGCTCCGGGTATCGCTCGCCAGATCGCCACCGCCATCTCTTCATGCACAGCTCCTGGATTTTATCTGTGTTGTGAGGGCACTGCAAGACCCGCCACTTCCCCGGGAGGCATTGCGGGATTTTCTTCTCTTCTCTATTTATTAATCAGCCACAGGACAGTTGACAAGTCGGGCTGGTCAGAGAAGCACCGGTTTTGAATCGGAGAGCTCGTGCCAGGGAGGGGAGAGAGAAGGGCCCTTAGCACAGCGTGGTAGTGGGAGCCAAGGTCCATGTCGAATATCACATTAAACTCCCAGGCTCAGGCACTGGTGTTCTTATATCGCGACTGCTCCTGCGGGCTCAGCGGTGAGCTCCGGCAAACGCACACGCAGTATACTGGAGATGTGCAAAACTGCCGCGAAGACCAGTCTTCCTCTTACAGAATAATAATAATTAAAAAACAAAAAAGGAGGAGAAAACAAAATACATCTTGCACTATTTATATTTGGTTCAAGAAATTTTATTTCAGCTTTTACTGTAAAACTAACAACACCATTTATTTTTTATATATAAATAGAATGTATCTGAACCTGTTGGTTTTGACACCCTTTCCCTTAATTTCTCAGATGTTTTGCCTTATTTTGTTTTGTGAAAAGGGCTGACACTGTAAAACAATACTCACCAAGTGAAGTCCTAGAAATTCTCTGATGCCTTCTTTTGTTTTAAAATAAAAGCTTCGAGATTGTGTCAGTAGGAGAAACAACCAGGGTTGATGTTGATTCCCCAGAATTCTAGGTACTAGAGGACTTTGGACAGATGCAGCTTTTTATTTTTTTCTTTTTCCTTTTTTCTTTTTTCTTTTTTCTTTTTTCTTTTTTTTTCTTTTTCCTTTTTTCTTTTTTCTTTTTTCTTTTTTTCTTTTTTCTTTTTTCTTTTTTCTTTTTTCTTTTTTCTTTTTCCTTTTTTCTTTTTTCTTTTTTTTTCTTCAGTGTGTCCTCATATCACCCTTTGACTTGGAAGCGTTATAGGACCTAAAGGGCGAACTTACATCAAAGAACGGGTCAGCTCTTTCTTCCTTCCTTCCCTTCCATCTCTCGAGTTGCTATCATCATCAACAACACAGAAACTTGATGTAAAACCAACCGTAGGGCAGCAAAGGAGCAAAACACAGCAATACATGGGGGTGTGGCTTCTCTCCTCATTTGTGCCATGCAAAAAATAACAGTGATACCTGGGATCCATTTGCTTTGTGCCCTTGCCAGTGCTCCTGCTCAGCTCTTGGCGCCTCTGAGAGAGGAGGAAGGTGTATTTGCTTCTCTGTAACCTAATCCTTATCACCGCTACACAGCAGGGAACAGGCAGAAGCTGAGATCTTCCACAGACACTTTCCACCCTGGCTGCAGTAACCCAGTAATTATTACTCTGCTCATTTCAGAAGGGGTGTCCTTCAGGTTCAGGTGTAGAAGGGTGTAAGAGGAACAGTGATCTTTAACGAAGCTCTTGCTTTCATAGTATCCTTGTGCAGCCGAATATTTTGCTTAGTGTGAAGGTCACATTCTTTCAAATTTTAGAGAACTGCGAAATAAAGAGGATCACTTACCGTGCACCACTGGATAGCTGATAATGCTGGTGTTTTCCGTTGGGTCACAACAGTAAAATGGATGTGTATGAGTGGATGAAAGAAGTATGTATACTGCCAGACGAAGGCACGCTGTGTTTTAGGACAGATCAAGGAACCATAGCCATAATAAGAATGTAATTAGCATAGATGTGTCAGAGAACTCCTTGAGCGCATAGTGATGTTTCAGGCTTCCACGTTTTTTTATTTAGTGATGACATCTGTAATCCTAAGAAGGTAGCTTAAGACGACTGAAGTCCGGTTTCCTCTTTACATTTCCTCTTTACATTTATACCAACGCTAGAAAAGTGCTACAGCGACATATTCTGCTCAGTTTCTGGTATATCTCCGTATTTCAGAACACAATGTTCCCAAAAAGAGGATTCTCCCCGCATTTCTGCAGCTTGAGCAATTTCAGTTTCCAAAATCCCCTTCTTGGTCTTCCAGCTAGGAATTCAGATCCGCCGAGTGAAACCTCAGAGGACCCATGCCGGGTTTTGTTCCCCCCTCGGTAAAGACTTCTTCCTCATCTCTCGGGCCACTGCGCATCCACCTCCAGCACACCCTGCAGATAGCATGGCTTGGGAGGAGCACTCGCCTTCAGCACAGATGCTTCTCCAGCTTACTGTGGTTTCCACGCCCGAGTGCAAAGGGGGACCAACCTTCCCGTCCTCTCGTTCCCTGCCAGCTCCCGGAATGGATTTCTTCTCTCCCCTCTAGCATTCAGACAGCGCCTGAATTCCCAGCTCTCCTGCGGAACTGCTTCCCTGAGCTCTCTGCTGGATGCAAACGTGAGGAAAGCTGGGAGAATCATTCCCAACCTTCTGGCTCTCCGTTATGCTGTAAATAGCACTGGAACATATACTATTTGTAGTTCATTTTCCGAGGGGTAAACCGACATCTGCTCTCTGCTTGCATTCAGTCCAGTCAATGCTTTCCCCCATCATTCTGTTAAATGTAAACATTTCTTTCTCGCGGTATTAAGTCGGCGCTTACCAACCAACGGGCTCTGCCTGAGTCATCCCAGACCTGCGACGAAATCTTTCCAAATCCTCAAGGAGTGGAATGTGGCATCAGCGGGCTGAGGAAGCCTGGGAGACTGTCTCCCTCCTTCCCATCTCCGGTTCTGCCTTGTATTCTTGGCGTTTCCAGGCGGTTCTCGATGCGGCAGTTCCCAGCACATCCCTTGGAAAGGCTTGCGAACATTTCGGCTGGACACTCAGCTAACGTCAGCCACGCAGCATCTGACTGGTGCTGACTGGTCCCTCCAGTCGGCTCCCCGCCCAGCAGCAGCAATACAGGCACAGCGCTGGCCAACAGCGGCACCGGGCGTCCAACGCAGGAACTGCACATGGGCGCCCGTCCCTCCTCTACCCCGCCGGAGTCTCAGCACGCATCTCCTACTCTAAGTTCTGGCTGTTGCTAGGACAAATGATGAAACACATTTCCCACTTGAAGTCTGTGGCAAATAAACGCACTTTCTTAGTACTTACTGAGACATTTGGTTTGGCACAAACAATCCAGGCAAGTATGAAACGCCTAGAAGACATCCTCTTACAAACCTTCCGTTAAATGTGCTTAAGAAAGATGGGAGCTATAGGCAACTGTAGCAAACATTGTCATGTTTTTAATGATTTAAATTAAGAATTAAGAGAGACAATCAAGGCGTTTTCAAGCACAGGCTGGTTTCTATTTCACAAGGAAAACTCCAGCTGTTATATGTCCTCTCCTAGAGTAATCTGAAGCTAAGAATCAATTGAGTATTAATAGTAGCATGAACCTCCACTTCCCCTTGGAGCAGCTGCAATGGATTTTCAAAGAATATCTTAAAGAAGAGTGTGTAGGTATTGTTCTGTGGACAGATCCTCTCTCAGTCCAGTGAATTCTTTGCTGTCAGGACTCCAGTGCTTTGATTGAGGCAGAAATGTTGTTCATTCTCCTTCGCCACAATGTGGACCATATTTCCTCCTGGGTAGCAGTACTTCCTCTCTACTAACATCAGTTTGTGAGGTTATCTGCTCTAAAATCTCCCTTGCATACCTTTCAACTTCAAAGAATAAAGGGATAGTCCCTGCTTCAAAAGTCTGAATTCACAAACCTTCTCAGAGACATTCTGCACTCTTCAGTTTCCAAAGATAATGCTGGGTGGAAGACACCTGCCAGATGTCTACTCAGACCTTTTCAATCCTACATCTTTGAATGCATGGAATTCTTGCTCTTGTGTCTAGCTATGACAATCTCAGTACTTTTCATTTGCAAATAAATCCTTTGCAACGTCAACACTTTGATACTACAAATATCTTTGAAGCCAACTAAGTAATTCTCATTTAGTAAACTTTGTGCTCAGTGGCATTGAGTTTTTCTATCTTCAACCTCACTCCTACATCAACTATGCAGCAGACAGTTTTCTTCACAAATCCCTGGAATTGTGTGTTTTCTTGTATCCTGAGGGCTCAAATTGCCCACAAATAATAGTTTAATTTCTAACTAAATTGATGTATTTTGTGGGTCATAAATGTAAATCTATTGAGATTTTTTTTCATGCCTTTGTGTCCAATTTATGTACGACTCCTTCCACAGTTTCCTGCAGTCGCTGCTTCAGTTGACTAGGTGAAGATAAATACACATGGAAAGTCACATGATGAACAGTCAAGCAGCACAAGGTTGTCAGGCAGTTTAAGTCTGCTGTGTGAAGAATCTTGGCTTTCTGTGTGCTTTTCAGGAAGCAGCAGAGAATAAGATGATTTTCTCAGTGACTTTTGAATAGCCTTGAAAAAGAGACTTCAGGGACAGAAGTGCCACACAGCATTTCATGAACAAAGGTAAGAAACTTCCAACTTGTGAAGAAATGTTCCTACAATTGGCTACCCGAAGATACTGACTAGGAGTGATTGAAGGAAAACAGTTGAGTGATACAATAAGTGAGAAATATCCAGACTGTAAGCTGTTTTGGGCACATTTTCTCTTTAATGGACAGGCCAGGAAGGAAAGGATCTGGGGAGACGTCGGCCTTGGATGAGCTAATATTGAAATTCTAGATGGTCACCTGAGAAGAGAAGCAGGGCTTGAACTGAGAAGCAGATTTGGAAGTGGAGAGAAAGGGGGAGAAGGAAGAGGGAGAGAAATGGTTAAAGGAGGGAAAGATGCTATGCAAGAGGACAAGCATGAATCTGCTTGACAAGGCTGATTAAGAAGGGTAAGGACAGATGATCCACCCTGAAGGCATCTTAGGAGGAGTTTGTTGGTGTAGCACCTGTAAGAAAAGAATTAGAATGGGCATTAGTAAAGGGGAAGTGAGGTCCAATCAGCCAGAGGGAAAAGGCTATGGGGAATTCTGGAGAAAAGCAGGAAGTGGATTAGATGTTGTTTGAAGTAAAAGCAGGTGCACGGATCAGAAAGAAGTGGAAATGGACATAAAGAAGGAAGAAACAAAAGAGGGAGAAGAAGATGAGAAGAAGATAAGAGAAAAAAAGGTGGAGATATAGTCCTTAAGGTTTGTGCCTTTCCTCATTCTCAGTGTCTAGCTTAGGACCTAGATTTCTTCTTTTCCATCTTTCTCCTTCAGAATGCCTCTTTCCATCTGGGAAGCAAGAAAATTATTAGAAGGTAGCAGCAAACCAAAGGGAACCCTAGTATCTTATCCAGTTTAACAAGATGAAGGGCCCAGAGAGGGCAAGCGTCAGTGCCCAACTTTCTGTCTCCTAATGCCAGGCTTGTCCCATCTTCCAGCCAAGTTCCCAATCTTGTAACCCTTGGATGGCATGAATATATTGAGAAGGGGGAAACACCTGCCCCAGTGCCACATAAAAGGGAGGTTAATGCATAAGTGATTCAAGTATAGCCTCATGGACAGTGTGGTCACTGCCTGGAAGGAAACCAGAGTTTCTGAACTGAGGCTTTCAAAGAAGACAGAGAGGTCAAGGGAGTTGTCACATTTACTCACGTCACAGGTGAATAGGGAGATGGGTCAACATGAGGGGACCACTTCCCACTTCATATCTGGCGCTTCTGAAGACACAATAACCAACCCAATGATTAACTAAGTGGCCAGAACTGGCCAGAAATGTTAGTAAACCAAATCCAGCTAAATAATAAGGGCTGTATAACCCCAGCATAAGAGAAATCTGGCCTACATTTTACAGAAGCAGCAGAGAATTCCTGGGAGAACACCTGAGAAAACAAAGGCTTTTTACACCCAATTGCAGGTTCATTCCTGTCACATTATGGTTCCAGCAGCAACTGCAGACCAGGTACCCTCCAGGCTGACAGGATGACCCTTGTGTTTCTGACACAACTAAGACAGCAACTCTGACACAACATTCCCAGAAATGCAGGGTGACCAGTGAACTTCCTGGGACATACTTTACACAAAGTAGTGAAGTTTAGGCTCTCGGTATCCTAACATACCCTTGTATCAAGACTATTTGGTTTTGTACCTGTTGTATCTTGTCAAAGCTGACCTGTGAAAAGTCATCTTTCTGTTGGATAATGTTTTGACGTGTTTGGTACTGCTGATCAATGACATGTAGATACTCTGAAAGAAAGGAGACTTCCAGAGCAGAAAACATCTATCCTGTGGGGAGAAATCCAGAAAAGGTTTACTCACTGTTTAGACAATCAATATATACTCACATTGATATCATGTTTACTAATGAAGTGGACACACTGGCAATGACAAACTGAACAGCAACTTAAAGATAGGTGTACACACACAGTTCCTAGTGAATAATTACAAAGTAAACAGACATGAAAGCAACGCATTTAGCAGGTACGGCTGAAGGTGCATGACAGCTAATTTACTTTCCAAAAGTTTATACCTGGACAAGTGCAGCACATCTCTGATGTCAAAATTCTTCTACTGCTGGGTTCATAGATTCCATTAACGATGGGGAGGGTTAACAGAAAATAACCTGTAGTCCATGAGCACTGTCACATATGAAAATATTATCTTCTCAGGCACAACAAAAAAGGTTGTGAGACTTGGGCACACCTTAAGATCACTAAAATGCAGGTATTTTGTCCACCAGTAAGTCGGGTCCTGCCCAGAACATTGCCCAGGGACGGCTAGACCCCAGGGAGGGGTCGGATCCGGCTGCCCCGGCCCCGGCTCAGCATGCCGGGGATATCCTTCTGCAATTCCCGCTCCGAGCCGCCGGAGGGCAGCATCCACCAGGAGAAAAAAAACGACTGGTGAATTTGCAAGTCACGGAAGGGAGGGGCAGAAAAAGGCTTGGAAACAACCGGGGTTGGCAGCTCCCTGGGTTCGGCTACTGCAAGGGACAGAGTTCCCGGAGAGAGGCAGGTCTCTTTATTATCTATCTATGCGTTTATCCGTCTGTTCATCTGTGTCTATTCATTTATCAGTCCATTTATCCATCTATCTATTCATCTAGTTATCTATCTGCTAATCCATCCATTCATCCATCTATTATCTATCTATCTATTTATCTATCTATCTATCTATCTAGCCAGCCAGCCAGCCAACCATCTATCAGCATCCTTGTCTGCAGGATCTGGCTCCTGTTGTGCTGCTTGGTGCACTGGGGAAAGGAGCACACACTCAGATCCAGGGAAACAAGCTCAGATCTTGAGAGTTTTTGGCTCAAATTAGGAGGCTGGAGAGAAAGGGGAGTTACAAGGTCATTAGTGAGGCAGTGAGATTGTGACGGGGGACCTGGCACTCTGGACTGAGCTGGAATTGGGAGGGGATATAGGTCATGGAGCAGCCATGGGGATCATTTTATCCCTTGGGGTCCCTAACACTGTTCTTCTGTCCTTGCCCCAGATCAAAAATGAAATTACAGTAGTATTGAGCAGTGTGCTGGTTCCCCCCAGCACTGGGACTACAGGGCAAGTGAGGACAGCAGCCAGCTTAAACCCTGGGAATTGGGGATTGCTGTAGGAGACACCAGGGCTGAATAATCTCTTAACTTCCTTCTCTGTCTGACCAGCGTGTGTCTAATGCAGAAAATACCATTTAAATTATGCTTAAAGAATTGTGTCCACGTTCATTACTACATGCTTGTCTCCTGTTTTAATCTTTACAGAAGACAAAGACAGGGGATACAGATAGAGAGAGACACAGTTGTTAGGATTCAAATATATGTACAGTATTCCTAATCACACACCTCAATTTAAAGTGAAGTTCACAGGTTTTTTTATTCAGTTATAATACTTCAAAGAAAATACAACTTCAAAAGTTGTAATTTTAAATAAGATTTTAAAATAAGATTAGTGTTGTGGAGGCATTTGATATTATGAAGCTTCATCCAAAGCACATAAGCAAATCTGATTTTCAAGAAGAAAGCATATCATGCACTACTTACTTTACATCTCCCATTTAGATCCTTAAAGTACAAGTAAAATAGGTTTTGTCTCACTTTTTTCCTTCTATGAAAAAAGTTTTGTGCGAAATATTTTTGTTCCTTCACCAAACATCATGTGTATAGTTAGGACTAGCCCTGAAGGCCCAGATGATGAGAAACAACTCAAAATATGTCTTAACTGGAAATTAAGGACAGATTTCTTAAAGTGTAATCCTGAAAGCACTGCTCCGTGTCTCCTAAACTTGCCAATACACTGCCAAAGAGCATTAGCTTTTTAACTGTAAAGTTCTCTAAGCCCACAAAATTCTGCTTCTGCATGTGCAGATGTGTCCTGACATTTCTGAGCAACTTGTTTTTTTCCTTTGAGTGCCCAGGTAGTGTCCATAAGTTTGTGACCCCCTGTCTGCTTTCCAGAAGGGATTGGATTCACTTGGTATTTAAAGGGCAGACTTTGCCCAGAGCCTATGCAAAATGCAGTGCTGTTGTGCAAAGTACACTGCTTGCTTTTAAAACTCTAAAATAGAGAAGAATATTATATGAGCCCCTTTTTCCCCTAAAAAACATTCTATGTTTAAGGTTTTAAAGTTAAGATGGCAGGAACTTTAGCATGGAACTGGAGTGATTCTTGGCCTTCCTCTCAAAATATACATTATATTCATTAGCAGGTGGAAGTTAACAGCTAAATCAGTATTTCTTTGTTCCTCATGTTATTTCTTTCATTTACCTCATTCTATTTCTTGATATATTAATCAAGGTAGCAAAAATAAAGAAAAAAAGTTAAAAAAATAAACCACAACAAAACCCCAAACCAAACCCAGTACAAAGTCATGGGTGACTGAGAGCGGTTAAGAATGAATAGGGGCTGCCTGTGTGAATAAGAAGCACATCCCTTAAATTGAATTTTTTAATCCCAAACCCAAATTTAAATATGTATCTTTTTGAACATACGGAAAAAAAGAACTCTGTGCCCAATACATAATCATCTGCCATTCTGAGGGTAAACCTGGGGTACTGGATACAGTGACAAGAACAGGTACGTGTTCATTACATTGTTGTTCAGTAGATGGAGTATGAGTTACTTTTACACAAAAATGCTAAACCAAGAGTCTCCTAGCTATTCAGTCTCTTTGTTTATTGTCACTTCCCCCTAAATGCACATGAAAAGGCATCAGTGAAACTATTTGGCAAAATCTTTAAGCTGAACAGACAAAACCTGTGCAGTGATTCTGGCTTCGTACATAACCTTATCTTATTTATGCATACGCCTCAAAAGCAAAACATCAGAAAAATCAAGATAGATGTTGAACTGCACAGGTAATTGAATTCCAGCATCACTAGAATACTGCAAAAATTTTCTTCAAGCCAGTGTTGCTTAAAGGTGAAAAAAACCCCAAACTATGATAATAGTCTTTTAATTTGCATAGGATTCAGACAAGCTGCTTGATGTTGCCTCCTAGAATCTGAAATTTTTAACTTGCTTGCTTTCCTTCTTACCTCATTGATGGCTCAAATGCTCTCCAGCTCCGGAACAATGAGATACAGCTGGCTGAAAATACAGCTTCCACAAGGAAAGTGTTCCACGGTGTTGCAAAGAAGAAAACCGGTGAGGCTTAGTACCAATAATAAAAGCTGGATTAGAGCAGCAGCTATCTGATAAGACTGGAAAACTAATTTATCATCTTTCAAAGACAGCAAAAAACCCCAGGCTTCTTTGTAGTTGAGGGGAACAGTAGGAAATTTTGAGGAACACAAAATAATCGTACAGATTTATTAATACTGGCAGCCTCTGTTAGGCAACTTCTGAATTACACTGTCTTTAATAACAGATAATTTTTTTAGGAAAAAGATATCAGATTCTGAAACATATTACTGCTTTCTGCTGTTACAGAGAAGCCATCCATCTTTTGTCAAGTTTGTCAATAGTTTGAAATCTCACCGTAATGTACCCATAATGCATATACTGCATACAGCATATGGGAGCAGTTAGCATGATACCAGATATAAATTTTGGTCAGACACACTGTCACAAAAGTCAATACCAGTAAGTACAGTCTACTTAAGGAGTCCCTGAATGGGAGATGGTTCACATAATATGTCCTTCTGCAATGTGTTGTAGGATCTTTCTAAAGCTTCAAAGAGACTTTTACTCTGTACTAAGACAATTATTAAGAGGTATAATGAAGTGTTGTCCAGCAAAGAGAAGACACTTATAAATACCAGGCAGACAGCAAGCAGTGGGTCCTCAAGAGAAATAAGAAGGAAGTATAAGAGAGTGTCAGCACTGTGTTATCACAACTGAATCAATCAAAACCCTAAAGCTTCCCTTGGGAATAAACGGTTGTGAGATCACAGCAAATGGTGTATTCAGATGTGCACACACATACTTCTCCCCCACCAATAAAATTTAAAACCCCCAAGTTGGTATAACTACCAATTCACTTGAATATTCAAATTAAAAAGACTTGACATGAACGGTCAAATGAATTTCTTTAAAAAGCCAAAGTATTGTTCTAGCAAAAGCTCTTAATGCATCATTTGAAGTTTCACATCTAACTGGGGGGAGAAACACCTTCCCCTTCCTATTGGACAGACATTTGCATTGGCCTCTTTAGTAAAAATGTGTGAGATTATACATAGTTAAGAATAAGAACAAACTTGGAAAACGATTCTTCTGTCAGTTAATGAAACAGTGAGAGACACTGAGGATCATTCAGAGGGCTGCAGGTGCTGTCTTCTTGGTCCATGGGGACAAAATCCTAAGAATATTCTGAAGTTTTCTGAATTAGCACTCTAAACTTCCCTAAATGTATCAATCTACATATGCTATAACCAGAGAGATTAATGTACTGATAAGACTTTTCTTACGTACTTTTAAAGAGAAACTGGAAATGGAATTCTTTAATGAGGTAGTAATTTCCAAAATTCTTAGGACCCTTTACCATCTTAGGACTTTGTTTATTTTTCTGTTTGTTTGTTCATCTGTTTCTTGTTGCTTTTGTTATCTGAATGGATGGAGAAGTTAAGACAGAACATGGGAAAACCTCTGAAAGAAAATTAAGGAAAACCACTGTGCATTTCTATGTCATAGAATCATAGAATCGTCCAGGCCGGAAGGGACCTCCAAAGGTCATCTAGTCTGACCCCCCCGCAGTCAGCAGGGACACCCCCAACTAGACC
>JAOXNO010000052.1:30497551-30522651 GCA_028565335.1 Limnodromus scolopaceus | reverse complement strand
TGGAGTCCCCTTCTTTGGAGATTTTCAAGACCCGCCTGGATGCCGTCCTGAGTAACATGCTCTAGCTCTAGGCAATCATGCTTCAGCAGGGGAGTTGGACTAGATGATCTCTATGGTCCCTTCCAACTCTAAAAATTCAGTGAAATTCAGGACTGCATTTATATTGCAATTGCACTGAAGTAGATTAACAAAAGATTGTTATGTGTGGCTTTGGAAAGATTAAGGTAGCTTTTGTGATGTGTGGTGGCAGCTTAAACTCAGTCCTACAAAAAACTTTCTGAGTCTAGGAGTAGCTGCTCTAATGCAATTTACACAACCTTGGGATCAGGCAGCTCCTCTTTATTGGGCAAACACCCATCAGGAGCTTTGTGAATCCCTTTCTCAAATGTCAATACCCTGCATAATCTCCTTTTAGGCATCTAAGAAGACAAGCAGAATTTCGTGGTTTTTAGGCTTGTCCCTTACCTAACATGCAGTAAAGCCTGCACCCCAGGTAACTTCCACGCTGTGAGGTAGGGAGTTGAGACCAAATTCAGCAAATTTAAGCCTCTACATCCTGTCACTACACAGCCCTGATGCCAGATGAAGATGCCCACAGCTGGGGTTCACAGCGTCTGGGAAGGTTGGCACAGCTGCTCTAGGCAGGGCCTGAGCCTCCTGTGCCAGCCCAAGGGAATGAGGTCTTGGGTCCTCAAGCTGTTTGCACCATAAGCAATGAAGCGGAAGGTGTACATCAGTCAGTAATGGCTTTGACAGTGTACATAATCTGGGGGTGAGGAGTGGTGATGTCTGAAAAGCCATAAGCTCTAGTGTACTGAATTGATGTGATTTGCAACTGGTTTAGCACACCATTTCACAGGTAGAGAGACTTCAGGAAGGATTCTTTAAACACTGATGGAAGAAAGTTCTTTGAGATAGAGTCTTCCTTAACCTGGACTATGATACACTGGGGACTTAGTTTGGATATAGAATTACATCTACACACATTCTCAGTTTAGTTTTCCTCAAAATTAGACACATTTTTCCCATCGAGGCTCTGCTGAGTGGAAGCTGAAGGATTTATCTAACAAAAATGCTATTGCAGGATTAAAAGTTTAAGGTGGCTGTGAGTGACATAATAATTATTGTGTCTTGTCAGGCTTCGTGTGTAACACCATTCCTATAATTAATGGGAAAGGACTTCCTCATTCTCCTCAGTGTGGCTCGGGGGTGCCAAGACACTTGAACCTTCTACAAAATATCACCAAAGGAACTGGAACAGGGCTGCCAGGGCCAGCTCTAATGTTATCCCATCTGAGGGCTGAAGCCTGAACTCACATGTAATGCCCCAGCACTGATGGAGTACCCACTACTGAGTCCTTCAGGGTCTCACATTTGGCAGGAGATTCAGATACTATTCCTGCTGGAAGGGTGCACTGGTAACATGGACTTTCACCCTTCACCTAAGATAAAGCCCTGTAGGTGTGTCCAACGTCCAACCTGTGTACCTTATTGCAATGCTATGCCTGTAGCCAAATATTTCCCACCTGAGAGCACACATGGGGTTATCTCTTCATGACACTCCCCACTCCCCTCCATAACGGAGCTCATTGTGTTGAGGGACAAGTGAGTGGACAAGTTGGAGTGACAACAGACTTATGGCTGCTCTACTCTGTATGAAGGACAGTTTTAACTCCAAATCTTTGTCAGGGTTCCTGGTTTTAAATATCTAGTTTTCAAGCCTAGCTCATTGGTTTATAATCTTGTTTAGTGGGAGGTGTCCCTGCCCATGGCAGGGGAGTTGGAACTAGATGTTCTTTAGGGTCCTTTCCAGCCTAACCCATTCTATGATTCTATGCCCCAGACAACAGTTCTTAAATGTGGCTTAGTTACTTGCTGTTTTATTCGGACAACAGTTACGTAGCTCTGGGAACCACTGGCAGGCAAACATTTTTAATATTTGCCAAGCTGTGTGGCTTCTGAGAGATGTTTACTTCACTACATCTCTGTCATCTTTTGATGTTAAAGCCTGTGTCAGTGACTGCATGGAGGCCGTCCTGGGATATGAAAGGGAATCCACAGTGTAAGATATGCTCTTCTCACCATACGGCAGAAGCAATTCTGTGGTACTTCATGCTGAAGAATCCCTTTCGTTAGTTCTCTAAGCCAGCCAAAGGCACCTGAACAGCATATATTCCGGAAGTAGGTACATAATGTCATCATAATAGCATCACCTTGAAAAATCAGATAGATTTGCATAATAGGTTTTACCTAAGAAGTATTACCACTGACAGTAGGTGATGCTCTGTAAAACAACATGACTTTTATATATATTGATGAAAATGTTACACATATATATATGCACATTTATCTGCAAATGCAGAGCAGTGTCACTGGATCCCCAATGAGGGATGGAGGCCATGGAGAGGGGAAAGAATTCAGGAGAGTAGACCATACAACATCCCCATACCAAGAGCTAATGGAAAACTAACACTCCATGTGACTCTTGGCACTAGCTTAAAAAAGTGTCTGTGTCAAGGAACAGCCAGTAGCTTCCAAAAAATTAAATAACAGCAAAACTGAGGAATATACTCATTCTTTGTGACTCAAATAAGGACAATGGTTCAGCTCCTTCCTTAATACTTGTCTTACACAAGATCCACAAAACTGCTGCTAAGGGAGAACAAGATGAGGAAGGAAGACTGTACATGGTTTATTTTACCCAGCTGTTGGCACAAACTTGGCTATATCTCGATTAAAATAAACGAGGCCAAATGTGTACAAGAAAGGCAGTAACTGACTTTACATTTTAAGAATGTAAATTACAGTTTAAGAACAGGAGATTTTAGAAATACAGAAAGCTCTAATTGAAGTGTGTAGTGGCATGAAACAGGAAGAATCATGGACTCATTTTGTCACATATAGATTAGGGAGCTAATAAAATGAAGTTTCCTGGAGCAAATGCTATTTATTGGAACCTTGAGACTTTTTAGCCCCAGAATGGGCAGGTCTAAGTTTTTGACTAGATAAAATGAATTATGTATCCTATAGAAGTCGTAGCCACTGTATCGTGTTCTAATAAGTACTGTTCTATAAAGGTTGGCATTTACATTTCTCCCGGGGAGAAAGCCAATTAACAGTGTAACAGCTTTTTCCAAAAATGGAAGTGGTTCTTGAAATGCATTAAATGAGAGAAGAAGAAGGGAAAATGAAAGAAGATCCTAAAAGATATCAAACCTGGCTGCAATTAATTCCCCAATTCCATAACGGATTTTCATACATGAAGTTCAGGAAATGCACTTTGAGTTCTATGTTCTTCCCCGTACATAAGATCATTGGAAAACTTAAATTGGATCCCCCTCCTGTGATATGCAATGACCCAAATACTGAGCAGAAAAAAACTGCATAAGACTAAGACTCAGAAGCCTAATGTAAAATGAGCTATATTTTTAATGTCAGGATGTAATTAATATACAACATAACTCAGGCTTAATTGTTATAAAAGCCTAATAGTTTCAGCCACTGATCTTGTATGCATAAAAATGGACTTCCAAAGACAATATGGTCATGGAAAGGATATGGATTCTGAGAGAAATAAATTGTTCAAGTGGTAAAAAGCCCCAAAATTGTAATTTCCTTGCTAACAAATTATGCAGTGCATTTTGTCTTGCTTGTTTCCTTGTCAGCAAGAGGATTAAACAAACTTTTATTTCTTGATTCTTGTTTGTCTTGGCCACCTCTGAGTTCCCATTGTTGTGTGGTATTTAAATAGTAACCCCCAAAACTGTGGCAGAATGTGCAAATTCTGCCTCCCACCACCCCTCACCCCGGTCCTCCAGAAATACTTCATGCCAAGGTTTCTCTTCCTCCTGGACATCCAGAATCAAGGATGTCAACGGTATAATTTGTATACCAGTTCTGAAACAGCCAAATTTCACTTAAGATGTCTCAGCATTCCAGTTGTACTAGAGAGTTCAAATGGAAAAATATTTTTAAAAACTGGTGAGTTGTCTAAGTCTCCTGAAAACACAGTGAATCTGTGTAATGTATATTTTACTAGTGCAATCCAGCCTCTTTTTAAAGAATTCCAGCAAGAGCATCTCCTCTGAGAGTTTTTTCTCTGATCTGGATACTGAAATTCTTATCTTCAGATACTCTGCTTTCGTCTATCAAGTCATGCAAGTGTACTGTTCTCCTGCAGTAAGCACCTGCAACAAAGCCAGCACTGGCAAATGTAATTTTGTGTTAAAACAGGCAAACTGGAGACATACTGCGGCTCTTGGTTGATTTTGATAGAAGCAAGCCTTGGAAAAACAGCTGTGTATGACCACTGATGAAAAATGAATGAATCAGATTGGCCTGTACAGAGGAAAATGCCAGCACTCAAAAGATAAAAAAAAAATCAATTAAAATCTAAAAATAATCAAATGTGAAAGATTCCTGTAAGAATTTCATCTTTGTGCTGGATTTTTTGCCAGAGGCATTGAGAACTACTTTATGGGTACAAAACAACAGTATTCTTCTATGTGTTTATCACTGTAACTCCAGTTAATGAACATTTTGGGAACTGTTGAATTAGTCACCAAATAAAAAAATTTAGTCTAAATGTACTCGCATAGCACACTTGCGTAAAAGAACAGCTCCTTCCCCAAATCTTAGGTATTTTCCCCATTGGATAGCCTTCAAAGTGGAATCAAAGATTCTCTTTCTCAAGTAGCATGTTTTTCATTGCCAATAAAACAAGACTGGTAGCAAAAGAAAACTCTAAATACACCACATGAGGCCATTGGTGGTACATGCTTTGAGATATGAATTCTTTTATTAGAGCTTTACCTTCTGTGATGTTTTAAGACATGCTGCAGGTTCTTAAATATGAATAGGAATTGTCCTATTCTGAACTGTCAGCAGTTTGGAAACTTAAAACATCCAGGACATGTCTCAAGAAATCCAGTTGTTCTCTTTGATCGTAGATTAAAGGGCCTGCTAGAAAGAGCTATGTAGTTTCTTACACCGTTCTAATTAATGCGACACTTGAGCTTTATTCTGTGAATGTACAATAATGTAGAAAACTCCTTGGAATTCCCTCATCAGCTATATTCTATTTAAAAATACATGTATTGGTTTTATATCAACATCCTCAACCATATTCAAGACTCCATTTAAAACCTTTAGGTTTAGTAATTCAGAGCTTTATCTTCATGGATTCATACCAATAAATCCCAAAATGCATGCATGGCTTGATTTAAGAAAGATATTTTACTTGTGTTTCATACACAAAAAACTTATAATCAACAGTGGCTTAAAAAATTAACACTACTCCACTTTTTCACAAGTGTACAAAAAAGAAATAATGAATTTACATTCAACAGTAAAGCTTAAAGTCCACTCTAATAATAGTTGCATTGACATTCACATACACAAGCACAGAATAAATATTTCAGGATTCTTATAAGAGCATACAGCATACATACAGTACTTGAATTTTACATAATGAGTGTTAGTAGGGTCAGAAATTCATAATCTCATAGAAAAGTAAAACTAAAATCAGAAAAGGTTGTGTGGGAGGTAACACCAAGGTACTGCACAGAGCTAGCAGGTTATTAAATCCATTTGTGTGAGGAGTTTGCTTCTGCTTCTTCATATTAGGACAGTTTGATTGCAGAAGTGTATTCAAAGTGCAGATTAATGCAAAGAAAAAGAGAAGATATTCTTGTATTTATTAATACATGCAAGAGGCAGCCCCCAAGTCACCCGACAGAATAAAGCTGTTATTGGCAAGTGGCCGATATAATACAGATGTTTCAGGCAATTTTTCTAAAGCACTTTAATAGCAGCAATTGTAATTTATAATGGCTCTAGATTGACTTCTGTTTGGGTTAAAGGGCATCATATTTCTTTAACATTTACAGCTATATTTCTTTATAAATAAATATCTCAAATAACAAATAGCATAGTTAACGGTTCTTTTTTCTCTCTTTTGCATAAGTGTCGTGGAAAAACTCTGACCTTTTCAGAGACATAATGTGCAAAATAATGTTAGAGTGGAAATAGGGACACAGAGCATCACAGTTACATTCCTGGGATGTCAGCCCAGCCCTTCTTACACTCTGAGGGCTCGCCGTGCCAGGGTAATGCAGGGCTTTAAGGGATAATTTTCCCAATGGCTTGCTTGGTAAGAGATAAAAATTACGGTATCTTAAAGAGCTGTAAATGTGAGGTTTTATTTGCAGGAGTGTGTACAATACGTCATGTATAGGACTCAGTATTTCCACACAGTGACTTCTCAAGGTTTGAAAAGTCTGGTCATCTCCTTTCAGACATTTTCTCCCCAGCCTGAACATCTTTGAACGTTTGTGTTCATTAGGTGTTTCCTCTGTTGCATATTTACCAGCTCTTCTTGCATTTTATAGTCTGATCTCGTATCACCTAGCTGACATCTGCACACAAATATTTCCAATCAGATAGAGGGTGCACAACATTAAAACTTTTAAACCTGTCCTGTAAGTGTCATCAAGACAGGAGCACAGGAACCACAGTGCAGAGTCCAACCTCTCACTGGCTGTACTGTGAAGATTCTCCTTTTCGGCGTAGGAGAAAGGAAACTTGTGTCTGCTTTTTAGATTCTGAAAACAAGCCAGAGTGGAGAAAAAGAGTTAACACCAGACTTAATAAAGCTTTTAAGACAAAACCTGTTAAGCAATTTAGACAGACACTGTGAATTTCCTGCTGCTTTTCTCAAGTCTGTACATACAGGAAATCTGTTAACAGTAGGAAGAAGTTGGGAGTTGCTACATAGGAGAAATCTGCCATTATTACAAAAACTGGCTAAGTGGCTTCTTTCATTATAAACCCCTCACTGGTCACTGTTCTCAGTGGTGCTGTTGCCCTTTTCTTTTTTCTCCTGAGTCTTGTTTCCCTTCTTCTTTTTCTTCTTTTTCTTCGTTTCTTCCTTCTTGCCAAAGGTTATGAAGTCACTTTTGTCAATTTGGCTGTTTGGTGGCTCCTGCCGGATGGAGATGATTGCAGGAGATCCCGGGATAATGAATTTGTCTGGCAACTCACCAGGACCACCTTGTTTGGGATTGCCCGGTCCAAATTTAAAGGTCCAGCTGTTGCTGTTCACACCAGCTCCCACTGGGGGGGACACCTCTCCTGCCTCAGGTTCTGAAAAAAGTCAAAACAGCAAGAAAAGCTTAAAGCATCATTAGATACAAGCATTCAGTGAGTATCAACTTCCTATTTGAAAGCAACGGCTTTAGCCTCGCTCTACACTGACTCTTGGTTGTGTGGCTGCTCATCTAGGTGTTATTGGCTGGTTCTTGTCCAGGCTGCCCAGTGTTACAATGCACTGATTCATGAAACACAAGCACGTGCGTTGCACAGGTATATTTGAGGGTGTCAAGTCTTTTGTGAAATGGTTAGAAGAATGTCCAGGGTGGAGGGAGTCAGCCTTGGCAGTACGTACATCCACACTAGATATTTTAGCAAACCATCCTGTCATTTGTGGCCAGGATTCCTCATGGAGGGAATGAGTTGCTGCATCCCAGAGAGGAAGCTGAGAGCCAAATAGCGTGTATGTATGTGTGTACATATGTATGCAAAGATGAGCAGACATGGCCCTAGAGTGAAAACTGGAGTGAACTGAATTGCCTGGACAGAGATACCACAGGACTCCTTCAATCAGGGTGCAGAATCTGGTCTCAGAAATGTTCAGTCTTCTTCAAGGTGAGGCTCTATCAACCTGTTCCCTTTTGTCACAAAATGGGGTGACTCTTGTAAGGAAGTTGTAAAGATTTTCCTGAACTATGAACCTTTAAGCAAAATGGGAAATTTGAAAGGGCTGGTGCTAAATTTGTGGTAAACTGTCAAGAATGGTTCAGAAGTATTATGTTTCTTTTTTCTTAATGTAATATCACAACATAAAGGCTGAAAAACACCAGACTGGTGACTAACACTTGGTTCTCTGAATTGATATGGTAGGATGATAGATCACAATATTTTATACAAGCAAATATAAAGTGAAGCTCTGTCCCCAGTTTAGGCTTGCAGTATTAAGCAAGTTTTAACTTTATCTCCATGATTTTGCCAAGATTGAGCTAATCAGATTGAAATCTTTATGTATGTTCTCCTGACAAGGACAATTTTCTAGCATAATGAGATGCAACATGAATTAGGTTCTTCTATGAGAGAAAGTCTTAAAACCTGGCTGTTTTCTGTTTTCTTAAACTTTGAAAATTCTTTGTAATTTACATAACTCCCAGTTTTGAATAGGAGCAGCACACGCATTTTAGTGTATCATTTTAAGTGTTTAAAGGATTGTGATCAAGGGAAAGCTCAATGTTTCTGCTAAAGCCCTCAAACCTGATGAAAACATTCTTACCTACACTCTAAAAATGCAGTATCACAAACATAGGACCTGTGAAACTTGTAACACTCCTATCCACACAAAAATCCTTGCAATACCACAATAACAATGCCAATAGCACAATCTAATTAAGTCTCAGCATCATTTTACTCTGCATCAGAGCTGTCTGGTTGAATAGGTAAAGATGGCTGGGGGAAAGAAGGGTGTGGGATCTGCATTGCTACAAGGTAGAGTTGGAAAACCAGTCAAGAGGAACTCCATATGGCTTGGAAGAGGAGGCAAGGGCACAGAAAGGAGGAGAAGAACCAGAAGTCCTAGGTCTCCTGCTGGTGAAAGAGAGCAGGAAGAGGAACCAAAGTAGAGAGAGATCTCCAACATTTTGCCAGACCAGAAGATGCTGTTCAGTAAATCTCAGCTACTGACTTCTCTGGACCCATGTAGCAGTAATGAAGAATATTGTATTTGCTTTAGCAGCCGTTTCATGAAATGAACAGCATCTCCTGTGCTTCTTATTCTTTTATGATTCTTCATTTTCTGTTTTCCTTTTTCTTTCTATTTTATGAAATAAAATGTATGTCATGCATGCAGATGTAAGGCTCTCCTGATCCAAAAGCTAAAGAACACCTTTTGTGCTAGACAATCTTTCTGCCATCTGGCAGCAAAATAAACAGCACTGGAAAGCATAATTCCTTTTAAGCTTTTCCATACTTACACAGTACGTCTATGTTACAGAGCTGGAGAAACATGTATACGTGAACATAAGAACTGTCAATGAGACCATCTGTGTAATAGGTTTGGCACTTGGATTCTTTGTAAATGAGGTGATATGACTGCTTTTACAGTGTGATGTTTAATCAAAAATTAGAAGAGCCTGTACACTTCTTTTTCCCCTAAGACTGTATCTAATGATGAAGAATAATTGACTTTGAGTTCATGTTCTTTCCAGGAACTGCTGAAATTGTTTTAGTGACCTTAACCTCCCTAGTCTCAAATATCTTATTATTAATAGTTATTATTAATGTGGAAGTTCCTCCATTTGCTTAGCTGCAAATTTCCTACAGTCTTAACTATCAGCTTCAGATTTTTTACATTTTTGTTGGCAATAGCAATGTCTTAGCAAGCCCTTTCATACTAAATGCATTAATATGAACCAGCTTTCACTTCTGCTTAATAAAGTATTTTGGTGAGGTACGTTTCACATTGCTTTTGTTTCTTTGAGGTGATAAATGACAAAGGTGAATGTTGTGTGTCTTGGCCTTTTCCCAAATTATTAATCAATTGTCTTTCTCCAGCAATACAAAAATGTGAGCTTTCATATTGTACATAATAAATTAAGCCCTATTTGAGAAATAAATTCTTTCTCCTTCTCAACAAGACCATGCAATATTCATTCCAAACAATGTTGGCCAAGGCCCAATGCTCCTTTCCTGTTCCTGGCAGGAAAGAAACAGCTGAAGGTCACCTCAAATAATTTTTGTACCATCCTTGCTCTGGTTGGGGAGAGCCCTGTAGCAGTGAATAGCCCAAAAACTGCTTTGAAGTGAACCCAGTTACAACATTATATGGACCCCAGTGCCACCACAGCTCAGCTGACATAACACAGTGTGTGGTTGTGCCATTTTGACATGAGCATATTAGGCTGATACAATGACAGTGACTTTATATTATCCATTTAACCACACAAATACAGTAATGTGCAAGAGTAGAGAGTATCCTTAAGGTACAGCATCTCTTTTTCCTTACATGAAAACTCTTGCCAGTAAAACAGAGCGCACATCCACGTCTGCATTATTGAAATCTAATTCAGAACAGGATACTGACCCTTTAATCTGGTTCTGCCTGGACAAATCCACTCACCAGATGAAGTCAGTAATATCTCTTGCAAAGCCATTTGGCATAATGTATCCAAACAAAGCAAACCCATCATATCTACCCTTGCACCAGGATTCTGTCAAGCTAAAGACTAAGGGGAGTTGCTTGCATTTCTGTATCTTTTTTTTTCCCAGCCCCTGAATATGTTTGTTGTCCATACAAACTAAGCATTTTAATACTCCTTAATACTCACTAAGCCAAAGGAAACTAATTATCCTTACAGCTGTGTGGAGAGCTGACATGCAAAAAGACAGAGACAGACAGAACTTTATGAGTTAATAGCCATCATTTCCTACAAGTGGGGCTTCAAAAACCTCCTCAGGAAATTTCCCTTCTGCGTGATTTACCTGATAACATGTGTGTTTATCTGTATTGGCAGGCTGGAAGGTCACAGTTCAGCTGTACTAACAAAGTTGTATGTTTAGGTATTTCAGATCAAGGATAAATGTCACTTACTACCTAGTTATAAAAGCTTCTTTAAATATCTCTTCTGTTTCTTATCAGCAGGAATTTAACAACAAAAACTTTCCACTGAAATGCTATTTTATATTTAACAGGATTAGTTGTACATCTCTTGTATGTTTTCTGGGTCTTATTGAATGCTCTAAAGTTGTTTATTAAACTTAGAGGAAAATCTAAATAAAGCAAATCTGCCAGCTACATTTATACCACTTAATTTAAAACATTACACTTCTCTTCTTCCTACAGCTACACTGGGGGGTTTTGTCAGAGTTCCTACAAAAAAAGCACAGAGTCTGGCCATTTCCTGGTGTAACTCAAAGGATCACTTTGGAGACTACCCCTTTGCCTTATTCTCAAGGAATATGACAGAATTCATATTCAATGACCAAATGATTAATTTTTAAAATGCATGCATGCAGCAGAACCCAAAATCTAGGCTGCACCTGCAGCTCCTGATGCTTCTTCGTCTGTGTGTCTACATGCTAAAATGGGAGATGAACTTTTCACCCCTTTCATTTCCTTGTACTCTCACCAAAATACAAGTGTCTCAGTAGACTTTAAATGGAACCTAGAGCAAGAGAGACTTGGCAGTCAAGTACATAATGTATTTAGTTGGGAGAAAAGGACTTCTGGCTTGTCTTCCAAAATGCTACTTTTTTCTATCCAGTGACTGTCTGTCTGAAATGCACAGGCAGATCTACATACAAAAAAAAAACCCCACATCACCTTTCTGAAAGCTTAAAGCAGTAGGGTATGGTCTCTATCTCCTTTTTCCTCTTCCAGAGGCATTTACAGGTCATATACTGTAGTCCTCTGCCTCCCACAGGTAGGTTCTCATAGAATCATAGAGTGGTTTAGGTTGGAAAGGACCTTAAAGATCATCTAGTTACAACCCCCCTGCCAGGGGCAGAGACACCTCCCACTAGACCAGGTTGCTCAAAGCCCCATCCAGATTGCCCTTGAACACTTCCAGGGATGAGGCCCTCACAACTTCTCCGGGCAACCTGGGTCAGTGTCTCACCACCTCATAGTGAAAAATTTCTTCCTGAGATCTAATTTAAATCTCCCCTCTTCAGTTTGAAGCCACTACCCTTTGTCCTATCATTACATGTCCTTGTAAAAAGTCCCTGTCTAGCTTTCTTGTAGGTCCTCTTCTGATACTGGAATGCCCCTATAAAGTCTCCCTGGAGCCTTCTCTTCTCCAGACTGAACAACCCCAACTCTGTCAGCCTGTCTTCATAGGAGAGGTGCTCCAGCCCTCTGATAATCTTTGTGGCCCTCCTCTGGACGCACTCCAACAGGTCCACGTCTCCTTCCTGTGCTGAGGATTCCAAAGCTGGACACAGTAGTTCAGGTGATGTCTCACCAGAGGGACAGAGGGGCAGGGGATAAAGGGGCAGAATCACCTCCTTTGCCCTGCTGGCCATGCTTCTTTTGATGCAGCCCAGGATACTGTCGGCCTTCTGGGCTGCGAGGGCATATGCCTGGCTGATGTTGAGCTTCATATCAACCAACAAAAAGGTACTTGTTCAACAAGTCCTAATTGTTCTGAAAGTACCAGATTTCCTATACATTGTCAGATAGAAAGTATTATGTGGATGTCATAGTCTCCAAGATCCCAGAAAGGGAGCAAGTTGCGTGTAACCTGTGTCCCATTGATGTGTCTTCTTGTTCGCACGCTCCAGGCAGTCCTGACCTCAGCACATGAGTTTTTCAGAGGTACCTAACTCTCCCTGTGCTCTGTGCAGGGTGTCCAGGCACTCCTACAAGGAACAGGGAGAGGTGCTAAAAATAAAGAGGCCCTAAAAATTAACTTGTAGTAGCTGTAGGCACCTAATTATTTTTTTTAGATGTCACCCACGGAGTAAGGTATCCCTTTGCTAAATTCAGCCACCAAAGAAGTAGGCATCTGATTTAAACTGTCTAATTTAGTTTTTGCTACAGTCTATAAAAAGAGACATGCACTCGTAGAAGGCAGTTCAGCCCACCTAGCTTAAACACCTGGTTTTAGATGCACTGAATTTTCTTTGTTCCTCTCCCCTCTCTGCTGGAGCTGTATTGCCTTTGCTTCTTTAACTACAGATAAAGCCTGGGCAGCCAACTTAAGCTAGCTAACTTGTGGGTGGTTAGTGCAAAAGGAGCTGAATTTCACCCTTAGGACCAAGCTAAGCAGCATCATGGCTTGGGGGATGTTGTATTAATGACCATGCCAGAGTATTTAAAAAAAAAAAAAAAGTTTGAAACTAATCTCTTTAACAGTGACGGCCACATAAATCCTGTGCAACTATTTGCAAGATAAGGCCACTTTCTCAGCCCTAATCCCTTGATGGGATTTTCATCTAGGCAGGCATCGACATCTTCTGTTCAGAAATACCTGAGAAAGCTCAGCCACATTGCTAAGGTTGCACCAATTCCACCCCTTAAAAGGGTACATTTTAATTGGGACAGAAATAACACCAGTAGAGTTTAGGTCTTGAGAGATACTCCGCTGCAAAACTCCAAAGTACAGGTCTGTCACTGAGATCTACAGTGCCGTCTTATCAGGTGCGGCATTTGCAAATTCACCCCTCTGAAGGGTTGGCTTTCATCAGCTTGTAAAACCATCCGAGCTGATATGTAAGCGGAACAAAGTCGAAATGCTGAGTGACGGGTACAAACAGCCTGAAATTAAGATGTCTTCTAACTTTGGGGCAAAATGCCTGCTCACAGAACATGTCATCACTCCGCCCACAAATCTATATCCCATCAAGTCTGGGCAAAGACTGCAGTTTCTATCTCCCTAACATTTTTCTCTCTTTTTTGTGGGGAAACATGTTTTTTTCCTGTCCCTGTATAGCCCCACAGCTCCAATCTGGTGTTTACTAGGAACAGGTGGTGCTCGCTTCCCATAATGCGAGCTGGCCATATATTCTGTCACGTACATCATCTCCACCTCCTATGCCTCTCCTGCTTTCTTAAAGAACCTTTGTCAGAAGAAGGCTAACTCGTGTTAGAACAGATGTGCCTATGCACAAGGGAGAGAAGGGGAAAGCATTTCTGTGCAGCTCTGTCTCCCTGCAGAGATGTTTTTGACTGTGTGACATGCTCAGCCAAGACAGCAGCTTGATTTCACTCTGTTCCACCCCTCCCTGCTCACCACTTTGTCCCTGTCTTTAAAATTTCGGTGGCTCATGGACTTGGGAGATCATTTAGATAAAAGCCTTCAATCAAACCATCTATTATTATTAAGTTTAAAGGAAATATTTTTCAAATTTTTTTTCTAGACGCCAGAACATGCCGACTAAAGCTACCAAGAGACTAGGAATGCCCCATCATTAATCACTGACCCTTCTGTCCGCAGGTCAAAGTAGCAAAACTCATTAATTAAATGAATTTATTTAAAACTGAGATCAGGCAATAAGCAGGAAGCAAATTGCAGAGAAAGCTAGTCATTAACCTGATTTCTCTCTTCCCTGCCTCCTCCACTGATGCTGTACCGACTGCAGCTCCTGCCTCTGGCAGGCTTAATGAATATTCACTGTTATAAAGAGTCTGACATTCTGCACTGATTCTGAAACAGCACATCAAATGCAAACAGCGTGCACTGAAAAACCCTCTCTGTCATTTGGAGGATGTCTGCGGACATTCTGGCTTCACTGATCATCCCTAAGCCTTTTTGGGATTAAAATGCCCATTTAATCTTTTTTTTTTTTTTTTTTTTTAAGGCAGAAAAAAAAGCCCCAAACCAAAGCCACAGCCAACAACAAAGAAAGCAAATAAAAATCCATCATCAGCATGATAAAATGGCAGATACTGAACTGAAAGACAGAGAAATGATTCAGTCAGAATAAAGTTGAACCATTTTAACTATCAGTTTGCCAAACAATCCCAACCTTCGCTAAGGACTATATCAATTTGGGGTCTTAAAGAAAAAAAAATAATTAAAAATTCTCCTTCTCTGCCCTTCCATCTGTTTGACCTATTCTGCATGAATGATTCAGAGAGAGGAGGAATGAACAAAATGAAAACTTCTCCCCACCAAGGAGCCTGTAGCTTTAATCCATTGCTTGGACTTAAAGTCAGTAACATTAAACGGGGTAATTATAGCACATATGTTGTGGGAGATCCATAAGCACCCACTGCTCCAACATCCAGATACAAAGCAGGAGGCAGGCACAGAGGTCACTTCCAGCTCAGTCTCAGGTTACCATCCAAGCTAACACTGAAATTTAATTTAGATAAAGATTATCTATCTCATTATACAAAAACAATCTTACATGGCTGTGCATTAAAGCAATTGTCTCAGCTACCAAATAGCTCTGCTGGCATATTCTGAGATACGTGAAAGCAAAAATTGATTTGCTTGGTACCACAGCCTGCCGTGGCCAGAGCACCACAAATGGCTTCTAGCAGCTGCTGAAGAAGAAAACAGAGCCCAGTGTCTGCAGCCCCAAGCTCCTCTCACTCTCTTTTCACTAAGAGAGACGGTTCCTCCCACAAAACCATCAACCTTCTCAGGTAACATCTTTCTAGCCCAGTCCTGCTCCCACCAGTAGAATTTGTCTTGGAAAGAAGCTGTTAGTGCTTGTTCAGCACAAGCTTTAACCTTTTCCTCACTCAACTGAGCATTAATCTGCTGCATCACCAAGACAGCACGCGCACACATCCGGGATGCTCCATATCATCCTTCCAGCTCTAATCAGGCCCTGGACTCTGGGGAATGCAGCGTATGAACGTTTGTGTCGCAAGCAGAGGTTGTTAGGGAGAGCTTACTCCTGCAATATGGATTTTTAAAGATGGATTTTTATTTGGGCATTTCACCATACCTGCAGGCCCGCAGTGACCATTTTTAAGAGTTAATAATTGAAAATAGGCCAAAAAAACCCAACCCACCACAAAAAAAAAAAAAAAACAACCAAACAAAAAACCCCAGATTATTTTTGTCTTGTAAATACAGTGTGGGGAGCTAGAGCATCAGCAATTCTGCCCTTGTTTTAAAGCAAACAAACAGTAAGGTAAAGGGCAGTGAATAGAGCATGGAAACGAGTCAGTGTTGGGGGAACCGCTGTGCCCTTCAGTACCTGGGCAGGGAGAGGAGAGAGGTGGCATGGGAAGCTGCTGGGGACAACGCTTCCCCTGGGGACCTGCAGCGGGTTGGCCTCACCACCACACGCCCCCCATCGCCACCAAAGAAAAGGCTTCTCTTTGCCTTTCTGTCAAACCAGGTGCCTCCTTAAATGCCCCAAATTTGAACCGACCAGAGCAGTAAGCAACTACCCAGGCCTCTGCCCAGGGCCGATTTTAGGATTGCTAGGTGACACATCCCAAAAAGGTGGACTTTAAGAACTGGGATGTCTGATTTGCGGCTCAAATCTCCCTCTGGATGTGACCAAGAGGGAGGTGGCGTTGTTACTGCTTTCAGCTGCCTGGTGCTGTGTGTGGGTGCCGCCTCTGTTATACAAAGACATGAAATATCGCAAAGAGAGCAAAAGTCATTGCAGAAGACAAAGCTCTGAATGGCAGGAGGACAGGAACAGATCCGTGCACCGTTCACTCTGTATTCTGGAAAGCCAATTCTAGTTACTGTGTTGTGTCAAATTTAAACGAAAAATAATTTAATTGTTCTATACAAGTGCTTTTATGTGAAAGACAACAGGCTCACAGTCCATCGTAAATCCTGCTGTGAAGGCGAAAAGGAGGAAGCGTTTCCTGGCTGCTGCTGCAGCCTGTAACAGTATTCTGCAGCCAGCCCCCCCTCCCCTGGCTCTCTGCTAGATGAGCTATTTAACTGAGGCCAAGAGCACAGACTATCTATCCGGTCGCCTCCTGCCACTGGAGGCCACTCTGCTTCCATGGGGTGATCAGAGCACCAGCAGCTTGGACTCCTGTCTGCAGCCCCCTTCTGCCTCAGCCCCCGTCTCAATGGCTGGCTGTGACTGATTCTCCAAAGGAAAATCTCACATTGGGGATTTCACGTTACCGGAATGAAAGAAAAAAGGTGGGATTGGATGTTTTCCTAGCGTTGGATCTCTAGAACAGAACTAGGTTCTTATTTGAATAAGAGAATACCGTTGAATTCAGTCCCTTCTGAACAAAACAAAAAAATCCCAAGAAATTCAGTCCCTTCCCTCAACAAAACTTTGTATCAAGTACCAGACTCTACAGCTGTGAAATCCTTCTGCAGGTGAATTTACCTTAGCACATCCCATATTACTGCTGGTGCCTAAAGAGGAAAGAGCCCAGCATGACTGCCAAAGTCCAGTGCTGGGAGGCAGAAAAGAATCCCCACTTTTAAACCAAGCACAATTAATAGAAAGACAGTAACTATGGAAACTTCAAGCATCAATTTTACTCTTTTGAAGCAGAATCTAATTTTAACCAACTAATTGGATGCTTGAAGTGGCAGTGAAAGAAAAAGGGACACATTTATTTCAATGCTTTTAGAGGCATCTATTTTAAACATGAATGAATAAATGTGTGAGCTTCACCACTTAGAAAGGAGAGCATAGTAATGGATCGCGGACACCTAAGAAATGGTCCTAGAAGATAACCTTTTTTTTTCTGTCTTCATCATCTATGTTCAGCTTCCAGGCTTCAACCATTCCTCTTGTACATGGGTCCCACCCCAGCAGCCCAAACTATTGCAATGTCCAGGCCAGATGACTACAGTGTGACACTTTCTGCTTGGATCTTCCTTTCAAAAAACACACAGAGTGTGTTTTCCACTTCAGAGACTGGAAAATGCAGTGCTTGGTCTCTTAGAGGGTGAAGGTGGCTCTGTGCTCTAAACCTCAGAGTGGGAACCTGTTCCCTGGCTCCAATCACTAATAAAGGGATAGTTTTAGTGGAATTTTATGGATGAAAGCTTAAACTGGCCTTTTCTCTGTCTTGACCATAAAGGGGAAGAAATGATAATATTACTGTTTATTTAGTTTGGTTTTGTTATCCTCAATGGATTTCTTCATTTCAAAAGTAAACTATACTGTTTTATATACAGGTATATAAAATTAATTTAGACCTACAAAATCCTTTAGCTGACCTACTCTGGCTAGTTTATCACTCAACCTCTGCAAACTTCTCCTCCTTCAAAAGCCAATTAATTAAACACTAACTAATGTCTGCTTTGATTCTCACTGACATGGCTGTTAGGCAGTAACTTGCCCTAAAAGAGGTGTGTTACTTTGATACCTTCCACAGGAAGGGGCTGTAAAACTGAAGACATCACAGGCTTCAAAACAGACTCTAGCAGTCACAGCCCTCTTTCCCTTCCACAATATGGATGTCACATTAGCAGCTTCCTGTCATCTCCTGTTAGGATCACATCCCATTTTTATTCCTTTTCACTGATATGGGATGAATGGAGCTAATAATATTTCACATTAGCTGAAAAGGAATCTTAATTAAATGTGATGAGTAACTGCTAATACAAAATGATAAGCCCCCTGGATAAGCATGCTACACTATTTCTCTATTTTTTGGAATCTCTTCAACATTCTCCGGGGAGAAAATGGAGGTGACCTTGCAAAGAGTCCCCGCATCGGTTCTCCCGCTGCAGAAATAGCTTTGCTCTTTCAAGTGGTTGTGAGGTCCACACTTGGAGGACTTTTTTTTAATGAACTCTCTTTCATGAAAGACATCGCTCAAACAGTTGTAGTAACATTTACATATATTTATATTAATATATATATTTATATAATATGCCTGCTATTTCACTTCTCTGAAGGAAATATTAAAAATGGAAGAACTGGCTTGAAATGAAGATCAAATTTGGGAAATGAATTATTACACATAAAGTGTAATGGATGTGAAATGGAAGTCTGAGAGCAAAGTAAGGAAAATTAACTTCATTTCTACATTATTGTTTAATGAAGGCTAACTTAGACAAAAAAATCCTATCCTGATTAAATTTTAGGAAATTCACATTTCTTATAGATATGATTCCATTAAATGAAAAGTGAGGGAGAAAATCAAGGACAGACTGTATCTGGATTGATAGCATAGTTATTTTCCTTCCAGGAAATGTGTCAAATGCCCAGGTAACTAGGACAAGCTGTCAAAGAATAGAGACACTTAAAAGATCTTCGTGGTAAAAAGGCTAAAAGGTGATGCTATTGCTTCTTGAATACTTCACTTCAAAAGGAATTTTAAATTACCATCTGGTGGGATCTACATGTAGAATATTCACGAAATATTTTAACTCTGAATTAAACTTGAAACTTTTGTTTTCTCATTGTAATTTTGTGTATATTCATACATGTTAATTGGTTCATTTGTTTTGAATTTCTGTGATCGTTGAGGAGGTGAGTGACTGGCTTCTTAATTATTACATACATGCTCTATGTGTAAGTGTACTTAGAATGATGGAGAGAGCAACTCCTGACAGCAATAGGGACCACTGTGAAGTGCCAGCCTCATGTATGCCAATCTGCAATATGGGCACATCTCCGAACTGCAGCAGATGGGGGCTGTGCACGGCACTTCCTTAGCAGAAAGGAAACCAGTGACAGAGGTGTGTGCATTAATACATTCTTTGCATAAATTGTGGCCTGCTAATACCCACAGTAGACCTGGCACTGCGATGGAGACACATAAGGAAAAGATGATGTTTCTTTCAGAAACTCTGGGCCAAATCAGGTGCTTACACCTCAGGAACACTCTAAAAATTGATTTGAGTGGGAAAAGTGAGGTGAGACCTCACTTGCAATTCCATCAAAGCCATATGCAACCAGAGCCTCCTGAACTAGTCCTTGTGCTTCCCAGGATGAGCCAAGCATTCTCCAACCTCAAAGAACACCCCATTTCAGATTCTATTTCCCCAGCATCTTTCCCCACTCACACCACCACCAGGCCAGGTTATGAAAGAAAGGGCTTGTTACATTGTCAGCTCTGTGTCTGGACTAGTACCTTCATGGGTATTACGTCCCAGTCCATTTTAATTCATGGAGACCACTTGAGTTCACAGGGTCCTGATGCGTGGTGCAGCTCCCATATGTCAGATAAAAGCATATTCTTGCTGTACCAGGGAATGCTGTTCTCCCACTCAGGGATCCCCGGTGCTAGACAAACCAACTCACCCACCATCTCTCAGCTGACTGCATTTGGTGTGTAAGTTGGCAACAGCAGTGGTTCTTCATTACAAAGGCGTGAGGCCAGTGTGTGTCAGCAGGGGAGCACAAAGCTGAAAGACCTTCACACATACCCCTTCATAAAGGGGGATTTTTATCAGTTATTTCAATATATTCCCTCACTGGAAAGGGGTGAAAAAAGGCAACTTCTGCAGAAAAAAAAAAAAAAAGGCAATCTTCTGTCCGCAGCAACTTCCCAGTTACCTGGACAGCAGCAAGAGCAGCCATTCATTAACCTTGATATGCCTTGTCCCACTAAGCACTAGGTATAAATGGCTGCAATCCTTAGATTCCTTCATATTCTCCCTAAGATCGACGACTGCAGCACTGAATCTCACTTAAACGTATTCCCTTTACACCAGACTTGAAGGAGAAATTGCTTGGGGTAGCCAGCAGAAACATAGGTTTTGACAACAAGGAGAAAAAGGCTCTATTTATATCTCTTCCTGCTGACACATGGAATAGCACACGCTTCATTCAAGCTTACACGCAGCTGCTCAGTGGCTGGAATTTCTGCAGTGGCTCAGAGACTGGAGGAAGTGCAGTCAAAGCCCACATACTGTGTACCGAAGAGAAAAGACAGCAAAAGGACGCTTTAAAATGCTGTGCTTGATCTATTTCATTCTACTCACCAGAGAGGCACACAACTCTGAATTTTCTATTAAAAAACGTGTGCGCGTATTTACTGAAACTAGCACTAATATTTAAGAACTCTTTCCATAAAAACAGTATAATCATGCACGCAGATCTTCGACAAGCAGCTATTGACAATTTTTGCATCAGCAATTATCCAATTTGCATCTCTGGTGAAACAACTCAGTGAACAGGCAAACAGATTTGTATCTCTGTGGATGAGCAAATCTGCCAGTTGCTTAGAGCTGATGTGTCAGTCTTCAGGATGGGACAATACCCGGAGAGAGGACAAATATTTAGGCTCAATAGCAAATACAGACATGACCCATATAGCCTTGCCCGTAATATCTGAGAAAAACAAATAGCAGAAATGAATTACGAGGGCTTTACTCTTGGTTGCTTGGTTGGGGTTTTTTGGAAGGGGCAAGAGGTTTCCCTTTGGCACATAAATATTTTTTCAAGAAACAAACACAATTTAAAAAAAAATGAGAGGGGAAGCTAACAATAACCCAACAAAACAACTGCTTATAAATACTGAAAATAATCTGTTAATTGATCAGATGCTCTGTTCAGGGCCTCAGTCTTTCACCAAAGTATATCAAACTGTGCCAGGGGAGATGTCTTTCCCCTTATTGAAGAAGCTGAGACAAACTCATTGAACCAAGACCACACTAGGACTCAAAGTCACCTGATTGGACAATTATTTTTGCAATGGCACCCAAACCTGCAGATTTTTCTTAAGGCAAAATCAACTACTTTTTCTCCTCTGTAAATAGCTTAGGAATCAGTTCATACTTCTCCCAAATATCCTTTGCGCTTCTGCCTACAGCTTTGATTTAGTGCTTGTCTGCAGAAGCTAAAGTGAATCACCCATTTCCTGCCTTCTAATCCTCAACTATTACAAGCTTCTCTGCAAGTTTTCTGCAGCTTCTCCAAGTAATTCTGCTTTGGGCTCAGTAGAAAAGCTGCATTAAGAAAGTAAAATGCTGAGCAGGTGGCACTGCCATAGTCTAACACAGACAGAATGGAATCAAGCTTGTTCCCTTGTGGCTGTTGTATTTTAATCACAATTAAATAATGAAAGAGCATAAACTGCAGCCTGAGTTTTCTCATGTAGCTCTTTCTACCCATGTGGGATTTTTGTGTCTCAAGTCTGTGCTGTGGGATCATGTCATGCCCATTCATCCTGCCAGTTCTCAGAATATTTGTCACTTTACTTAAGTATCAGTCATTTTTTGATTTTGTGAAAATCTCAGGTTTCACAGGGGTGGGGGAGTTACTTTTGGTGTGCTAATGCACCAGAAAGCAAATAAAAGGAACTCATTCTTTGGGTTGTTTTTTTTTTTAATCCTAATTTTTAAAACAATCTCTATTTGAGTGTTCAGGATTGGCAGCATAGGACTGACCTAATGCAATTTCATGGTCTGTTTATCCATCCTATTCTCTACACCATCATGCATTTAATAACAGGTGCTCTTCCTTAAGCAGGCATCTGTGACAAACAGAACATGCCATGCATGCATTACTGCTGCAGAGAAAGCAACTGCCTTCATAAATTTAATTTCAGTCAATGAAGAGCTCGTGTCTGAGAATCACAGAACTGAGTAATCAATAATCATGGTCTGCAAGAGCGAAAAATATCTTCTGATGGCTTCCTTCAAAGTTGCGCACCGTTTTCTGGATTCTTTTTCAGCATTCCAGTATTATCCTGCTTCCCTAAAGGCTGCGTGGACCAACACTGTTCTCCTGCATAACTGTATCTGGCATTTGACCTGAATGTGTTTCTCCCGATTAGGCAGTGACATTCTCATCTGGAAACTCTGTACATTCAAACTGTTGTCTCAGCATAAAGGTGTACCCAAATTATTCTGAAACACCAGCTGAATGTTTGCCAGGATGTACTGCCCGTATCTCAAAAACCTTTGCGATTAGTATGATTTGGAAGCTTTCACTACCAGATTCCAAAACCTGCTGCAACTTTCACCTCCCAGCCTACGTGTTACGAAGTGATGGGTCTCTGTCAAGTGGTGGGAGGGACAAATCTCCACACCACAAATAACACTTACAACATCCTTTTCCCTAACTACCAACATCAGGAGAGAAATAAAAGCATGATTAACACATAAGTAAGAAATATACAGTGGCTGCTACCCTTGATTCTTCCAGGTCAAAGATGAAACACCAGGGGGCCTGTAAAGGAGGTAGAAACTTCTGCCCAGCAGAGGGCAGAGGATCTGCAGTAAACAGGAGACCTCATTGCCAGGTGCCCCGCTTTCACAAATACTAAATTTATCTCAGAAACCAAATATTCCCCTTACCTTAATCCATGCTATATATTTTTTATATTTATCATAGAATTGCAGTCTCAAACCACATGTTCTGTATGAAAAAAACCTGCAAAGGTTGCCCTTTTTCAGAGTGAATGAAGTCCATGCAAAACACAAACAATCCTTTCTTGTCTCCTCAGTTCCTCCGTGAAAGTAGAAGGAATTTGTATATAGCCCAGAAGGCCACAAACAGCATCTGACAGAGCAGAAAGCAAGCTCTGCTCTACAGGAATCTCTATTCACCAAGTTTCAAGGGTAATACCCTCAGCACCTGAGCTGAACTTAACAATTAACCCAACATATGAAGTGAGCAGTTGTGCATCCAAAAGTTAGGGTATCTAAAAATTCACAATTCATCAGCAGCACTACATGTTCAACATTGACTTGACTTGCATGTCAAAACTGTCGTAGAAAACTGCATTTATAATGTTCACAAAAATTAATACCATGGAATTATTAGAGTTCCACTTTTTACCAGTAATTACTCTGAAGTGCACAATTGCCAGTTCTCTCATGTTATACATGCTACAAGATGGCTGCTAGACTTTTTGAAGGCTCAAATGCTGCTGTATAATTTCAGAATTTAACAAAATCAAATCTATAATCCTTGCGGCTTTCAAAAAAGCCTGGGAGGGAAAAAGAAGAAAGGAAAAAGAATCATAACTCTGGTGATATAAAAAAACCCCAACAAACAAGGAGTTCATTTTTTTGAAACGAGATGCTTCCTGGATGTTTGACTACTAAGCTTTACATGTACCAGCAGTAATAATTAGAGTAACTTCTCAAGTATAATGTTCTGCACAGCTCAGAGGAAATGTTATTGCTGTGAAGCCCAAATGGTAGAGCAAATATTTAATTACTATCTTCTCCACTTCCCAACCTGTACCTCAAAGGTAGATGTATGGCCAGTCCAATGCAATCTTGTCCATTTTTTTGCCAGAATATGCAGAATTTTGAAGGAACTCTGAATTATGTTTTTTTCACTCTTTCAAGAATCTGGTCTTGTTGTGTTATTGCAAGTCAACAATCTAAAAGGCTCCCTGGATAGATAGGAAAGTACAGAACTTAGAAAGGCAGTTTGTGACACTATAAACCGCTTACTCCCTTCCTGTCCTTTGGTCTGGGCTTGTCCATTCAGGCTCTCAGTCTCCTGTGGACCACTGGAGTTTTCAGAATTTAGCATCATTCAGATTTCTTCTGCCTTATTCATCTTCAGCTTGTCTGCCTGGCCAAATTTTCCTGTCCTGGGGCAGGTTTCATCTCACTTAGATATGCTGCGAAGCTGAGTCTGCAGTGAGAGGGAGATAGTTGGCTACATTCTCCCTACACTCACTAGAAAGAGGCAATTCTAGTGTGTGATTTGGGGATTTTTCTCCAGGTTTTCTTTCTTTTCTGCTAAAATGGTAATTTAGTGCTATTTCTCTAAATGGGTGCCATTCAGAAGTCTTGGACCTCCTCTGTGGTCTGCATATACCAATAGTAAAAAAAACTTTCAAGCCCTAATGCCCTTAAGCATTTACTGCCAGAAATGCTTACCAAAAGCAAAGACAAATACAGTCAGCTGGTCTGGTAAATCTGTCTGGCAGAAGACAGTCACCACAGTCAGAGAAGACTGCCTTGAGCAGATCAGTTTGTCCTCAGATGGTGGAAACAGCTGATACTTTTTTTCAATGAGCTGGCAAAGCTGATCCTCACGTTGCCTGTGAGGTTTTAAATAAATATTTGGCTGTGGATCTGCTTTTCTAATTTTAGTGGATATAACAATTTCTTTTCTTCACAGATCCTGTTCTTTCTACAGTAGTATTACTACATCTGATGGCCACCTGTATTTCAGTAGTTTCATGAATTTCACAGTGGATTCTATTTTGACTTCAGCATGCTCTTAGAAACATATCCTTAGAGGTCATGGGAAGGGCAAGAGGAACCCTTGATGAGTTCTTCCTCCTTTCTTGTGAATGTGCTCACGCAGCACTGAACCACGTGCAAGGCTTACTCTCCCTGCTATAATGAATTCCAAGCAGTAGTGTCTCGTGTTTACCGCGTTTCTTAACAGCCTACAATTGTCCACCAGCCATTAAATAGTTCTGTTAATACAACACAAGCATTTGGTCACGTTCTCCAATCCAATATTGCTGCTTATCAGTATTGCTGATTATATTGCAGCTGGCAGCACCATCCATCTGAGATGGAATTGGATCAAGTAGACTGGCTGCACACACGGCAGCTCTTTCTGACTACTGTTATCTACTGAGAATGTCTGGGTCTGCCAAAATCATACCATAGGTCTCATCTTCACTGTAAGTTTCCACATCACGAGGTGGATTCTTGTACCTAGATTTTCTTAGGCTGGGAAGCTAC